>JBBGZY010000056.1:8420000-9117500 GCA_037952925.1 Lithobates clamitans | reverse complement strand
AATGCGGAGGGTGACAGTACACGGTGACGTCAGCACGTCGTTCACCCTATGCGTTTCATCACACAGAGGACATCGTCATGGGGCACGGGTGGCGTTCTGACGCACCACTACAAATAGTCAAGGCAAGAACCAAGGCTCGATCTGAGTCCTGGATCGCCACTCTGAAGTGGCCATCTTGTTTGTGGGAAAAAGTAAAGAATAGATGACTATAACTCACCACTATTGAGGGCAAAAACAAAAACTGTTAAAAAGACCTATACTGATAAAGATGTGACCATCTATATAATGAAAGAAGATTTAAATAATATAAAATAAAAGAAAAAACACAGGTTCAGGGAAAAGGAAAATAAACTCTACCTTGGCTGCAAGAACAGTCCAAGGCAATAAACAATCACCCCGCTGAACCACAGAACCGAAAAAAGAACTGCAATATCGGCTCAAGATATTAACAAGTTCATGGTAAACATTGATCATTTGGTTAAGAGTAATCAAAACCAGTTTCCAATAATCTTATATATTTCAATGGATAATAATTACATTGAGCCGAATCTGGAATAATCAGCGGAAAAGATCAACTAACCGTGTAGCATCACAAAGGTCCCATAGGGACCATAATCAGTCTACATCATAATACTAAACAATAGAATTAGAGGAGCATAACTGAATATTAACACAGAAGTTCTCAAAAAAGATCACTTATCTGAAGCTTAAAGAAATAGACTAATAAAGTGGAAAAGCAGCTGCTATAGTATAAATAAACATTTCTAAAAAGGAAGCAATCAAAACCACAATTAAAATGAAATTCGATTAAAAAATAGTCTCTCAAACTTCAGCAGCGCTGAGCCGAATGCACCGTGCTACCATTTATTGGATGCTCTTTTTATCATTTGTTTGTAAGTTCAATGTAGTAAGGGAATGGGGTCTTTTGGATAATAAAAAGCTTTATGCCCCGTACACACCGTCGGATTTTCTGATGGAAAATGTGTGATAGGACCTTGTTGTCGTAAATTCCGACCATGTGTAGGCCCCATCACACATTTTCCATCGGATTTTCCGACACACAAAGTTTGAGAGCAGGCTATAAAATTTTCCGACAACAAAATCCGTTGTCGGAATTTCCGATCATGTGTACACAAATCCGACGCACAAAGTGCCACGCATGCTCAGAATAAATAAAGAGATAAAAGGTATTGGCTACTGCCCCGTTTATAGTCCCGACGTATGTGTTTTACGTCACCGCGTTCAGAATGATTGGATTTTCTGACAACTTTGTGTGACCGTGTGTATGCAAGACAAGTTTGAGCCAACATCCGTTGGAAAAAATCCTAGGATTTTGTTGTCGGAATGTATGATCAATGTCTGACCGTGTGTGCGGGGCATTACAGTTTTACACTATGAGGCTTCCTCTCTCCTTTCTTTGCCCGAGTATTATGGAAAACTCTCAGCTGATTGGATCCCTGTGAATCAGAAGACGGGAGTGTCTGTTTCCATATCGGCTGATCATTTGCTGAGGATCGGACGGATGTTCATTTGGCAATGATCGTAGCCATCCCACACATACTATGAGGCTTTGTTTGATATTTTTTCTGGTGAGTGCAATTCCTAGAGGGAGCATAAGCAATGGATGTATCGATGATCGAACGTTTAAAACAGCTGATGAATCATTTATGAACTGTTATATGCAAAAGACTGTTTTTGAATTTTGGTTTCAGTGGATTTACAGACTATCGAGCTTTAATGCAGAAACCTTTAGCGCTGCTAAAGTTTGAAAGACTTTTTTTGATTGCTTCCTTTTTAGAAATGTTTGTTTATACTATAGCAGCTGCTTTTCCACTTTATTAGTTTATTTCCTTAAACGCCGGATAAGTGATGTTTTTTGAGAACTTCTGTGTTAATATGCAGTTATGCTCCTCTAATTCTATTATTTAGTATTATGATGTAGACTGATTATGGTCCCTATGTGACCTTTGTGATGCTCCACGGTTAGTTGATCTTTTCCGCTGAGCATTCCAGGTTCGGCTCGATGTATTATTATCCGTTGATATATATAATTATGGTAACTGGTTTTGATTACTCTTAACCAAATGAACAATGTTTACCATGAACTTGTTAATATCTTGAGCCGATATTGCAGTTATTTTTTCGGTTCTGTGGTTCAGCGGGGTGATTGTTTACTGCCTTGGACTGTTCTTGCAGCCAAGGTAGAGTTTATTTTCCTTTTCCCTGAACCTGTGTTTTTTCTTTTATTTTATATTATTTAAATCTTCTTTCATTATACAGAGGGTCACATCTTTTTAACAGTTTTTGTTTTTGCCCTCAATAGTGGTGAGTTATAGTCAACTATTCTTTACTTTTTCCAACAAACACGATGGCCACTTCAGAGTGGCGATCCAGGACTCAGATCGAGGCTTGGTTCTTGCCTTGACTATTTGTAGTAGTGCGTCAGAACGCCACCCGTGCCCCATGACGATGTCCTCTGTGTGATGAAACGCATAGGGTGAACGACGCGCTGACGTCACCGTGTACTGTCACCCTCCGCATTGCATGGGCATGTGTGGTTCTATGTTTTAACTTTGCAGGTCGGCATATATCGTGCGCTAGACCTATAGCACTTTTTTACATGTTTTGACTGACTTTGATCAGGTTTTACTATAAAAACCATTGGATTTTACCTATGGCAGTGCCTTCTTGTCTTTTTTCCATGGTCATCCATATATGACAAGATTTCCCATCTCCTTAACTTCCGGTTTGCTGGATTGAGTGCTTGAATATCAGTTACCAAGCCTGACAGCCATTAATGCCATAACCGGATTGTTGGACCCCCACGTTGGAAGTCCGTGAAAACGTCAGGTTGGTGCATCGCTCGCAGGGGTTGCACACAACAGCGAGAGATCTTCACTACCCCAGGAGTGGGTGACATGCCTATTTTACTGGCTATCTGGTAAGCCTGTATTCCTTACGGTGGTGGAATTGCACTGTTTTCTATGAAGATTTGTCACAGGGTACTGCAACATTATCAACCTGGTTACAATGATATAATTTTTTTCTTTTGTTTGTGCATATTTACGTTTCAAGTATTTGTTTGGATGGTTAACCATTATCATAGTGTTTTTGATGTTCACTTGGTACACATTTTTTATTTTTTTCATTTTCAGCTCACTAATCAGCGCAGCTCCTTTTGTTCCTTAGTTCTTATGGTGTTGTATATCACTTTGAGTTGCAGCTATAGCACTTTATATAATAGCGCAGTTTTTTCTCCACCATATACTGTGACATACTGAAGCAGAGAATCATCCCCTCCCTTCAGAGACTGGGCCGCAGGGCAGTATTCCAACATGATAATGACCCCAAACACACCTCCAAGACGACCACTGCCTTGCTAAAGAAGCTAAGGGTAAAGGTGATCTCATTGTATCCAACTCCTCTGTGCCAGTAGGTTTTTAAATGTTTTTTTTTTTCTTCTTTGAGGAAAATGTTTATACAGATATCTTACATTTTCAAAGATCTTTCCTATAAAAAAGCAAATGAATGTTTTAATTCAATTTTCTTATAAAGTGTTAAATCTGAAGAATTTGGAACAATGTCATTCTGACACTGCATATGATTATTTCATTAGTTATTATTGAACATAACTAAATGATTTATAATATCTGAAAATATACTCTTTATAGCTTGCAAGATTTATTTGTTCATATGAAGTTATCTTGAAATGTCAACATCTGTTACCAAGAGTGTCTGTAATCTGACCATTTATTTTAATATCTTCCTAAACGAATTAAACACTAGGTGTTTCTACGTGTAATATGTTCAATATCAAAAATATATTAATCACAAAGTATGATTTTCAACTTCTTCAATCTTAGGTTTTGTTGACATTTAAAGGGTAGCTGTACTTTCAGCTATAATATTCCATGTGACCCTCTTGCCTCCATTAAATAGGTTTAAGTGTATGTCAAGTCAAAATAACAAATTGCACATTTTTTGTATTTTCTTGAACTTATTTTAGCTAATGGTTTTTAGCAAGCAGTCAGTTGTTGCTAGATATCCATTTATATGCTGACTGTTTTACCTAGCACCCCACAGCATCATTTAAAAGGTTGAAAAAAGAGTATTTAAGAACTGTACACTAAAAACAACAAACACCATTCATATACCCCTATATCATCATATTTCAAATTTCTCTTTAAAAAAATTACAAACTACAAATTGGCCAAAGGCACCAAAGATTGGGAGCAGTGTCAGTAGGCCTAAGTAACCATTCAGATCCATATCTGCATGTGTGGTTATGCACATGTTTGCATGTGGATGGGCCCCTAAGGTTTACAGTAAAAACTAATAAAAACTGCAGCACATAGATTTGAACCATACCCATAGGAAAGAATAGTATTTCTACTTAAAATGTTTTTTGCTGTATTAAAAGTCATTGGTTTTGCTACATTAAAATAGACTGGCATGAATAGGCAAGAATGTTGCATTACAATGCACAGGCAACTATTTTTCTATAAAGAATAGAACTACAGTCCTCAAATATAGGTGGTTGAAAACTGGCCACTTAAACCACAGTAAGGATGAGCTGAACACCCCCCCGGTTCGATTCGCACCAGAACAGGCAAAAAATTCGGACTAACACTCGAACACCGTTAAAGTCTATGGGACACGAACATGAAAAATCAAAAGTGCTCATTTTAAAGGCTTATATGCAAGTTATTGCCATAAAAAGTGTTTGGGGACCCGGGTCCTGCCCCAGGGGACATGTATCAATGCAAAAAAAAGTTTTAAACACTGCCATTTTTTTGAGAGCACTGATTTTAATAATACTTAAAGTGAAATAATAAAAATGAAATATTCCTTTAAATATCGTGCCTGGAGGGTGTCTATAGTATGCCTGTAAAGTGGCGCAGTTTTCCCATGTTTAGAACAATACCACAGCTCTTGATCTTGTGTGTTTTCTTAAAGAATTCTGCTTGGCAAAAAATTAACTCAAGATAATGAATTAAGTCAGTTAACCTATTCTTATATTGGAGGCACTGGGATTTGATTGATTTAGCTGACTAAACGAATCGCTCAGGCATTCCCTGTTTTTTTTTCCCTTGTCTATATCCTGCTACTACCTTTAGGTAAAGCACAAGTTCACCTCTTTTTAGGGTTGAACATGTAACATATTCCCACTGCACCAGCCACTTCCCGCTGCCTTCTGTCCCTGTGACAGCAGTACAGGGAGAAGTTCCCTGTATAGGGCTGTCACTTTTTGAAAACAGAATCACCATGTGGGGCTCTGCTTACACAGCCATGTCAATCATACACAGAGTTCTGTGTATGAATAATTTACAAGTCCCGACATCCTTTGCAGCTATCGGCTTGTAGTTTTTAATGAACTACCACAGCACTGTTGAGCACTATGGTAGTTCATTGAGTCTTCCTGTCAGTTTGAAAATGCTTAGCCATACATTGTATGGCTGATAGTCTGCAGCAGAGCTGGTGTAATGCATTCCAGGCTCCAAAAAAAAAAAGTAAATGCCCTTTTTTACCTGCAAAAAAATGTGCATTTATTTTTTATTTTTTGTGAACGAATCCTTTCATCTATTGTTAATTGTACGGGACCCTTTTTGTTTTTAAGTTTTCATGTTTGGGTGATATGGTGTTGACTGACAGAAGGCTGGGCTTTCTTTGGAAACGTATTGAGTTATTTAATCAATAATTTGTGATTTTTATACTACTAAGCTCCTCTCATTTCTCCCACCTGGCATAACTCTAGCCTTCGTATTTCATCTCATTTAGCAATGCCTATGACTTTACCTCCAATTACTTAGTAGAGGTTGTTATCCCATACTTCTTTGCCACAACAACAGTTGTCTGAAGGGGTTACAATTTTGTTTCTATTTTTTGTTTTTGGCTACTCCTCATAACTGTTTCCACTATACAGTTAGTTTGACTGTTCAATAGTTGTTCTACAATTTCTTTTTCTTTCTGTAATCAGTCGAACACAATATCATTTCATGATGTGTTGTTCCTTAGGTAAAATGCCTTTCCTAATTTCCCACAATGTTAAGGGCCTTATTAAGCTAGAAAAGGGTACGGCATTGCTGTGAGAAGCGGGAAAAGTGATTTTACGATTTGTGTTTCTCCAGCAAATACACTTCAAAACTGTCTCCGCCCGATAATTACCTAGCAGACATTCCCTCAAGTATTCCATGCAACAAATTCCCTTTCCAAAATGAAGGGGGTGTCTATCCTCATAGGGCGAGAGGCAAGGGTGGAAATCACTCACCATTTGATAGATCCAGAAGGCAGATACCTCTTCCTTTAGGGCAAAATGGGAAGCCTCCCAATAACCTTGGCAAATGTTTTTTTCCCAAATACTGCACATGAATCTTTCTGTCAGTGTGTAGTAGTGAAGTTGAAGGGATTCACGTCTGGCTGCTTAATTATGAGAGGTGATTTTAACATCCCCTTAAACCATCTCCAGGATACCTCTTATGGGAAATATTGCATCACCGTTTGAGTGCTTAGGAAACTTAAGACCCTTTTGAGTTTCTTAAGCCTGGTTGACACCTGGCGCTTTGTCAATCCTTCAGGGAAAGATTTTACATATTACTCACCATTACGCAATCATTTCTTGTGCATTGACTATGTGACAGTGTTGCCAACTGTCAGTATTTTTACTGGCAGCCAGTAAAAAACAGGCAATTTTTTCCCTGCCTGTAAATGGCAGTAAAAAGAAAAGGTTGCCAGTAAAAAATATGGCTGTAATGCTCGGCCCGAAGCCAGCCAAGACCATACGAGTGCCTACTGCAGTGTGTTTGGGCAGATCTGGTGGAGGCGGTGCCTGAGCATGTCATGTGATGTCATGGTGCAAGGGAGCCAAGCAGAGTGGCCAGAGACTTGTGTGTGGGTCTGCGGGATGGGAGCAAGGCAGGCCAGGAGCGGGACCATCAGTGCTGTTTGGACTGGAGGGACCACCTGGCTTGGAGAGAGACTGTCACTGTGACTCAGGAGGGGACGTGTCGTGTCAGTAATCTGTACTGCTGCACACTGCTGTCAGTATTATTGTAAGAGTCAATTTCATGTGTGTGCCTTCCTATTCTAATTTCTTGCCCTCCTGAATCCTGTCCCTGAGCTACTTACTTACTATATCGAAAATAAAATAAGAAATATGTTTTTTGCCTTATTATCTTCCTTAAATCACATTGATAATTACATATCGTACTTGTTTGTAGACCAAATAGTGAAATTTATACTTAAAATTGTAATTTTGTAAATTTTTGGAAATGCCAGTAAAAACTTGGTTGTGCCAATAAATTTTGGGTGTTGTGTCAGTAAATTTCAATCTGTTAGGTTGGTAACACTGCTATGTAATAATTTCTCAAAGAGACCTGCCTATCTTGTAAGATGCTCATATAGGTATTTTCCGACCATGCTACTATATCCATTTTGCTCCTGCCACCAGACAATCATCCAAAACAAAGCAACTGCAGGTTAAAGCCTTCTCTTTTAACCACTTGCCGACCGCCTCACGCAGATATACTGCGGCAGAATGGCGCGGGCAGGCAAAATCACGTATCTGTTCGTGATCTGCCTCCCGCGGGCGAGGGGTCCGGTCGGACCCCCCCGGGGCCTAAGGCGGTCGGCATCTGTCCAGGAGCGATCAGAGGTGAGGGGGAGGCCATCCATTCATGGCCCCCCCCCTCGCGATCGCTCCCAGCCAATGAAATCCTTCCTCTGCTGCTGTATAGTAAACAGCAGCAGAGAAAGTGATGTCATCTCTCCTCGGCTCTGTATTTTCCGTTCCGGCGCCGAGGAGAGAAGACATCCGAGTAAGTGCACAACACACACAGTAGAACATGTCAGGCACACATTAAACCCCCCATCACCCCCCGATCACCCCCTGATCATCCCCCATTCACCCCCCCTGTCACAGTGACACCACTTTCTGTCAGTTTATGACAGTTAGTGTGGTAGGGCAGTTAGTATTAGCCCCCTTTAGGTCTAGGGTACCCCCTAACCCCCCCTAATAAAGTTTTAACCCCTTGATCACCCCCCATTGCCAGTGTCACTAAGCGATCATTTTTCTGATCGCTGTATTAGTGTCACTGGTGATGCTAGTTAGGGAGGTAAATATATAGGCTCGCCGTCAGCGTTTTATAGCGTCAGGGACCCCCATATACTACCTAATAAAGGTTTTAACCCCTTGTTTGCCCCCTAGTTAACCCTTTCACCAGTGATCACCATATAACTGTTACGGGTGACTCTGGTTAGTTAGTTTATTTTTTATAGTGTGAGGGCACCCGCCGTTTAATACCTAATAAAGGTTTAGCCCCCTGATCGTCCGGTGGGTGATATAACTTAGGTTTTAGGGTCAGATAGGGTCTGCATCACCCCAGGCAGCGTCAGGTTAGCACCAGTACCGCTAACACCCAAGCACGCACCATACACCTCCCTTAGTGGTATAGTATCTGAACGGATCAATATCTGATCCGATCAGATCTATACTAGAGTCCCCAGCAGTTTAGGGTTCCCAAAAATGCAGTGTTAGCGGGATCAGCCTAGATATCTGCTAGCACCTGCGTTTTTCCCCTCCGCCCGGCCCAGCCCAGCCCACCCAAGTGCAGTATCAATCGATCACTGTCACAAAACACTAAACGCATAACTGCAGCGTTCGCAGAGTCAGGCCTGATCCCTGCGATCAATAACAATTTTTTTAGTAGCGTTTTGGTAAACTGGCAAGCACCAGCCCCAGGCAGTGCCAGTAGCGCTAACACCCACGCATGCACCGTACACATCCCTTAGTGGTATAGTATCTGAACGGATCAATATCTGATCCGATCAGATCTATACTAGCGCCCCCAGCAGTTTAGGGTTCCCAAAAATGCAGTGTTAGCGGGATCAGCCCAGATACCTGCTGGCACCTGCGTTTTGCCCCTCCGCCCAGCCCAGCCCAGCCCACCTAAATGCAGTATCGATCGATCACTGTCACTTACAAAACACTAAATGCTGATCCCTGTGATCGCTAACAGTTTTTTTGGCAGCGTTTTGGTGAACTGGCAAGCACCATCGGCATAGTACACCCCGGTCGTAGTCAAACCAGCACTGCAGTAACACTTGGTGATGTGGCGAGTCCCATAAGTGCAGTTCAAGCTGATGAGGTGGCAAGCCAACCCTAATTGGGAACCCACCACTTCTGCAGCACCCGTACTTCCCCCATTAACATCCCCAACCAAATGCAGTCAGCTGCATGAGAGGCATTTTCTTTATGTCCTCCCGAGTACCCCTACCCAACGAACCCCCCCAAAAACGATGTTGTGTCTGCAGCAAGCGCGGATATAGACGTGACACCCGCTATTATTGTCCCTCCTGTCCTGACAATCCTGGTCTTTGCATTGGTGAATGTTTTGAACGCTACCATACACTAGATGAGTATTAGCATACAGCATTGCACAGACTAGGCACACTTTCACAGGGTCTCCCAAGATGCCATCGCATTTTGAGAGACCTGAACCTGGAACCTGGTTACAGTTTCAAAAGTTACAGTTACAAAAAAAGTGCAAAAAAAACCCCACAAAAAAATATATAAAATAAAAAAAAAGTTGTCGTTTTATTGTTCTCTCTTTCTCTATTCTCTCTCTATTGTTCTGTTCTTTTTTACTGTATTCTATTGTGCAATGTTTTATTGTTATTATGTTTTATCATGTTTGCTTTTTAGGTATGCAATTTTTTTATAGGTTAGAAAATCCACGCTTTGGACAGTATGAGAGCTGCTGCCTTTCCCTAATTAGTTCCCCGAGGGGTCTAATTTGGTAGATATAATAGATAGTTTGGGAAAAGGAATGGCGCTGCCCTATTTCACATTAATTAATTAATTGTGGGTATAAAATCCATATAGCGCAAACTGTGTTAAGTGAGGTATATAAATAAAGACTAAAAAACTAAAAGCAACTGTGCAACTGATTGTGATCTAAAAAGAAAAGATAGCCATATGTGTAAAAAGTCCCAAAGGATAGGTGAAACTCCTTAAGGTTAAACAATCTTAGTGCATTAAACCAGTGAAATAAAGTGCCTATTGTGTTCACAATTATATAAATACATGTGTAAAAGTTAAGAGTAAATTTGTAAAAATATATAAAAGATATTAACCCCAGAATTCTAAAGTTTTGTGACAGTATGGCGCCCCCTAAGGGACCAATGTCATTTTCAGTGAAACAAATATATTAGATATTAAGTGTCGATACCAGAGCAAGTATATGGCTCCCAGAGATATTAATTAATATGTCAGTATTTTGACCTCTGTGCTACTATATAGTGAGATTGCAGTAAATTACAAATACCATAAAATCAGACATAACATTTTCCAGCCTTGTATATGTATCAGCAGATATTGGTGAGGCTCTTAAAACATAATGATCTAAATAAAGAACCAAAGAGTTTCTCTAGCCAGACAGTATGAGGAGCAAAGTTCAATAAATGTGCAGTTCTTTAATCTCAGGAACATTAAGCAGTGACTTCTGTGTTCATTTCAAATGGTGACTTGAAGTGCTCGCCCCCCGTGCTCCCCCACTCACCAGAGACAATCACCCCCATAGGGGTACCGAGCGACAGGGTGGGTGGCTTGGGGTGGTTATTTTCAATCAGATCCTGCTGTCGTTCCTCTGCTCTGTGCGATCCCTCCAGTGGTTTAGAATTTCAGCTGTGCGTTCCAAAGAAACCGGGCACCTCCACTACTTCCCACCATTTGTCTGTTTAACTCTCCATCGTGACTACAGCTGGTCGCAGTCTCCACCATATGTAACCTGGGGGACAGGTAGCAGGCACAAAGCTCCCCGGGATGAGCAGTCTTTCAGGCACAGATACCAAACCTTTTTGCTCTCCTACACAGAAGTTGTCTGAGTATCCCAGGCCAAGAGCCTTTAAAAATTATTTAATTAATTTAAAAGGTTTTAAAATGTGTATGTAGGAGATTCCTTCATATCCATATAAGACCAGGCTAAGAGAATGTTTTCATTTACTTGAGGGTAGGTTGAACTGGTACTTGTTATAGTGCTTCTAATAACGTATATGGTTATACACCCTTATTAACAGTATGGGTAAAGGCTAAAATGTGTGCAAATAAGAGGTGCCTTAAAATTAATACTAACTGTTCACATTATTATAGCAGCATTATGGTGTTAAAAAATGAGTTGTAGTGGCCCCTCTTGTATCAAGGAGGTGAGTAACCCCCTGGGTAGTACATATTAACCACCCCCTGGGTAGTACATGTTGACCATCCGCGTAATGACCTTATGTGAACCCCAATCGACAAGAGATTGGAAAAACCACCAGGTAGGCCCATTGTCAGTGGGATCAATTCCATCTTCTCCAGGCTGGGGGAGTACCTGGACAAATTTCTCAAACTCCTAGTTAAGGAGGGGAGATCATACCTACGAGATAGCATGCAACTGATTCAAGAACTTCAAGAGATCAAGGGAGCAGAACAATGGTTGTTGGTGGCAGTAGATGTTAATTCCCTGTACACCAGTATTGAACAGAAGGATGGTTTACGGGGGGTCGAAAGAGCCATGCACATAAATACAAGCATGAAGCAGGAACAGATTAGTTAAATTCTAGAGGGTTTAAAGTTGGCCATAGAATGTAACTATTTCTGGTACGATAAGAAATACTATGTACAAACCAAGGGTGTCGCAATGGGAGCCCGCTACGCTCCCAGCGTAGCTAATTTATTCATGGATATGTGGGAGGATAAGTATATCTACAGTAAGAACATACCCCAGATCAAGATGTATAAAAGGTATATAGATGACCTGATCATCCTATGGGATAGAACACCGGAAAGCCTTACAAAATTCCTTGAGAATTTAAACATCAATAAATATGGTATCACATTTACTGGGAAGTGGAGCTTCGAGACAATCGACTATCTGGACCTAGAAATTTTCAAAATAGGGGACAAGCTACTTACCCGTACATTTTTTAAACCGACAGATCGAAACGGGTACATCCCCACCTCCAGTTGTCACCACCCACGATGGAAATCTAATGTCCCCAAAGGACAGCTATTGCGCATACGACGCAACTGTGATACAGCTGAGGACTTTAACAAACAGGCCGACATCTTACTCGAAAGATTCCAGGAAAAGGGATACGACAAGGACAGACTTTTAAAATTAAAAACAAACATTATGAAGTTAGATAGAACCTCCCTGTTCCTCAACAAGAACAAAAACATTAAGAAGGAAGCCGACATAGCATTTATCAGCGGGTTTAACAGCCAATTCAGAGATTTTGAAAAAATAATAAGAAAGTATTGGCTAATACTCAAGGAAGATCTTATTTTATCAAAAATCCTACCTGGTAAACCTAAGTTTGTATATAGGAAGGCACCCAATCTAAGAAACCACCTAGTGGAAAATGTTATAGATCCCCCGCAATCCATCAAAATCTATCCAGAATTGAAAGGATTCTTTAGATGTCAGAGGTGTCTACCATGCAAAGTTGCCAAGAGGCAACCAAGGAAGAAGATTGTATTTAAATCATGTACTGACCACAAAGAGTACCGCATTAACCAACTAATCACCTGCTGAAGCACAAATGTCACGTACATT
Organism: Lithobates clamitans; assembly: GCA_037952925.1. NCBI lineage: Eukaryota > Metazoa > Chordata > Amphibia > Anura > Ranidae > Lithobates > Lithobates clamitans. Next base: position 9,104,907 of record JBBGZY010000056.1, on the reverse strand, counting down.
GTTGAATGTCCCTGCCACCTCCAATATGTGGGGAGAACCACCCGCCCCCTTTTCGTCCGGATCAGGGAACATATTAAAAATATCAGAAAGGGGTTCCCCAATCATAGCTTATCCAGGCATTTTGACGAGGTCCACCATAAGGATCCCAGTGGACTCATTTTTTATGGGATCGATTCAGTACAAGAACATTGGCGTGGAGGTAATAGAGAAACTTTGATTTCCAGAAATTAAACCAGCTGGATATACCGGCTAGGATCCCTCGCCCCCAAAGGACTAAACTTGGATATAGATTTAAATTGCTATATAGCTAACCCCTAATTAGCCACAAGACGTAGACGTAGAGGTTTAAATAAGCCATAAACACATAAGATAATGGATGTCCCAAATACCTCCCGCTCCTGGTCTCAGTCTTCTCCCTTGTTTTTGCTCTGGGCCCTCATGATGAGGAATCGGTTACCCTTCCACTGTAGAGTCACCAATTTAAGGGATGGACTGAAAACCCCCTACTTCTTACTTTTTACCCCCTTGGGGTTCACATAAGGTCATTACGTGGATGGTCAACATGTACTACCCAGGGGGTGGTTAATATGTACTACCCAGGGGGTTACTCACCTCCTTGATACAAGAGGGGCCACTACAACTCATTTTTTAACACCATAATGCTGCTATAATAATGTGAACAGTTAGTATTAATTTTAAGGCACCTCTTATTTGCACACATTTTAGCCTTTACCCATACTGTTAATAAGGGTGTATAACCATATACGTTATTAGAAGCACTATAACAAGTACCAGTTCAACCTACCCTCAAGTAAATGAAAACATTCTCTTAGCCTGGTCTTATATGGATATGAAGGAATCTCCTACATACACATTTTAAAACCTTTTAAATTAATTAAATAATTTTTAAAGGCTCTTGGCCTGGGATACTCAGACAACTTCTGTGTAGGAGAGCAAAAAGGTTTGGTATCTGTGCCTGAAAGACTGCTCATCCCGGGAGCTTTGTGCCTGCTACCTGTCCCCCAGGTTACATATGGTGGAGACTGCGACCAGCTGTAGTCACAATGGAGAGTTAAACAGACAAATGGTGGGAAGTAGTGGAGGTGCCCGGTTTCTTTGGAACGCACAGCTGAAATTCTAAACCACTGAAGGGATCGCACACAGCAGAGGAACGACAGCAGGATCTGATTGAAAAAAACCACCCCAAGCCACCCACCCTGTCGCTCGGTACCCCTGTGAGGGTGATTGTCTCTGGTGAGTGGGGGAGCACGGGGGGCGAGCACTTCAAGTCACCATTTGAAATGAACACAGAAGTCACTGCTTAATGTTCCTGAGATTAAAGACCTGCACATTTATTGAACTTTGCTCCTCATACTGTCTGGCTAGAGAAACTCTTTGGTTCTTTATTTAGATCATTATGTTTTAAGAGCCTTACCAATATCTGCTGATACATATACAAGGCTGGAAAATGTTATGTCTGATTTTATGGTATTTGTAATTTACTGCAATCTCACTATATAGTAGCACAGAGGTCAAAATACTGACATATTAATTAATATCTCTATAAACTGCGCTAAACAAAAGTTATATGTGTTGAGGTAGATAAATAATGCAATCTATCACCAAAAAATATCAAAATACACAAATCAAATGAATAAAGTCCAAATTTCCCACGTGGTAGGTATTCAGTATAAATGTAAAATGCTGATCCGAATGAGCTATGGTTGCTCTTACCAGAACTCCAAAGAAATATGCAGATGGCAAAAAACCCTTGCCGGGGCCTCTGGGGTATTGGACCAAACAGCACCGTCCGTGGTCAGATCAAAATCCCCTCAATGGATACAGGAAAAAGCAAACACAAGAAAAAAGACTGGCCATAGTGTAGTATGTTAAAAGCTGGACATGGACATACGAACATACCAATCACCCAGGTGTGCACTTATAAACAACCAAAAAAAGGGGGGGAGGGAAGTGAAAAACCCCACCACCGTGGCTGTAGATTGTGCTTACCGACTCACGGTGATACACAGGCTTGTATTGGGTTAAGAGCTGACATATAGCTGGCAAGAAGCACCTTGATAAGTCCTCATTACACGAAGTCCACATCGTCAGTATACCACCCAGAATAGAATAATAAACTCTCCATGGTGAAGCACGTTTTAAAAGCAGATTTAATAAACAAAGTATTGCACTTACATAATAAAAGCACTTAGTATCGCATCAGTAAATGTCGCCGGCCGGCATACAAGCATGGAAGCGAAGCTCGTCCTACTTCCTGGTCACGTGGTAGCATCGCTGCGTGCGTACCCAGACGCGTTTCGTCATCAAAAGGACGTTCTCAATGGGGACCCATTGAGAACGTCCTTTTGATGACGAAACGCGTCTGGGTACGCACGCAGCGACGCTACCACGTGACCAGGAAGTAGGACGAGCTTCGCTTCCATGCTTGTATGCCGGCCGGCGACATTTACTGATGCGATACTAAGTGCTTTTATTATGTAAGTGCAATACTTTGTTTATTAAATCTGCTTTTAAAACGTGCTTCACCATGGAGAGTTTATTATTCTATTCTGGGTGGTATACTGACGATGTGGACTTCGTGTAATGAGGACTTATCAAGGTGCTTCTTGCCAGCTATATGTCAGCTCTTAACCCAATACAAGCCTGTGTATCACCGTGAGTCGGTAAGCACAATCTACAGCCACGGTGGTGGGGTTTTTCACTTCCCTCCCCCCCTTTTTTTGGTTGTTTATAAGTGCACACCTGGGTGATTGGTATGTTCGTATGTCCATGTCCAGCTTTTAACATACTACACTATGGCCAGTCTTTTTTCTTGTGTTTGCTTTTTCCTGTATCCATTGAGGGGATTTTGATCTGACCACGGACGGTGCTGTTTGGTCCAATACCCCAGAGGCCCCGGCAAGGGTTTTTTGCCATCTGCATATTTCTTTGGAGTTCTGGTAAGAGCAACCATAGCTCATTCGGATCAGCATTTTACATTTATACTGAATACCTACCACGTGGGAAATTTGGACTTTATTCATTTGATTTGTGTATTTTGATATTTTTTGGTGATAGATTGCATTATTTATCTACCTCAACACATATAACTTTTGTTTAGCGCAGTTTATATATATATTTTTTCTGCTTTTGGTGTTGTCGCACTGTTTACTGCTGCTTATCCTTTTGTGCTTCTAGCGCGGAATTTTTTTTGCTTATAATTAATATCTCTGGGAGCCATATACTTGCTCTGGTATCGACACTTAATATCTAATATATTTGTTTCACTGAAAATGACATTGGTCCCTTAGGGGGTGCCATACTGTCACAAAACTTTAGAATTCTGGGGTTAATATCTTTTATATATTTTTACAAATTTACTCTTAACTTTTACACATGTATTTATATAATTGTAAACACAATAGGCACTTTATTTCACTGGTTTAATGCACTAAGATTGTTTAACCTTAAGGAGTTTCACCTATCCTTTGGGACTTTTTACACATATGGCTATCTTTTCTTTTCAGATCACAATCAGTTGCACAGTTGCTTTTAGTTTTTTAGTCTTTATTTATATACCTCACTGAACACAGTTTGCGCTATATGGATTTTATACCCACAATTAATTAATTAATGTGAAATAGGGCAGCGCCATGCCTTTTCCCAAACTATCTATTATATCTACCAAATTAGACCCCTCGGGGAACTAATTAGGGAAAGGCAGCAGCTCTCATACTGTCCAAAGCGTGGATTTTCTAACCTATAAAAAATTGCATACCTGAAAAGCAAACATGATAAAACATAATAACAATAAAACATTGCACAATAGAATACAGTAAAAAAGAACAGAACAATAGAGAGAGAATAGAGAAAGAGAGAACAATAAAACGACAACTTTTTTTTTATTTTATATATTTATATATATATATATATATATATGGATTTTATACCCACAATTAATTAATTAATGTGAAATAGGGCAGCGCCATTCCTTTTCCCAAACTATCTATTATATCATGCAATTTTTTATACTTTACTGTTTACTGTGTTTTATTGTTAACCATTTTTTTGTCTTCAGGTACGCCATTCAGCTGCAGCGCGGATTTATTTATCTTGACAGCAACAGCGTTTGCTCCCACGATATATAAAGCCATGACTCCAGCGGAGGTGATATATGCCGAAGCATGGGGGCAGCAGGGGCAGAGGAGCGATTTGCTCCTACCTTTTGCGGGAGGATGCCCCCATGCTTCGGCATATATAAATGGTGCATGTATGCCCATCATTAGAAGTAGGTGGATGAAGGGAGGTATTCTAATGGTGGACATACCCACCAATCAATCTCTTTTTTCATTCAGCCCACAGGCTTCATGAAAAAAAAGATTACAATATATGCCCAACAAAGACCAGCAACGTACTGGTATGTTGCTGGACTTTGAGTGGTTATACCAGAATGATGCCTGCAGGTTTAGGTTCATCTTGGTATCATTCTTTTAAGCCAGCGGTCGGCTTTCATGTAAAAGCAATCCTAGCAGCTAATTAGCCTCTAGACTGCTTTTTCAAGCAGTGGGAGGGAATGCCCCCCCACCTTCTTCCATGTTTTTCTCTGGCTCTCCTGTCCCAACAGGGAACCTGAGAATGCAGCCAGTGATTCAGCCAGTTGACCATAGAGCTGATCAGAGACCAGAGTGGCTCCAAACATCTCTATGGCCTAAAAAACAGGAAGCTACGAGCATTTCATGACTTAGATTTTGCCGGATGTAAACAGCGCCATTGGGAAATTGGGAAGGCATTTTATCACACCGATCTTGATGTGGTCAGATGCTTTGAGGGCAGAGGAGAGATCTAGGGTCTAATAGACCCCAATTTTTTCATAAAAGAGTACCTGTCACTACCTATTGCTATCATAGGGGATATTTACATTCCCTGAGATAACAATAAAAATGATTAAAAAAAATGAAAGGAACAGTTTAAAAATAAGATAAAAAAGCAAAAAAAAAAAAAGCAAAAAAAAAAAGCACCCCTGTCCCGCCCTGCTCTCGCGCAAAAGCGAACGCAAGCGTCGGTCTGGCGTCAAATGTAAACAGCAATTGCACCATGCATGTGAGGTATCACCGCGAAGGTCAGATCGAGGGCAGTAATTTTAGCAGTAGACCTCCTCTTTAAATCTAAAGTGGTAACCTGTAATGGCTTTTAAAGGCTTTTAAAAATGTATTTAGTTTGTCACCACTGCACGTTTGTGCGCAATTTTAAAGCATGTCATGTTTGGTATCCATGTACTCGGCCTAAGATCATCTTTTTTATTTCATCAAACATTTGGACAATATAGTGTGTTTTATTGCATTAAAATTTTAAAAAGTGTGTTTTTTCCCCAAAAAAATGCGTTTGAAAAATCGCTGCGCAAATACTGTGTGAAAAAAAATGAAACACCCACCATTTTAATCTGTAGGGCATTTGCTTTAAAAAAATATATAATGTTTGGGGGTTCAAAGTAATTTTCTTGCAAAAAAAAGAAATTTTTCATGTAAACAAAAAGTGTCAGAAAGGGCTTTGTCTTCAAGTGGTTGGAAGAGTGGGTGTTGTGTGACATAAGCTTCTAAATGTTGTGCATAAAATGCCAGGACAGTTCAAAACCCCCCCAAATGACCCCATTTTGGAAAGTAGACACCCGTCCCCAAGCTATTTGCTGAGAGGCATGTCGAGTCCATGGAATATTTTATATTGTGACACAAGTTGCGGGAATGTGACAATTTTTTTTTTTTGCACAGTTGTTACTAAATGATATATTGCTCAAACATGCCATGGGAATATGTGAAATTACACCCCAAAATACATTCTGTTGCTTCTCCTGAGTATGGGGATACCACATGTGTGGGACTTTTTGGGAGCCTAGCTGCGTACGGGACCCCGAAAACCAAGCACCGCCTTCAGGCTTTCTAAGGGCGTAAATTTTTGATTTCACTCTTCACTGCCTATCACAGTTTCGGAGGTCATGGAATGCCCAGGTGGCACAACTCCCCCCCCCAAATGACCCTATTTTGGAAAGTAGACACCCCAAGCTATTTGCTGACAGGTATAATGAGTATTTTGCAGATCTCACTTTTTGTCACAAAGTTTTGAAAATTGAAAAAAGAAAAAAAAAATGTTTTTTCTTGTCTTTCTTCATTTTCAAAAACAAATGAGAGCTGCAAAATTCTCACCATGCCTCTTAGCAAATAGCTTGGGGTGTCTACTTTCCAAAATGGGGTCATTTGGGGGGGTTTGTGCCACCTGGGCATTCCATGGCCTCCGAAAAATGTCATAGGCAGTGAAGAGTGAAATCAAAAATTTACGCCCATAGAAATCCTGAAGGCGGTGATTGGTTTTCGGGGCCCCGTATGCGGCTAGGCTCCCAAAAAGTCCCACACATGTGGTATCCCCATACTCAGGAGAAGCAGCTAAATGTATTTTGGGGTGCAATTCCACATATGCCCATGGCCTGTGTGAGCAATATATCATTTAGTGACAACTTTGTGCAAAAAAATAAACAAAAATAAAAACATTTGTCATGTTCCCGCAACTTGTGTCAAAATATAAAATATTCCATGGACTCAACATGCCTCTCAGCAAATAGCTTGGTGTATCTACTTTCCAAAATGGGGTCATTTGGGGGGGGGGGGGTTGTGCCATCTGGCATTTTATAGCCTTCAAAACTGTGTTAGGTAGTGATGAGTGAAATCAAAAATTTACGCCCTTAGAAATCCTGAAGGCGGTGATTGGTTTTCGGGGCCCCGTATGCGGCTAGGCTCCCAAAAAGTCCCACACATGTGGTATCCCCGTACTCAGGAGAAGCAGCTAAATGTATTTTGGGGTGCAATTCCACATATGCCCATGGCCTGTGTGAGCAATATATCATTTAGTGACAACTTTTTGTAAATGTTTTTTTTTGCCATTATTCAACAATTTTATTGGGACAAAAAAAAATAATATTCAATGGGCTCAACATGCCTCTCAGCAATTTCCTTGGGGTGTCTACTTTCCAAAATGGGGTCATTTGGGGGGTTTTGTACTGCCCTGCCGTTTTAGCACCTCAAGAAATGACATAGGCAGTCATAAACTAAAAAAGGTAAAATTACTGCTCTATCCCCATGGAACATGTATAGCAGAATATACAATGTATAAGGTAAATAAAGCTGCAACTAAAATGTGAGACACACACACTAAATAATTCAAGCAAAAAAAAGCTGCGCTATATAAATTGAAAAATATATATGAATACAAAACATATCTAAATAAAGAAAATTAATATTATACACACACTGAAACGTGACCACCAGTGACAAGTGTGAAAAATATAAAAATAAAAAACATGGGTAAATAAATGAAGTAAGCAAATTCAAGTCCACTCCAATGAGTTATAGGAAAAAAGGTTCACTAGCAGAACGATATTCCAAGTGATGGCTTGGCAAACATCCAGACGATGTAAATCGTGCAACTGCAACACCAGGAAAATACTGCCGCTTACCAGCTCCTAAGATCTCTTTTTAAAGAATCCTTCCTCCCAGAAGTGACGTGCAGACTCCGAAACTGCAGAGTTCAGTTTTCCTTTCTCCTGGACACTAAACTCTTTAAAACGTATTACGCTATGGAAGCCTTTTTATCCTTTTATGGGGGATGAGTGCCTATCTGTCTTATAGAAGATATCTTGTGGGGAGAACCTAAGGAGCCATCCAGGTTGAGAGACCCGAGGCTGGGGTAGAAAGCCACAGGCGTGTACGATCTCCTTTAAAAAGGTACTGTCCTCTGGACTAGATAATGTGGAGACCTGGTGGACCATTTAACAAAGTGATGATTGTTGTGACATGCATATACTGTACATAATGTGCTTCTGGTGTATATACAGTATAGTGGTGGAGTTATAGTACTGTTGCTTCTCACATGGTGGATACTCAGGATTGTTTATATACTACATGCATTTATATCATTGAATTCTGGTGAGTACATAGGGGTGGTGGACCAATAGCCCTCTTCATCACATGCTGGATTCTTTACACTTCAGAGGATTTTCTAATTCAACTTTCTCATAGACTTTTTCTGTTTGTACACTGCTTTCATTACTATTATCTTTGAGTGATTTCATTATAATTTAATATACACTTTAAGCACTGCATTTTGTTTGCTTACTATTTTTTTTTTTTTTTTAATATTTTTTATTGAACGATGTACAAGATATGATACATACAATTGTGTACTGTTGACTTTCGTTCCATAGTGCTGTAGCATTCTACACATTTTTCTCATTACAATAACTGTATCTTACGTTATGTTAAGTATATGTAATAATCCTGTTGTGGTTTATATTCATGACCTCTCCATCGTTGGATTGAGCGATCTCTCATTATGGTCGCATCCTCCGACATGAAGCCATGTCTGCTACAACTTGCTCTTAGTGCTTCTAGCGGTTACAAATACTATGACTGTTTGTATTGGTAAGTTAGTAATTACTTGTACCTTTATAGATAAAGTACCTCTGGTCTTAATATTTATTTAAGGTAACGTAGAAAAAAAAGAAAACAAGTAAACAAATAAAATTTGTCCCAACAGACTTATTGCTTCCCCTGGGTAGATGTCTCAATTCAACTTATCCTTACTCTCAATAAATCAATCGCCTTGAGTACCATGAGTTCCATGGTGCCCATAGTTTGGATATCTTCTCATAATTCCCCATAGCTGATGCGTGTAAAACTTCATATGTACCGTAATTGTGGACTGTGGTTATTACTTCTGATATGGATGGGGGCTCTATATCCTTCCAGTGTCTAAGAATTGTAAGCCTGGTTACCAACAATATGTGAGAAATTATTGTTCTGAATTGGTTTGGAATAGAATCTAGGTTCATTGATAATATCGCCATTGATGAGCTTAAAGGAGGGGTTTGTTGCAAAAAATTTCGTATTATACTTTCTATTTGCCTCCATAATGGTTTTATTTTGGGACAGTTCCATAGGATGTGGGATAACGTGCCGCACTCCCCACATAGTCTCCAACATTCAGGAGAGGAGTTGTGATAGATTTTAGATATACGACTGGGTGTGAGGTACCACTTGTGGAATATTTTTTGCTGCATTTCCCTTAGGTTAGTGCTTTTAGTGGAGTTGTATATATTGTTAAAAGTTATTTCCCATTTTTCCACCGGGTAATATTGTCCCATTTCCATTTCCCAAGCTATTATGTTTTGGGATTTGGTGCAAACCTTTTTTTCTTGGAGACCCAGATATAGGGTTGATATCCCTTTTAATTTTGTTGTGGTTTGTGTTAGAAATTGGAGTATCTTCGTTGGTAAGTTGGTAAATATGTTGGGGTGTTTTTTCAGGAGTTGAGTAATCTGTGCGTATTTGTAATATTCTGTGTGTGGTATGCCAAATTCCTCCTGTAACATGTTGAATGCTTTAATTGAATTACCCTCTACTAGGTCCTCAATGTGTTGTATACCCTTCATCTTCCATGTCTTTAAGTTAATATCTGGAATGATATGGCTAAGTGCGGAGATCTGGAGCTTAAGTGGAGCCAATGTTCCCGTCCAACCTGGGTAATTTCTAAGGTAACCCCATGCTCTTATTGCTGCTAGTATGGTTGGGGATAGCTTTACATCTAGGGAGAAGTTCATATGGGCTGTCATGAGAAAGTCTTTCAATTATTTATTTTTTATTTGGATTTTTTCTGTCTCTGCCCATAGTGTAGACAGATTCGTCTCCGATGTCATCCAATTTCTTGTTTGCGCTAATATGGTTGCAAAGTAATAGTCCTGCATGTGTACATGTCCCACCCCTCCTGCTGTCCTATGCTTTATAAGCTTGGTGAAGGCACATCTTGCCTTCTTTCCTTGCCATATGTATCTATTTATTGTAGGTTGAAGGGAATTAAAGAAAGAGTTTGGTAGTGGGATTGGAAGGGTCCTAAATAGGTAGAGTATCTGTGGTAGAATTTGCATCTTGAAAACGGCAAGCCTACCCAGCCACGAGAGTTCAGTTTTTGCCAGTTTTTTTAGTTTGTTGGGAAGCTGTTTCAGAAAGAGGTGTAATTGGCTGTCAATAGATCTCCAGACTTAGGAGTTAGTGTAATGCCCAAGTATTTTATTCCCTCCTTTTTCCATATGTATGGGAAATTTTGTTCTAGTTTGTGACTAACCTGTGGCGTTATTCCTAGGTTTAAGATATAGGACTTAGATTCGTTTACTTTATAGTACGATACTTTGTTGAATGTTTGTAGGGCCTTGTGGACTGACGGTAGGCAGGTTTCTGCATTTGTGAGCATCAGTATGATGTCATCTGCGAATAGGCTGATGGTATGGCTTCTTTGGCCTATCTGTACCCCGGAGATGCTTGGGTGTGTTCGTAGATGGGTTGCCAATGGTTCCATTAATAAGTTAAAGATCAGGGGGGAAAGAGGGCACCCCTGTCTCGTCCCATTAGTAATTTGGAACGGGGCAGAAAGCGCTCCTGCTATGAGTACTTGTGCTGATGGATGTGTGTATAGGGCCATAATGGCTGAGTATACTGTACCCTCAAACCTACTTGGGAGAGAAACTGCCAATGGATTCTATCAAACGCCTTCTCTGCGTCCAAAGCGAGGAGCAGAGAAGGCGTTTTACATCTGTCCGCAATGTGGATTACGCTGATCAGTCTTCTTGTGGCATCTGAAGTTTGCCTTCCCTTTGTGAACCCTGATTGATCTATGTGAATAATTTCAGGAAGAATGTGCATTAACCTGTTCGCTAGTAATTTTGCATAAGTCTTAATATCCGTATTTAATAGGGAAATAGGTCTAAAATTCTGTGGGGAATCCGGAGCTTTCCCTGGTTTAGGTAATGCTATTATGGTTGCTTTCAACATCTCTGGAGGGAATGACGAGGAGGCAACAGCAGCACCTAACATCTCTGTCATATGTGGTGTTAGTATATTATGAAAGGCCTTATAATATTCCCCTGAGAAGCCATCTGGTCCGGGGGATTTGTTTATAGGCAGTGACTGAATGGTAAGACTGACTTCCGATTCTGTTATAGGGGAGTTCAGTGTATGAAGGTGTTCTGCGGTAAGTTTAGGTAAATGTATAGTTTGTAGGAATGTTTCTATATTTTCTATATAAGGTTGCGGTATTGTGGAGTCATTTTTAAGATTATATAAGGAGCCGTAATAGTGGCTAAAGGCATCGGCTATTTCTTGTGGATGTTGGTGTTTGATTTGTGTTTTTGGATGCGTGATATATGGTATGTGTGTTTTATGTCTGTGACCCTTTAATTGATTGGCAAGTAGTTTCCCTGCTCTATTACCACTAGTATAGTATGTCAATTTTAGCTTCCTTGAGGCCTTTTTGAAGTCCTCCAAAAGAATTAGCCTCAGCTCTGTACGGAGCATATTAAGTTGATCTATCAATTCTTGAGAAGCAAGTGTCATATTTTGCTTCTCTAAAATTTCAATTTGGTTTATGATTCTCGTTGTCTGCTGTTGCCTCATCCTCCTGGACCTCGCCTCTTGTTGCATCAATACCCCCCTTACAAATGCCTTGTGGGTATTCCACAGGGTGAATGGATCTGAAACCGACCCCTTATTGAGTGAAAAAAACTCCTTCATCTGCTGCTCTATGTACAGCTTGGTCGGGCCATGCTGGAACAGCCTGGGGTTGGCTCTCCATATATAAGTGTTTTTAATCGTAGAAGGTTTCCCCACTTGTAGCTCCACTGGAGCATGATCCGACCAAGTTATACTATGTATTTTAGCAGTTCTACATTTAAACAGCAACCGTTTATCAACCAGAAATAGGTCTATTCTACTGTAAGATTTATGACAGTGGGAAAAAAAAGAGTAGTCTCTTTCATTAGCATTGAGGCATCTCCATGCATCATACAGTGAATACTTGCGAAGTATAGGTTGTAGGGTTGGTGGAGATCTTTTAGGGTTGGATGTTGAGTTCAGAGCAGAGTCAGGCACCATGTTAAAGTCTCCGCATATCACTGTTGCTCCTTGGCGTATCTGATCAATTTTCTTGAGGACTGAGTGCAGGAATTTGGATTGCCCTGCATTTGGGGCATAAATGTTTGCCAAAGTGAAAGTTTCAGAGTTAATGTCACATAAGATCTTATGCAGGAGGAATGTGATAGTGTCCTTAATTGCGATCATCACCCCTTTCGTTTTGACCTTTGCGTTTGCGCAGAAAATATGGGGGAATCTCGGATGGGAGCATTTAGGTGGTGAGTCAATGTGAAAATGGGTTTCTTGTGTGCATAGGATGTCGCTGTTTTTTTGTATCGCTTCCTTCCATAAGGACTTTCGCTTGGCCGGGTGATTAAGTCCCTTTGCATTAATGGTCAGGAAATTCACTGCCATGTATTCGGTTTATGTGATGGTGTGTATGACTTATAATATAAGTGTCACTTACTTCGTTTAGGTGCCTGACCTGGATGTTGATTTCTTGCTGGGCTTTGAGACTTTCTGGAGATTACTTTTCTTGATTGATGCGACATCCTCCCAGGTGTGAAGCAATGGTCTTGACTGTCGGGGTGAGAAGAGAAGAAAAAAAGAGGAGAAAAAGAAAAAAAAACTTGTAGGAACCGAGGTTCAACATTTGTGGCTGCGTGCCAACTAGTAAATACGTTAAAGTGTGAATCTCATTCACTAGGTATTAACTTGTGGGTAGTAAGTTTAAACAAACTTAACGGAACAGAAATGTGTACTCCAGCGCGGGTCGTTGGTAATGTGATTTGCCCATGCTGGTATCAGTGGTGAGTGCGGGCATTCCTGCGATCAACCGTGTGTCATTCTGGACCCAGGCTTGTGTTGGGGTTTCTTGACCTAGGGGGTGAGTGGTTGTCTGAGATTATCCCCCAAGAGCTGAGTAGTGCCATGCCTTTAGCTAGGGAGTCCATCACATACTCCTTGCCTTCTTTTGTTATGATCAGTTTGGTTGGAAAGCCCCATTTGTACCCAATCTTGTGGTTTCTGAGTGCTTTAGTTAGGGTTGTCATGATTCTCCTTTTTTGTAGCGTGTATTGTGATAAGTCTGCGTAAAATTGCAGGTTTGAATATGGCGATGGAATCGCTTCTTTCTGTCTTGCAGCCGCCATTATTCTTTCCTTGGTGTGGTAGAAGTGTAGGCGCAGGATCACGTCACGCGGTATGTCTTCGCCTAGGTAGGCGGGTTTAGGTAACCTGTGAATTCTGTCCACCATGAGATCTAATGTCGATAGTTCTGGTAAAATGGCTGTGAATAGCTGGGTGGCATAATCCCTCAAATCTTGTTGTTTAAATGTTTCTGGGACCCCTCTGATCTTCATGTTATTTCTTCTGGATCTGTCCTCAATGTCCGCCATTTTGGCTTTGATCCCTTCTAAATCTTCATCTTTAGCTTCATTTGCATCTACCAGGTTGTTTATCGTTGTGGCGTATTCCCCCATTTTTTGTTCTATATGGGTCACTTTGTTAGTTACCGATTTGATCTCATTACTGAATTTGTGCATACAGGAGATCATGTCTGAGTGAAGTGATCCTCTCAGTGACACTAACATCATTTTTAACATAGTATCTATGACAGGCTGGCGTTTGTAGGGAATGTATCAATGGAGTCAGGCAGCTCCCTGGTATCATCACCTGAGTCAGGGGGAGAGCTCACCTCAGTGCTGTCATTCATGGCATCCGCCTTGAATCTGGACTTCTCTGGGCTCCCTGTTGATGGGGTAACTGGGGGAGACCTTGAGTCTTTAGAGGGCTGCTTCTCTTTTGTGTTTTCAGCTGCTTGATGTCAGCGTGGATGCCGGGCCGGCGCCATCTTGCCTGGCCTCATAGGAGTAAAACTCTGTCAGTCTCATCGGCCGGTTCCCCTCCTTTTTCCTCCTGGTCATGGTATAGGTACGTTCCCTGGGTTCTTGCGGACCAGAACGCTGTGGTTTGGGCTCAGTATCGGTCCCGGGCAAGGTGCTGTGAACCGCGTTGTTCCCGCTGGTGTTGGAGCTCTGCTCTTACACGTCCATCTTGGACTCCGGCTAGCTCCGCCCCCCCGTTTGCTTACTATTTTTATGCAACCAACTTAACAAGGATAATAGATTGGAACTGCCACTGGGACAATAAAGATTTGGTGACATTGGCGAGTAACCTTACCCAATTACCCGTACAATACTCCCCTTGGGTTCCTTGGAATAGATGTCCTGCCATATTGAAGGAACACCCTGTCATTGATGCTATACAATGTATCTTTCATAAGGTCAATAAAACAAGTTCCATCTTTTCCTCTCCAGGCCCTTTAACTTCTCTTAGGGACAATTCAGACTTCCCCCCTGGTTGCGCGCAATCTGTACCACCTATGAGTACAAACTACATACCTTTACAGGTAATCATTGCACATATGATGGTACACTAAAACCTAAACTCTAGACTGGCTACCAAACTGGATGGTCCCTTTCTGGACATACTACCAGATACAGTACATATTTACATTTCCTCCTTCACCCAAAATCGTAATTTTCTAAGACCTCTATCCTCTGCAGAATCCGCAGTAGGCTCTTCTTAGCCTTTCATTTCTCCCAATCCCCATGTTCTGCAGATAGCTAGAAAAAATGGTTAGAGACTGCAGACACATAACTGATATTAGCAACATTACTAACTACATGTTCACAGGTCAAGGACTTCCTAGATAATGAAGACAGAATCTTACACCTTTTGTCACCCCTTGATGCTTTGTGGTGAAGAAATGTTAAAGTACAGGGGGATTGCCACTGCACTGCAAGGAATAAGTGCTCATTTAGTCTAAAAGCGCATTATCTTACCTGATCCATCACTTCCCTGGCAGGCAGCTCTCCCCAACACTTGGGCGGTGGACTGTCCCTTGACATCATCACATTCAATGCATTTAGTGTAGGAGAGAAGATGCTGTGGGGACCAGTCTAGCTAGCAGCATGAAATAGGGGAGGATCTTGTAAGTAAATCTACTTTAACATGTCCCCTAGACCTAAATAAGCAATTAACCTTAACAGTGTGGGCACAGCCCAGCTGCAAGGCAAAATTTTAGGGTTTCCCCAGAGTTGGGGACACTTCAGTCCCTGGGCCTTTTTTCCCCTATGACACCCTTGAACTCAAAATCCTTTGTTCTGTTTAAGTTATGTCTAGGTTCAGCACTTTATATCTTTTGTATTTTATAGTTCTTCCTAACATATCACACATCTTTTTCTTTTTTTCTTTTTTGGGAAAAGATGTGATTACATATATTTTTGTTTTCTGGATTTTTTTTAGGAAGAAATAGTGACCAATTGAAAAAAACAAAATAAATATATACATAATTAATTAATAAAAATAAAGAGTAAGCATAGCCAAATCATAGCCAGAGTTCAGTAACCGGATCGGGTAATCAGCCAGGCCAGAAGTCAGGGATCCAAGTAGCGGAATAGCAAGCAGGCAAAGGAGCCAGAAGGGATGTCAGCAAAGCCAGTCTTTAAACAGGAATGCAGGAGATGGTTTCTTGTGATGTGACCAAGGCGAAGGCAGAGATGAAGTGAGCTGGACAGCTTTAAGTAGGCAGGTCAGACGAGCAGGATCAGGAACAGCTGGATAACTGTGGAGAGAGATGAGAGCTGGCAATTAGCCAACAGCTGAGGGGCCAGCTCAGAGAAGGAAGGGCTGAGCCAGCCCTGACAGTACCCCCTCCTCAATGACCCCTACCCCTCGGAGGACCACCGGGCTTGAGGGGAAAATGTCTATGAAAATCATGGAGGAGGGCAGGGGCATGTACGTCCGAGGATGAGACCCAGGAGCATTCCTCCGGACCGTACCCCTTCCAATGCACCAGGTACTGTATGCACCCACAAAACCTATGGGAGTCAACAATGGATTGTACCTCATACTCCTCATGGTTCTCAACCTGTATAGGGTGAGGACGTGGCACCGAGGTGGTAAATCGGTTGCAGAACAACGGTTTCAATAAGGAGACATGAAACACATTTGAGATGCGCATACTAGAAAGAAGGTCCAACACGTAAGCCATTGGGTTAATCCTGTAAAGGCTACGGAAAGGCCCAATAAACCGAGATGCGAACTTCAGTGAGGGAACATGAAGTGGGAGGTTGCGAGATGACAGCCAGACCCTGTCCCCAACCTGGTAGGAAGGCGCAAGCAGGCGTCTGCGGTCAGCATGGAGTCTGTATCTATCGTTAGAATGACACAAAGCTTCCTGGACTTTCTCCAAGTGGAACGAAGACCACGGAGATGCTCCTCTAACACAGAAATACTCTGCGGAACAAATGAGTCAGGCAACATGGAAGGTTGGAAACCATAATTCGCCATAAACGGAGACAATCGGGAGGCCACAAACTCAGGGTAACTCAAGACAACAGGTTTTTGCATCTCCCATAGAGGGTTAGCCTAGGCCAAGGCTCTCTCAAATAGCAGAAATATCACAAAACCTACTTTGCTTCTGTCCGTGGGAAACGCCTGGGGCAGCATCTCAAAGTATATCTCAACCTGATTGAGAAACCCTCTGCATTAAACTGGATCACCCCCAAATCGCTGGAAAGCGGAGTGGAAACAGACATACCTCTTATAGAGGTAATACTCGAGGTGGGTGCTTGCACAGAAACTGGCGTAGCAGCAGGGACGGCCTGCGACTCAGGTGGTACCAGAGCAGCCACAGTGGGGGATTCCATGTGAGCTGTGCAACTCAGGAGTGTTTGTAACACCATGGCAAACTGATCCATGCGGTGATCTTGCTCATCCAATCTGGAAAAAATATTACCAACAAGTGGATTGACTGTATCTTCTGAATTCATGACCTCCACCTACTGTCAGAAACCATGAATCAGACTGAGACAGAAGTACAGTTAAATCACACTTGTTTATTAATAAAAATAAAGAGTAAGCGTAGTCATTTTGAGGTTATTTTGATTTTGTGTTATTTTGAGGATACAGCAAATTTACACTGTTATACAAGCTGTATACTCACTACTAGGGATGAGCTTCGCATTCGAGTCGAACCCATGTTCGACTCGAACATCGGCTGTTCGATCGTTCGCCGAATTGCGAACATTATGGGCCGTTCGTGCCAAATTTGTGTGGCGCATCACGGCCCATGATTCACTGCGGCATCGCAGTGCATTGCTGGCTGATGATTGGCCAAGCATGCACTATGACCCGCATGCTTGGCCAATCACAGCGCCATCGGTAGAGAGAGCTGTAATTGGCCAAGGCCAGGGTGGCTTTGGACAATTATGGCTCAGGGGGTTTAGAACACGCCCCACACTATATAAGGCCGCCTGCACGGCGGCCCTGTGTAGTGTGTTCCGGCGTGCTGAGAGAGAGAGACAGTGTCATTTCATTTGAGTTAGCTAGATTAGGCAGGACAGTCAGTGAGTTAGCTGCATTTACAGTGTATTGTGTATATATATACATTCCAGGTGTTGCATATATATATATATATACACTGTATTCAGTTTAGCTAGATCTGTTCCTGTTATCTTCCTACTGACAGGCAGGCTTGTCTTGTTACAGTATTTACAGCTACCTGAAGAAAATTGCTGGTGTACTTTTGATCCTATTAGTACCACAGTCAGGCAGCTGGACTATTTACAGTTAGTGTAGTGCGTCCTCCTCACAGTGTTCAGCTAAAACTACAAGTTAGTGTAGTGCGACCTCTGCACAGTGTTCAGCTAAAGCTACAAGTTAGTGTAGTGAGACCTCTGCACAGTGTTCAGCTAAAGCTACAAGTTAGTGTAGTGCGTCCTGTTTACAGTGTTCAGCTAAAACTACAAGTTAGTGTAGTGCGACCTCTGCACAATGTTCAGCTAAAGCTACAAGTTAGTGTAGTGAGACCTCTGCACAGTGTTCGGATAAAACTACAAGTTAGTGTAGTCCGACCTCTGCACAGTGTTCAGCTAAAACTACAAGTTAGTGTAGTGTGTCCTCTTCACAGTGTTCAGCGAAAACTACAAGTTAGTGTAGTGCGACCTCTGCACAGTGTTCAGCTAAAGCTACCAGTTAGTGTAGTGTGTCCTCCTCACAGTGTTCAGCTAAAATTACAAGTTAGTGTAGTGAGACCTCTGCACAGTGTTCAGCTAAAGCTACAAGTTAGTGTAGTGCATCCTCCTCACAGTGTTCAGCTAAAGCTACAAGTTAGTTTAGTGTGACCTCTGCACAGTGTTCAGCTAAAGCTACAAGTTAGGGTAGTGCGTCCTCCTCACAGTGTTCAGCTAAAACTACAAGTTAGTGTAGTGCGACCTCTGCACAGTGTTTAGCTAAAGCTACAAGTTAGTGTAGTGCATCCTCCTCACAGTGTTCAGATAAAACTACAAGTTAGTGTAGTGAGACCTCTGCACAATATTCAGCTAAAGCTACAAGTTAGTGTAGTGAGACCTCTGCACAGTGTTCAGCTAAAGCTACAAGTTAGTGTAGTGAGTCCTGCTCACAGTGTTCAGCTAAAACTACAAGTTAGTGTAGTGCGACCTCTGCACAGTGTTCAGCTAAACCTACAAGTTATTTTTTTGCGAGCTCTGCACAGGGTTCAGCTAAAGCTACCTGTCGAAGGTTGGTGGTGTTTTCCTGATCCTATCACTACCGCAGGTAGCTAAATAAGCTACAAGTTATTTTTTGGTGAGCTCTGCACAGTGTTCACCTAAAGCTACCTGTCGAAGGTTGGTGGTGTTTTCCTGATCCTATCACTACCGCAGGCAGCTAAATAAGCTACAAGTTATTTTTTGGCGAGCTCTGCACAGTGTTCACCTAAAGCTACCTGTCGAAGGTTGGTGGTGTTTTCCTGATCCTATCACTACCACAGGCAGCTAAATAAGATACAAGTTAGTGTAGTGCAAGCTCTACACAGTGTTCAGTTAAACCTGTAGAAGGTTGGTGGTGTTTTCCTGATCCTATCACTACCGCAGGCAGTTAACCACCTAAAGACCAGCCTCGTTTTGGATTTTAGGTGTTTACAAGTTTAAAACAGGTTTTTTTGCTAGAAAATTACTTAGAACCCCCAAACATTATATATTGTTTTTTTTCTAACATCCTAGAGAATACAATAGCGGTCATTGCAATACTTTTTTTTGCACCGTATTTGCGCAGCGGTCTTCTAAGCGCACTTTTTTTGGAAAAAATTCACTTTTTTGAAAAAAAAAATAAGACAACAGTAAAGTTAGCCCAATTTTTTTTTATATTGTGAAATATAATGTTACGCCAAGTAAATTGATACCCAACATGTCACGCTTCAAAATTGCGCCCGCTCGTGGAATAGCGTCAAACTTTTACCCTTAAAAATCTCCATAGGCGACGTTTAAAAAATTCTACAGATTGCATGTTTTGCGTTACAGAGGAGGTCTAGGGCTAGAATTATTGCTCTCACTCTACCGGTCGCGGCGATACCTCACATGTGTGGTTTGACCACCGTTTTCATATGCGGGAGCTACTCACGTATGCGTTCGCTTCTGCGTGCGAGCTCGTCGGGACAGGGCGCTTTAAAAATTTTTTTTTTTTTTTATTATTTATTTTATTTTATTTTATTTATTTTTTTCACTGTTTTTAAAAAAAAAATTAAACATCCCTTGTAATAGAAAAAAGCATGACAGGTCCTCTTAAATATGAGATCTGGGGTCAAAAAGTCCTCAGATCTCATATTTAGACTAAAATGCAAAAAAAAAAAAAAAAAAAGTCGTTTAAAAAAATGACACTTAAAAAATTTGTGCCTTTAAGAGAGTGGGCGGAGCCGTCGTAATGACGTCGCTCCGGCCGTCACATGGTATGGAGACGGGTAGGCGCCATCTTGGCCTCACTTGTCTCCATACCTCAGCAGGGAAAGGACCCGATCGCCTCCGCCGCTACCGACGGCTCCGGTAAGCGGCGGAGGGTGCGGGAGAGCGGCGGGAGGGGGGGTGGCACCTCTCCCGCCACCGATAACGGTGATCTCGTGGCGAACCCGCCGCTGAGACCACCATTATCGTGTACAGAACCGCTCACTGAAAAGATGGATATCTCGGTTGTGGCAGCAGCTGCTGCCGTTACCGAGATATCCATCTTCAAAAAAATGACGTATATATACAGTGAGCGGGGCTATAAGCTACAAGTTAGTTTTTTGCGAGCTCTGCACAGTGTTCAGCTAAAGCTACCTGTAGAAGGTTGATGGTGTTCTCATACTACAGGCAGGCAGTTGATTTTGCTAGCTGCAATATCAGTATATATATATATATATATATATCCCAGCTTAGTGCAGCTACAGGCCATTAGTATGTCTGGAAGGCCCTCAAGGAGAGGCAGACAGTCACAAGCCAATAAAAGAGGGCAAGCAGGCTCTGTGTCTAGAGGCAAGAGTGCTGGTCGTGGAGACGGTGCATCCTCATCAGCACGTGGCCGTGGGACACGCTTGGCCTTTTTTTAGGCAGCTGGCCGCGTTGAGCCGCAACATGCGGAAGACTTGGTCGAGTGGATGACCAAGCCGTCCTCATCCTCCTCATCCTCTCTCACCCATGCTCAGGGTACTTTGTCTGGCAAAGCAGTGGCCTCTTCCCTCGGCTCAATGTCATCAGTGACTCCTTCCCTAGCCCCACCATGTTCTCCTGAGGAGTCCCTCGCGCTGTTTGACCACAGTGTTGGGTACATGCTCCAGGAGGATGCCCAGCGTTTGGAAGGCTCTGATGATGATACTGAGCTAGATGAAGGCAGTAACGTGAGTACGGACAGAGGAGTTGCCCAAGAAGGACAGCAATCTGGCAATCATACTCCCCCTGCTGCAGCATACTGCCAGGTTTGCTCCAGTGATGAGGAGGGAGGGGATGATGAGGTCACTGACTCAATGTGGGTGCCTGATAGGAGAGAGGAGGAGGAGGAGGAGGCGGCACATCACCAACGAGGCAGGATGCCCTCCAGGGGCCAACCTAAGGGCAGCACACTGACTGCATCACACCCCAAAGCTCTGCATGTGCAGGGCGCTGCAGTCTCTGCACGTTATTCAAAAAGTTCTTTGGTGTGGGCCTTTTTTGAGACGAGTGCATCAGATCGCACCGCTGCTATTTGCAACATATGTCTCAAGCGTATCTCACGTGGCCAAAACATTTTCCGCTTGGGCACCACGTGCTTGACCAGACATATGTTGACCTGCCATGCAGTTCATTGGCAAGCGTATTTAAAAGACCCACACCAAAGAACAAAGAGGACCTCTCCTTGCTCCTCATCAGCTGAGATCTCCAACCCCACTATACCTTCAGTCCTCTCTGAGACCTGCACTGAGAGGAATGAAGGTGTAGAATTAGGTGTGTCACAGCCAAGTACTTGTGGGCAATCTGCTTTCGGTACACCGACATCAGCTTGTACCAGGCAAATTTCCCTGCCCCAGCTGCTGCACCGCCGAAAGAAGTTCGCTCCCAGCCATCCACATGCCCAGCGGTTGAATGCTAGCTTGGCAAAATTGCTACCACTTCAACTGCTGCCTTTTCAGTTGGTAGACTCTGTCCCCTTCTGTGAGTTTGTGGAATGTGCGGTTCCTCAGTGGCAGGTACCCAAATGCCACTTTTTCTCACGGAAGGCGATTCCGGCTCTCTACCGGCATGTGGAAAGCAATGTCTTGGCCTCACTGGACAGGGCGGACAGCGGTAAGGTGCATATTACTACTGACTCATGGTCCAGCAGGCATGGACAGGACGTTACCTAAGTTTCACGGCGCATTGGGTGACTCTGCTGGCAGCTGGGAAGGATGCAGGACAAGGTGCAGTAGTGTTGGAGGTTGTTCCACCACCACGCCTCAAAAATGCCACTACTAATGATTGTGACACACCTCTCTCCTCCACCCCCTCCTCTTCTTCTTCCTCCAAAGCATCTTCCTGTGCTTTGTCCTCGGAACCAGTGGTGCTCCGTAGCCGTTCAAGGGGCTACGCAGGTATGCAGGCCAAAAGATGCCATGCGGTGCTTTAGCTGGTGTGCTTGGGGGACAGGAGCCACACTGGGGCAGAGGTTCTGTCAGCTCTACAGGGGCAGGTTCAGAGGTGGTTGACACCACGCCAACTTAAGGCAGAAATGGTGGTTTGCGACAATGGCACCAACCTCCTCTCTGCCCTCTGACAGGGACAAATGACCCATGCGCCCTGTTTGGCTCATGTCCTTAACTTGGTGGTGCAGCGGTTCTTGGGCAGGTACCTGGGCTTACAGGATGTCCTGAGGCAGGCCAGGAAAGTCTGTGTGCATTTCTGCTGGTCATATAATGCCAGTGCTCGGCTGGCAGACCTCCAAAAGGAGTTTAACCTGCCCAAGAACCTCCTAATCTGTGACATGCCCACCAGGTGGAACTCAACATTGGCCATGCTGCAGCAGCTGCACATGCAGCAGAGGGCCATCAATGAGTACCTGTGCGACTATGGCACCAGGACAGGGTCAGGAGAGCTTGGTTTTTTCCCCACGCAGTGTGGGTCATGATCAGGGATGCATGCACTGTCCTGTCACTATTTGAGGAGGCCACGAGGATGGTGAGCAGTGACAGTGCATGCATCAATGACACTGTCCCCCTTGTCCACTTGTTGGAGCACACGCTGCATGGAATAATGGACAGGGCACCTGAGGCAGAACAGAGGCAGGAAGAGGAGGACTTCCTTAGCTCTCAAGGCCCCCTTTATCCAGACAGTGTTCCTGCATGCCCGCCGATCACACAGGAAGAGGACGAGGAGGAAGAGGAGGATTGTGTCAGTATGGAGGTGGAACCTGGCACTCAGTATCAGCAGCAGTCTTTAAGGGATCAGTCCCAAGAAATACATGGACTTGTACGTGGCTGGGAGGAGGTGGCTGCGGACCATGTCGTCCTTAGTGACCCAGAGGACTCTAGCCTGAATGCCTCAGCAAACCTACACTGCATGGCCTCCCTGATCCTGCAAAGCCTGCGTAAGGATCCTCATATACGTGGTATTAAGGAGAAGGACCAATACTGGCTGGCAACCCTCCTTGATTCACGTTACAAGGGTAAGGTTGCGGACCTTATCTTGCCATCACAGAGGGAGCAGAGGATGAAACATCTTCGGGAGGCCTTGCAGAAAGGTCTGTGCAACGCGTTCCCAGAGACTGGGAGGTTACAAACTCCTGTTTCTGGACAACTTGTTGCTGAGGCTTCGGTCAGTCAAAGAAGGAGCGCGGGAGAAGGTGTCCGTCTGACCGATGCGTTCAGACAATTTTTTGGTCCACAGCCCCAAGGTATGATCAGTTCCAGCAACCATCGCCAGCGTCTGTTTTACATGGTGCAGGAATACCTAGGGGCAAGATCTGACTTGGACACCTTTCCCACCGAAAATCCTCTGGGTTACTGGGTCTTGAGGATGGATCACTTTCCAGAGCTTGCACAGTATGCAATTGAGCTACTGGCCTGTCCTGCATCCAGCGTTCTTTTGGAACACACATTCAGTGCTGCTGGAGGCTTTGTAACCGATCATAGGGTGTGTCTGTCCACCGACTTGGTCGATCGACTGACCTTCATAAAAATGAATCAGTCTTGGATCACCACCAGCTACCAAGCACCTGATGCTGATGTAACTGAATAATTTTTTTTGAAATCTCAGATCCCTTCAAAGACTGCCTATGCTGATGCTGAGTGACTATCCTGAGTAATTATCCTCTTCCTCCTCAATGATCATGCTGATAGCTTGTAAGAACATTTTTGGTTCTGGGCGCCACCACCAGTGCCTAAGGCCCAATTTTTCAGCCCCTGTTTAACAGGGGCGTGTAATTACAATTTTTGATGCAATACTTTGCAGCAGGGCTCGTTTCTGCATTCCAACTAGAGTATCTGTGAAGGGTTGCAGTGTTGTGGCACCAGCATCAGTGCCTAAGGCCCAATTTTTCAGCCCCTGTTTAACAGGGGTGTGTAATTACAATTTTTGATGCAATACTTTGCAGCAGGGCTCGTTTCTGTGTTCCAACTAGAGTGTCTGTGAGGGGTTGCAGTGTTGTGGCACCAGCACCAGTGCCTAAGGCCCGATTTTTCAGCCCCTGTTTAACAGGGGTGTGTAATTACAATTTTTGATGCAATACTTTGCAGCAGGGCTTGTTTCTGCATTCCAACTAGAGTATCTGTGAGGGGTTGCAGTGTTGTGGCACCAGCACCAGTGCCTAAAGCCCAATTTTTCGGCCCTTGTTCAACAGGGGCATGTAATTACAATTCTTGATCTAATATTTCACAGCAGGGCCCATTTCTGCGGCCACCAAGAGCGAGTGAGGACTTACAGTGTTGTGGCACTAGCACCACCACCACCAAAGGCACAATTTTTCTGCCCCTGTTCAACAGCGGCATGTAATTACAATTCTTGATCTAATATTTCACAGCAGGGCCCTGTGAGGGCTTACAGTGTTGTGGCCACAACAATACCTAAGGCCCAAATTTCTGCTGAGTATATAGGGCAGGCCCCTACTTTCAAACATCCAACTTACAAACGACTCCTACTTGCAAACTGAAGGAGACAACAGGAAGTGAGATGAAATCTACCCCTAGGAAGGGAAATTCTCTCCTGTAAGAGTTAATATGGAAAAAACGTTTCTCCTTTCCACTGATGCTTTATCACCAATCCTTGTTTCACAAAAAAACCCAATTTTTCAAAAAACATTTGTCATTGGGACAAAAAATGAGGTGAAATCTTCTGAAGAGGAGCACAGACAGCAAAACAAATGTAACAGGGGTGATAACCCTTCCCTATGTTTTCCAAAAAGCTTAAAATAGATTTTTTGGCTGGAGCTAAACACGTTAAAAATGTACCAGTTCAAAATTACAAACAGATTCTACTTAACAACAAACCTACAGTCCCTGTCTTGTTTGCACCGCCTGTATACTGCTGTTCAGAGTATATAGGGCCTGGTGGCCCCACGCCTTTCCTTTTTTTAATTTAGGTGCGGGGTTCCCCTTAATATCCATACAAGACCCAAAGGGCCTGGTAATGGACTGGGGGGTACCCATGCTGTTTGTCTCACTGATTTTCATCCATATTGCCAGGACCTGACATTACATTAAAGCTGCAAGCAGTTTTACTTTTTTCCTTTAAAAATGGCATTTTGTGCAGGGACTGTTCTAAGCACGGGAAACACGCGCCCCTTTACAGGTATACTATAGACACCCCTCAGGTACGATATTTAAAGGAATATTTCACTTTTTTTTTAACTTTAAGCATCATTAAAATCACTGCTCCCAAAAAAACTGCCATTTTTAAAAGTTTTTTCTGCATTGATACATGTCCCCTGGGGCAGGACCCGGGTCCCCAAACCCTTTTTATGACAATACCATGCAAATTAGCCTTTAAAATGAGCACTTTTGATTTTGAACATTCGAGTCCCATAGATGTCAATGGGGTTCTAACGTTCGTGCAAATTTTCGGTCCATTCGCAGGTTCTGGTTCGGCTCATCCCTACTCACTACTTTACACTGTAGCAAAGTGTCATTTCTTCAGTGTTGTCACATGAAAAAATATAATAAAATATTTACACAAATGTGAGGGGTGTACTCACTTTTGTGAGATACTGTATATATATTTTCTTTTTTTAATGAATGTATTAATTTTTTTACACTTTTTTAAAATAATGGTAGGTTTGGATCTAGTTAGTGGAGACCTGATCTAGCCCCTTTATGCAGCTATACAACAAGAGATCACTTCTAATAGTTATTTATTACTGCCTGTGACCAGCCAGCAAAGGATCACTATAAAGGTAATCTGATGCCGAGAGGCAGGTAAAGGCTGCTTTAGTATCATCTTAACCTCCATACTAGGAGTACCACATGTGACCTCATTTCACTTTAAATTAGGGTGACCAGACATCCCCGGTTTCTGGGGACAGTCCCTGGATTGAGGACACTGTCCCCGGACCAAGTCTGTCCCCAGTTTTGTCCCCGGATTGGATTTGAACAGGGGCTGGGGCAATTTCAAAGCTAGTCAGTGCAGAATTAAAAAAAATAATAATCTTACTAGCTTAGGGGGTTTATTTTTTCCATTATCTGTGCCCCTTTCTGATGATCATGTGCTGGTCAGAGCGGAGGGAATATTTCTTCAGTTTTGGGTGCATGCCCATTTAGCCCCGCTCACATGTTCTTCTGCCTTGGCTCAAGTCCCGGCCAGCCGCCTGCCTGCTTATCTCCTTGCCTTCCCTGGTGGAGTGATGTTCCTCCGCCCAGTAGTAGCCGGGGCCCTGAGAGTAATACCTAACAGGCTGTGAGGCGGGCAGCGGCAGCGGCGGAGTCACTGATTGCCACCATTACTGGTAAAAAAAAAAATATGTCCCCAGATTTCATTTTAAAAATCTGGTCACCTTACTTTAAATGTAAACACAATGCAGACGCTTTGTGTTTTTATTGATCTGCTACAAGGCTGGTAGCAAGATCAGAAGCCCAGGAGCTGATTGTTTTTCAGTCCACATACCAGGTGAGACCCACTAGAGCCACTGAGTCCCATTGCCATTTTAAAATGTCACTGGGACAAATAACTGATGTCCCTGTGCCATTTTAAAATGGGACTCTGGACACAGGTGTTTAAACTAACCTCACACTTTGACAGCCAGCAGCAGACAGTGTATGAAGCTGCTAGCTGTCAAACTCAGTCATGGATGACAAGTCAGATCCCCTTCAATAATCAACAACCAATATGAGTTGTTCTTAAATAATTGTATTATCAAGTTAATCAACTCACACTGATACTGCTTACTTTATCTGGGCACCTAGGTTTCAAAAACCCCATGGGAATAAAAAATGTAATACCAGTTTTCAAGTTTGCAGCTGAAAACCTTTCTATATACCATTAATTTTGCACATTTTACTGACATTTCTTTACTTTCATCTTTTATACTTGCCATTTATATTTTTGCACATATGCAAACGTCTTTTGTATAATTTTTCCATTATTTCATTAAGCATTATTTCAGAAAAAAAAACATTTAAACAGAGTGATGTAAACTTTTCAAGTATATATTGCTGTTTGTAAATGTTTAGGGAGAATTACTCACACTTTTTATACTTGTAAAACCAGAACAAAAATCAGTTGATAAAAAGAGAGTGTGTGGGTTTTTTTATAGGATTAATTTTAATTACCCTTTTGTTCAGATCTTTTCACTTCATAGGCTATTCGTGCTATTCTTAGCATAGCAGCAAAACTGACCTTGATATCCGTATGATGTGAATGCTAGGTGAAATATTTATAGAGGATGTTTCATATATATGGAACAAAAAACAAAATAACATGATAATTTATGCTTTTTTCCCTAAAAATTACAGTTACATAAATACAATATAGCAAAAATTATATTATGTCCCTTTAAGTTCACCAGCAACATGAACCTTGAAAAAAAAAATATTACATTTTCTTGACTAAAATTAAGTTGTTTAAATGTTTTTTTTCAAATTAATAACTTGATCATGCACCCTTTGATAAATGTATATCAGATGCTGCAAGATCCCGGTGATTCATTAGACAATCTCTCTAGCTCTACAGAATATATAGCATTTGAAAATCGATTAAGTGACATGTCTGCATTATTTTAAATTATAGCAATACTATAAGGTTGATATACTTATGGTTCCAGTTTCCCTCATTTACAGTGGAAGAAAACAAAAAAGGAACCTATATGTTATTAAATGATTGAGGCACACACTCGTTCACTTCTCCAAGAGTGAAAATTACTGATAACTCATATTCAATAGTGTGCATTTTTTTCAAATACCTTTGCAAACAGACACATGTGTCTTTTCTTGTATAAGCAGAATATTCAATTTATGAATACCTATGATAAAGCAAAATTACTACCGTGCTGAAATGGATAGTGCTGAATTGTGATTGAAAGAAAACCAAATAATTTAAGCTGCAAACATAAAAAGTGTTCAGGCACCTTAATTAATAAATAATATTCCTCATGGTGATGGTGAGAGAAAACAAATAATGTGTATAATATGGCCAGAACTTAGCAATCATGTAGCCTCACAAAACACCATCATATATTCCACCGGTAAGATATACACAAATACCTACCTGCAAATATACAGTTAATTAAATGAACCTATATGGCTACTCAGTTTGTAGAGTCCAATACAAATGCCAAAAAAATTTATATAAATAGGTCCATTCAAATAGGCTTCGTTTATAAAAATCGGTTTGGTGTTCTGAAACAATGTTTGATAGCCGCTCTTAAATGCAGGAGGTGACGTGCAATAAATCAAAGATAGACATCATTCCACAAATAAATTGAATACTCAGAGTTAAAATTCTTCAGCAGATACACTCACATGAGCCTGGATAATTTGTGCATGGGTTTAAAACAATCAGCCACTGGGAGCGCGGTGAGTCCTCACACCGCTACTATCGAGCTGTTAGCCAGCCTCAATATTGTACCTCACTGACTCCTCCTACACGTTGCATCACCCTTGAAAAAGTCACGTTTTGGGCCTCTGTATGTGGCCAGGCTGTGTAAAAGTCTCACACATGTGGGAGAGTAGTAGAATGTACTGCTACTCCTCCATACTGAGGAGGAGTAGTAGAATGTGTTTTGGGGTATAATTTGTGGTATGCATATGCTGTGTGAGAGAAATAACCTGTTAATATGACAATTCTGTGAAAAAAAAATAAGAAAAAAAATCTTCATGTTGCAAATAATTGTGTGAAAAAATTACAACTTAAAAAACTCACAATGCCTCTTACTAAATACCTGGGATTGTCTATGTTCCAAAAATGGGTCATTTGGGGGGTATTTTTACTTTCCTGGCTTGTTAGCATCTCAAGAAATGAGATAGGCCGTCAGTATAGGTGTGATCAGGTGAGATCAATTTTCAGTGATTGGCACCATAGCTTGTAGACTCTATAACTTTCACACAGACCAAGTAATATACACTGATTTGGGTTATTTTTACCAAAGAAACTGTATGTGGCAGTATAAATTTTGGCCAAACTTTATGAAGAAAAATTACTAATTTGCCAAATTTTATAACTGCAACAAAGAAAAATGCTTTTTTTTACAAATTTTTCGGTCTTTTTTCATTTATAGCGCAAGAAATAAAAAACCCAGTGGTGAGCAAATACCAGCAAAAGAAAACTCTATTTGTGTGAAAAAAAGGACAAAAAATTCATATGGGTAGCATGTTGCCTGACTGAGTAATTGTCATTCAAAATGTGAGAGCACTGAAAGCTGAAAATTGGTCTGGTTAGGAAGGGGGTGCCCAGTGGTCAAGTGGTTAAAGTGGACCCTACACAATAAGAAACAATTTCTTATTAGACAAGTTCTAAAAATGTTCCTACTTCTGTATTCAGTGAATATCTGATGCAGACTTGTTGAAAAATCATAGATTTAGAAACGCAAGTGTTTTTAATTATGCCTTTGTAAAACAAATGCATATATTACTACAGTCACCTGCACACATTCCAGGTCTTTCAGAAACCTTAGCAATGCCCTGGATTATTGACTACATCCAGACTGACAATGTCTATCTAGTATAAATTCATCTAGCCAATATGCCATTTTTTAAATTGTTTGCCAAAATGATAGCTCCAGCATGAAATGTGGTTCAGAGTCAGAGAACTAAAAGAATAGTTTTAGTTAGTTGAACATGACATAAAATTCATATTTTAGAAAAACAAAGATAGAAACAGTCAGTTATTCATAAATCGAATGAAAAATGTAGTGCTATAATTAACCTTTCAATCAGTGTTTAAATCCCATGTGATTAATTAATGAATAAATAATATTTCTCATGGTGATGGTGAGAGAAAACAAATAATGTGTATAATATGGCCAGAACTTAGCAATCATGTAGCCTCACAAAACACCATCATATATTCCACCGGTAAGATATACACATGCACACGTGCATGTAAAGACCGGCGTCCCAATACTTTTGGTAATATAGTGTATGTTATCTCACAGAAGTTGCATCAGTATAGATAAGAAGCATTGTTATGCAACTTTTTTCTTTAACCCTCACCTCTCCTCCTATCATCTTTGTTGCCTAAAAACTCTCCTCCCAAGCACATCCTATTTACACCTAAGCATAGCAGAAAAGCCAGCTCTTGCTCAAGTTTTTTCTTTTTCAAAAATGTGCGCATTGCCGCTCATTTCTGAAACACATGGAAAAAGTGTGTCACGCATGCGTTGCCATTTAGGCTGAGTTTGCATCTGCATGTTTCCATATACGCTGCACCCTGCACAGGAAATGCACACCGAACTTGCTTTGCACATGCATTGTCATTTAGGCTTTGTTAGCATCTCCATGTTTCCAAGCATGCAGCAATCTGCACATAAAATGCTGACTTTGGCATGCAGTTTGGCAACGCAGGTAAATATGCATTGCATATGTGTTGCCATTAAGTGATTCACATATAAGCACTTCCAAACCAATGGCAACTTGCATAGAAAATGTACGCTTTGTTTTTTGGAAACGCGCAGAAACATGCATCATGCTTGCATTGTCATTTCGGTTGTGTTTGCATTTGTGCCTTTTCAAACATGCAGCAACTTGCACAAAAGTTGTGAGTTTTGCTGTGCATTTTGGGAATGTGCATCATGCTTGTATTACCATTTGATATACGTTTGTATCTGCGTGTTTCCAAACGTACGAAAATGTGCGCTTGACTGTGCCTTTTGGAAATGCACGGAAACACGTGTCACTGTCACATACCTGGTAGAAGAGCCTAATGCTGTGTACACACGGGTGGACTTTTCGGCATCAAAGGTCCAGCGGTCTTTCCGACGGACTTTCGACGGACTTTTGACGGACTTCCGATGGACTTTCGAACGAACGGACTTGGCTACACATGATCACACCAAAGTCAGACGGATTCGTACGTGATGACGTTTGGCCGGACTAAAATAAGAAAGTTCATAGCCAGTAGCCAATAGCTGCCATAGCATCGGTTTTAGTCCATCGGACTAGCATACAGACAAGCAGATTCCGTCTGTCGGAAAGACAAATCTAAAGTCTGTCTGATTTTCGACCGAAAAAGTCAGCTGCAGGTCCGATGAAGCCCACACATGGTCAAATTGTCCGACGGATTCGTCCCGTCGGACCAGTCCGGTCGAAAAGTCCGCCCGTGTGTACACGGCGTAACAGAATGATGTTACATCTCTGACTCAGGGCCCATGATAGAGAAGACAGTATGCACAGGAGTATAGATTGGCATGAGTGCCTATTAGTCTTGCTAGTAGCAGGCCTGAGCGGACTCTGGATCAAACAGAGAGGTGATAAGGGCGCTCTGGTGGAGGTGGGTAGCTGGTCAGAGGGATGATAGTGATGAGATGGCACTTCTGGCAGCACTTTGGTTAGAGGAGAAGCAACTCTGAAGATATAAAAAAGGAAAAGAAAGGCGCCTCTAAGTGCAGTATGTAAAATTTAATAGAGTGCACAAAGGGTTAAAAGCACTTACAAGATTGTTGAGTGTTAAAAGACATGATAAAATCAGGAGTCCTCATCTGTGGCATGTGTCCATCCTCAGCACGGTGGTAGAGAGCAGTGTAGAGCCGTCCAGCAGCTGTAAAGCGTTCTCATGCGTGTTGAAAAGAGGAGGCAGCAGGGAAGCCTGTATTCACTGCGGGACACACAAGGCTGATGGTGTCAGTGGAGAGAAGGGGGCGGTAACGCGTTTCGGAGCATGTGCGGCTCCTTCGTCAGACCTACGCCCACACTCCTCAAGCTGGCTTATAAATGGTGAGGGGGAGGAGCAAGGGGAGGAGTGTGGGCAGATACTAAATACACAATGATAAGGGAAGTGACAGATGTATTATGAGGACGGCCAAGACGACCGTGCACTCGCAAAATGGATTATTAACGTCAGTGCTATATACAATGAAGTCCTGAAGGAATTTGAAACAGGGGTACAGGGCACAGATGTCAGTGAATAAATTAACAATAATAAATAAATAAATATACAAACATAAGGTTGACATTGAATTAATATACAGGTGTGTTACATGGTCGGCCGGGTGTCTATATGAATGTGTTATAAAGTCGGCCGGGCATTTGTACGGCCAGGCGTATATACACATGTGTTACCAGGGCAGCCAGGCATCTATGTGCACGTGTTACAAAGGCAGCCGGGCGTTTGTACACATGCAAATAAGGTCGTAAGTCTAATGTTGAATTAACAATGAATAAATAATAAATAAATATGTAGCCATGTTACAAGGGCAGCTGGGGAGCTATACACCTGTGTTACAGGGGCGGCCAGGCATCTGTTGTAAGGGGATAAAAAAAAAAAAAAAAACTACAGAAGGATAATAGGAGGTGGTGGATACTTATACAAATAGTGCAGATTATGCCAGTGATCTATTTCATGATACTGGTCGCATCCATGCAAAAAATTATTGCAAACCCACTGCTGGGAATTCCTATCTGCACTACAATAGTTGCCATCACCCTCGTTGGTTAAAAAATATTCCAAAAAGTCAATTCTGCCGTCTCAGACATAATTGCACCATGCAGTCAGACTATCAGACACAAAGCATAAATCTCAAACAAAAATTCATTGAAAAAGGCTACCCTCCTTCACTCATCGAACAAGCCTACACCACATACGTCAATCCTGATACTCATACCCATAAAATGAATTCATCAAAGGACAAATACACGTTTGCAGACAATTTCCAAAATGTGCAGCAAAGCACATGCTTTCTGTGTGGGTTGCCATGCATTCCAAAAAATGCACATGTGCATGCAGCCTGTTCACGGTTAGCAGATGCTCTGTTTTGACACAACAAAATATGCTACAAACATGCCAAAATGTGCATTGAAAAAACACTGTATGGCCAAAAACATTCTAAAGCTACTTTGGGGCATGTGTGCATGTGGGATGCACATTTATTTTTGAAGAATGTTCAAAAAAACACGAGCGGGAACACATTTTCGGCTACCTCAGGTGCGAATGGAATGTGTTTGGAATGAAGTTTTTAGGCAGTAAGGATGACCAGGGAGAAGAGAAATGCTTTTTATCTATCTTCCCATCAAATTCGCATTGAAGTTGTACCAAAGTCGCATCAAAATCACAAGCAAGTCGCACTGCATAGTTGCACTGGAATTCCCACTAGAAATGCATGAAAATTGCATTAGAATAGTGGTAAGTGATATGGGGAAAAAGCAACACAAACACAGCAAAAATGCATTAGAAACACATGCATTTTTGATACAGAGCAGTGTGGAAGTAGCCTATTTTCCACAATCAGATTCAGTCCTGCTCTGGACTTTAATTTTGAATAAAGTAGTGGTTTTAAAAATAAGACCCTGTTTCATTCTATATGGAGCATATTTGAAAAGCAGCAAACAGTCAATTTGCCATGTTTCAGTTTTTTGGGTCTTGTTTACAAGGTTGCTGACATAAAAGAGTTTTCATTTTTTAAGCTACTTGGTCATCAGATTTGACACAAAAGTGCACATCCTCAGTGTCATCTGTATTTATAATGTGGTGAATATTATATTTTCTGTCAGTTATCACTTTCCATCAACAGGTGAATCATTGATTTCATTAGTAGATCCCCATGGAGTCATATCAGCCTCGATCATCCAATGCCGCGTACACACGATCGCACATTCCGACAACAAAATCCTTGTTTTTTTTCCGATGGGTGTTGGCTCAAACTTTTCTTGCATACACACTGTCACACAAATCTTGTCGGAAATTCCGAACGTAAAGAATGCGGTGATGTACAACACGTACGATGGGACTAGAAAAAGGAAGTTCAATAGCCAGTGTAGCTCTTCTGCTTGATTCCAAGCATGCATGGAATTTTGTGTGTTGGAATTGTGTACACACGATCGGAATTTCCGACAACAGATTTTGTTGTCGGAACATTTCAGAACCAGCTCTCAAATTTTGTTTGTCGGAAATTCTGCTAAAAAATGTCCGATGAAGCCTATACACGGTCGGAATTTCCGACAACAAGCTCAAATCGAACATTAGACTTGGTTCACACTTCTGCATGTGGCTGCCATGGGCGTCCGCAGAACTTTTTTCAGGGGGGGCACTTCAGCAGCGACGATACACAGTCGCATTTAACCCTTTCTTCGACCGCTAGCAGGTGTTAAAAGCACCCCGCTAGCGACCGAATGGCGCTGCTAAAACCATGGTAAAACGACGCTAAAACTAGCGGCCCTTTACCGATAACGCGGCCAGATGGCAGTTCGAAATAGCTCTTGAGATAATTCAGCTTCACTCCATGCCCATATAAATATAGCCTAGAGAATGTACATCTTTCTATTTGCAATGTATTGCCATATATCTGTTGTGGCCATATGTTGATCTTTATGAAAACCTCCTATACTGTAATATATGGCCACAACAGATGTATTGCAATATAGAAAGATGTACATTCTCTAGGCTATATTTATATGGGCATCATGGACTGGTATGCCTGAGAGACTGAGTAACTTCCATACAAAGTGAAGAAGATATAATAACACACAACACACAACACAAATATATATTTCCAGCAATAGCTCAACTGTCCAACTTTCCAAGCAATATATATATATATTCTCCTCCTAACTGGCATAGTGGCACTGCAGTGCTGTTACCTGTGGTTCTTCAGTGATGTGATAGCACTGGCAGCGTATTCTCTCTCGGACACTGCATGCACCTGTGGGAGGAGCAGGCACCGCGCCGGCCGTATCCGCATAGCTATGTTACACAGGCAGTCTGAGGCAGCCAATCACATTCTGGAACAGCCGAGATGTCGAGCAGAGGCCCCGAGCGGCAGTCAGAGCCAATCCGATGATCGGGCCGGGGGTGAGGGAGAGACGGATGTCTGTATGAATCTGTGATAAGTTGGAACAAACTGAGAGCAGCCCCAGGCCAGCAGACGTAGAAAAAATGTCCACGGCTGCCGCGGAGGTGGCTGCCATGGTCATTGTGTTAAACAGGCCAACTGTTTTCACTCTTCAACACCTTCTTATAGAGGTCGACCGATATGGGTGTTTCTCTGGCCGATGCTGATATTTAGAAATCGGGGCGGCCGATGGCCGATATATGATGCCGATAATTTAGGCCAATTTTTTTTTTGGCAGGTGGCACTGGCAGGCACTGACAGGTGGCACTGGCAGATGGCACTAGTTGGCATTCGCAGGTGGCACTGACAGGTGACACTGGCAAGTGGCACTGGTTGGCACTGATTGGCAGGTGGCACTAATTGGCACTGGCAGGTGGCACTGGATGGCACTGGCAGATGGCACTGGTTGGCACTGGCAGATGGCACTAGCAGATGGCAATGATTGGCACTGGCAGGTGGCACTGGCAGGCACTTATTGGCACTGGCAGGTGGCACTGGAAGATGGCACTGATTGGCACTGGCAGGTGGCACTGGTTGGCAGGTGGCACTGGTTGGCACTGGCAGGAACTGGTTGGCATTGGCAGATGGCACTGGCAGGTGGCACTGGATGGCACTGGCAGATGGCACGTGGCACTGGCAGATGGCACTAATTGGCACTGGCAGGTGGCACTGGTTGGCAGGTGGCACTGGCAGGCACTGGTTGGCATTGGCAGATGACACTGGCAGGTGGCACTGGATGGCAATAGCAGGTTTCACAACCGATAGTGTAACTGTGTGAAACTGTATGGAGGGAGGGGAGCTGACAAATTCAACGTGATGTCAGAGATGGGCGGGACCTGGGATGGGCGGGACCCGGGGTGGGCGGGACCCGGGGTGGGCGGGACCCAGCAGCTATCCAGCCAATGATTGGGCTGTTTAAGAAAGGGGCGGGCCACATACACCTAGCAGCCCACCCAGATCCCATCCCATTGGCTGGTGTTGCATAGCTGGGTCCCGCCCCCGGGTACTGCCCACCCCCGACATCCAATCTCAATTTCGACAGCTCCTCTCTCTCTCCATACAGTTTCACACACCGCGGCGCTGCTCTGCCAACAGCAAGTGG
The DNA here is from genome assembly GCA_037952925.1 of Lithobates clamitans. NCBI lineage: Eukaryota > Metazoa > Chordata > Amphibia > Anura > Ranidae > Lithobates > Lithobates clamitans. Next base: position 9,069,069 of record JBBGZY010000056.1, on the reverse strand, counting down.
AGAAGGAAGAAGGAACCCCACGTTCCTCCTCCCTTCTCCGATATATCAGTTGACCTCTACCTTCTTACGATTCCAGGGGGGGCAATTGCCCTATACTGTGGACGCCCATGGTGGCTGCAGTTGCGGGAATCACAGTGATTCCCACACCCGCAACCACCCACAGTGAAAACACACTGCTCTGTGTAAATGCGCAGGGCTGCCATTCAATGTAAATGCCACCCCCATGCATGTAAAATCGCAATGTGTGTGCAGGAACCATGCAATTTCCCTGCAGCTGCATTTTTGAAAAGGTGCATGCACTTTTTTTTGTGGCAACGCAGGCATGGCAGCCCATTCAATTGAATGGGCCCACAAAAACACATAGGTGTGAACCTAGTGTAGCAGAATCTCTAACCTCTTCCAGTATAATGAGAACCTTTGAGGCCACAGACCGCTGACATCCTTCAATATGCAGTGGGTTGTGAGGTTTTATTTCTTTTAACAGTCCTTTTATATTTTGCAAGGGAAAGAGGGTTGGGGCCAAGACACCCTTAAGTAGTCAATAGGCAGACTCCGAGGCTTCAATAGGAGGACAGCCGTAGAGGGAAAGGCCCCAGCAAGGTGCCACCTCTGCACGTGCAGGTTTGCTGTCCCTTATGGCTACAGTACTTAACAGTTCCTAATTCAAACGTAACAGTTCTCTCAGCTTTACTACAACTTCTACTTGTAGTTCTTCAGCCCCTTGAGCTCCTGGTCTCTCACTGGACACTCTGATTTACTAACTCTGAATCCCCTGAGCTCCTCAAGGCTTTTGCGGTGGTATCTCCCTCAAGCATCACCCACGCTTATCTGCTGGGTCCCTAGCTTGGCACTTTGGATACCTTCAAGCTTCACCCCTGTTGACTGGCTTGGTCCCTAGCTTGACACACAAGGTTTCTCTGCAAGCGTCACCCACGCTTCCCTGCTGGATTCCTAGCTTGGCACTTTGGATACCTTCAAGCTTCACCCCTGCTGACTGGCTCAGTCCCTAGCTTGCCACACAAGGTTGCTCTGCAAGCGTCACCTCCGCTGGTTGGGTCCCTGGCTTGGTCACCTCCTGAAGTTTCCCGATTCTCCACCGTGCCAGTTCGGTCAGAATACTGCTTCGGTACTTTCTTCAGTTACTCACTGTGGTCCCTAGTAAAGGTGGTTGGTTCCTTAGTTCCCTTCTACCTCTGACTACGACAGGTTCTCCGGCCAGCAGAACCTTCACTTTTGGTTGGACTGCAAGCTGCAGTCCCAACCCTGCACTGCCCTCTTGCTTCTGGATAGGCCCTCACACAGCCTGGAAGCCAGATGCTCTATCTCTGGCCTAGCAGTCCGGGGCAGACGACACACGTCCACCCAGACGGCAGTCTTGGTGGCACAGAACACAGATCAACTGACTCCACCTGAATATATAGGCTCTCCCAGAAAGCCAAGGGATTCAAGAAAACCCCTGTCCATTGGCTGAGATACCCCATATACCCATAACCTGACCTTGAGTTGTCTTTCTCATAGCTAGTACCACCAAGTGCCCAGTCACCTACTGGTAGAAGAGAAAAGTACAACAAGGCCAAACTTAGGGAGAAATCAATGGATCTCTAACAAATTAACTATGGTAGCTACCCCTGACAAGGAGGAGCTCCGTGACTAAACCCCAGGGTGCTACACTAGCATAAAATCTCCATAAAAAGTTCAGGTCTAAAATGTGCATACACCTGCTTCCACCTACTGCACCTGCCTACAAAAAAACTCACATAAATATGGAAGGCAAATTTTGATTTGTTGCTGAAAAATTGTGCCTTTAAGGATGGGTAGGCTTCCTCCAGGCATACCTGCCCTCAATCGGTCCATTAATATATATGTGGTCCAACTTTGCAGACTATGAAAATGTATAGAGTTAGGACTGCAGCACATTAGGGTGGTGTGTGAAGTGGCCACTGCAGCTTACACATTTATATTTGCAAATGTGTGCAAACGATACCCCTTTATTGACGTGAACTGTTATGCCCCGTACACACAGTCGGAAATTCTGATCGTGTGTACACAAATCCGATGGACAAAGTGCCACGCATGCTCAGAATAAATAAAGAGATGAAAGCTATTGGCCACTGCCCCGTTTTTAGTCCCGATGTACGTGTTTTACGTCACCGCGTTTAGAACGATCGGATTTTCCAACAACTTTGTGTGACCATGTGTATGCAAGACGAGTGTGAGCCAACATCCGTTGGAAAAAATCCTAGGATTTTGTTGTCTGAATGTCCAAACAAAGTCCGACCGTGTGTACGGGGCATTAGACAGGACAATGTGGTTTGTTGCAGGCTGGCTGGTAAGTGAGCTTAGGAAATTTCTTTGTTGTTTTTTGACATGCGTCGCCCTTCCATGTGCTCCTTGCTACAAAGGCCAGTTATAGGCTGGGGTGGTTGCCATTTGTTTGTACTGATTGGGAATCTTCCCACAATGAATTTTGGGAATATTAACTTCAATCATCCAGTGATGTGGAAAGCAAAGTTATGTTTACTTATTTCATGTTTACATGATGATACTGTATATCATATATTGATGATACTATCACCCTCTTCATAGTACCTCAAATGTTTTTTAAAACAAAAAGGTTCATTTTCTCCACTTCTGTTGTTTTTTTAACCACTTGCCCACTGGGCACTTAAACCCCCTTTCTTACCAGGCCAATTTTCAGCTTTCAGTGCTATCATATTTTGAATGGTAATTGCACGGTCATGCAACACTGTACCCATATGAAATGTTTGTCCTTTTTTTCACAAATAGAGTATTCTTATGGTGATATTTAATCAACACTGGGTTTTTTTATTTTTTGCGCTACAAAAAAATGACCGAAAATGCATTTTTCTGTGTTTCTGTTATAAAATTTGTAATTTTTCTTCATACATTTTGGCCAAAATTTATACTGCTAAATATCTTTGTAAAAATAACCCAAATCAGTGTATATTATTTGGTCTGTGTGAAAGACATTTGGACATTGTGGAGGCAACATGGACTCTCGTGGTACGGTATAAACTTGCAACAGTCAGTATACAAAAATATATAAATTTATTATGCACGAACACACACATATAATAAAAACCCTTCAATAGTAGATAAATAGCATTGGATGCTACTAATCATGGACTATCCACTTGTCTGACACAAATTGGAAGAATGTATGCCGCGTACACACAGTCAAACTTTCTGGCATACTTGGTCCGGCGTACCAGAGTCTGCCGCACAATCCGACCGTGTGTAGGCTCCGGCGGACTTTTTTTCCCAAAAGTCCGCCGTACCTAGATTTAAAGCATGCAGAGTACTGCATCTCACGCTCGCTGCAATAGGAAAAACAAATTTTCCTATTGTGGCGAGTGCGGGGCATCCCAGGCCCTTAGGTCTGGCATGGATTTTAAGGGGAACCCCCTACGCCGAAAAATCGGCATGGGGTCCCCCCCAAAATCCATTCCAGACCCCGATCCGAGCACGCAGCCCGGTCGGTCAGGAAAGAGGATGGGGACAAGCTAGCCGCCCCCTCCTGAACCATACCAGGCCGCATGCCCTCAACATGGGGGGGTGGGTGCTTTGGGGGAGGGGGGCACTCTGCAGGGCCCCCCCACCCCAAAGCACCTTGGCCCCCATGTTGATGAGGACAAGGGCCTCTTCCCGACAACCCTGGCCGTTGGTTGTCGGGATCTGCGGGCGGGGGGCTTATCGGAATCCGGGAGCCCCCTATAATAAGAGGGCCCCCAGATTCCGCCCCCCACCCTATGTGAATCCCACCCTGGCCCTTCAGGAGGCCAAGAAGCAGGGGAATCTGAGTGCCTTTATTTATCGTCCATCCAATCCCCAGAATCCAGTAGCCAATCCAAGCTCAATATCATAAATCAAACTACTATTAAACTCAGTTTGGCACAAAGCTCCATATTACAATTAGGATTGGGCTTTTGCCCAGCCCAACCAATTAATATATTATAAACCATTAAGGACCTTTATCTTTTTGCCCACAGACTGACCTATAGATTTATGTTTGACTCAGAATGAAATAATAAAAAACTGGAAAAGGAGCTTCCCGAACAAATTAAACATTTTACAATGGACGAATTCCAAGCCCTCAGGGACCTCATGCTTCTTTATGAGGAAAGTAACCCGGATGATCCTGTTCCCTCCTCTGGTATTGGGGCAGAGAGAGCTGTTCCTTCTGCAAGCAATTATATAAGTACTCCCTTCAAACCAAAAGCCTGCCATTTCCCAGATTTATCTGCCTCTCCTAAAATATGGGCATTTTTGCAAATAACAATTAGAGACTTGAAGTCCTGACAGTGGGATAGAGCGGAGAGGAATATTTCCAGTGAACAACAAGAGGCTCTAAAATCATTGCAATCACGTGATGACATTGTCATAAAACCCTTGAACAAGGGTGGGAACATCGTTCTGATGTCCCACCCCAATATCAAAAAATGTGTATTAACATCTTAAAAAAACATGAATGGTACTGCAAAATTGATTTACAAAAAATTTTGGTATATAGTGATGAACTACGTGCCCTATGTACAAATGCATACCTTAAAGGATTGATTGATCAAAAAACCCTAGAATACCTGATCCCCAAATTTCCAAAATTGGCTACCTTTTACGCCCTCCCCAAGATTCACAAGAATTCAAAAAATCCCCCCGGGAGACCTATTATTTCTCAAAACAAATCCTTAATTTTTAATGCCACATGTCACTTGCCTCACATCTTACGTTCGGACACACAGGACCTGCTGAGGCATATAGAGGGGACTCATGTTCCGCCGGATGCCCTGCTCATAGCCGTGGATATAGAGGCTTTGTACTCTAGTATCCCATACGAGCGGGGTATCTGGGTGGTTGAGTCCTTTCTAAAAGAGCAAGATCATACCACCTGGTCCCATAATGTATTTGTTCTGGATCTACTTAGATTTGTACTTACCAGAAATCATTTTGTCTTCATGAATCAAGTATACTTACAAAGGCAAGGAGTGAAAATGGGCACTTGTTGTGCCCCAGCTTATGCCAATTTATATTTTGGGGGATGGGAGAGGTGGTTGTTTTGATGAAAGATTTCTGCCCTATTTGAATCATGTAAAATGTTGGTTTTGGTTCATTGATGATCTTCTGATTGTGTGGACAGGGTCTAGAGATGAACTGTTGTGGTTTCTCGATGCCCTCAACATCAATTAGTTCAATCTGAAATTTACATACACATTTAATGCTGTTGAAATTGCATTTTTGGATTTGTTAATCTGTATTGATGAAAATGGCTACATCACTACTGATTTATATCATAAGCCCAGTTCGGGTAATACGATCTTGCATGCCCAAAGTTCTCACCCTGCCCCACTCATCAGAAGCATACCATATGCGCAATACCTGCTTATTCACGGGAATTGCTCATCTGAAGAAGATTTCTTTCATCAGTCTGATGTTTTAAGATCAAGACTATCTTACAGGGGATATTCTACAACCTTGTTGAGGAAAGCCTTCAATAAAGCTAGAATAAGACCCAGAGCTGAACTTTTATTTAAAAAAACTCCTAAAACCGAAAGCAATACAGTGAAATTTATCACTCGTTTTTCTGCACATGAACGTTCATTACGTTCACTGATTTCTAATAATTGGCACCTTTTAGCCGAAGATCATATTCTGGCTAAATATGTTTGTTCTACCCCGGAGTTGGTATTTAGGAAGGTGACTTCACTGCTTGATATTCTGACAAGCAGCCATTACCAACCTAATTCGGAGGAACCTATCGCTGTGGTAGCTGTAGCCGCTGCCCATGGATCTGTGAGGGTACTGGCATATATCTACCTAATGGCTAATGGTTCCAATTGAGACAATATGCTGATTGTGCTACTCGTGGAGTGATTTATCTGATGATTTGTCAATGCCATGCGTTTTACATAGGCAAGACCATTTGTGAGCTTGGATTAAGGATGAGGGATCATGTTTATTATTCCAGTGAAGGCAAAATTGTGACACCAGTCACTCGACACATAGGTTTACACCACAGATTTGATAACTCTGTGATTTCGTAATTTTTTGCATTGGAAGTTGCCCCCCCTAAACCTATAGGTGGCGACTAGGACAATGCTATCTAAAGGGCTGAAACTTACTGGATTGAAAAGCTTTCTGCTCTTAATCCCCCAGGGATTAATGAGGTCAATTCCTACAGACCTTTTCTGTAGGTGTTGATCCCATGGGACCAATTGGTGTCCCCTAGGACCTCATGGCGCTATCCTTGTCTCTCATCATACAATTCTTAAGATTTTTGTTTGTTCCTCTTATGTTGGTCCCCATTCTCCTTCCTTTCCATTCTGCCAGTGGTTCTAGCCTTATGGTACCTGAAATTTTGGATGCTGCAATACCGTAGGGTTAGAATTTTATATAAATAATGGTTATTTGGACACTTTGATACTGAACTGATATAGTCAATACTATTTAATGGATTAATATATTTTTGTATTTCTAGATTACCATAATCCCCTCTTTATCCTTCAATTGTATTCCTCGATTTTTGGATTGGATCCTTATGAATAGGGGCCATTAGTCCCCATGTCCTACTTCCTGTTGTTTTTGGGGGTCTATCTCTTTTGGGCGAGTGTGTGATTGCTCATCTTCTTGTCTTCTGTGTTAGATCCACTAGATGGTGCACGCAGATATTAGACTTGTGGAGGGGTCGACATTTTTGTTTTTTGTGTTTCACAGTTACAAATCATCGTGCAGTACTGCGCATATCCACATGTACAGTCAGGAGTCGTATTCGTTGATGTCATTTTGCGGCCCCTCGGCACACGCTGATGACATCTCAACGGATAGGAATCAGGTGTATCTCATGCTATTTAAGGGGAACTAATTTTTCAGATGTTCCCTGTGGCAGCTTGCATGGTGGTGGAGAGACACTCTGTGGAGTTGATCGACTGGTATGTGTTTTGTTATATGCCTTGGTATGACCCTTATGAAGTGTTCCTGTATGAACCATTTCTAATGATATGTTTGTCCACAGATCCTGGTGGATCTGGTTTTTGTCTGAGATCCTATGTAATACCCATCTCTTTGGACTATTTCTATCTACACCGGACTTCAATTTCCATTTGGATAACACACTCTCTCCCCACCCAAATTATATGCACTGCTTAGTGAAGACTTCATAGGTGTGTATCACCAATTAAAATGTTTTGATTGAATTTTTTGAATTGAATTATTTGTAATATAGTGGCTGTGAGATAGATTTCTCCACCCTATGAAGTTCTTATTTTTAAAGTATCTTTTTTTTTTATGTAACAGTCTTCTTATGTGACTTCACTTTTCCTGGTTCCCGCACTCGCTCGGGAGATTGACAATTTTTTGGCCTTGTGACGCCTAAAATTCTGGTACCAGCTATGTGGGTGAGTTTTCTTTTTTGCTCCAAAATCAACCATTTCGTATCGGCTTAATCCTTATTATTATTAATCCTTATTATTGAGGGATGTACTGAGGGGTATATTAGACTCTATCTTTATTGATTTAAGATGCATGACAGTATACCTTGAACGTTGATCACTAGTTATGACTTTTTGATTTATATGCTTTCTTGTAGCTCATTTTCTGAACTAATATACTCCTGAAGAAGGGGGTCACCCCGAAACATATAGAGTGTACAACTGGAAGAACAAATCTCTGCGTGTAACAGCGCGGGATCATCATTATATATATCTAAGTTCTTCCAATTTGTGTGCATAATACATTTATATATTTTTGTATACTGACTGTTGTAAGTTTATACCGTACCAAGAGAGTCCATGCTGCCTCCACAGCTGTACAAATGTCTAATTTGTAATAGGACGAAGGTACATTCATTTTTTCATAACAAGTAGCATTTCTTTATATTGGTCTGTGTGAAAGTTATAGAGTTATGGAGTTACAAGTTTTTCCATGAAAATTATCACACCTGATGTAAGCCAGGAAAGTACAAATACCCCCCAAATGACCCCTTTTTGGAGATTAGACATCCCAAAGTATTCAGTAAGGCATGGTGAGTTTTTTCATGCTATCATTTTATCCCACAATTCTTTACAAAATTAAGATTTTATATTCTTTTCACAAAATTGTCATATTAACAGGTTATTTTTCCTTCATGGCATATTCATACTTGCAACTACACCCCAAAACACATTCTGCTACTCCTCCTGAGTATGGCAATACCACATGTGTGAGACTTTTACAAAGCCTGGCCACATACAGAGGCCCAACATGCAGAGAGCACCGTCAGGCATTCCAAAAGCATAAATTACACATATACCGTATATACTCGAGTATAAGTCTTTCCGAGTATAAGTCGAGGCCCTAATTTACCACAAAAAATGGGAAAAACTTATTGACCTGAGTATAAGACGAGGATGAGAAATGCACAGCTACTGTAAGTGGAAAAGAGGGTCAACAATGCCCATTTGCAGCCTCACTGTGTCCATTTGCATGCTTCACTGTGCCCAATTGCAGCCATAGGTCCCCCGAACTTCAAACTCAGTAGTTAAGGGTTCCTAGATGCCCCCCTAGCTGCAGCTAAAATTTGGGGTCCCAAAATGACATTGCTGCAGATGGACACAGTTGACCAAATTTGGGGCCCCGTATCTTGGGGCCACTTAGTGCTAAGAACCCCATATTTGGTGAGCAAACCCAGTGGAACTAGCACCATAACATATCCAAAGCTAGAGTTTCTAGCACCAAGTGGCCCCGAGATACAGCGCCCCAAAAATCGGTTCAGAAAATGTCAAGCACTTTTCTGTAGCAGAGAATGACATTTTCTGAACCGGCTTTGGGGCCCCGTATGTTGGGGCCACTTGGAGCTAGGAACTCCATCCTTGGATATGTCCACTAGGTTTGCACACCAAATTTGAGGTTCCTAGCACCAAGTGGCCCTGAAATACGGGGCCCCAAAATCGGTTCGGAAAATGACATTTTTTGCTGCAGAAAAGTGCTTGACTCCAGTATAAGTCGAGGGGGGACTTTCAGCACAAAAAAATGTGCTGAAAAACTCAACTTATACTCGATTATATACGGTAATTTCCTGACAAGCTATTACACTTTTGAAGGCCCTGGAGCACCAGGACAATAGAAACACTTACAAACTTACCCCATTGTGGAAAGAAAACACCCCAACATATATTTTATGAGGCATTATAAGTTTTTTGAAAATGTCATTTTTTTCCACATGTTTATGGAATATGTGGAGAGAAAATGAAGATGCATTTTTCTACGCATTTTTTACACATTTTTACGGCACTGATGGGGATCCACTGATAGAATGGCACTGATGAGCACTTACTGATGGGTACTGTTTTTGCACCAATGGTCACTTTAGTGGCACTGTAGAGCACATATGTGGCACTGATGTAGCACAGATGTGGCACTGTAGAGCACTGATGTGGCATTGTAGAGCACAGATGTGGCACTGATAGGGCACAGATGTGCACTGATGGGGCACTGTATGGCATAGAAGAGGAACAGATGTGCACTGATGGGGCACTGTAGAGAACTGCTGGGCACTGATGGGACACAGATGTGCACTGATGGGACACTGTAGAGCACTGCTGTTCCTAGCACCAAGTGGCCCTGAAATACGGGGCCCCAAAGTCGGTTCGGAAAATGACATTTTTTGCTGCAGAAAAGTGCTTGACTCCAGTATAAGTCGAGGGGGGACTTTCAGCACAAAAAAATGTGCTGAAAAACTCAACTTATACTCGATTATATACGGTAATTTCCTGACAAGCTATTACACTTTTGAAGACCCTGGAGCACCAGTACAATAGAAACACCTACAAACTTACCCCATTGTGGAAAGAAAACACCCCAACATATATTCTATGAGGCATTATAAGTCTTTTGAAAATGTCATTTTTTCCCACATGTTTATGGAATATGTGGAGAGAAAATGAAGATGCATTTTTCTACGCATTTTTTACACATTTTTATGGCACTGATGGGGATCCACTGATAGAGTGGCACTGATGACCACTTACTGATGGGTACTGTTTTGGCACCAATGGTCACTTTAGTGGCACTGTAGAGCACATATGTGGCACTGATGTAGTACAGATGTGGCACTGTAGAGCACTGATGTGGCATTGTAGAGCACAGATGTGGCACTGATAGGGCACAGATGTGCACTGATGGGGCACTGTATGGCATAGAAGAGGAACAGATGTGCACTGATGGGGCACTGTAGAGAACTGCTGGGCACTGATGGGACACAGATGTGCACTGATGGGACACTGTAGAGCATTGCTGTGGCACTGATGGGGCACTGTAGAGCTCTGATGGGGCACAGATGTGCACTGATATGGCACTGATGGGGCACAGATGTGCACTGCTGGGGCACAGATGGGCACTGCTGGGGCACAGATATGGGGCACGGATGTTCACTGATGGGGCACAGAGGTGGCACTGCCGGGGCACAGATGTGGTACTGCTGGGCACTGATGTGACATGGATGGGCACTGCAGAGCGCTGTTGGGCACTTACTAAGAGCAGATTAGAAGGTATGTGTGTATCCTGTCTGTGTTTATGCAGTGACATGATCTTCTTACCAGAAATGTAGTGGCAGGTTATGCAGTGGCATTCTTTCATAGTTTCCCCTTCTTTATTTATGTCTTTATATAGTATCACAATATCCGGAGGCCTGTTTGTAAGCCTTTATTTTGGTTGGTGATCCCTTCCTGAGCAGCATTCTTACCCTGGGTAAATATTTGAAGCTTTTTAGATGGATGTGTACTCTATTCAGAGGACATGGTTTGGTACCAGTTCCACTAGGTTTGCACACCAAATTTGGGGTTCCTAGCACCAAGTGGCCCTGGGATACGGGGCCCCAAAGTCGGTTTGGAAAATGACATTTTTTGCTGCAGAAAAGTGCTTGACTCCAGTATAAGTCGAGGGGGGACTTTCAGCACAAAAAAATGTGCTGAAAAACTCAACTTATACTCGATTATATACGGTAATTTCCTGACAAGCTATTACACTTTTGAAGGCCCTGGAGCACCAGGACAATAGAAACACCTACAAATTTACCCCATTGTGGAAAGAAAACACCCCAACATATATTCTATGAGGCATTATAATGCCCCGTACACACGGTCGGACTTTGTTCGGACATTCCGACAACAAAATCCTAGGATTTTTTCCACCGGATGTTGGCTCAAACTTGTCTTGCATACACACAATCACACAAAGTTGTCGGAAAATCCGATCGTTCTAAACGCGGTGACGTAAAACACGTACGTCGGGACTATAAACGGGGCAGTGGCCAATAGCTTTCATCTCTTTATTTATTCTGAGAATGCGTGGCACTTTGTCCGTCGGATTTGTGTACACACGATCGGAATTTCCGACAACGGATTTTGTTGTCGGAAAATGTTATCTCCTGCTGTCCAACTTTGTGTGTCGGAAAATCCGATGGAAAATGTCCGATGGAGCCCACACACGGTCGGAATTTCCGACAACACGCTCCGATCGGACATTTTCCATCGGAAAATCCGACCGTGTGTACGGGGCATAAGTCTTTTGAAAATGTCATTTTTTTCCACATGTTTATGGAATATGTGGAGAGAAAATGAAGATGCATTTTTCTACGCATTTTTTACACATTTTTACGGCACTGATGGGCGCTGATGAGGATCCAGTGATAGGGTGGCACTGATGAGCACTTACTGATGGGTATTGTTTTGGCACCAATGGTCACTTTAGTGGCACTGTAGAGCACATATGTGGCACTGATGTAGCACAGATGTGGTACTGTAGAGCACCGATGTGGCATTGTAGAGCACAGATGTGGCACTTATAGGGCACAGATGTGCACTGATGGGGCACTGTATGGCATAGAAGAGGAACAGATGTGCACTGATGGGGCACTGTAGAGAACTGCTGGGCACTGATGGTACAGAGATGTGCACTGATGGGACACTGTAGAGCATTGCTGTGGCACTGATGGGGCACCAGTGTGCACTGATGGGGCACTGTAGAGCTCTGATGGGGCACAGATGTACACTGATATGGCACTGATGGGGCACAGATGTGGCTCTGCATGGATACTGTAGAGCACTGATGGGGCACAGATGTGGCACTGATAGGGCACTGCTGGGCACAGATGTGACACTGCTGGGTACTGATGGGGCACAGATGTGCACTGATGGGGCACTGTAGAGCACTGCTGTGGCACTGCTGGGGCACTGATGTGCACTGCTGGGGCACAGATGGGCACTGCTGGGGCACAGATATGGGGCACAGATGTTCACTGATGGGGCACAGAGGTGGCATTGCTGGGGCACAGATGTGGTACTGCTGGGCACTGATGTGGCATGGATGGGCACTGCAGAGCGCTGTTGGGCACTTGCTAAGAGCAGATTAGAAGGTATGTGTGTATCCTATCTGTGTTTATGCAGTGACATGATCTTCTTACCAGAAATGTAGTGGCAGGTTATGCAGTGGCATTCTTTCATAGTTTCCCCTTCTTTATTTATGTCTTTATATAGTATCGCAATATCCGGAGGCCTGTTTTAAGCCTCTTTTTGGTTGGTGATCCCTTCCTGGGTAAATGTTTGAAGCACCCCTTTAGCTTTTTAGATGGATGTGTACTCTATTCAGAGGACATGGTTTGGTCTCTTAATAATTTACATAAATCTACATACACTTTTAGGGTATGAGCATGGGTGACGCTGGATTTGGTCACCTCTTGCCAGTATATGACCCACTGGATGCACACATTGGTGTGGTGGGCTCATCCCCTCTGTTTCTTGGCGGATTCTCCCCCATGTTGACATGCTGTTACTTCCTGTGTACACATCAGCTGTAAGAAGCAATGGATTTTTGGTTCTGTATAAGGATTTTTATTTTTAATGTTATATATAAACTTATGTGTATCACATTATCAGCACTAAAACTGCTCCTGATGGCGCTTTCCTGTAAAACGTGTTGAGAATTCACATCTGGATCAATATGCTATGACTATGATTTATCTGTGCTTTCTAATATTAAAAAGTTCTAACATTTAATTAATTTATGAGCAAACTTTGGATGTGATATGGTGTCTGATAAATGCTATGCAGGTTTTGAGGCAGTAATGTTCTTTTATACCTCTTTTTAACATTTATACTCAATTAAAAAGTAGCTTTTTTATTGTGAGTCTGGTTTATTCCTGAGATATGCACCTTAAAAATCCAATCTTTTTTGCTATATTTCTCTCCCAAGTATTTTATGTGGATGTGGTGCATGGTGCAGTCCTTGACAATTTATCTAGTATCACTTGGGAGCTTTAATCTTGAGAGATAGGAGCATTTTGGGGGTCAAGTTGGGAGATGGAAATTTTAGGTAGAGATAATTTAATTAAAAAGGCAGTAGCTAGCAAGTGGTTTATCGGGTCCTTGTGCATATAAAGCTGAATAGAAGGCTTCCCTTATTGACTTCATGAGGATAGGATTTAAGGGTCCCTGTAAAGCCTTTTAAGTTCATAATGTGGGTAGGTAGGCGCAGCCCTTTAAAAAGCCTAGCCAGGAGTTTATCCACCTTGTTACCATGTTTGTGGAGCATTTAATTGGTGTAGGAATGCTTAGAGAGTTCAAGGTGCCCCAGCCCCAAAAGTCAAACTGGCGTTTTGCAGCATTCCATATGAACTTCCATTCAGGAGTGTTTTGAAGAAGAAGGGATTCCTGAGTTGTCCTGAGTTGGGTGCTGGCTAATTTGTAACTGGACAGCATGTTCTTCCTATTGTTCCTAGTTCTTCCTACTGTCCAGAAAAGGTTGGGGTCACTCTTATGGGGTGAGTTGGATAGTTCATTAACAAGGCAATGCTCTAGTCATGAAGTGCCTAAAGTCCTCATTATTAGTTAAATGGGAAGGGAACTGCCACAGGCGTGCATTACTTTTAGGGACCAGGCTTTTGACGATAGTTATCAGACTATGGTCTGAGATAGCTAATTCGTGAATAGTAGCTGTGTGGATAGAAAGTGCACAGTCAGTGCAGAAAAAGTAAGAGTCTTGCAAAAGTGCTGTGTGGAGAGGAGTAAAAGGTATACTCCCTGTCAGCTGGGTGGCATAGGCGCCAGATATCTACCATGTTAAGGGCTGACATTATTTGAAAAAGTAATGTGGGGGACGTTAGTGGTCTACTGCTGCATTTGCTATCCTGATGGGATCTATTTTCTGCATTGTTGACTACCATATTAAAGTCTCCTCCAATCAGGTGTGGAATATGGGGAGTACAGGTCAGTTCAATAGTAACAGAGGCAAAGAAGTCTTTTGTGGGAAAGTTTGGGGCATATACATTAGTGATTTTAAAACCATGGGAAGCTATCTTGAGCTGGGCAGTAATTAGATGGCCCTGATTATCTGCGTCCACTGAAATAATTTTGCAAGGGAGGTGTTTGTAGATAAGTACAAGCACATTCGCCTTACAGCCAATTGCCTCTGACCATAAGACTTTTCCGACCCAAAGTTTTTGCATACAATGATAATCTTTAGCTTGTATGTGGGATTCCTGCAGTAAAGTGATCTCCACTTTTAGACATTTTAAATGTGGAAAAGAGTTACAAAAAGCCCCCTCCTCAAACATGATTGTTTCACTAAGAAACAAGTAGTAAGAAAGGCAGGGTGTCTACTCCTCAGCAGAGCAGGTTAAGATAGGTCAGGGTACAAACATGAGCATGTGCTGAAAAGGAGACAGCAAAATAAAAATGTGCATGAGCTGAGAAAAAGACTTGGCATAGTTGCCAATACTTTACATGGCTGTCCTTGTTTGCACAGAAATGCATGCATATGCATGAACATGCACGTTAGCGTGAACATTCTGACTGGCACACCTTTATTCACATCTGCTCCCAGAACTGGCACCAAAAGCTCTGTATAAGGACAATGACTGCACTCAGACTTTGCTGGATAATCTTCAGCTGTCAGTACTCCTGTCTTTCCTGTACTCCTTGGATTACCTGTTACCGACCTGGCTAGCTTCTCAACTTCCCTGCTGCCTGATCCCTGGTTTTGACCCCAGTTTGCTCTAAGGGTTCTGCTTCTCTTGTTCTACCATGCATGACTCTGACTTGTTCCTGACTACTTTTCTGCTTGTCCCGCTGGATCCCTGTGAAAGACCTTAGCTCTGTTCTTAACCACACTCCTGCATACTCCCTGACTCCCTGGCTTGGCTTCCTGTGTATGAACTTCGGCTATCATTCTGACTATGCTTCTTCAGTCCAGTCCTGCTAGCCTGATCCTGCTTCTTTCTTGGGTGCCACCCTGCCCGTGGCCACTGCCCTGGTCCCACTACATCTTCAAGGGCAAATGTCCTGCCATCTGTCCTGACAAACCTGCTGACAGCTATCCAGTTCCCCTGTGCTGCTAGCAGCTTCCAGCGGATCTACCTAAATGGCACCTGTGCTCCTCTGAGCCTAGCACCTTCTGTTCTCACCTTCAGGGGTGCTTGGCACTTAAACACAAGGGAAGACCTCTCATCAAATTGGATTTAGACCAAGTATGTGACAATAGGGATTAAAGAGCACATGAAGTTCAGTAGCATATTATAGAGAAGAAGATCAGCTCACATTTTACCCAACTAAATTAACATCACACAAGACCGAGTTGACAGCTGGGCCAACATTGATTGATAAAAGGAATGCCTCTGCATCAGATGGGGTCTTAAAAAGTCATTGTTCTCTGTTTGGTGGTCAAAGATACGTTGTGGCTCAGTATGCCAAGGTAAACTTAACATGCCTTAACATAAAAAGCTTTCCATCTGTGGGATACCTCTGGATAATAGTTAGTGAACAGTAGTATCTTGTGGCCGTCAATGCATAGTGAACATGCTTGATGGAAGCACTGGACTATGAGAAGCTTGTCCGCATAATTTCAAAATTTTGTGATAACTGGATGAGGGGTAGCTCGATTATCAGATGGGGCTTCAATGCTGTTGGCTCTTTCAACCACATAAGGATGAGAAAAACCCATATTTTCTGGTATGCCCATAAAGCAGAGATCTAATAGAAAGCTCACTTTGAACAATTTAGGAAGAACGATAATATTCAGTTTGCTGCATCGGGAGCAATTTTCAAGATCATCTAACTTTTTTACCAAAGACTGTTGGGTCTTAGTGTAGTCATGCAGGGTCACCTGTGTATGCTGGAGCCTGTCTTTCACAAAGGACACTCTGCATTCAACCTTTGATAGACATTGGGAGTGTTCACTGATCTCCCTCCTGATCTGCTCTGTTCTCACTGCAGCTGTAATAGTGGGAAAAAGCAGGGAGAGTACAGCCTCCCGAGAATGTGCCTCACGCCTCTGGCACGATCTGTCATCCACTGTGTCCACCAGACACAGCGAATGACTGGCAAGTGTACTGGCCCACTGCTGGTACCATGTGATCACTGTGACCAATCACAGCAGATCACATGACAGTTGTAAACAGTGAATGGCTTCCTTTAATGCCATTCTTTGTATGCAATTGTGTTGTTAGCTGTGATAGGTCACATGATATAGACGGGGCCAATTACAGCCCACTTGTAGCATGTGAATAGCTCTGGCCAATCACAGCTAATCACAATGCACAGTCTCTACACACTGTCATTCAGTAAAAACATTTGCTTATAGAAGTGAAATTCACTGTTCTAAGCAATCTTAGTATGAAAAAAAAAAAAAAAACTGATCAACTCCCCAGAGTGGTACTGTGTTACACTGTATTGCTCTGATTACAGTATGTAAAAAAAGTAAAAAAGAAAAAGAAAAAAAGAAAAATAAATAAAAGAAAAAAGAAAAATATTTTTACAAATGATTACATTTTTTTTTTAACATACTGTGACCAGTCAGTGTTCCTGGTCACCGTCACACCAGTTACATGATGACTGCACTGGTAACATTATACTAAATACCTCAGACTATTTACTTTAAAAAAATGGGGTATTTGTGTATTTGTACTGTCCTGGTGTTTTTGGGTCCAAAATGAGGCTGTCAGTACATCAGGATTCATCAATTTTCATATACACAAACATATATATATATATATATATATATATATATATATATATATATATAGATAGATAGATAGATAGATAGATAGATAGATAGATAGATAGATAGATAGATAGATAGATAGATAGATAGATATATCATAGTTTGTGGACTCTATAACTTTCCTAAAGACTAAATAATGAACACTGATTTGGGTTATTTTTGGGCAAAAAAACAAGAAACAAAGTAAAACACCTTTTTTTAAAGTTTGGCCTTTTTTTTCTTTATTTAGCAAAAAAAAAAAAACGTGTTGGTTAGAATCCAGCAAAAGAAAGCTCTATTTATGTGAAAAAGTATAACAATTTCATATGGGCACAATGTTGCATGACCAAGCAATTGTCATTGACAGTGGGACAACACTGACAGCTGCAAAATTGGCCTGGGCAGGAAGAGGGTAAAAGTTCCCGGTATTGAAGTGGTTAAAGTATGTGTGAGGGGAGGACCCGTGGAACCCAGAATCCCTCAGAAAGTATGGGATACCCTTGTTTCAGCTCCCCATGCACCTCTTATGTCTAAGTCACCCTGTGCTATCCTGGCACAGGGTGACTGAGAAAATATATCTTGGATTACTTAAAAAGGGACAGTAATATTTATCCACAATATCTCCCAGGATATATGTAAAGACTATTCTTGGTTTGTTTGATTCTGAACTCAACATGTTAATTAAAAGAGCTCATCACATTGGCCTCTGTACAATGTAGGAGACGGGCCGACTCCTAGTGGAGCTCCTGCTATTGTGAGAATGTCCTGTGTTTAAACTTATGATAATGTATCATCTACTGTGTGAAGCTCGGTGACAACAAGTCTGACCTGTAGTGAAATCCTGATTTATCATAACAATAACCAGGCTGCTTAAAGGGATTAGTTAATTAGCTCATGTTAATTAGGTTTCTGGTCACAGGTGTTTCAGAGTAATATGCGCAGGAGGTATGCACCTACTCTTTAAATATATATAAAGACTTGTAATTTTGGTTCTAATAAAGTTCATTCCTGCTTGACCCTCAACACAGAGCCTCCTCTCGTACTTGGGGGAGAATTATTCGTATGGGTTTCTTGTTCGGCTGATGGAAGTATTCGGTAGCTGCCTTTGTGTTCGGAGCCTCGTCTTGTACTTGGGGGGAGAATTATTCGTATAGGTTTCTTGTTTGGCTGATTGGAGTGTTCGGTAGCTGCCTTTGTGTTCAGAAATGGAATGTCCTAAATGGCTTTAACCCCTTTCATACTCGGGGTGTCGTTACAGTATGTCTTCATATATAAACTCTGGTTGGACCTGAAAATAGAGACATTCAGAAATTGAATCTCTTCCCAGCTATATTAACAAGTTAAAATATGTTTTTTTTTTCTTTTTTTACTGTTTTGGCATTCTGGATAATGAGGAGACTTTAACAAACAGTACATGACTGGTTTGAAGAAGAAGTGACTGGGCATGCTCTGAAACATGTACTGCACACTCTGACATCACTTCCGGTTATTATTATTATTATTATACAGGATTTAAATAGCGCCAACAGTTTGCGCAGCGCAGCGGTTGCCTGGATTCCATGCTGGTCCTGACAGCATGGCTCACCATCTTGTATCAGAGACACAGTGGGGGTTATTTACTAAAGGCAAATCCACTTTACACTACAAGTGCACTTGAAAGTGCACTGGAAGTGTACTTGGAAGTGCAGTTGCTGTAGATCTGAGGCAGACATGCAAGGAAAAAAAACAGCATTTTAGCTTTCACATGATTGGATAATAAAATCAGCAGAGCTTCCCCTCATTTCAGATCTTCCCCTCAGATCTACAGCGACTGCACTTCCAAGTGCACTTGTAGTGCAAAGTTGATTTGCCTTTAGTAAATCTTCCCCGGTGTTTTCCCCCACTGGTCAGCTGGAACTTCCACCTTCAGCTTCCTTTACTCCCAGAGGCATTCCGCTGGACATTATGGATTCATTATTGTGCCTGTTTTTTACATCCATCTTGTTTTTTTAACCTTTTCTTGTCATTAAAGTGTTTTATTACTGCACTTAGAAGCGCCTTCTTCTCTGCTTTATTTTTTCTCTGATAGAAAGCATACCTATCTTCCCACTCAGCCATGAATAAATCCAACAAGCTGGGTGCAAATTTGACACCCATAGCTACACCGGCTAGCTGTATATCCACTTGATCTCCAAAAGATGTTACTCCCTTCATGACCAGAGAATTTCTTCGCTATTTGGCACTGCGCTGCTTTAACTGGCAAATACGTGGTCATACAAACTGTACACAAATTAAATTTTTATCATTTTTCTCCCCACAAATAGACCTTTTTTTTGGTGGTATTTGATCACCGCAGTTTTTTTTTCTTTGTTTGCGATATAAATGAAGGACGTTGAAAAACTGAAAAAAAAACAAAACAATAGTTTTTATTTTCTGCATTAATACATATTCAATAATAAAAAAAAATTAAATGTCTTCATGAATTCAGGTCAAAATGTATTCCACTACATGTCTTTGGTAAAAAAAAGAAAACCCCAATATGTCTATAATATTTGGTTTACGTGAAAATTATAGCGCCTGGTATTGATACTGAAAATTTTATATTTTTTATACTAGTAACGGCGATGATCAGCACCTTATACTGGGACTGTGATAGCATTGGCAGGCGATTTGACATTAGCTGTGGGTACACTAACTGACAAACATCTCCTGCAGCTGGAGACCCAATGGATTTTCCGCCTGCAGGCAACAAAATCTCCGGGTCTGAATGAGCAGATCAGCTTTAAATCATTCTTATGAGAGGGAAGTGTGGCTGACCTGCTTTGTCAAAAACATATGTATTTTTTCGACTTTTGTTTGCATATACTCTAGTTGTACTGTCTTTCTATATAAGTAACAAGGATTTTAAAATAATCTGTGTTTGGTACGTGGGAAAAGAAGGAATGTAGGATAAAATGTACATTGAAAATATTTTTATAGGAGGTGCATCTGTCCTCTGGTGCAGGTGATTGTGGATGCTGTCTCATGCTGTGGGGCAGATTGCAGTCAGACTATGTGGTTAGACAGGTCCCCCTTCCCAATAGGGTACTGAGGAGGTTGTGAAGCCTTGGGTCCTATGAATGTGTGAGCCCACACTGGTACTTAATGATTTATGAAAGCATTCAATGATGTCACGATATTAGTGGCATCGGTTAAGGATAGAAAGCTTTCTATTTATAATGGTGGTTGAATGTTTGATAAGATTCCCTGTGGTTTTTCAACCGAATACAGGAATTGATAGTTTCTATCTTGCCATCTGTTTTTAATACACAAGATGGCAATATGGAGTCTATATGTGCCTGGTAGGCTTTTTTACATGTGCTATCTATGATGGCAACTAGATGGCATCAGGTATACTCTGTATTAATGAAATACATTTACCCAAGAGATATATATTAATGTATTAACATTGATGTGTGGGCTTGCAGTGGGATGGGACAGCATTATATGCCCTGGTGCGCTATCAATCTTTTCCTTCATCTATTAATGTAAGAGATTAGACTGGGTTTTGGGCGCTGTTTAGGCTGCGGCCACCTGTCCTGCCATTACCGCACATGAGCGAATTAACGACGCATGCGCGGTAGCATATTCAGGTAACGTCAGGTACACAGCTGAATTAGCTGAGTCTTGACGTGATAGGAAGACAGTTTTGGCGCCAATTCACCCTATTTAAGGGTGTTATTGTGAACAGCTGCGGGTATTCATATGGAGGTATTCACCTACCAGGACAGTTGTATTGATTGTGGATCAAGAAAACAGCATTTGTGGTTGGTCACTGATGCTTCATGCCATTACCAAGGTAATTTGCAACTATTTTCAAGGCAGTTTTTGTGGACATTGGCTATATTATTGTCTGGAGATAGAGAAGGGCTTTTCTTTTTTACATGCTTGCTTTATATTATTCCAGATTGATTTTGCCATCAACTTCAGCAATTGGAATCTGTCCACTGCTTCTGCTGCTGTCTGTGTGTGTACCAAGGAGGTTTCTCCTAGGTATGTGATACAATATGGGTTATTTGTTGTACTATATGAGGAATATTTGACAGGGTAATAGTACTTACGTCTTTTTCTGTTGCAGTGCCATATGGCAAAATTTATGACCTATCAGAATTAACTGTCTATCCTTTTATATGGAACCCTATGTGGCTTCCGGGACAATCTTTCCTAGCCGGCTTTAGATCTGTTTGGCGAGAGACGAACATCAGGTCCACCTCACATCGCACTGGTGGGAATTTGTAATGCCCTGAGGGGGCTTCTCAGAATGTTTACTTACTAAATGTTAGTTTTAAAACAATATATAATAACATTTAAAGTCATGTTTTGTTACTCATGAATATATATTATGTGCATTTGTATTTTTTCTTTACAGCAACTCTATTGCATCCATTTCCTTGCAATAAGAACCCTTGAAGAAGCTATCAAGCGAAACACATCGGGTTGTGCATCTTCCTCTATAGGGATGAGCTTCTTGTTCGAGTCGAAGCCATGTTCGACTCGAACATCGGCTGTTCGGTCGTTTGCCGAATTGCGAACGACATGGGCCGTTCGCGCCAAATTCGTTTAGCGCGTCACGGCCCATAATTCACTGCGGCATCGTAGTGCATTGCTTGCTGATGATTGGCCAAGCATGCACTATGACCCGCATGCTTGGCCAATCACAGCGCCACCTTAACAGAGAGCCGTAATTGGCCAAAGCCAAGGAGGCTTTGGCCAATTATGGCTCAGGGGATTTAGTACACGCCCTACACTATATAAGGCCGCCTGCACGGCGGCCCTGTGCAGTGTGTTCCGGTGTGCTGAGAAATAGAGAGAGAGAGAGACAGTGTCATTTCATTTGAGTTAGCTAGATTAGGCAGGACAGTCAGTCAGTTAGCTGCACATAAAGTGTATTGTGTATATATATGCATCCCAGGTGTTGCGCATATATATATATATATATATATATATATACACTGTATTCAGTTTAGCTAGATCCGTTCCTGTTATCTTCTAGACTATTTACATTTAGTGCAGTGCGTCCTGCTCACAGTGTTCAGCTAGATCCGTTCCTGTTATCTTCCTACTGACAGGCAGGCTTGTCTTGTTACAGTATTTTGAAGAAAATTACTGGTGTTTTTTTGATCCTATTAGTACCACAGTCAGGCAGCTAGACTATTTACATTTAGTGCAGTGCGTCCTGCTCACAGTGTTCAGCTAGATCCGTTCCTGTTATCTTCCTACTGACAGGCAGGCTTGTCTTGTTACAGTATATAAAGCTACCTGAAGAAAATTACTGGTGTTCTTTTAAACCTATTAGTACCACAGTCAAGCAGCTAGACTATTTACATTTAGTGCAGTGCGTCCTGCTCACAGTGTTCAGCTAGATCCGTTCCTGTTATCTTCTTACTGACAGGCAGGCTTGTCTTGTTAGAGTATTTACAGCTACCTGAAGAAAATTACTGGTGTTCTTTTGATCCTATTAGTACCAAAGTCAGGCAGCTAGACTATTTACAGTTAGTGCAGTGCGTCCTGCTCACAGTGTTCAGCTATATCCGTTCCTGTTATCTTCTTACTGACAGGCAGGCTTGTCTTGTTACAGTATATAAAGCTACCTGAAGAAAATTGCTGGTGTTCTTTTGATCCTATTAGTACCACAGTCAGGCAGCTAGACTATTTACAGTTAGTGCAGTGCGTCCTGCGCACAGTGTTCTGCTAAACCTACAAGTTAGTGGGGTGCGTCCTGCTCACAGTGTTCAGCTAAATCTACAAGTTAGTGGGGTGCGTCCTGCTCACAGTGTTCAGCTAAACCTACAAGTTAGTGGGGTGCGTCCACCTCACAGTGTTCAGCTAAACCTACAAGCTAATGGGGTGCGTCCTGCTCACAGTGTTCAGCTAGATCCGTTTCTGTTATCTTCTTACTGACAGGCAGGCTTGTCTTGTTACAATAAATACAGCTACCTGAAGAAAATTGCTGGTGTTCTTTTGATCCTATTAGTACCACAGTCAGGCATCTAGACTATTTACAGTTAGTGGGGTGCGTCCTGCTCACAGTGTTCAGCTAGATCCGTACATATATATATATATATATATATATATATATATATATATATATATATATATATATATATATACATATATACAGTACATATATATATATATATATATATATATATATATATATATATATATATATATATCCCAGCTTAGTGCAGCTACAGGCCATTAGTATGTCTGGAAGGCCGAGAAGGAGAGGCAGACAGTCACAAGCCAATAAGAGAGGGCAAGCAGTCTCTGTGTCTAGTGCTGGTCGTGGAGACGGTGCATCCTCATCAGCACGTGGCCATGGGACACGCTTGGCCTTTTTTTTG
The DNA here is from genome assembly GCA_037952925.1 of Lithobates clamitans. Classification (NCBI taxonomy): domain Eukaryota; kingdom Metazoa; phylum Chordata; class Amphibia; order Anura; family Ranidae; genus Lithobates; species Lithobates clamitans. The sequence continues at coordinate 9,045,682 of JBBGZY010000056.1, read as the reverse complement.
GCAGCTGGCCATGTTGAGCCGCAACATGCGGAAGACTTGGTCGAGTGGATGACCAAGCCGTCCTCATCCTCCTCATCTTCTCTCACCCATGCCCAGGGTACTTTGTCTGGCAAAGCAGCGGCCTCTTCCCTCGGCTCAATGTCATCAGTGACTCCTTCCCTAGCCCCACCATGTCCTCCTGAGGAGTCCCTCGAACTGTTTGACCACAGTGTTGGGTACATGCTCCAGGAGGATGCCCAGCGTTTGGAAGGCTCTGATGATGATACTGAGCTCGATGAAGGCAGTAACATGAGCACGGACAGAGGGGGTGCCCAAGAAGGACAGCAATCTGGCAGTCATGCTCCCCCTGCTGCAGCATACTGCCAGGTTTGCTCCAGTGATGAGGAGGGAGGGGATGATGAGGTCACTGACTCAACGTGGGTGCCTGATAGGAGAGAGGAGGAGGAGGAGGAGGAGGAGGCGGCACATCACCAACGAGGCAGGATGCCCTCCAGGGGCCAGCCTAAGGGCAGCACATTGACTGCATCACACCCCAAAGCTCCACATGTGCAGGGCGCTGCAGTCTCTGCGCGTTATTCAAAAAGTTCTTTGGTGTGGGCCTTTTTTGAGACGAGTGCATCAGATCGCACCGCTGCTATTTGCAACATATGTCTCAAGCGTATCTCACGTGGCCAAAACATCTCACGCTTGGGTACCACATGCTTGACCAGACATATGTTGACCTGCCATGCAGTTCGTTGGCAAGCGTATCTAAAAGACCCACACCAAAGAACAAAGAGGACCTCTCCTTGCTCCTCATCAGCTGAGATCTCAAACCCCACTAGACCTTCAGTCCTCTCTGAGACCTGCACTGAGAGGAATGAAGGTGTAGAATTAGGTGTGTCACAGCCAAGTACTTGTGGGCAATCTGCTTTTGGTACACCAACGTCAGATTGTACCAGGCAAATTTCCCTGCCCCAGCTGCTGCACCGCCGAAAGAAGTTTGCTCCCAGCCATCCACATGCCCAGCGGTTGAATGCTAGCTTGGCAAAATTGCTAGCACTTCAACTGCTGCCTTTTCAGTTGGTAGACTCTGCCCCCTTCCGTGAGTTTGTGGAACGTGCGGTTCCTCAGTGGCAGGTACCCAAACGCCACTTTTTCTCACGGAAGGCGATTCCGGCTCTCTACCGGCATGTGGAAAGCAATGTCCATGCCTCACTGGACAGGGCGGTCAGCGGTAAGGTGCATATTACCGCTGACTCATGGTCCAGCAGGCATGGACAGGGACGTTACCTAAGTTTCACGGCGCATTGGGTGACTCTGCTGGCAGCTGGGAAGGATGCAGGACAAGGTGCAGTAGTGTTGGAGGTTGTTCCACCACCACGCCTCCAAAATGCTAATGATTGTGACACACCTCTCTCCTCCACCCCCTCCTCTTCTTCTTCCTCCATGGCCTCTTTCTCGGAACCAGCGGTGCTCCGTAGTCGTTCAAGGGGCTACGCAAGTACGCAGGCCAAAAGATGCCATGCGGTGCTTGAGCTGGTGTGCTTGGGGGACAGGAGCCACACTGGGGCAGAGGTTCTGTCAGCTCTGCAGGGGCAGGATCAGAGGTGGTTGACGCCACGCCAACTTAAGGCAGGAATGGTGGTTTGCGACAATGGCACCAACCTCCTCTCTGCCCTCCAACAGGGACAAATGACCCATGTGCCCTGTTTGGCTCACGTCCTTAACTTGGTGGTGCAGCGGTTCTTGGGCAGGTACCCGGGCTTACAGGATGTCCTGAGGCAGGCCAGAAAAGTCTGTGTGCATTTCCGCCGGTCATATAATGCCAGTGCTCGGCTGACGGACCTCCAAAAGGAGTTTAACCTGCCCAAGAAAACCCTAATCTGTGACATGCCCAGCAGGTGGAACTCAATGTTGGCCATGCTGCAGTGGCTGCACACGCTGCAGAGGGCCATCAATGAGTACCTGTGCGACTATGGCACCAGGACAGGGTCACTGGAGCTTGGTTTTTTTTCCCCACGCCAGTGGGCCATGATCAGGGATGCATGCACTGTCCTGTCACCATTTGAGGAGGCCACGAGGATGGTGAGCAGTGACAGTGCGTGCATCAGTGACACTGTCCCCCTTGTCCACCTGTTGGAGCACACGCTGCGTGGAATAATGGACAGGGCACTTGAGGCAGAACAGAGGCAGGAAGAGGAGGACTTCCTTAGCTCTCAAGGCCCCCTTTATCCAGACAGTGTTCCTGCGTGCCCGCCGATCACACAGGAAGAGGATGAGGAGGAGGAGGAGGAGGAGGAAGATTGTGTCAGTATGGAGGTGGAGCCTGGCACTCAGCATCAGCAGCAGTCTTTAAGGGATCAGTCCCAAGAAACACATAGACTTGTACGTGGCTGGGAGGAGGTGGCTGCGGACCATGTTGTCCTTAGTGACCCAGAGGACTCCGGACAGAATGCCTCAGCAAACCTACTCTGCATGGCCTCCCTGATCCTGCAAAGCCTACGTAAGGATCCTCGTATTCGTGGTATCAAGGAGAAGGACCAATACTGGCTGGCAACCCTCCTTGATGCACGTTACAAGGGTAAGGTTGCGGACCTTATCTTGCCATCGCAGAGGGAGCAGAGGATGAAACATCTTCGGGAGGCCTTGCAGAAAGGTCTGTGCAACGCGTTCCCAGAGACTGGGAGGTTACAAACTCCTGTTTCTGGACAACGTGTTGCTGAGGCTTCGGTCAGTCAAAGAAGGAGCGGTGGAGAAGGTGGCCGTCTGACCGATGCGTTCAGACAATTTTTTGGTCCGCAGCCCCAAGGTATGATCGGTTCCAGCAACCATCGCCAGCGTCTGTTTTACATGGTGCAGGAATACCTAGGGGCAAGATCAGACTTGGACACCTTTCCCACCGAAAATCCTCTGGGTTACTGGGTCTTGAGGATGGATCGCTGGACAGAGCTTGCACAGTATGCAATTGAGCTACTGGCCTGTCCTGCATCCAGCGTTCTTTCGGAACGCACATTCAGTGCTGCTGGAGGCGTGGTAACCGATCACAGGGTGCGTCTGTCCACCGACTCGTTCGATCGACTGACCTTCATAAAAATGAATCAGTCTTGGATCACCACCAGCTACCAAGCACCTGATGCTGATGTAACCGAATAATTTTTTTTGAAATCTCAGATCCCTTCAAAGACTGCCTATGCTGATGCTGAGTGACTATCCCTGAGTAATTATCCTCTTCCTCCTCAATCATCACAATTTTTCAGCCCCTGTTTAACAGGGGCGTGTAATTACAATTTTTGATGTAATACTTTGCAGCAGGGCTTGTTCCTGCATTCCAACTAGAGTGTCTGTGAGGGGTTGCAGTGTTGTGGCAACAGCACCAGTGCCTAAGGCCCATTTTTTCTGCCCCTGTTTAACAGGGGCGTGTAATTATAATTTTTGATGCAATACTTTGCAGCAGGGCTCGTTCCTGCGTTCCAAATAGAGTGTCTGTGAGGGGTTGCAGTGTTGTGGCACCAGCACCAGTGCCTAAGGCCCATTTTTTCTGCCCCTGTTTAACAGGGGCGTGTAATTACAATTTTTGATGCAATACTTTGCAGCAGGGCTCATTCCTGCGTTCCAACTAGAGTGTCTGTGAGGGGTTGCAGTGTTGTGGCACCAGCACCAGTGCCTAAGGCCCATTTTTTCTGCCCCTGTTTAACAGGGGCGTGTAATTACAATTTTTGATGCAATACTTTGCAGCAGGGCTCGTTCCTGCGTTCCAACTAGAGTGTCTGTGAGGGGTTGCAGTGTTGTGGCACCAGCACCAGTGCCTAAGGCCCATTTTTTCTGCCCCTGTTTAACAGGGGCGTGTAATTACAATTTTTGATGCAATACTTTGCAGCGGGGCTCGTTCCTGCGTTCCAACTAGAGTGTCTGTGAGGGGTTGCAGTGTTGTGGCACCAGCACCAGTGCCTTAGGCCCATTTTTTCTGCCCTTGTTTAACAGGGGCGTGTAATTACAATTTTTGATGCAATACTTTGCAGCAGGGCTCGTTCCTGCGTTCCAACTAGAGTGTCTGTGAGGGGTTGCAGTGTTGTGGCACCAGCACCAGTGCCTAAGGCCCAATTTTTCTGCCCCTGTCTAACAGGGGCGTGTAATTACAATTTTTGATGCAATACTTTGCAGCAGGGCTCGTTCCTGCGTTCCAAATAGAGTGTCTGTGAGGGGTTGCAGTGTTGTGGCACCAGCACCAGTGCCTAAGGCCCAATTTTTCAGCCCTTGTTTAACAGGGGCGAGTAATTACAATTTTTGATGCAATATTTTGCAGCAGAACTCGTTCCTGCGTTCCAACTAGAGTGTCTGTGAGGGGTTGCAGTGTTGTGGCACCAGCACCAGTGCCTAAGGCCTAATTTTTCAGCTCCTGTTCAACAGGGGCATGTAATTACAATTCTTGATCTAATATTTCACAGCAGGGCCCTGTGAGGGCTTACAGTGTTGTGGCCACAGCAACACCTAAGGCCCAAATTTCTGCTGAGTATATAGGGCAGGACCCTACTTTCAAACATCTAACTTACAAACGACTCCTACTTGCAAACGGAAGGAGACAACAGGAAGTGAGATGAAATCTACCCCTAGGAAGGGAAATTCTCTCCTGTAAGAGTTAATTTGGGAAAAACATTTCTCCTTTCCACTGATGCTTTCCAATCCTTGTTCCACAAAAAAACCCAAATTTTCAAAAAACATTTTCAAAAAGTGACGTGAAATCTTCTGAAGAGAAGGAAAGACAGCAAAACAAATTTCACAGGGGTGATAACCCTTCCCTATGTTTTCCAAAAAGCTTAAAAAAGATTTTTTGGCTGGAGCTAAACATGTTAAAAATGTACCCGTTCAAAATTACAAAGAGATTCTACTTAACAACAAACCTACAGTCCCTGTCTTGTTTGCACCACCTGTATACTGCTGTTCAGAGTATATAGGGCCTGGTGGCCCCACACCTTTCCTTATTTTAATTTGGGTGCGGGGTTCCCCTTAATATCCATACAAGACCCAAAGGGCCTGGTAATGGACTGGGGGGTACCCATGCCGTTTGTCTCACTGATTTTCATCCATATTGCCAGGACCCGACATTACATTAAACCCGCAAGCAGTTTTAAATGAGATTTTTTCCTTTAAAAATTACATTTGGTGCAGGGACTGTTCTAAACACGGGAAACACGCGTCACTTTACAGGCATACTATAGACACCCCCCAGGTACGATATTTAAAGGAATATTTCACTTTTTTTTTTTACTTTAAGCATCATTCAAATCACTGCTCCCGAAAAAACGTCAGTTTTAAAAAGTTTTTTTTGCATTGATACATGTCCCCTGGGGTAGGACCCGGGTCCCCAAACCCTTTTTAGGACAATACCATGCAAATTAGCCTTTAAAATGAGCACTTTTGATTTCGAACATTCGAGTCCCATAGACGTCAATGGGGTTCTAACGTTCGTGCGAACTTTCGGTCCGTTCGCAGGTTCTGGTGCGAACCGAACCGGGGGGTGTTCGGCTCATCCCTATTCCTCTACTATATGTCATGGTGCATGCCATGATTGTATGCTTGTATGATTATAGAGTAATTAGCATATATTGGCATAGGGGATGCTTGCTTTGCTTTTAGAGATTGCTGTACACATATATACTTTTTGCACTATAGGTCAATTTTGTCATAGACGCTATTTAAATAGTATAATAAAAAATATTTCTTTAAACATTACTTTGTCAAATATTATTCCCTAAGGAGTGTTCAGCACCTCAAAAATCCCCAAATCCAGTTGTCTTTCGTTCTACTATTTTTCAGGATGTGGTGCTGATTATCAACTGAAATACTTTGTTATCAAATACACTAACTGACACTGACATCTATAGTGACTAGGGATGAGCCCGATGTTTGAGTCGAACGTAAGTGTAACTCGAGCAGAACAGCGAACAATATGCAGTGTTCGCTGCCAATTCCAAAGCCGCCGGAACACCGTTAAAGTCTATGGGACACTAACACGAAAAATCAAAAGTGCTCATTTTAAAGGCTTATAGTTATTGTCATAAAAAGTGTTTGGGGACCTGGGTCCTGCCCCAGGGGACATGTATCAATGCAAACAATTTTTTTTAAAACGGTAGTTTTTTTCGGGAGCAGTGATTTTTTTAATTCTTAAAGTGAAACAATAAAAATGAAATATTCCTTTAAATTTCGTGCCTGGGGGGGTGTCTATAGTATGCCTGTAAAGTTGTCGGGTCTCGGCAATATAGATAAAACTCATAAAAAAAAGAGCATGGGTCCCCCCCAGTCTATTACCAGGCCCTTCAGGTCTCATATGGAAATTAAGGGGAACTCTGCGCCAAATAAAAAAAATGGTGTAGGGGTCCCCCAAAAATCCATACCAGACCTGATGTATGGATTTTAAGGGGAACCCTGTGCCAAAATTTAAGAAAATATGGCGTAGGGGTCCCCCCCAAAATCCATACCAGACCCTTAGCCGAGCACACAACCTAGCAGGCCACAGGAAAAGAGGGGGGATGAGAGAGAGAGCACCCCCCCCTCCTGAACCAGGCCACATGCCCTCAACATGGAGAAGGTGCTTTGGGTAGCCCCCCAAAGCACCTTGTCCCAATGTTGATGGGGACAAGGGCCTCATCCCCACAACCCTTGCCCGGTGGTTGTGGTTGTGGGGGTATGCGGGCGGGGGGCTTATCGGAATCTGGAAGCCCCCTTTAAGAAGGGGACCCCCAGATCCCGACCCCCCATGTGAATTGATAATGGGGTACACTGTACCCCTACCATTTCACAAAAAAAGTGTCAAGAATGGTAAAAAAGACAAGAGACAGAGACAAGTCCTTTATTAAAAAATAAAAAAAATAAAAATGTCCAGTGATGTCCATTCATCTTTGATCATTTCCCCCCGATGGACCAAAAAAAAAGCCGCAACTGTTCCACCTTCATGGGAGGCTCCCACCGGACGCAGAATGGTTGCAACTTTTTTTTGATCAATGGACATCGCTGGACATTTACATTTTTTTATTTTCAATTCACCTAGGGGGGGCCAGGATATGGGGGTCCCCTTGTTAAAGAGGGCTTCCAGATTCCGATAAGCCCCCCGCCCGCATACCCCCACAACCACCGAGCAAGGGTTGTGGGGATGAGGCCCTTGTCCTACCCCAAAGCACCCTCCCATGTTTAGGGCATGTAACCTGGTACGGTTCTGGAGGGGGGCTCTCTTGTCCCCCCTCTTTTCCTGCGGCCTGCCAGGTTGCATGCTTTGATAAGGGTCTGGTATGGATTTTGGGGGGGACCCCTGCGCCATTTTTTTAATTTTGGCGCAGGGTTACCCTTAAATTCCATACCAGACCTGAAGAACCTGGTATGGATGTTAGGGGGACCCCCACACAATTTTTTTTTAATTTTGGTTCGGGGTTTCCCTTAATATTCATACCAGACCCAAAGGGCCTGGTAATGGACTGGGGGGACCCATGCTCTTTTTTTCAATGAGTTTTATCTATATTGCAGAGACCCAACAATCCGACAATTCATTACAGCCAAGATCAGTTTTATGACAATTTTTCCTTTAGAAATGTCATTTTGCTGCGGTACTTTTCTAAACACGGGAAATGCACCACTTTGCAGGCATACTATAGACACCCCCCAGGCAAGATATTTAAAGGAATATTTCATTTTTATTGTTTCACTTTAAGCATTAAAAAAATCACTGCTCCCAAAAAAACAGACGTTTAAAAAAAAAATGTTTGTATTGATAAATGTCCCCTAGGGTAGGACCCAGGTCCCCAAACACTTTTTATGACAAAGTGGCATATAAGCCTTTAAAATGAGCACTTTTGATTTTTCATGTTCGTGTCCCATAGACCTTAATGGTGTTTGCATGTTCTGCCAAATTTTTTGCCTGTTCACAAGTTCTGGTGCGAACCGAACCAGGGGATGTTCGACTCATCCCTAATAGTGACACTAATATAGTGATCAGTGTTAATACCATAAACAGTAACTGTACCAATGACACTGGCTGGCAAGGAATTAAAATCTAGGAGTGATCAAGGGGTTAAATGTGTGCCTTACAACGTCTACTGTGTGTTATGTTGTGCTTTTACTAAGCAATCTTGCTGTTTTTTCCCTTGCTTTGCCGATAATAAAAAAACAGCAAGATCGCCTGTCAGTGTTCAGAGCTCTGTGTTGTTTACAACTCAGAGCTCCTTTCCTCCAAATTACAGAGCCGATCGATGGGTGCCAGAAGCGCGGATTATGTATCAGATACATGATCCAGCACAGAGCAGCCGCCCTCCTGCTGTATATCTGCATGGGGCAGTTGGCAAATGGATATACCGTAGAACTCTCCCACATACCAAATGTAATTGTGGTTAGAGACAAAAATCAAAATCTTTGTTTAAAAACACTTTTTTTTGTCCTCTTGGAATAATCTTTTACTAAGAGTCCATTTCAAGGTTAACAATGCATTGTCATGCTAAATGATTGTATACAATGAGGATACATCTCCTGTAATTAAAAAAAGGCCTTCCCTAGATATACTTGCTAACCGACTAAGTAGATCTTTGGTGTCCTTCAAGTAGGCCTGTGTGGATACCATACTAGGCTGTAAAAATATATCTAAATATTCACCAATTCTGGCTACCATCAGTCTACCTGGAGGTGCTTCTTTGTTTTTGTGAATTTTGGATAAACTATATATAATAAGCATACAGTACAATAAGGAATGTAGGGTAATCTTGCTTCTTAGTCAAGAATCCCATTGTATACCCCCCCCCCCCACATTCACCAGGCTGGATTCTGAAAAAATACCAGGCAAAAGAGTGAAAAGAAAAAAAAATATTAATCATAAAATGTAAAATAATAGTGGGAAGAAGGAGGTAAAAAGGGCTTATTAAGGTTAAAGTAAAACTAAAGGCAAATATTTTTTTTTTTCATTTTGCACAGAGTAAGAATTAGAGGCTATAAGTAGTTTTTTTGCCATCTTTGTCCCATTTGGGAGATTTCCCTTCGCTTCCTGTCTCATAGCCCAAAAAGGAAGTGAGACAAAATCCCTTCAATGTGAGGGAATCCAGGGGTGGCACCAGAGTCACCAGAACTAGTATCCCCCTTGGAATTTTTCCCCTCTATTACTGTTCTAATGTCAACCCAACATTTAGAATTTTCATTTACTTTTACTGTCAGTGATAATAGTAAACAGGACAAATAGAGAGGATAAATCTCCATAATGGGGACACAGACAGCAGTAAAAACTGACAGGTGTTTTAATCCCTCTCAACCCTATCCAAAAAAAAAAAAAAAAGTTTTGCCTTTAGTCATACTTTAACTATGGGTTAATATAGGGTTAAAGTAAGAATACATATTTCAATTTTTTTTACTTGTAAGGTTTCATTAACTGATGTCTTATGCAGATCAAAGTTCATGCCTTGTATCTGCATATGACATAGTAAATACAATGTAATAATATAATCTTAGACTGTGTTATTCAAAGGCACTTGTAACATTTAGCAATTCCTAGTGAAGTAGGAACAGGGGTCAGTTTATATGGCCATAGTTCTGTGTTTAGTAAGACTGATTTAGAATTTCAGCTAAGAATCATATTTCTTGTATTTTATGTTGAAGCTATTTGTGACTTCCTCATCACAGGAATCTGCTACATTCCTCTTTCTGTGCAAAAAGCTTGCTTGCTGACATCATTTAAGACAGATGAAGGAACCGCAATAGCATACTGCAGAGAAACGAAAGTTTAGTAAAAAAAGCTAAAAATATATATTTTTGCAGAACTTGTCTGATTTTAGGATGCATATGATGATTTTTAAAAGGTTAGAATGTCTGGTATAAAGAAGTGTACCGCCTGTTCGCTTGTGACGTAATATGCTAAAAATTATATCTACACTGTATTCACTGTATCTGGGACTCTTGACGTGTAGACACGAGTCGGGTCAGGAGCTTCCATCTTTTCTGGCCAGAAAGATGGAATAAAAAATCTCGCATACCAGAGTTCATTGTCCAGCAGTCATTACTGATATTCTGCTACTTTATTTGGTGCATTTGGCCGTGAGGGGGGAATATCGGTGTGACCTGTTGAGGCAGGTGGCACTGTTTTCCACCAGACCTACAAGGAGTGGTCCGAGAGGCCAGCCCTGCGGGCTATATCGTAGTCTCAAAAGGCGCCTTCTAGAACTGTTGTCTAGGAGACTGCGCTGTGTCCCATTTGGTGGCCTGCTGTGGACGACCTTCGTAGCGTCAAACGGACCTGGGAATCTGAGAAAAAGATAGCTGGAGCTCCAACGGGAACAGGTGAGAGTCTTTTTACTTCTGTTTTTGGATAACAGTCAGACAGCCAGCCAGCCTCTCGACGGATCGAGAGAAGGGAAGCCTGATCACCTTCCGAGAGAGACGTATGTTCAGATGATTGTGCATCTTTCGGACGAATCCTCAGTCAGTCAGTAATTTTTGGGTGGGAGTGTCTGGTATGATTGATGTGTGTATGAGACATCACTTTGTGGCGAGGTGACCGTTGTCCTCTTCTAAGTGCGGCTCCTGGCCGGGAGACCGCGCCCAGGCCACTGACCGAGGGAAGCGTTGTCTATTGTCCCTACTTGTGTCGAGGATTCAGACCCCTTACTGAATTCTCATCATTTACCCTACCCTCTGTGTCTGTCTTGGTGTCTGTTAGATTATAAGAATGGGTGGGAAACAAAGTGTTGAATCTCCCCTACAATCCATGATCTCCAACTTTAGGAAGGGATTTGCTAAGAACTGCAATTTAAAACTTAGCCCTGAGAAATTGGTAACATTGTGTGAGAAAGATTGGCCCCGCTATGGAGCACGGTGGCCCCCACAGGGAACCCTTGACTCAGAGACCATTGACTGATTATTTGAGACTATTATGTCAGACTCACAGAAACATGACCAAGACGCACCTTCCAGGAGGACTGTTCGTTCGGATGATTGTGCATCCCTCGAATAAATCCTCAGCCAGTCAGGAGGACTGTTCGTTCAGATGATTGTGCATCCCTCGAATAAATCCTCAGCCAGCCAGTCAGGAGGAATATCCGTCCAGATGATTGTGCATCTCTCGGATAAATCCTCAGCCAGCCAGTCAGGAGGAATATCCGTCCAGATGATTGTGCATCTCTCGGATAAATCCTCAGCCAGCCAGTCAGGAGGAATATCCGTCCAGATGATTGTGCATCTCTCGGATAAATCCTCAGTCAGTCAGTCAGGAGGAATGTTCGTCCAGATGATTGTGCATCTTTCGGACAAATCCTCAGTCAGTCAGTCAGTCAGTCAGCTAGGAGAAAACGTCTGGATGATTGTGCATCCTTTGGACAAATGGGAGATAAAGACCTGCAGTGGATAGAAGCAAAAAAAAAAAAAAAAGAGGAACAGTGTAAAATTATGGTTATGACAAGAGTAGTACCACTGACAAAACAAACAAAACACATATATTCTCAACCCGAAGAGACAGATCAGCCTCCCCCGTATGTAGATGAACGGACCTCAGATAGAGACAGGTCAGAGCCATGTCCAAATGCCCCGTCCAGTAAACAAGGGGACTCAAGTTGTTGTCCACCTACATCAGATTCAGCAAGTTTGTCATTGCCAAATCTCAGTAAATATACTCTGAACCGTAACACTCTGGGTATGGACGGACAGAAATAGGGAACTCAGTAGTAGTCAATGGGCTCCCCAATCAAGTGTCCACTTCCACTCCGAGAAATCCTGATGCAAACAGCCGGACCCTTGCCCCGTCTTTCAACATACCTTTGCAAATGCCCCTAAGAAAACAGGCGGTGGAGGAACATCGGACTCTAGTTTACACCCCTTTTTACCACAACAGATTTACTGAACTGGAAGATTCATAACCCTGTCTACTCTGAGAAGCCCCAAGCCATCACAGATTTGCTCCGGTCAATAACTCAGACCCATAACCCCACTTGGTCGGACTGCCAGCAACTTTTATTGACCCTTTTTAATACTGAGGAGAGACACAGAATTAACCAAGCAGTGCAGAAGTATAAAGGCAAAAGACCCTTCCTATTAGAAAGACTTTGTAGTTTTGGGGGGGTATCAAGTCCAACATCAGTTCCTGTACATTCCGGATTCCCCTATTCCCTTGCTGGGCAGAGACTTACTTGCTAAACTCAGAGCATATATATACTTCCAATCTGACGGACAGGCTATCCTAAAATTGCCCCATCCCTTTGAAGCCCGCATACTGCAAGACATCCCGGGACTATGGGCAGAAGACAACCCACCAGGATTAGCCAGACACATTTCCCCAATCCTTATTGAATTAAAATCAGGAGCCACTCCAGTCAGCCTGAAACAGTACCCAGTCCCTCTAAAAGCCCTAGTAGGAATACAAAAGTACTTAAACAAATTCCTACACTGTGGAATTCTAAAACCCTGTCAGTCTCCCTGGAATACACCTCTACTCCCAGTAAAGAAACCCGGAACAGCTCACTGTCGTCCTGTTCAAGACCTCAGAGCGGTCAATCAGGCTGTAATGACCAGGCACCCAGCGGTTACTAATGAACTGTTACAATTACTGTGGGAGGCAGGTTATAAGGTGTCCTGGAGAAAGGTGCAATTGTGACAAGAGACTGTAAAGTACCTGGGATTCAGAGTATCACAAGGACAGAGACAATTGGGAGAAGGCAGGAAAGAAGCTGTTTGTCAGATTCCCACCCCGACTACCAGACGGCAAGTACGTGAATTCCTGGGGGTGGCAGGATTCTGCTGAATCTGGATACCAGACTTTGCCACAAAAGCCAGACCCCTCTATGAATCCACAAAGGGGGGAGAAAAGGAACCCTTTCAATGGGGACAACAACAAAACAGAGCATTAAGACATTAAGGTCTCCCTAATGCAGGCTCCTGCGCTAGGCTTGCCAAAAAGTCTTCTATTTGTATGTCAGTGAAAAACAAGGAATAGCAGTAGGAGTCCTGACACAATACTCTGGGTCTTGGCAGCGCCCTGTAGCATACCTTTCAAAACAACTGGACACTGTAGCTCAGGGATGGCCATCCTGCCTGCGGGCCATCGCAGCAACAGCCCTCCTTGTGGCCGAAGCTGACAAGTTGTCATTGGTCAGGAGACTTATGTCCGAGTCCCACACCAAGTACAGGCATTAATGGATTACAAGGGAAATCACTGGTTTACTAACAGTCAAATGGTTAAATATCAAGCTATGCTGTGTGAAAATCCTCGTATCCACTTAGAGACTGTAAACACTTTAAACCCAGCCACTCTGCTCCCCACCTCACAGGAACCCCTAACTTATGACTGTCTCCAGGTAATGGATATGCAAGCCGACCAGACTTGAAAGACAGCCCCTTGGAAAATCCAAACGTTGCGTACTTTACTGACGGAAGCAGTTTTGTAAAAGATGTTTATCCCCAGATATAGGCTCAGACAATGGCCCTGCTTTTGTCCACAAGTGCCTCCAGGAATTAGCAACAGCACTTAAGATTACTTGGAAACTACACACTGCGTATAGGCCCCGAAGCTCTGGAAAAGTTGAACGAATGAACTGTACGCTCAAGTCACAACTGGCCAAGCTCTGTCAGGAAACCCAAATGAAATGGACCTTGATGTTGCCCATTGCTTTACTGAGAATTCGGAGTACCCCAACAAAGAGGACAAATCTGTCCCCATTAAGGTACTGTATGGTAGGCCCCCACCCATCATTAGAGGGATAAGAGGAGACTTGCATCAGATAGGAGGGGTAGTTAACCGTGAACTGATACAGAGACTTGGGGAGAGTAAGCAAGACATAGGGAAATGGGTTCAAGAGAAACTTCCTGTAAGCTTGTCGAACCCAGTACACCCCTTCAAACCAGGAGACACAGTGTGGGTAAAGGAGTGGAACTTAACCCCACTAGGGCCAAATTAGAGAGGTCCTTACACTGTTCTGCTATCTACCCCAACAGCCATTAAGGTAGCTGAGGTGACACCCTGGATACACCACTCCAGTGTAAAACGAGCTGCTGACCTCACAGACTCCTGGCACAGTACAGTAGATCCCCAAGATCCTTTGAGATTGAGATTGACCAGAGAAATCAGAAGGAAGAACTCCAGCCCTGTGTTCAGCACACCCCTGGAAGCTGCTGAATTTACGCACGGCAGAAGATAGACAGACTGCAGCCCTGCGGCCAACACACTCCTGGAAGCTGCTGGCTCAACGCACGGCAGAAGATAAAGGATATCTACTAAGCTCTGCTCCAACCACACCCCGGACGCTGGTTGGTCTACGCACAAGCTGAAGCCTGAGGATATTCATCGGTGTAATGTTTACTAAAATCTTTATAATGAGACTGTTGATAGTCATAGCAGTGATACTGGCCGAGCTAAAAAGGGGGGAGGGTAATTCATGTGACCCTTGTATAAGGACCACCAGAGTAGGATCCATAGCTACCAAGATGTTACTGTGGCACTCTCATTGTCAATGCAAGGGCACAGAGACTGGTACTTGCATACATAATGGGACTACCTATTCAATGTGCTCCGTTGAAAATCAGATAACCTGTTATAACCCTATTTATGCTCCCTATAAAACTTGGCTAACCATCCGGAGCTTTAGCTCCACCGGTAAGCTGGTAAACCATACCCTGATCACCAACTCAAGTATTGTAGAGACAAGTTTTAATTATTTTCTGATTCTCCCTATAGTGTATGGAGTGCTAATATTTTTTTACTCTTTTTGTATTCTTATTGTTACCATGGGCCAAGGGTCACTATCCCAGTGTTTTATAAGTTAATGAGAGACCCGGCTGGAGCCGACAATGGGGAATAATCTCGGTAGAAGAATGTTTTGTGCCTGCTAGTGAGGTCATCATAGAAAAAAAAACAAAACAAAAAACAAATCTGTATGCTATTTAGTGATGCTTAATCTCGCTCATATTAATCGCTATGATTATGATCAAAGGGGGGAATGAAGTAGGAACAGGGGTCAGTTTATATGGCCATAGTTATGTGTGTAGTAACAAAAAGGAGAGGATTTATGAACCAAATACTTTGCTTAATTAGATATGACTATAGACAGATGGGGGTAATAGCCAGAGGACATCTGTCTTTAAATGCAGCTACTTGTAGACACCCAGAAGCTCAGAGGATCATAGGTGGGTGTGTTCCTCTGAATTAGAGGGCATATCAGAAAAAGGGGTGAATAGGGAAAACGAATTCTTCAGTGAGGAACCAGCAAGGTAGCAAAAATATACAAGTTTATTATAGAAAAATAATACCACATATACACCAAATTGTGTCAAAAAAAAATTGACTATACGTGAACCAAATACCACCACTAACAATAAAATAGACAACGTTGTCTAAAAACAAAGAACAACATACAGATGGCCACCACTACACATACAATCACATCTAGTTGGCTGGCTGGACTTGCATCGTCTCATGTATAGTGTCTATAAATTAAGATTGGAAGCCAAGAGGTGACGGTATGCAGCCATGGATGGTGGGGTACCGCTGTGCACACTACCGATAGCAGACTTTGAATATGACAGTAAATATAGACCATGAGGGTTGCTGATGATAGCACATGCAAATGGATACTCAACCACAGCTGATAACATGCATAGATAGCTGTGTGGAAGCTATGCAGGGGTGCGGGAGGGGGTGTATGCCTGTGTGGATGTTGATGTGTAGAGACAGCGTATTAGCTGGATCATGGAGATATATAATGATACGATCTCACCAGACCATGGACATCAGGATAAATCAGGCATGTTGAACACTCCAATCCTCCTCGAGTTGTCTCAGACTGTGTGAGGCAGCTAAATCATCCTCTGGTGAATTGGAAATAACTGGTAAGTCCGTGTGGACAAATGTCCGCCAGGGTATTGGAAACAGGGGGACGTGATAACATACCGCCTGTCTGCGGTATAACGCCTCGATTACTTCCTGGTTTCGTGCGGTGGCTTTCGACAGGGCTTGAGCTGCTTTAGCAGAGTAGCGAATCAGATCCCCAGGGCTGGTGGATGGGTCTGTATGGGTACTACATCGAACGTGATGGCGTCATGCTGACGCGTTTCATCCGTCAAGGATTTCTTCAGAGCTCTAAACCAGGAAGTAATCCAGGTGTATAAAATAGAACTTGTTAGAATATTCATGGAGTGCCAGCCCCGGCCTGCCTCCGTGGGAAACTTGGAAAGAAGAAAGAAATGGCTACACATCCAGAACTTCTGATTGCCTTTAATTGTTCACAAAGATGACACCAAACTGTGGTCACGTAGATGTGTTTCACACATACATCTTGTGCTTAACCACTTCAATACAGGGCACTTATACACCTTCCTGCCCAGACCAATTTTCAGCTTTCAGCGCTGTCGCACTTTGAATGACAATTGTGCAGTCATGGTACACTGTACCCAAACTAGATTTTTATCATTTTGTTCCCACAAATAGAGCTTTCTTTTGGTGGTATTTGATCACCTCTGCGGTTTTTATTTTTTGCTAAACAAATAAAAAAAGACAGAAAATTGAAAAAAATAAAACTTTTGCTTTTATTTCTGTTATAAAATTTTGTAAATAGGTAAGTTTTCTCTTTCACTGATGGGCACTGATAAGGCGGCACTGACAGGCACTGATAAGTTGGCACCGATGAGGTGGCGCCAATGAGCAGGCACTGACGATGGGCACTGATGGGCACTGGTAGGCGGCACTGATGGGTGGCACTGATATGCAGCACTGATGGGCATTGATAGGTGGCACTGATGGGCACTCATGGGTGGCACAGGTGGGCACTGATGGGCACTGATAGGAGACACTGATGGGCACTGAAAGGCTGCAAAGATGGGTTCTTATGGGTGGCACTGATAGGCGGCACTGATGGGCACTGATAGGCAGCACTGATTGGCACTGATGGGCACTGATAGGCAGCTGCCCAGGCATTGATTGGCAGCTGTCTGGGCAAAGATTAGTATTTCCCTGGGGGTCTAGGGGGGCATACCTGGTGGTCCAGTGTGGATGGCCATCCTGGTGGTCCTGGGTGGCATAATGGTGGTCCTGGGCAGGATCCGAGGGGGAGCTGTGCTGATAAACAATCAACACAGACCCCCCCTGTCAGGAAAGCAGCCGATCGGCTCTCCTCCACTCACGTCTGTCAGACACAAGTGAGGAAAAGCCGATCACCGGCTCTTCCTATTTACATTGTGATCAGCCATGACGGCTGATCTCCGTCAGAGACTATTTACCTAGATCAGAGTTGCGGAATGTCAGACTGACACACCGCAACAACGATTGCAGTGATACGCACCCCCGGGGTGCGCAGCGGCTTAATATCCTGAGGACGTCATATGACGCCCAGTCAGGGTATTGAAAGCACTTTGCCGCCGTCATTCTGCTATATGGCGGGGGGCAAGTGGTTAATCATTACAATGACTAAAATAACTGATAGATCTGCCCCAGTAGCTACAGTTGTTCTGGGGGCCGTGATAATCAGTACTTAATCCCAGCCCAATCAATCACCAAACTTCAGTCCCTAGGGGCATCAGGTTGGAGACTTGAATAGAAGATCAAAATGAAGGTCCATGTTCCCGTGCATACCAAGAAATCCTGCATATACATAGGAGCATGAACCCACAATCGCATATAAACATTTGTGGTTGATATACATAACGCCAAAAAAAACATGAAAAAGGAAAGAACAAAAAGTGAATACACATACATTAACCGCTTCAGCCCTGGAAGATCTTACCCCCTTCCTGACCAGAGCACTTTTTGCGATTCGGCACTGCATCGCTTTAACTGACAATTGCACGGTCATGCGACATTGCACCCAAACAAAATTAATGTCCTTTTTCCCACAAATAGAGCTTTCTTTTAGTGATATTTGATCACCTCTGCAGTTTTTTTTTTTTTTTTTTTGCGCTATAAACAAAAAAAGAGAGACAATTTTGAAAAAAAAGCAATATTTTTTACTTTTTGCTATAATAAATATCCCCCAAAACTATATAAAAAAACAAATTTTTTCCTCAGTTTAGGCCGATATGTATTCTTCTACATATTTTTGGGAAAAAAAATTGCAATAAGTGATTGGTTTGCGCAAAAGTTATAGCGTCTACAAAATAGGGGATAGTTTTATGGAATTTTTATTATTATATTTTTTCTTTACTAGTAATGGCGGCTATCGTGACTGCGACATTATGGTGGACACATCGGACCCTTTTGACACTATTTTGGGACCATTGTCATTGATACAGCGATCAGTGCTATAAAAATGGACTGAAGAATCCAACATGATAAATGCATGTATCTAAATATATAGACATGCATATATATATCAAAGGAAACTACCTCAATTATAGGGTCTATGGAGACACCCATATTCCAGTGTATATTCCGACATCATTTGACACCCAAATACTGGATCTACACATATGCACCATGCATATAACAAGTTAGAACCCGATCCAGTGTATCTACATGAAAACACTTGCAGTTGGAGGTTATAAAGACTACTCTCAGATGGATATAAAAAACAATATATAAATAAAATGAAATAATATATAATATACATATGTACCATCTCAAAAGTGAAATCAAACCCAAACCCAATACATAATTACCAGATTCAACACGATGTAGTGAAGACCCAAAGCCCGAACACTATCTGACAGAGCACATACATAAGCCAATAGGGATCGTGCAGCGATCACACAATGGACACGCCGTAATGTGTATAAAAGGGTCAATATATATCCCACATAATGGTCATAATAGTGGAAGGTACTCGACACAGTAAGAGGATGACGAGGCGAATAATAAAGTATGAAAACTTATATTAACCTCCTGACATCCGGCCGTAGCCGAATGACGGCTACAGCGCGGATGTCAATTCCTGGGAGGCCGTCATATGACGGCCTCCCCTTTCCTCGCTCCCCGTGCACGCTCACGAGCGTGCAACGGGGAAATTCTGTGTTGGCCATGTCCCTTGGACACAGCCAATCACAGATCGCTGTAAATGGCCGCTGGCCAATCACAGCGGCCATTTACAGCGCGATCGCCATGGCCAATGAGCGATGATCTCAATTGTAAACATTTGAGATCATCTCTCATTGCCGGCTCTCTCTCCTCACACAGAGACAGCGTGTGAGGAGAGAGAGATCTGTCAGCAATCTGTGAGTTTTACTGTGCGTTTTACTGTGCCTACAGTGCCCACAGTGCCCATCATTACAGTGCCCCATCAGTACAGTGCACCATCAGTACAGTGCCAATCGGTGCCCACCTGTGCCAATCAGTGCCCACCTGTGCCAATTGGTGCCCACCTGTCTGCCCAGCGGTGATCAGTGTCCAGCTGCACATCTGCACAATCAGTGCCCACCTGTGCCACCTCATCAGTGCCCACCTGTGCCACCTCATCAGTGCCCACCTGTGCCAATCAGTGCCCATCTGTGCTGCCTCAGTGCACATCTGTGCAATCAGTGCACATCTGTGCCGCTTCATCAGTGCCCATCTGTGCTGCTCCATCTGTGCCGCCCCATCTGTGCCGCTCCATCTGTGCCGCCCCATCTGTGCCGCTCCATCTGTGCAGCCCCATCTGTGCCGTCCCATCAGTGCCCAGCTGTGCCACCTCATCAGTGCACATCTGTGCTACCTCATCAGTGCACATCTGTTCCACCTCATCAGTGCCCACCTGTGCCGCCTCATCAGTGCCCAAAAGTGTCACCTCATCAGTGCACACCTGCACATCTGTTCCACCTCATCAGTGCACATCTGTGCTACCTCATCAGTGCCCCTCTGTGCCACCTCAGTGCCCATCTGTGCTCATCAGTGCCGCCTCATCAGTGCCCATCAGTGCAGGCTTAGCAACCATGTCCAAAAGAAGCTTTTCCGGCGAGGAGGCGTACCAAATATTGTCCCAGGCCGACGGGAGCAACGGGGAGCTCTCTTTTTCGGATTCCCTTTCCGACTCCGATTCTGAGTCGGACATAAATTATGAGCCAGTCCTCAGTAGTGGAACACTGAGTGACTCACAGGAGGAAGAGATTTGGCCCGCAAAACGAAGGCGTTCTGGTGGGGAGGCAGTGGCATCTACCAGCACCGCAGTGCCATCCACCAGCACGGCAGTCCCATCCACCAGCACCGCAGTCCCTTCCACCAGCACCGCAGTGCCATCCACCAGCACGGCAGTCCCATCCACCAGCACCACAGTGCCTCGGCAAGAAAGGCCAAGGACCCATGCCGGCCTTCCCTATGCCCTGCAGAACCCCTTGTGGCTTCCTCCTAATTCAGGAGAAGCCAACATTCCCCCTTTCACTGCCCAGCCAGGAGTCCAGGTGAACAAGGAGAATTTTTCCCCAATAGATTTTTTTAATTTATTTTTTACCGAGGACATGCTGTCAAATATTGTGGCCCAGTGCAACCTTTATGCACAGCAATTCATTTTTAATAATCCAACGTCCTACTATGCCTGTCCCTATGAGTGGAGAGACTTAACGGTGGAGGAGTTGAAGGTTTTTTTAGGGCTCACATTTAACATGGGACTCACAAAAAAAAACACTTTGCTGTCCTATTGGTCAACCCACCCCCTCCAACACATGCCAGTATACTCCAATGTAATGCCCAGAAACAGATACCTCATGATATTGAGGTTTCTTCATTTCAATGACAATGCCCAGTGCCCTCCCCGAAATGATCCAAACTATGACAGACTTTTCAAAATTCGGCCACTTTTAAATTATTTTTCTGCACTATTCCCCCTACTGTTTACCCCGGACAAAAACATATGTGTGTGGGGTGAAGGTATACAAATTTTGTGACCGAGTCACAGGCAACTTGTATGCCTTCAAAGTGTATGAAGGGAAGGACACCCAGCTGCAACCCCCTAACTGCCCAGACTACTTGGGATCAAGCGGGAAAATTGTTTGGGACCTCACATACCCCCTACTGGAGAAAGGCTACCACCTGTATGTAGACAACTTCTACACATCTCTGCCCCTGTTCCACAACCTCCATCGGAAGAAGACGCCTGCATGTGGTACCGTTAAAAAGAACCGGAAGGGCTTTCCTCAAAGTCTGGTGAATAAGAAATTGAGAAAAGGAGAAACGGCAAGTCTACGAAACAACAAGATTTTGGCAGTGAAATGGAGAGACAAAAGAGATGTGTACATGTTGTCCTTAATCCACGATGATACCTTCATGGAAATCCCCAGAAGAAATGGCCCCATACAGAAACCTAAATGCATCTTTGATTATAATTTGTTTATGGGGGGAGTCGACTTGAATGACCAGATGCTGGAACCGTACCTTGCTACAAGACGGACATACCATTGGTATAAGAAAATCGCAATTTATTTTTTTCATTTGGCCATCTACAATTCATATGTCATTTATCGTAACTCCACTCAAAACCCCAAATGCTTCCTTGGCTACCAGGAGGAAGTTTTCACTGCCCTTACATTCCCAAACGGCCCACCAGAAAATATACGATCAGATGTTCTAAGTCGACTCTCCGAACGCCACTTTCCCGATAAGATCCCTCCCAAACCAACAGGCCAACAACGGCAAAAAAATGTAAGGTGTGTACCAGAGCAGGATTCAGAAGAGACACATCTTATTATTGTGCACAATGTCCTTCTGAACCAGGTCTCTGCGTAGGTGAATGTTTTCGTCATTACCATACTTCACTAAATTATTAGTGAAGTATGGTAAACATAAGCCTCCGTTCCTGCAATTTACCCTCACACCCCTTATGCCACTGCCTCCTCTGTAACTGACCCTGGCTTGTTATTTGACCACGATTCTGCCTAACGATTCTGTACATACCTCTGCCTGATCTGGAACTGACCCTGGATTGTTATTCGACCATGCTTCTGCCTATCGATTCTGTACATACATCTGCCTGATCTGGAACTGACTTTGGACTGTTTGACCATGATATTTGCCTGCCTCTTGGACTGATCTTGTACCCTGATACTGGACTAGTGGGATTCAACACAGGGGTCTCACATATGTGAGGGGCTCCAGAATTGTTTTTCTGGATGAAGAAAACTATTTTTTTTGTTTTCTCAATCCTAGATTAGGGTCTGGAGACTCGGAGGCTTCAAAGAGATTTGGGTGGGAGAAGCCTCTACCCCTGTCCCCATTCTGTCCTGAACAAGGCCCTACTTCTCCCTGTAGGACTTACTGCCATCATGCCTCTGCCTGTCGCACTGACCACACCACATGGACCTGCCTACTACCAGGACCAATATTTTTAGCACTGCGGACAATATCTCTGCCTGCACTGACCCTGGACTTTATATGGACAGTAACCCTGCCTGCTGCCTGGACAATTGTGTTCGCCGCTGCTGACCAAGTCCCTGCCTGCTGCCTGGACCAGTGCTATCCTCCTGTGTACAACTGCGCTACTACAACCACAGGTAATCTTTTGTTTACGCTTTGGTCAGCATAATGTATTTTGGGGTGTAATTCTTGGTATGTGCATGCTATGTGTCCCTGGAACACCTGACGGTGTTCCTTGCATGTTGGATCTCTGTATGTGGCCAGGCTGTGTAGAAGTCTCACACATGTGGTATTGCCATACTCAGGAGGAGTAGCAGAATGTTTTTTTGGAGTGTCATTTTTGCTATCCAAATTCTATGTGTTGGAAATATCTTATAAACGGACAACTTTGTGTAAAAAAAATGCATTTTCATTTTTTTTCCACATTTTTCAAAAACTTTTGGAAAAAAATGAACCATTCAAAAGACTCATTGTGCCTCATAGATTATAGGTTGGGGTGTTAGCTTTCCAAAATAGGGTCATTTTGTGGGTGTTTCCATTGTCCTGGTGCTCCAGGGCCTTCAAAAGTGTAATAGGTGGTTGAGAAATGTGATGTGTAATTTATGCTCCTAGAACACCTGATGGTGCTCCATGCATGTTGGGCCTCTGTATGTGGCCAGGCAGTGAAAAAGTCCCACACATGTGGTATCGTAATACTCAGGAGGAGTAGCAGAATGTATTTTGGGGTGTAATTTTTGCTATCTAAATGCTATGTGTTGGAAATATCTTATAAACCGACAACTTTGTGTAAAAAAAATGCGTTTTCATTTTTTTCCACATTTTCCAAAAACTTCTGGAAAAAAATAAACCATTCAAAAGACTCATTATGCCTCATAGATTATACGTTGGGGTGTTAGCTTTCCAAAATGGGGTCATTTTGTGGGTGTTTCCATTGTCCTGGTGCTCCAGGGCCTTCAAAAATGTAATAGGTGGTTGAGAAATGTGATGTGTAATTTATGCTCCTAGAACACCTGATGGTGCTCCATGCATGTTGGGCCTCTGTATGTGGCCAGGCAGTGAAAAAGTCCCACACATGTGGTATCGTAATACTCAGGAGGAGTAGCAGAATGTATTTTGGGGTGTAATTTTTGCTATCTAAATGCTATGTGTTGGAAATATCTTATAAACGGACAACTTCGTGTAAAAAAAATGCGTTTTCATTTTTTTCCACATTTTTCAAAAACTTTTGGAAAAAAATGAACCATTCAAAAGACTCATTGTGCCTCATAGATTATAGGTTGGGGTGTTAGCTTTCCAAAATAGGGTCATTTTGTGGGTGTTTCCATTGTCCTGGTGCTCCAGGGCCTTCAAAAGTGTAATAGGTGGTTGAGAAATGTGATGTGTAATTTATGCTCCTAGAACACCTGATGGTGCTCCATGCATGTTGGGCCTCTGTATGTGGCCAGGCAGTGAAAAAGTCCCACACATGTGGTATCGTAATACTCAGGAGGAGTAGCAGAATGTATTTTGGGGTGTAATTTTTGCTATCTAAATGCTATGTGTTGGAAATATCTTATAAACCGACAACTTTGTGTAAAAAAAATGCGTTTTCATTTTTTTCCACATTTTCCAAAAACTTCTGGAAAAAAATAAACCATTCAAAAGACTCATTATGCCTCATAGATTATACGTTGGGGTGTTAGCTTTCCAAAATGGGGTCATTTTGTGGGTGTTTCCATTGTCCTGGTGCTCCAGGGCCTTCAAAAATGTAATAGGTGGTTGAGAAATGTGATGTGTAATTTATGCTCCTAGAACACCTGATGGTGCTCCATGCATGTTGGGCCTCTGTATGTGGCCAGGCAGTGAAAAAGTCCCACACATGTGGTATCGTAATACTCAGGAGGAGTAGCAGAATGTATTTTGGGGTGTAATTTTTGCTATCTAAATGCTATGTGTTGGAAATATCTTATAAACGGACAACTTCGTGTAAAAAAAATGCGTTTTCATTTTTTTCCACATTTTCCAAAAACTTCTGGAAAAAAATAAACCATTCAAAAGACTCATTATGCCTCAAAGATTATACGTTGGGGTGTTAGCTTTCCAAAATGGGGTCATTTTGTGGGTGTTTCCATTGTCCTGGTGCTCCAGGGCCTTCAAAAGTGTAATAGGTGGTTGAAAAATGTGATGTGTAATTTATGCTCCTAGAACACCTGATGGTGCTCGATGCATATTGGGCCTCTGTATGTGACCAGGCAGTGAAAAAGTCCCACACATGTGGTATCGTAATACTCAGGAGGAGTAGCAGAATGTATTTTGGGGTGTCATTTGTGGTATACACATGCCATGTGAGAGAAATAAGTTATTACAATGACAATTTTGTGGGGAAAAAAAAATCTCAATTTTGCAAAGAATTGTGGGAAAAAAATACAACTTCAAATAACTCACCATGCCTTTGACTAAATACATTGAAATGTCTACTTTCCAAAAAGGGGTTATTTGGGGGCATTTGTACTTTCCTGGCTTGTTAGGGTCTCAGAAAATGAGATAGGCCACCAGTATCAGATGTGATAATTTTTTTATGATTTGCACCATAGCTTGTAGACTCTAAAACTTTCACACAGACCAAATAATTTTCACAAATTTTTGGTTATTTTTACCAAAGATATGTAGCAGTATAAATTGTGGCCAAAATTTATGAAGAAAAATTACGAATTTGCAAAATTTTATCACAGAAATTAGGAAAAATGCGTTTTTTTTTCAAAATTTTCGGTCTTTTTTTCATTTATAGCGCAAAAAATAAAAAAAAAAGAGGTGATCAAATACCACCAAAATAAATCTCTATTTGTATGAATTGTCATTCAAAGTGTGAGAGCACTGAAAGCTGAAAATTGGTCTGGGTAGGAGGGGGGTTTAGGTGCCTAGTAAGCAAGTGGTTAAAAAATAAAATAAAATAAATAAATAAACCAGCACGCTGGTCCCAATGTACGGAAGGAAGTACAAGGCAATCATTCATAAAGATGACTGACATCCCACTCGAAGTTAAGCCCGAGTGGGATGCGAGTCTGGAGATGGAAAATCCAGAAAACCTCCCTCCGACAGAGGGACCGGAACGCATCGCCCCCTCGCCTTGGCACCCTGACCTTTTCAATAACCTGGACCCGCATAGCTGTTTTGTCCCCATTATGGCACCTGTTGAAGTGTTTGGCCACATTGGTGGACAAATTTTTGTCCACACTGTAGACATGTTCCTGAAACCGATCCTTCCCACATATTGTATATCACAAATCGCACATGTGATTAAATAGACTATATTGCTAGTGTTTCAGTTAAAGAAGGACCCAATGTTATATACTTTATGGTTAACAGTAGAGTTGAATATTGAATATAGTGCCACCCTGGATGTGGCTGCAGCAAGTACATCCTGTTGCACCGCACCTGTAATTGCCCTTGCTGTGTAACCAAGTGACCGTTCGATGAGCTTTGGTGTGAAAAAAGGGGACAACGTGCACCCCAAGGAGGGGGCTCTACGTGAGACAATGTAAACTCCCCCCTTTGGAATCTCAGAACAAGTATCGTCCGAGAACAGAGTTGGCAGGTGTCTATTGAAGATCTGTTTAATCAAGTTAAATTCACTGCTAAAGGGGGTAGAGAGTGTTAATTGATTTTTTGTTTTTATTGTTTTTCCTCTAGAGGGTCACCTATTTACCGTAATTAAATCAAATCTATTTTTGTGTCTGGCTATAGTGAGAGCTCTGTCATGCTTCCACCTGGGATAGCCCCGCTGTAGAAACCTCCCATATAGGGACCATGCCTCCCTTTCAAACTGATCGCTATCGCTACAGATGCGCCTCACACGTAAAAATTGACCGACAGGGATGCCCCTGATCGTGTGTCTTGGGTGGCCCGACTGGGCAAGTAAGAGAGAATTACCTGAGAGCGATTTCCTATAGAGGGTAGAACATACCCCTCCATCAATGCCTGTCAAGCAGAGATCTAAAAAACACATAGAGCTGCTATCAGCAGAGCCAGTAAATGACAGATTGGGATCATTATCATTAAAGTATGTAAGCATGGATGGCATAAGATCCACTCCCCCCGCATACAGCCAGCAAGAGATCGTCAATGAATCTAAAGTAGACGACAATCCTGGCTCTATAGGGATTTCCACCCCCAAAGATGCGAAAATTTTGCTCCCATGGCTGCCCCGCACCTTTGGAGGTAGAAATCTCCATTAAATACAAAGAAATTATGTGACAGTAGGTATTCCAGCACATCTGCAATGAAGAGGCAGTGTTCAGTAGATAAGTCTGTCAGCATTTCTAAGTAAAAGAGCACAACTGTTATTGCCTGGCTGTGGGGGTGGAGGAGTAAAGACTACTCACATCAAAGATGACCCATGAGTAGTCTTCCTGCCACCTAAGATCTTTCATAATATATAGGAGATGGTTGGTGTCCTTTAAAAATCTGGGGAGCTGGTTTACCAGCGGCTGTAGTTGTCTGTCCAGCCACTGGACCAACCGCTCGTTCAGGGAATTGATCCCCGATATGATCGGCCTACCCTGCAGGGGCTCTAGCCCCTTATGTGTTTTTGGCAAATGATAAAACGTACGGAGGACGGTACATTCTGGTACTAGATACACAGCCTCTTTTGGATTAAATAATCTTAGTCCCATACCCCTACGTATCAGTTCCACAAGTACACCTCTGAACTTTTTATTGGGGTCCCCACTTAATATATTGTAAGTAGACCGATCAGACAGTTGTCGGACGGCTTCCTGTCTGTATTGCTTCGTGTTTAGAATCACAATTAACCTTCCCTAATCTGAATTGCGGATGGTAATGGTGTCATCTTCACTCAGGTTTTCAAGTGCCAACCTTTCCTCCCTAGTGATATTATCATGCCATACTGTCACACCCTGCTGTGTCTGGTGTGCCAGGGCCATCAGGTCTTGTTCAATACCTATTTGGAACTTAGTCATATCAGCAGACCGTGAGTTCACTGGATAAAAGTTAGTAGTGGATTTAAATTGAACTGATCTGACGGCAGCGGCACCCACCTGCAGGCAATCTCGCATATCACTTTCAACTGTCAGCTCCTCTAGGTCTCTAGTAGGGATGAGCCCGATGTTTGCCTGTTTGCCAAACAGCAAACAATATGCAGTGTTTGCGGCAAATTCGAAAGCTGCCAGAACACCGTTAAAGTCTATGGAACACTAACATAAAAAATCAAAAGTGCTAATTTTAAAGGCCTATATGCAAGTTATTGTCATAAAAAGTGTTTGGGGACCCGGGTCCTGTTCCAGGGGACATGTTTCAATGCAAATTTTTTTTTAAAAACTGACGTTTTTTTCGGGAGCAGTGATTTTTTTAATGCTTAACGTGAAACAATAAAAATGAAATATTCTTTTAAATGTTGTGCCTGGGGGGTGTCTATAGTATGCTTGTAAAGTGGCACATTTTTTCCCGTGTTTAGAACAGTACCACAGCAAAATGACATTTCTAAAGGATTGTCATTTAAAACTGATCGCGGCTGTAATGAATTGTCGGGTCTCAGCAATATAGATACAGATAATAGAAAAAAAGAGCATGGGATCCCCCCTCCATTATCAGGCCCTTTGGGTCTGGTATGAATAATAAGGGGAACCCAAATCAAAATGAAAAAAAAGATGCGTGGGGGTCCACCTAAAATCCATACCAGGCCCTTCCGGTCTGATATGGAAATTAAGGGCAACCCTGCGCCAAATATAAAGAAAATGGCATAGGGGTCCCCCCAAAATCCATACCAGACCCTTATCCGAGCACGCAACCTGGCAGGCCGCAGGAAAAGAGGGGGGGACGAGAGAGTGCCACCCCTCCTGAACCGTACCAGACCACATGCCCTCAACATGGAGAGGGTGCTTTGGGGTAGTCAAAGGGCCTCATCCCCACACCCCTTGCCCAGTGGTTGTGGGGGTATGCGGGCGGGGGGCTTATCGGAATCTGGAAGCCCCATTTAACAAGCGTTCCGGTCCCTCTGTCGGAGGGAGGTTTTCTGGATTTTCCATCTCCAGACTCGCATCCCACTCTGGCTTAACTTCGAGTGGGATGTCAGTCATTTTTACGAATAATTGCCTTGTACTTCCCTCTGTACATTGGGACAGGCGTGCTGGTTTATTTATTTTATTTTTTAATATATGTTTTCATACTTTATTATTCGCCTCATCATCCTATTACTGTGTTGAGTAGATTCTACTATTATGACCATTATGTGGGATGTACTGTATATTGGCCCTTTTATACACATTACAGTGTGTCCATTGTGTGATCGCTGAGTGATCGCCATTGGCTTATGTGTGTGCTCTGTCGGATAGTGTTCGGGTTTTGGGTCTTCGCTACATCGTGTTGAATCTGATAATTATGTATTGGATCCCATGTTTGGGTTTGATATCACTTTTGAGATGGTACATATATATATTATATGGATGATTGGTTCATTGTTATATATACAGTATATTTTTTATCTTCTATCATGTTGATCCTCTTCACGTTTATTGTATGTGTATTCACTTTTTGTTCCTTTTTCATGTTTTTATTGGTGTTATGTATATCAATCACAAATGTTTATACGCGATTGTCGGTCCATGCTCCTATGTAATATAGCATATACAATTGCGATACAAGTCATATTGTAATTGAATTTTAATAAAAATTACCTTTCCTTTTCAATCTGCAGCTGTAATTTTTGGAAAAAGCAATACAATATGGCTACCTGAAGGTTTTCTGTATACAGAATGTGTACTAAACACCTCCCAGAAACGTAATTTTCTGCTTGTGTGATTGGCTCACCGATTTTCCCTGAAATCTGCACTAGATTTCAGGCATCCCCTGCAGCAAAAATTTCATTTTTGGTGAGATACTCCCAATAGGAACACATCTAAAGGGGTGCAGGCCCAGCAGATTTCATTATTAGTGCCCTGTAGGTGTACAGCTGGCTGATAATTATGAAAACACTCCGATTAGATTCACTTTCCCACATGGGCACAGAGAAACATACAGGGAAACATATAAGGTAGGAATCCACAACAAAGTTTGGTAAAATTTTTGCAATGTACATATGTTACCCGGGGGGGGGGTGTTTTTTCTCAACAAAAGTGGAGTTACACTTTACGTTTCAAGCTTGGTCCCACACATTGCACCTCCAAAGTCTCTCCATTGCTTTTTTAAGGCTGGATTCATACCACTTGCATTTTGTTTAGTGTAAGATAAGGGCACATGACTTGACCTACTTTTTTCACATTACAACATGTTGCACTTACAACCAGAACACACTTGCACAGCAATTCGGTGTGGAATGAACAAAAATTAGTTTTGTCCTTGTGTTGGGGCTGTATTGACAGACCAATGAAAGTAGTGTGACTAGACCCTAATGTGATATGTAGCCCTACTGAATAATACAAGGGATCATAAGGCAACAAATCAAGATTTTAATATAACTTCAGCTGCCTATATCTCTGCATCTATCTCTGGATTTAATTTTCAATAAGGCTAACTTATAAATATGTAGTACTTATTCATATTTCCAGTTGAAATTACTTTAAAAAAAAGGTTTACTTTACAATAACATTCAGAACATTTATAACATTATATCACTTCACTCAGCTTCAGTGACATCATGGAAAGTACAGCTGTTCCATTGAATATTCCCAGTCTCCTTGTTAAATTGTTGATGTATAAAAAGTAAAGACATGTTTGCATCCTTTATAACTGAAGCACAACTTGTGTCTTAAAATATATAAATAATATTATGAATGTTAAGCATATTATACATTCTACACTGATATAGAATATACATTCAACATTCTGAACAGATACAGTAAACCTCACAAGTGAAATCATAGTCTCAATTTCTGTGTAGAAGGGTTGGAAAAATACAGTTCAAGGTTTTTGTTTTCTGCATCAATATCTTCATCTTATAATTGAATAGAAATTGATTTTCTTTTCAACTATATGATATCATGACCTGTGAAAAGGACTCAAAAACATGACACGTAACTTGAAAATATGGGAAATATATAATGGGACTGTGCTACCCTGTATTTTGACCCACTTAGTATTGATTATTGTAAAAAAGAGCTTGAAGTTGAATATTAGTACAAAAAAGGTCAACATTGATACCAGTACTTTGAGTTTTTATAACTGTTATTTTCTTGGATTCTAAAACATTTAAAGTGGGTTCTAAAGGCAGAGAATGCATTAAGGTACAAAAACCTTCTGAGTACAGCTCCCCCAGCCTGCCTTATACTTACCTGAGCCCAGGGGAGGGCTGGCAGCCTTAGGCCTGGGGGGCAAGTCCAGTCAAGTGGCCCATTGAACCACTGAATCAGCTCACCGTCCATGCCCACCTGGTTTTATAACGGATGATTGATGTTATGAAGCAAATAGATAAATAAATCCAGCGCTAACTGATCATACGGACACAAGTAGATAAATGCAAGCAGACACTAAGGTTAATTCAACAATCCCTCAATGACATGAAAACAGAAAAGCAGTGCTGCGCAGATAAAAAAGTCCTTGAAAAATCATAAATCAGATGTGGGGAATAAATCATAGAAGACAAGGACCACCAGTGAATAATCAGGGTAGCAGGGTAACAGGAAGCAGGTAATTGGTGACTGTAATTCCTCCACCGGACATGGATGGCCCCTCACCTTAATTATTCGACCTGAGACAGGTCACATAGCATGAACTGCATACACTGGTGGATACATCCAGGTGGTAATGGTATACCCTCCACACTTCAACTTTCAGCAAGTAGAAACGGGTGATGCATATGAAATATAAAACACAGCAACCATAGTGCTCTCCGTAGCAATTTTATTCAATAAAAAAGATAAAAGATTGCACTTACAAGAACCGGCACTCAGCCCCCCCCCAGGGGTTAGGAGCGTGTGACGTCACCCGCGGCCATCAGTTGTTACGATCGCAAGCCTCCCAGCCGGCACTCGGAGCTGAGTGACGGTTCTTGTAAGTGCAATCTTTTATCTTTTTTATTGAATAAAATTGCTACGGAGAGCACTATGGTTGCTGTGTTTTATATTTCATATGCATCACCCGTTTCTACTTGCTGAAAGTTGAAGTGTGGAGGTTATACCATTACCACCTGGATGTATCCACCAGTGTATGCAGTTCATGCTATGTGACCTGTCTCAGGTCGAATAATTAAGGTGAGGGGCCATCCATGTCCGGTGGAGGAATTACAGTCACCAATTACCTGCTTCCTGTTACCCTGCTACCCTGATTATTCACTGGTGGTCCTTGTCTTCTATGATTTATTCCCCACATCTGATTTATGATTTTTCAAGGACTTTTTTATCTGCGCAGCACTGCTTTTCTGTTTTCATGTTATGAAGCAAGACAAATATGATACAATGTGGTAATTCCATTTTTTAAAATACTTTTTATTGCAAAAGTAAAGTATAGAAGCAAGTAATATTGCATAAACTATTATTGCATAATATTGCATTACCCCTGATTCACTGGTAAGATGGGATTGTTTGATAGCACTGAACACTTGAATACGTTTTAAGGGGGTACCAAGGCCTCAGAAATTCCATGACAATACAGTACACATTGCAGCCATCATAACAAATAGTGTAATGGTGCAAAGCACATAAGTACCTACTGTGTGTCAAATTCAGATCCATGTTCTCATGACTTAGAGACCGACAATGCATTGTGGAAGTTAACCGAGAACACTCAGGTTTAAATGTCACAAAACTAAAAACATGAAACAGTAAAGAAAACAAGTCCGTCAATAGGACATTGTCGTCATAGTGCAACGGCATATATAAAGACCATCCGTAGGAAAAAATAGCCTCTTTAACTCTGTGTTGCGAGTATGGCAGAGAAATCCACCTCAGATGAAAATAAGCCATTGAATAATTCTGTCCTAGAACCAGAACTGCATGGCAACATGGTGGAGTGCTCTGTGCTGATTACCATTTGGCTTGTCACCAAGTTGTTCCAGACTGTTCAACCAATGTGCATAGTCATGTGAGTAGTCATTGTACATTCAGGAGGATCATATTCAGCAAAAGATAAAAAACAGATAAAACAAGAAAACACACTAGAGCGTGCCAGGGGACTGTGCAGCATATTCCAGCAGGGTAGGAGAATAGAGGAGCCACTATCAAAGGGGGACCACCCAGGCCCATCGCCAGACGGGCATCCAACCGAGGACCCCACAAACGGTGCCAGGGGTAAGAAACAGGCAGAGGATCCCCACACGAACAGGGTGTTCCTTAAACAGGGCGTCTGCACTGCAGGCAAAGCCAATCCTTATGGATAAACCTTCTGGCTTAACTTTTTCAAAAAAATATAGAAGCCAAAGAAATATCTATATAAAACTTTTAAACTAAATATTTGTTCAAACAGTTAGCAAAGACCTCATCAAGGAAGAACTTTGACGAATAATTTCCAATACATCAGGAAACTGGACCAGTTCCAGAAGATCTCTCTCCACTGACATGAGCATTAGGGCATCAAGGAGTTCTTGTCCCATTGTGGCTCGAAGTCGATTCTTGATGATTTTCAACTTGCTGAATGCTCTCTCACATGATACTTGTGTAAAAGAAAGGGTCAACGGGTACTCATAGGCGATTGAAATATTTTCATAAGCTGCAGAATAAAGGTTGTATTTTAGCAACAACCTGTGACAGCAAAAAAAGCACTGCTTGCAAGAACCACACTTTGATTCCTTTTGTACCCCAACTAGTTTGTCGATAGGGGAAATCCTGTCATCATCATCATCCTCCTCCTCCTCATCATCAAGAATTATTTCCACATTCTGTGTCTCATCTTCAGAAAGACACCCTGTAAGACTAGGAAATAAGTTGGCAAAACTTATTAATTCAGTTTTGAGAGAACATTCATTTACTCTGGCTAACTTAGAAATTCTCTCTAGTGCCCCTCCATATAGCATTTTGGGATCTGTCCTAATTTTCAGAAAAGTGCGAGGATCCAAGCATTGGGAATCCATGATCAATTGCTTATTTTCTGAAAACCTCTCTGTTAAGCTTTGTATGATTTGATCCAGAATTGGTCTAAACACACTAGCTCGAAAGTATTGTATTTCATCTTCAGGTCATTCATCATGTGAAGATTCTCCAGCCAAGCGTTTTTTTCGTGACACTCTTCGAACTGGAAGCATAGTCTCAACTTCCAAGGAGCTGAGAACGTCACTTTCATCCATCAACTCATTTGTTTTTTTTGCAAAGTGTTCAGCCTTTTGTTTAAGATAGCTGAAATTTATTTTTTTCAGTTGCTCAACTGCACTTTCGGTCATTTGCCATGCTACCATGAAATCAAGGCCACTGGTTTGTAGATATTTTGACACTGGACCTATAACATTAAAAACCTGCAAAAATATGTTTGCTGTTAAGATAGTCTTAAACTGACAAAGATTGTGAAAAAGGGGTGAGGCCTCAGAAGTGGTTTTTGAATCAAACAAGTTGCTCTGGGAAATTACATATAAAACTTCAAGGGTGTCTAAATAAAGAGAATGTTTCTCACCAAAAATCCAGTTAAGGGCCTTTTCTTTTGCCCACCATCTTATCTCTCCAAGTTTTTGTAACTTTAAAAGTTTTTCCTGTCCATGTCTTTTATCCAGTTGATCTTTCCAGACATTCATTCTCTTGTAGGAATCTCCAATAAAAGTTGCCAAGCGATTTAGGAGACCAAAAAAATGTTTTGCTTCCAATACTTGACAGCCATCTGAGACACACAGGTTAAGGATATGACAATAGCACCAAATATAGACTGCATCTGGCACTACCTTTGCGATCTGTGCATGTAGTCCCACATACTCACTCCTCATATTTGCTGCACCATCAAATG
The DNA here is from genome assembly GCA_037952925.1 of Lithobates clamitans. Lineage (NCBI taxonomy): Eukaryota > Metazoa > Chordata > Amphibia > Anura > Ranidae > Lithobates > Lithobates clamitans. Next base: position 9,011,595 of record JBBGZY010000056.1, on the reverse strand, counting down.
ATTCACCAGCAATTTTTTGGAAATCTAAACCAAGTACATCAAAACAGGACATCAGAAGTTCATAAAATCCTTTTCCAGTAGCATCTTTAACAGGGAGAATCGCCACAAGACGTTCTTTAATTACTTCACCTATTACATATCTCACAACCACTGTTGCTTGATCTACGACTCCAACATCCTGTGTGGAGTCAACCTGTATACTGAAACGTTTCTCTCCTATTTCAGACACAATTAAGGTTTTCATGCATCGAACTATTGCTGAAAATACTTTTTTTACTGGACAAAAATGTTACAAGGGATCCGCGTCCAGATGTCTTTTTTCCTGATGTTTTTCTGTCTTTCAATCGCTGTTTTCTTTTTTCACTGTCCTGAAAGCATTTATTAAGGTGATTTTTTAGAGGAACATCATACTGCGATAGAAGTAGGACAATTTCCAGAAAGTTCCCATGGTTTATTTCACTGTTATATAAATTGTACAGTGATTCATTAGCGCCATGGGCATGAAATGGCAAACCCTGTTTTCCAAGCAATTTTACTATATCAAAAATTCAGTTTAATACCTCAATATTTTGTGGTATCTCCTTCTTTCTTTTGAAGGCATGAGCCTGATTTATTAATGTGTCAATGCTTCTATCCTTTTTCATGGTGAAATAAGCACTAACAGCATCACAATGGCTCTTAGAAGATTCATGCTTATTTGCTGCCTGATAGCAATGCCGAAAATTAGTACAACCACTAGTGAACAAGGAAGAGGAATCAGAAAAGGCAATGCATATACTGCAAAAAAATGCTTCTAACTTTAGATTCTTCATCTTACAACTTAGCCATGAACGCTTAATATGATCCCCATTAGGCTTTTTGCGGTAATAAAAGTCCACTTCTTGAAAAGGAAGATCTTCGCATTCAGTCCTGGTTGGCTGAAAAGGGTGTTTTTCAACAAAATTTATTTTTTCTCCTATGGAACATACAGGAGGAAAACTAAAAGGTATTTCTGATGGATCACTTATCACAGTTTCTGATATGTCTTCTTCTGCTTTGATACATTCTAATTCAGGAAGGTCTTCAAAAACATCTGGGACTGGGTCATTCATATGTGATTGCTCTCTGCACTCTGACACCAGCTCCTCCTCATCCACCTGTATTTCTGCTTGTGCGCTCACATCCTCTTCGCCAGATACAACTGGCATGCTTGAAAAACTACTTGGTCCGGCAGAAACCTCATCAACAGGAGTTTTTTCATGTGTACCACCAGTCTAAAATGAAATTTTTTGTCAACTTTAAACTTCCAAAAAAGTTCTAGATGTAACAAAGAAACTCAATGCATGGTAACACACAAAAAAGGAAACAAATGATATAATTGGTACTTACCTTATATGTAAGATTTTATGAGATTTAAAATAATTAAAAACGTATATATTAAATTAAAACTGTGATCATCAAGGAAAGTCAAGTATGCACACTTCTTGATAATCCATCTTGAATCTTAAAGTGTTACTAAACCAAGAACTTGCATTCACTATATCTGATCTCCCACAGTACACAGAACATGGAAATGCAATTTATTTAGTAAATATAAACTGCTAAATACCTTTTCTCATTGGCAGTATATAGCAGTCTTGTGACTTCTATCAGTCTCTGGTTAAAGCTTATAGGAGTTTTCATTCTCCATTGATCCTCTGTCTGGACAGTCCTGATAGGCCCAGTGCCAATCACATGCACCCTCCCAAGGGAAAAAAAAACTCTCCAGCAATGCACACCAAATTGAGCATGTACAGAGTGCCCCCAATGCTCTGTTCTATCAGGAGAGGGATTGGAGACAGTAAAAGAAGGGGAGGATCAGAAAAGACAGGATCAAACAGCCTTTTTCCACAATGCGCAGGTCTAAACCATTAGGTTCACATTGAGTGTAACAAGCATGCATTACTACATGATTTTACTGTTGTGCGTTTAGTAACACTTTAAATGTAAAACTTCATCATGGACATTAGAGTTGCACGATTCTGGCCAAAATGAGAATCACGATTTTTATGCTTAGAATAAAGATCACGATTATCGCGGTGTAACATCATCTTTCACATTATACAAAAAATTGGGCTAACGTTACTGTTTATTTATTTTTTTTAATTCATCAAAGTGTATTTTTTTTTTTTTAAATTACGTTTAAAAAGCCGCTGCACAATTACAGTGTGACATAAAATATTGCAACAACTACCATTTTATTTTCTAGGGTCTCTGCTAAAAAAAAAAAATATATATATATATATATATATATATATATATATATAATTTTCTAGCAAAATATACTGGTTTTAACTTGTAAGCAACAAGTGTCAGAAAAAGGTTTGGTCTTTAAGTGGTTAAACTGACCTCATTTACAGATCAAGGTTCATTCCTTTGATCTAACGAACTACATCTTAAAATGTTTTTTATCTCTGTTGTGATCAACTTGACAGGCTTCCTGGATTTTTTTTTAATTTTTTTGTCAGCTGTCAGAAGTGTGCAGAGAACTCTCTGAACTTGTTACATAGAATCGGTAAATACAGTTTTAAGATCGTGAGGAGAGTTGAATCGCGATTTTGATTCTTTAACGATTAATCATGCAGCTCTGCAAGGGGGGTAGAATTGCGATCTCGATTCTTTAACGATTAATCGTGCAGCTCTAAACAGACTAGGTATGTTCACTCTTGTTATCAAAAGACTGAATATACATTTCTGTAACCTAAAACGTAAGAACCAGCCTTAACTTTTGAACTTTTCACATACCACCGAAAAAGAGAGTTTCATTTGTTTAGGATCCCTTCCTGCTAACTCAAGTTCTTTGGACCGTTTTTCTTGTACTTTCTGAGCACCACCCTTCTCTTTAGATTTTGTTGTTTTACTCTCCATATTAATCAATATTAAACTGTAAAATGTATTAAATACCAAAATATGACAATGAGTTACATAAATCCAGCAAACATTACCAATTCTGCATCTCACAAACAAGCTCATACATGAAATAAAATACATCACAAAAAAACTAATCCAACAGAAAATAAAAATATGTTGCTAATATTATAGGGAAAAAAACAAAGCAAAAAACATATCTAATGTAGGACACATCTGCTCACTTTAGGAGCAAACGTATGTGTAGTATGCAGAATCTGCCTGAAATACTAGGCCACAAAATAACAGTTACGACACAAAAAATACATCCAAATTAACAAAGGAATGGCTTCACCAGAAGAAGAATAAAGTTTTGGAATGGCCCAGCCAGAGCCCAGACTTGAATCACATTGAAAATCTGTGGGGTGATCTGAAGAGGGCTGTGCACAGGAGACGACCTCGCAATCTGACAGATTTGGAGTGTTTTTACAAAGAAGAGTGGGCAAATATTGCCAAGTCAAGATGTTCCAATGCTGATAGACTCATACCCAAAAAGATTGAGTGCTGTAATAAAATCAAAAGGTGCTTCAACAAAGTATTCGTTTAAGGGTGTGCACACTTATGCAACCATATTACCATATATACTCAAGTATAAGTCGATCCGAGTATAATTCGAGGCCCTAATTTACCACAAAAAAATGGGAAAACTTAGTGACCCGAGTATAAGACGTGGGTGAGAAATGCACAGCTACTGTAAGTGGAAAAGAAGGTCAACAATGCCCATTTGCAGCCTCACTGTGCCCATTTGCAGCCATAGGTCCCCCGAACTTCAAACTCGGTAGTTAAGGGTTCCTAGATGCCCCCTAGCTGCAGCCAAAATTTGGGGTCTCTGGACCCAAAGGGTCCCGAAATGACATGGCTGCAGATAGACACAGTTGACCGACTTTGGGGCCCCATAAAATATCCAAAGATGGGGTTTCTAGCACCAAGTGGCCCCGAGATACGGGGCCCCAAAAATCGGTTCAGAAAATGTCAAGCACTTTTCTGCAGCAGAAGATTTGAAACATAAAATACCACAATCAACAATTGTGCCTGTGATTTTGCGCAAAACAGAATAAAATGAATAATCAATAAATAATAATCAATGAATATGCATAGGTGATAGATCATATAAAAATCAAATAGTCCATGAGTGAATATCCATGACTGTAGTGCAAATCAATCAAGTGAATAAGATGCGTGAATATTCTATACAGTGAAACATCAAAAGTGCAAAGTGCATTGATAGTAGATCTCGTGACTTTCGTGGTGTTGGATACCCACTAGGGGCTCCCAGAACTCTCACCTTGTTGACACCAAAATAGTGCCTTTATGTATCCATTCAGGACTGTGCTTGTTCCAATCCAATCTGTGTAGTTGTTCTGGTGCATCTATGGGGAGATGGCGTTCTCTCCGGTATATAGACTCCACATACGGGGGGTAATCAAAAAGGAGGATACTCCAATAGGGTGATAACATTAAAGCCAAAGATTTTATTTAAAAATATCTGCTTACATAGAGGTAGGAGAAGTAGCGTTGAAACAGCGATAAACACAGTGTAACTTTAATCTTTGGTTTTAAATAAAATCTTTGGCTTTAACGTTATCACCCTATTGGAGTATCCTCCTTTTTGATTACCCCCCGTATGTGGAGTCTATATACCGGAGAGAACGCCATCTCCCCATAGATGCACCAGAACAACTATACAGATTGGATTGGAACAAGCACAGTCCTGAATGGATACATAAAGGCACTATTTTGGTGTCAACAAGGTGAGAGTTCTGGGAGCCCCTAGTGGGTATCCAACACCACGAAAGTCACGAGATCTACTATCAATGCACTTTGCACTTTTGATGTTTCACTGTATAGAATATTCACACATCTTATTCACTTGATTGATTTGCACTACAGTCATGGATATTCACTCAGGGACTATTTGATTTTTATATGATCTATCACCTATGCATATTCATTGATTATTATTTATTAATTATTCATTTTATTCTGTTTTGCGCAAAATCACAGGCACAATTGTTGATTGTGGTATTTTTAGATTATAGTTAGTGAGTGGTGTTCACTATTTTGATTTTGCAGCATTTCACATAGTATTTACTTTAGTAGCGCAGAAGTTCATCTTAGGATATTTTTTATAAGATTTGAAACATGTGTTAAATCTTTCCGTCGGACTCAGTTTCGGGCGGAAAGTCTGCTCGTCTGTGTGCTGGTCCGACGGAAAGCACGCTCATGTGTATGCTGGTCCGACGGACCAGATACGACGCGAGGGCAGGGTATTGCATTTCGCGCTCGCTGCAATAGGAAAAACAAATTTTCCTATTGCGGCGAGCGCGGGTCATGCCAGGCCCTTGGGTCTGGTATGGATTATAAAGGGAAACCCCTACGCCGAAAAACCGGTGTGGGGTCCCCCCTAAAATGCATACCAGACCCCGATCCGAGCACGCAGCCTGGCCGGTCAGGAAAGGGGGTGGGGACGAGTGAGTGCCCCCCTCCTGAACAGTACCAGGCTGCATGCCCTCAACATGGGGGGTGGGTGCTTTGGGGGAGGGGGGCGCCCGCGGCCCCCCCACCCCAAAGTACCTTGTCCCCATGTTGATGAGGACAAGGGCCTCTTTCCGACAACCCTGGCCGTTCCGTTGGTTGTCGGGGTCTGCGGGCGGGGGGCTTATCGGAATCTGGGAGCCCCTTTAATAAGGGGGCCCCCAGATCCTAGGCCCCCCACCCTATGTGATTGAGTATGGGGTACATGGTACCCCTACCCATTCACCTAGAGGAAAAAGTGTAAATAATAAAACACTACACAGGTTTTTAAAATATTTTATTAAACAGCTCCGGGGGGGGATCTTCCTCCGGCTTCGGGGGTCTTCTTCCGGCTTTGGGGGTCCCTCCGGTTCATTTTTTCCCGGCGTCCAGTTGGTTCTTCTCCGCTCTCTTCTCCCGATTTTCCAGTTCTTCGGCCGGCTCCTCCGCTGTCTTCAGGTAGCTCTCTTGCCAGCGGAGGTCCGGACTTCTGGACTTCTTGGCTTCTGGGCTTCTTGTCTTCTCTTCTCTTCTCCAGATGTTCACACGACGCTCTCTCCGGCTGGACTGCTCTCCGAGGGCTGCGTTGTGACTTATATAGGTGGAGACCCCGCCCCCTTTTGATGTCACAGTCCCTGGGCATGCTCGGACTGTGACGTTTTAGGGGGCGTGGTCACTGGGTGATGTTGACTACGCCCCCTAAAACGTCACAGTCCCAGCATGCCCAGGGACTGTGACATCAAAAGGGGGCGGGGTCTCCATCTATATAAGTCACAACGCAACCCTTGGAGAGCAGTCCAGCCGGAGAGAGCGTCGTGTGAACATCTGGAGAAGAGAAGAGAAGAGAAGACAAGAAGCCCAGAAGCCAAGAAGCCCAGAAGCCAAGAAGCCCAGAAGTCCGGACCTCCGCTGGCAAGAGAGCTACCTGAAGACAGCGGAGGAGCCGGCCGAAGAACTGGAACACCGGGAGAAGAGAGCGGAGAAGAACCAACCGGACGCCGGGAGAAGATGAACCGGAGGGACCCCCGAAGCCCGAAGAAGACCCCCGAAGCCGGAGGAAGATCCCCCCCGGAGCTGTTTAATAAAATATTTTAAAAACCTGTGTAGTGTTTTATTATTTACACTTTTTTCCCTAGGTGAATGGGTAGGGGTACCATGTACCCCATACGCATTCACATAGGGTGGGGGGCCAGGATCGGGGGCCCCCTTATTAAAGGGAGCTCCCAGATTCCGATAAGCCCCCCGCCCGCAGACCCCGACAACCAACGGCCAGGGTTGTCGGGAAGAGGCCCTTGTCCTCATCAACATGGGGACAAGGTGCTTTGGGGTGGGGGGGCCGCAGGGCGCCCCCCTCCCCCAAAGCACCCACCCACCCATGTTGAGGGCATGCGGCCTGGTACGGTTCAGGAGGGGGGGGGCGCTCGCTCGTCCCCACCCCCTTTCCTGACCGGCCAGGCTGCGTGCTCGGATCGGGGTCTGGTATGGATTTTAGGGGGGACCCCACGCCTTTTTTTCGGCGTAGGGGCTTCCCTTTATAATCCATACCAGACCTAAGGGCCTGGTATTACCCACGACGGGGCTCGCAAGGTGTCAATCTCGCCGATAAAAGCGGCAAGATTGACATCCTTTGCTAGTCCCGTCACATCTGAGTCACGTTCAAAATGAACGGACTTGTCCGTGTGTGGGCAAGTTCGTTCATTCTGAAAGTCCGACGTAACTCCGGCGAAAGTCCGTCGGAAAGACGGGCGGACTTAGCCCGCCGCAAAGTCCGGTCGTGTGTGGGCAAGTCCGTCCGTTTTAAAGTCCGACGCACCTGGCGGACAAAGTCCATCAGAAAGTGTGCCGGACCAAGTAGGATAGAAAGTCCGACCGTGTGTACGTGGCATAAGTCGAGGGGGGCACTTTCAGCACAAAAAAAATGTGCTGAAAAACTCGACTTATACTCAAGTATATACGGTATTTTATTTTTCAGTTTTAGTTCCCGCCATCTAAAACATTTGCTTGTTGTTCAACTGAGTTGTACAGTTTATAGGTCACATAAGGCCTTATGCACACTGGACGTTAAAATAACGTTCTAAAATCGCCAGTAGCTTTACAGTGAGTTTTGCAACGTTTTTTAACATCTTTGCAATAGCGTATTTAGCGTTTTTTCGTCTATCTGTTTTTTTGACAATAGTGCGTTTTTACAGCTGAAAAACTCCTCTCAGAACCCACTAGTTTTGGAGTTTTTTTAAAGCCAAAAAAACACCCCAGCCAAAAACTGCTGATTACAGCGTTTGTGTGCATGGACACATAGGATAACATGATGGGGAGTTTATTGACTGAAGAAAAGAACGTCTGAAGCCAAAAACAGCCGCTGTAAAAACATCCCATGTGCATGAGGCCCAAAGGTGGAAAAAGTTCTGAAATGATTTATCTTTGTCTCATTTGTTTACATCATAGAAACCGGATATTTTAACAGGGGTTTGTAGACTTTTTATATCCACTGTATATTATATCAGCATCTAAAGTCCAGGGATCTCCAAACTACGGCTCTCCAGCTGTTGCGGAACTACACATTCCACGAGGAATTGTAAAACTCTCATTCAGAGATATGACTAGGCATGATGGGAATTGTAGTTCCTGAACAACTGGAGGGCTAAAGTTTGGAGACCCCAGAAACCACAGAATTCCCCATTAACACAAACACTGAACAATAATGCTGTACAGTATGGACTGGTACACACTGCTGTGATGTCAGACATTGCATGTGATTCACATCGCACTGCTGTGCAGATCACATGCGATGTCTGTGTGATGTGAATTCAGCCATACAGATTGTATGGCTGAATTTGCATCGCATTCAGACCAAACACGTACATGACCTTTTTTGGTCCGCACAAGAATCGGATTGCATGGGTGAATTGACAGTTCTCACTGTGATATGCTAACTGATCTAGGGGTGTCATTAACTTTGTATTGACACTACCAGCGGTTGACATAGGGCAGTGTGAACTGCCTGCGAGTCAGGTGCGATGCAGGAAGCCACAGTGGATTTTCAGGGTTCCCGCATCGCACCAATGAGAACCGAGCCTATAGGTGGAAATTATTCTGCAACAACATGCCTACTTCCCAGTTACATCGCTGGTATACAAGTCTAGCTTCAAAACATACAAGAGCATGCACAGCTCTCAAAACAAACAGATCTGTGCCCATCAATGCAGCCTCACCAGTGCAGACAGTACCCAGCAGTTTAGCCTGATCAGTGCCCATCAATGCAGCCTAATCAGTGCCCATCAATGCAGCCTAATCAGTGCCCATCAATGCAACCTAATCAGTGCCCATCAATGCAGCCTCACAGTCACCAGTGCCCATCAGTGCAGTCTGATCAGTGCCCATCAGTGCAGACTCACCAGTGCAGTGCCCATCAGTGCAGCCTGATCAGTGCCCATCAACGCAGCCTCACCAGTGCAGAAAGTGCCCATTAGTGCAGCCAAATCAGTGCCCATTAGTGCAGCCTGATCAGTGCCCATGGGAGGACAGCTGGGGCCCGGGGTGTCAGGGCCTGGGTCTGTCTCACAGCCCTCTATACAGAACTGGGTGCTCAAAATCTCTCCAGGCAATTGCAAGAATATATGATTGTGGCTGTGGTCATCTGTGCTTTTTGGCCATGCACGCGGGAGGGGGGGATTAGTTGAACTAGTCCGCTGGTGGGGGGGTGATAGATGAGTCCGCTGTCCGGGGGAGTGTGATAGATGAGTCCGCTGTCGGGGGGGAGGGTGATAGATGAGTCTGCTGTGGGGGGGTGATAGATGAGTCCGCTGTCGGGGGGGAGGGTGATAGATGAATCTGCTGTCGGGGGGGTGATAGATGAGTCCGCTGTCGGGGGGGAGGGTGATAGATGAGTCCGCTGTCAGGGGGGAGGGTGATAGATGAGTCCGCTGTCGGGGGGGAGGGTGATAGATGAGTCCGATGTTGGGGTGGAGGGTGATAGATGAGTCCGCTGTCAGGGGGGAGGGTGATAGATGAGTCCGCTGTCGGGGGGAGGGTGATAGATGAGTCTGCTGTCAGGGGGAGGGTGATAGATGAGTCCGCTGTCGGGGGGAGGGGAGGGTGATAGATGAGTCTGCTGGTGGGGGGGTTGATTGATTGCCGCCCCCCCAAAAAAAACACAAGCCGCCACTGCCAAAATGTAAAGGCCGTCGCCTGGATTTTCTACAATAAGTCATTTTTTGAAGGTTATATCACATGGGTCATCACAACTTACTTCAGGCTGGGGAGCGTTGTGTTTCAGTGAGGAGACAGTGACACTGAGCCAGGTCCTTGCTAGTTGACACTCTTCGGGGGTGGGATGATGATTTGTGAACCACGTCTGTCTTCCCTTCTCTGCAGACTGCAGCTAGCTAGCCACTCCTCAAGTAAGCGCCCATAGCCCAGCAGGTCACATGCGACGTCACGTTCTTGACGCCGGGCGTCCCCTCCCCTGCTGTGACACACGACCTGGCCTGCCTCTGAGACTCCTGGGAGGTGGGAGTTGTAGTTTACTGCGCTCACACCACCAGGAACTTTAGCGCGGCCAGACTACAACTCCCACAATGCAGTGCAGGCTGGCCAGCAGCATCGAGCTAGCCAATCGGCGGCCGCCGCGGCCGACACAGGCTGGAAAAAAAAATTAACAGACAGCCAGCAGCCGTTTTAAAGATAATGTAGGCGCCGGCCTGGGGGGAAATTTCCACCCTGCCCCCCGGCCCAGCCCGCCCCTGCCTGAGCCCGATCTAGATCTAACACTGTCCATGGGTCTCTCCGCTTTCTACCTCCTCATAGGCTCAAAGGCAGCAGCAGGAGCCATTGGCTCTTGCTGCTTTAAATCACAGCCAGTAAGGAGGGAGCAGGGGGGCAGGGTCAAGCCACACTCAAGCCACAATCTGTATTTCAGTGAAAACATAGAGCGTGGCTTGGGAGTGAGCCAAAATGAGTGCCTTTATAGCAAGCAGTTTGCTATGGTGTGCACTTTGCGGGTGGAGGAGCCAGGAGCGGAGCACCAGGGGGGACCCAAGAAGCAGAGGATTGGGGCTGCTCTGTGAAAAACCATTACACAGAACAGGTAAGTATCACATTTGTTATTTTAAAAAAAATGGGGTTACAATTATTTTGAAGTTTTATGATTTTCCTGTTTTATGTAAAGCTACAAGGAAGAAAGCAATCTGACATAACGTATGCAAAAATGTGTATTCAACAGGCAAAAAACTAAGAACTCTCCAAAAAAAATAATTCTAAAAAACAGTAATGGGTCCAACATGTGAATTTTGCAACCAAAACTTCCACTGCCCGAGGAAAAACCATAGTAAATGTAAAACTAGAAGAAAAAAAAGAAGAATCAAAAGAGCAAAAGGAAAACAGTCTAATAAAGACAATCCCAGTTTTGATGCCTAAGCATTGTATCCACTTGCAACAGCAACAGCAGTCTTTAGATGAACATTCAACAAATTTCATGAAATAGTTCACAAAGCTTTGGGCAATATGCACAGCTCATTCATATATAATGTTAAAAAGCTAACTTCAGGGATCCAAGGTGTCAGGTCACCTGAGGCCAGGTGACAGATGCACCTCACTGGGGTTAGGAGCGCACCGCTTAGGTTGTGGACCCTTCGGCTGACTGCTGTGGATGGAGCTCTGAGTGGTTCAGGAAAGCAGCTCCACCTGAACATGGACACGGACCAAACAGGAAGCTAGATTGTGAGATTCTCCAGGGCGCGGAATCTAAGAACCAGCAGGTTTTCACCAGAGCCTCTGATGGTGAGGATGGACTTGGCTGCAGCTGACTCCAGGTCGTGGCCCTGGGGTCTCTCAGTTGATGCTCATGGACTGGCTCTGGTGGACAGAGCGGAAGCAGTACACTGCCATACCCTCTTAAGTCAGGGTTTCTAGAGCACCCCTTACATCAGAGTTCCTAGGTTTACCCTTACATTGTAAGGGGGAACTCTGGAGACTCTGATGTAAAAGTGGACTTTGATTTAAGGGAGGCTCTGGGAATCTTGATTTAAAAGGGAAAATTCTGATATAAGGCGGATGCTGTGGACTCTGATGTAAAGGAAAACTCTGTGGACGCTGGTGTAAGGGGGAATGCCAAGGACTCTGATGTAAAGGAAGACTCTGGTGTAAGGGGAAACACTGGGGGCTCTAATGTAAAGGAGGGAATGTTGGGGAGAATTGGGGACATTATGTTGTACATTACATAGTTCTGACTAAGGTGTTCATTGTCTCAACAGTTGTTGACTTTATTGAAGTTCTTCTTTAGGTAGGCTCAGTCAGACCAAGTGATATCTTTTTTTGTGTGCATAATAGCATGTGTGATGGAAATGCTTAACTTTTAAAAAATGACCTTTTGTCCTGAGGTTTCACTTGTGTATGTGAGGTTGTCAGTTGTCATAGAGTAATTAGAAGTATTTTGTGGGTATAAGGGCTATTTAAATAGATACAGTGGCGAAGCTAGACATGACTGCTGAGGTGCAATAAACCCAGGTCCATACCATGATCCATCCAACTTAGACCTTACCCCTTCTTCCCATCAATAAAGACCACTTACCACCATTCATGTTGGAAAGGGCAAGGCCACAGCTTTTATTAAATTCAACTCTTTAACAACTTAAACATACATTTAACATTCCACAGTGCCAGTCACAGTAGCACTGTGAGCACTCAGTTCCGACTGGTGGAAAGGGAGATAACTGAGGGGCCTGTCCTTACCATAAGTGCCGGACTGCCGTCTATCTCCCAATTAGCGTGAAGGGCGTACCTCTTACCGCCGTGTTTTGCTGGCAAGGTCACCAAAAACCGCAGCAAGCTGTGACGTACCAACCATATAAAGGGTGGGAGGGTGGGCAGCTCTTACCGATCTTCTTCACCAAAAAGGCCCAGGATCCCCTGGGGCAACCACCTAAGTGAGCTCAGGCCCAACCCCACTCCGTCCCCCCACCAATCCACCGTGACCCCTAGTCACCATACTCCGCCCTGGTTATGCCCCCAACAGTCAGGGCTCTCTTTCCCAATGGGTTCAAGAGGCCTGCATGACTGCTGAGGTGCAATAAACCCAGGTCCATACCATGATCCATCCAACTTAGACCTTACCCCTTCTTCCCATCAATAAAGACCACTTACCACCATTCATGTTGGAAAGGGCAAGGCCACAGCTTTTATTAAATTCAACTCTTTAACAACTTAAACATACATTTAACATTCCACAGTGCCAGTCACAGTAGCACTGTGAGCACTCAGTTCCGACTGGTGGAAAGGGAGATAACTGAGGGGCCTGTCCTTACCATAAGTGCCAGACTGCCGTCTATCTCCCAATTAGCGTGAAGGGCGTACCTCTTACCGCCGTGTTTTGCTGGCAAGGTCACCAAAAACCGCAGCAAGCTGTGACGTACCAACCATATAAAGGGTGGGAGGGTGGGCAGCTCTTACCGATCTTCTTCACCAAAAAGGCCCAGGATCCCCTGGGGCAACCACCTAAGTGAGCTCAGGCCCAACCCCACTCCGTCCCCCCACCAATCCACCGTGACCCCTAGTCACCATACTCCGCCCTGGTTATGCCCCCAACAGTCAGGGCTCTCTTTCCCAATGGGTTCAAGAGGCCTGCATGACTGCTGAGGTGCAATAAACCCAGGTCCATACCATGATCCATCCAACTTAGACCTTACCCCTTCTTCCCATCAATAAAGACCACTTACCACCATTCATGTTGGAAAGGGCAAGGCCACAGCTTTTATTAAATTCAACTCTTTAACAACTTAAACATACATTTAACATTCCACAGTGCCAGTCACAGTAGCACTGTGAGCACTCAGTTCCGACTGGTGGAAAGGGAGATAACTGAGGGGCCTGTCCTTACCATAAGTGCCGGACTGCCGTCTATCTCCCAATTAGCGTGAAGGGCGTACCTCTTACCGCCGTGTTTTGCTGGCAAGGTCACCAAAAACCGCCACCCGCCTGTCAGTAAGCTACTGACTGGCGCCCCACCGCAGCCAGTGCCTGTTCCACGCCCCTCTGGAGACCCAGATTAAAAATATCCAGCCCAATGTCATTCAGATGAACTCCATCCCTCCGCAACAAATCGCGATTATCACCCTCCAGGTCCCTGTGGCGTACCACTAAACCCCCTATCTGGCGCACAAACTTAGCCACTTGGGCATTGACCTTCCTACGAAAACGTTCTAGAAGGGGGCCAGGGACATCACGCGCCCATACCGAACGGGGCACGATTTCTGACCAAACAACGGTCAGGTTAGTAAAGAAAGCACAACATTGGGCAATGTCACTTTTTACCGCAGATATGATGTCCACGGATCGCATATATCCAACGTCATTCCCACCCGCATGTATGACCAGGATGATGGGACCAGAAACGTGGGCACGAAGTTGCTGACATTCCTGAAGAACCTGCGTCCAACGTAACCCACGCAACCCGATCCATCGTATCCTTGCCACATCGTATGAGAATCCCAAGTTCCTGCCATAAGTTCTGATCTCTGCCCGGCGAGCGGCCCAGTATACGAAAGAATCCCCGAGGATCCAAATCTGTGTCGGAAAAGAACCTGGAAATCAACACAACAGATGTGGTCGGACATACAGAGAAAAACGAGAAGACTCCCATCTACCCAAACGCTGAAGTTCCGTATCAGAGAAACCCAAACCCGACGCGGCGGTCGCTGCGCCAATGCGAAAAGAGTGGGTGGAGAATTCCTTCGCAGGAAAACCCAAAATCTCCAGACAACGACGAAAAACGCGCAAAAATTGAAAACGGCTGAGAGAAGTTGCATCAGCATGGACAAAAAATGTAGGGGACGGGGGGCGCGAAGGCACAAAAGAGAGGGCCAGAGACACCGGACAAAAGGGGCCGCCGCAATAATGCAAGACTACCCGGCGGCCCTTGCCAAAAACAATCAGTCTTAGACGAACGCAAGAAAATCGTGACACTGCGGTGCGACAACGCCACATCCTCCCATAGGATGCCCCCCGAGATCAGTTTTGACTTTGACACCAATTCACCAATTCGAAAGGCACCAAAGAAAGCCCAAGAAAAGGCTACCCTGAAAAGGAGAGTCTCATATTCTGATGAACATACATTCGGAAGAAGAGACAAGATGCCCAAAAGAATCTGAATAGATATAGGGCGTCTGGTATCCGGGAGGTGCGTAACTAGCTTCCAACCCCGGATAACCCGTCGGACAGGAAAAGCTTTTGTTACATCCTCCCCTAGAGCTGAAACCAAAATGACAGGGCCGACAACGTGGATGAAACCGTAGACCCGGAAACGCCTTTTTCTGATAGAAATAATAAATATGCAAATAAGATTAAACGACGGTCATCCGGAGAATAAATGTTAAACTCACCGCCCGACGCCTGGACCCACTCATGCCAAACCCGGCAGTACGCCGCCCACGTCCGCGGAGAAAGTGACGACCGGAGGAGCTCAGTCAAACGCCGAAAATGAGGTTCCATAAGTGGGCCGGACAGGGGAGGCCATCCAAAGAAGCCATCGGAGCCAGTGTTCGAAAACGGCAAAACTGTTGACGAGAAAGAGCATTGGCAATATCATTAGAGGTACCCGGCACATGCCTAGCCCTAACGCAGATGTTGAAATGTAAACATTTTAAAACTAAAAACCGTAGCAACGAAACGACCGGAGGAGAACTGGCTGACTGTTTATTCACTACCTGCACCACACTCATGTTATCCGACCAGAAGACCACCTGGTGATTGCGCAACCTTTCACCCCAGAGCTCAACAGCAACAATAATTGGAAACAGCTCCAGCAGGGTGAGGTTGCGCAACAAATCCATGCGGGCCCATGAGGCCGGCCAGCGTTCAGCAGCCCATTCCCCTTGAAAGAAAGCACCGAACCCACAGGAGCCTGCAGCATCGGTATACAGCTCCAGCTGTGAGTTCGGCACTTCCTCCCGCAACCAGCATGACTGTCCATTGTAAGTCTGCAAGAATGATAGCCAAATCCCCAAGTCATCCCTCATAGGCTTGGTGATCCGGACATAGTGGTGAGGGGCAGTTATGCCCTTCGTGGCCCATGACAGTCGCCTACAGAAGGCCCTACCCATCCGGATGACCCTACAGGCGAAAACCAGATGACCCAGCAACGACTGTAGCTGTTTCAGCTGTACTTTCTTCGCCCCTTTCGCCAAACGGACCAACGAGAGGAGCCTGGCAACTTGTCACTAGGCAACCTAAAAACCATCTCCACTGTGTCTATCTCAATACCTAAAAATGACAGGACTGTGCTGGGACCCTCAGTCTTGTCAGCGGACAGTGGGACGGCGAAAAGCCAGCATGTATCATGAAAAACGGTGAGCAGTCGCAGACACTGCCCACTGCCCGCTGGACCCACAAAAAGAAAGTCATCAAGATAATGCAGAATGGACTAAATACCCGCCTCCTGGGTGACCACCCAGTCAAGGAAGCTACTAAAAAGCTCGAAAAAATAACACGATATGGCACAACCCATAGGGAGGCACATGTTGAAAAAATAGCTACCCTGAAAGTAGCAACCCAGGAGGTGGAAACAGTCCGGATGGACTGGGAGGAGGCGAAACGTGGACTCAATGTCCGCTTTTGCCAGAAGGGCAGACTACCCCGCTGCCCTGACCAGCTGAAGCGCTCTGTCAAAGGACGCATAGTGCACTCTGGATTCCTCCCGGTCAATGCCATCGTTCACCGAGGAGCCAGAAGGGTAGGAAAGGTGATGAATGAGGCGAAATTTACCCTCCGCCTTTTTTGGGACCACCCCGAGAGGAGATACCCTCAGGTTGTGGAAAGGAGGGAGATCAAAGGGGCCTGCCATTCTTCCCAGTTCCAATTCCCTCCAGAGCTTCTCGGCCACGACGGACTCGAATTCTTCCGCTGATTTTAAATTATGAGACATGGTCGGGGCGTCCGACGGGGTAAAGGGGATCCAGAAACCTCGGTCCAAACCGTCCCGCAGAATCAGGGCCTCTCTATGAAGGGGGTACCGGTCTAGCCAGGGAAGCATCTTTATGACGTTCACCGGCGTCCTCCGGCTTAAGAAGGTCAGTCTTGGTTCCGGGTCTGGAAAACGACTGTTTTCCCTTTCGAAAACACTTACTGGCGGGGTGAGCCCCTCCACAACTGGAGCACTCATGCCTGAAACGACAGGCGGAGTACCACTTGCAGTGGCTTTCGTTGAAAAGCCAGCAGATACCCTTCTTTGGAGCGGCCGACGCTCCGGACTGAGGGGCGCCGACCGCGGACTGAAAGGACGAAGGCCTGTGAGGGCACATAAGCAGCAACCACAGGCTACCATCCTGACAATCAAAACGAAATTCCCGACGTGCCGCCATTTTCTGACGAAATTGAGTGTCATAATGAAACCAGCACTGACCCCCATAGACCTTGTATGCACCCCAAATAAGGTCCAAATAGCAAAATAACGAAGTGGCCAACTCCGGGAACCGCTCACTGAGCACTCCCGCATAGGCACAAAACCCCTGCAGCCAGTTCCCGAACGTTCTAGGAAGCTGTTTGGGTTTGTCACCCTGCGCCGATACATCAACCCGTCGAGATTTGTCGATCATCTCCCTATCCGGCGGAACGAGGGTAAGAAAGTCGACGAATTCGCGACGCCATATCTTTTCTTTCGTCTCGTCCGCCAAGTGGGTACCCGTCGGCGACACTGCCCATAACGCACCTCCATAAGCGGATGTGGGGTTGGGAGATCCCGAAACACCCATACTAGAGAGAACCGATTTCACAACCGACGCTATGCGGTCCTCCGGGCCCGATACGGAAGCATCAGCATCTCTACCCCAAATTAACTCACAGTCATACTCACTTGGACGAGGAGGCATTGCGGGTGATGGACGATCGGCCACCGGGCCCGGCAGCGAATCCGGCTCCAAGGCGATCCCAGAGGACTGTAAGCGTAGGCGGGCCGCGTAATCTGCTAAGCTGTCCCGACTCAGGGGAAGGTCCAAGGGCGGGGGTCCAACCACGGACCCGGTCAAATCCGACTGATTATGGACAGAGGCTGAGCAACGGCAGGTACACCTGTTTGCCCCTCTTGCTTGACCCGGGGCGGATGCCGCCGCCAGCCCGGGTCTGGAGTTGAGATCCCCCGCCCTGGCGGGCGCAGGGGGATGAGGTTGGGCAACCGATGCAGGCATCCCATCAGGACCGCCAGCCCGGATGGGCGCATAGGGAAACGGTTGCCCCCCCCCGGGGTGGAGGTCAAACGCACCCGGCTAGCCTCCACCCTGCGGGGCGCGGGAGGCTGCCGGTGTGCACGGGGTATCAGCGGGGGAGGGGTTAACTGCACATTGCCTGCCCTGTCGGGCGCAGGGGAAATGTGGCGTGCGCCAATCCCCGCAGCCTGGGATGTGGAGGGAAGAAACCTGTCCCCTGCCCTGCCGGGCACAGAAGGAAATCCGCAGGATAGATCCTGCCCCAGTGATCTCATGCCCGCCCAGGCGGGCGCAGGGGGACCGTGCTGAGGCCAATCATGTCCATCTCCACACACCACATTGCTGTGCTGCCCAACGTACCTAGTATCCAGCTGTGGTGTGTGGAGATTCAAATCTCCCGCCCTGTCAGGCGCAGGGAGCGTTGTGTCCACCAGATGGCGCCGTTCCCGCTCCAAGTCTCCGGCGGAGCGAACATCACAAGCGCCGAGGACAGCTGCAGAGGACGCAGCGGCGGACGGCCGACCAATCTGCCTCCCCCTCCCTTTCGTTCTAGAGGGTTGCCCGGCGGAGGGGAAAATGGAGCGGCCGCTCAGTACCCCCCCGCCATCCGCGAACGAAGGTACATTATCAAGACACTGGGGAAGAAGGGGGGGGCCGGAGAGCGCTGCGGCTCCAGCCCGGCCGTCTCCCATATTAACAGGGTTGAGGGGGGGCGAACACTGGCGCGGGGGCTGCGTGAGCGGGGACAGCGCGAGGAGGCCCGAGTAGAGGCCTTAGCCCGCGCAGGGGACCTCCGACGCGCCGGCAAGCTACGGGGGGTGACAGAGGAAGGGCCCTTCCCCGTCGGGGCAGGCAGGGGGGAAACAGGCAAAGGAGGGGGAGAGGGAGAGGAAGGATGTGGAGGAGAGCAGTAGGAGGCCCTAGAGGGGCTGGGGCTGAGGCGGGAAGGCGGACGAGTTCGCCTTCTAACCCTGGGGAGGGGATCCTGAGGGGGATCAGGTGTAGGAATAGGAGAGGAATCCCCAGGAGTCAGGAGGGAGAAAAGCCACCCTGCCTGACCCTGAAGAGCCAGGTAAGAGTCTATATCCAGGCGTCCAGGCTCTTACCGATCTTCTTCACCAAAAAGGCCCAGGATCCCCTGGGGCAACCACCTAAGTGAGCTCAGGCCCAACCCCACTCCGTCCCCCCACCAATCCACCGTGACCCCTAGTCACCATACTCCGCCCTGGTTATGCCCCCAACAGTCAGGGCTCTCTTTCCCAATGGGTTCAAGAGGCCTGCATTCTTTTACCTGGGGCAAAGACTCAGTTCACCACCCCCCCCACCCCGGAGAGAAGTTCTCCAATCACACACTCCCAGCCCCCTGTCCAGAGAGGGAAGTATAATAAATACATAAATAAGCCATAGGATGTCATTAATATACAGTATCTCACAAGTCAGTACACCCCTCACATTTTTGTAAATATTTTATTATCTTTTCATGTGACAACACTGAAGAAATTACGCTTTGCTATAATGTAAAGTAGTGAGTGTACAGCTTGTATAACAATTAGACATGTGTATTCATTTTCGTCCGAATGCATTTTCGTCCTAATTTCAGGTATTTTAACAAAGGATAACGAAAGCGCAGAATACGAAAACGGAAAGATCCGACATAAACAGATGCTTTATTTTTGATATCGTTGCGACAACAGTTCGATATAGATAGGAGATTCGACATGACGCTGACAATAACAATCTGTGTCTATCGAACCTGTGGTCGAATGTGCCTAACCTTAACTCTATTAGTCCAAGATTATTCTACATAGAGAGAAAAGATTTGACATAGAGAGAAAAGATTTGACATAGAGAGAAAAGATTGCTGCTGGAATTGGGTGGGGGCAGTAAAATAAATATAATGATGATGATGAATGTTATTGGCCGATTGTAACCAAAGAGGAGGGGCAGTAAAATAGCTAGAACTAAGTACACACGTACAGCCAACTTACTTTTACTTACGATTTGCTAGCAGAGAGACACACACACTGAATCATTTCAGAAGACAGTCGATCTTAGCTGGTCCGTTTGTCAGAGAACCTGAATTATTTAGCAATTAAGCATAAGCACAGCAGCAGAACAATAGTGAAGCAAGCTACAGTTCAACTTAACTTTTTCATAATAATCTGCTGCTATTGTGTTAGTGTTGTGAACTTGATAGTGATACTAGAGTTGCTAGTGTTGTGATAGCCTCAGAGGCTGCCCGTGTTGTGGGGGGGATTTATTATTATAGATTCTATATTATAATGCCATATCAATATCTGACACAACGTCGGATGCCACGCCCATCATTGTACTTGGAGATTGAGAAACGAATGTGAAAGTTGGCTGATGGTTGGGGTAGAGTAGACCATTCAACATGAACGATGAAGATTCGACAAAGCAATGAAAAACATACAAACGTTGAAACAGTACATGTTGGCATTCATAGTTTCCTCAATGAACTGTAGCTCCCCAATGCCGGCAGCACTCATACAGCCCCAGACCATGTCTTTGTACTCCTCACTAGGGATGAGCTTCAAGTTCGAGTCGAACCCATGTTCGACTCAAACATCGAGTGTTTGACCGTTCGTCGAATTTCGAACGTTATGGGCCGTTCGCGCCAAATTCGAGTGGCACGTCACGGTCCATAATTCACTGTGGCATCGCACTGCATTGCTGACTGATGATTGGCCAAGCATGCACTATGCATGCATGGCCAATCACAGCGATGTCTGCACAGAGAGCTGTAGTTGGCCAAAGCCAGGGTGGCTTTGGCCAATTATGGCTCAGGGGGTTTAGTACACGCCCCACACTATATAAGGTCGCCTGCGTGGCAGCCTTGTGTAGTGTGTTGCGGTGGCGGCGGAGAGATAGACAGAGAGACAGTGTCATTTGATTTAAGTTAGATAGAGTAGGCAGGTGAGTCAGTTAGCTGCACTTACAGTGTATTGTGTATATATATGCATCTATATATATATATATATATATATATATATATATATATATATATATATATATATATATATATACACTATATTCAGTTTAGCTAGATCCGTTCTTGTTATTCTCTTCCTACTGACAGGCAGGTGTTTTTACAGTATTTACAGCTACCTGAAAAAAATTGGTGGTGTTCTTCTGATCCTATTAGTACCGCAGGCAGCTCCAATATTTACAGTTAGTGTAGTGCGTCCACTGCACAGTGTGCACCTAAAGCTTCCTGAAGAAAATTGGTGGTGTTCTTCTGATCCTATTAGTACCGCAGGCAGCTGTAGTATTTACAGTTAGTGTAGTGCGTCCTCTGCACAGTGTGCACCTAAAGCTACCTGAAAAAAATTGGTGGTGTTCTGATCCTATTAATACCACAGCCAGGCAGCTGCAGTATTTACAGTTAGTGTACTGCATCCTCTGCACAGTGTGCACCTAAAGCTACCTAAAGACAATTGCTGTTGTTCTGATCCTATTAATACCACAGGCAGGCAGCTGCAGTATTTACAGTTAGTGTACTGTGTCCTCTGCACAGTGTGCACCTAAAGTTACCTGAAGAAAATTGGTGGTGTTCTTCTGATCCTATTAGTACCACAGGCAGGCAGCTACAGTATTTACAGTTAGTGTACTGTGTCCTCTGCACAGTGTGCACCTAAAGTTACCTGCAAACAATTGCTGTTGTTCGGATCCTTTTAATACCACAGGCAGGCAGCTGCAGTATTTACAGTTAGTGTACTGTGTCCTCTGCACAGTGTGCACCTAAAGTTCATCCTCATCAACACGTGGCCGTGGATCATGCTTGTCCTTTTTTTCGTCAGCTGGCCGTGTTGAGCAGCAACATGTGGAAGACTTGGTTGAGTGGATGACCAAGCCGTCCTCATCCTCCTCATTCTCTCTCATCCAGGCTCAGGGTACTTTGTCTGGCAAAGCAGCTGCCAACGCGGCCTCTTCCCTTGGCTTAATGGCATCAGTCACTCCTTCCCTAGCCCCACCATGTCCTCCTGAGGAGTCCCCCGAACTGTTTGACCACAGTGTTGGGTACATGCTCCAGGAGGATGCCCAGAATTTTGAAGGATCTGATGATGGTACCCAGCTAGAGAAAGGCAGTAACGTGAGCCCAGAGAGAGGGGGTGCCCAAGAAGGACAGCAATTTGGAAGTCATGTTCCCCCAGCTGCAGCATACTGCCAGGTTTACTCCAGTGATGAGGAGGGAGGGGATGATGAGGTCACTGACTCCACGTGGGTGCCTGATAGGAAAGAGGAGGAGGAGGCACATCTCCAACGAGGCAGGATGCCTACAGGGACCAGCTTAAGGGCAGCACTATGACTGCATCACACCGCAGAGCTCTGCTTGTGCAGGGAGCTGCTGTCTCTGCGCGTTATTCCAAAAGTTCTTTGGTGTGGGCCTTTTTTGAGACGAGTGCATCAGATCCCACCACTGCTATTTGCAACATATGTCTCAAGCGTATCTCGCGTGGCTAAAGCATCACCCGCTTGGTCACCACATGCTTGACCAGACATATGTCAACCTGCCATGCAGTTCGTTCGCAAGCGTACCTAAAAGACCCACACCAAAGAACAAAGCAGACCTCTCCTTGCTCCTCATCAGCTGGGATCTCCAACCCCACTATACCTTCAGTCTTCTCTGAAACCTGCACTGAGAGGAATGAAGGTGTAAAATTGAAAATTGGTGCTGTTCTTCTGATCCTATTAGTACCACAGGCAGGCAGCTGCAGTATTTACAGTTATGCCGCGTACACACGGTCGGACTTTTCAGCTACAAAAGTCCAACGGACGCTGACGGACTAAAGCTGGCTGGTAATCCGATCATGTGTGGGCTTCTCCGGACTTTCAACGTACTTTTTTAGCCTCAAATCCGACGTACTTTAGATTTGAAACATGCTTCAAATCTTTACGTCGTAACTACGACGGACCCCGAAGTCCGCTCGTCTGTATGCTAGTCCTACGGACAAAAAAACGACGCATGCTCATAAGCAAAAACTAAACGGAAGCACTCGGTCTAGTAAAACTAGTGTTCGTATTGTAGGTAGCACATTCATCACGCTGCAAAATCTGTGATCGTTGAATGCAGCGCATTTTATTTCTTCTTTACGAATGCTCTAAAGAACGAAGGTGTTTTGCTGTTCATATTCAGAGTTCTCCCAAACTGATTTCTGGATTCTTTTTCTCTTTGATCTCATGAATGATATAGTATGCTTTTTAAAAACAATGTTTCCATACTAATAATACTTTTTACCTTTTATTTTTTTTTTTTTTTTTAGGTTTGTAAAGTTACCACAAAGAACCCATTATTCTAGTTTTGTTTTTCTAGTGATTATTTTTTAGTTTTTAGATAAAGTTAACCCAAAGCACCGTTTTTGGTTATGTAGATTTTTTTATTTTCAAGACTTTTACCACTTGAACATTATTAACATTAGTAATGTATTTTTGGTGTGTTTTTCCAAACTCAATGAGATTGTTGTCCCTTGTTAATTTAACATTGTGTGTAAAATCAATGATTTAAAAGAAAACACATAAAGTCTTTTGCTAAACTCAAAAAAGATCCATTTATTCATGGTCAAAATAAAATAAAGAGGAAGTCAACACTGGAAAAAGTCGGTGTACAAGAAAATTGGGATCTTGAGGAGTCCATATAAGAGGGAGCACAATCTGGTCCAAGAATCCCAGAGATCAACAGCACCAGCAGATGATCTAGATGTCCCCAGACTGTGGTCCTACAACAGCCTGCGTCTTCTGTCAGACCAGACTGAACCCAGGTCATCACTTTCTTCTCTTCCCTGCAGCCTTTCCTCCACGCTGCCCTGCAGCCTTCCCTGCAGCCTTCCCTGTAGCCTTCTTTGGAGGCTGTGGCTGTGGTGTTTCAGTTGTGGCAGGAGGAGGAGGAGGAGGAGGAGGAGGAGGAGGAGGGGGGCTGCCTCATGTAGTTGTGTGTTTCGGGTTAGCGTGCCCTGCAGCCCCTTCTGGATAGTTTCCCCAAATAGGCGCTCGCAAATGAGACGCTGCTCCCAATCCATTTGAAGAAGCCTGCTGGCTAAGTAGCAGCCATAGGACTCTTCTGCTTCGGGGGGGCTTCTCAAAAAACGGGTGGCCTCTTGCATGAGGCGCAGGGATGCCTCCTGTGTGACCGTCCCCTTCCTGGCCCTTTTTTTGGGAAGGTGGAATGGAAGCACTTGTGATTGGGTCATGCTCCTACTGGGCCCAGCCACCTCACTTGGCCCAGCCACCTCACTTGGCCCAGCCACCTCACTGGGACCAGCCACCTCACTGGGACCAGCCACCTCCTGCCTGACACTGGGCCCAGCCTCCTCCAGGATGATGGAGAATCCGGCCTCCTCCAGGCTGTCCATGGGCCCGGTCTCCTCCTGCCTGCCACTTTCCACACATTCCTCCTGGATGGACTCATCCTGTGTATAAAAAAAGGACATAGTTTTATTTATTTATTTGGGGTTCATCAATGACACACAATTTGCTTCTCATGACTAGCAAATTCAATGTGAATACATCTCTTTAATAAAAGAGTCTAATCAGACACCCTAATTTTTTATAGCAGGTGCCAAACATATTTAGCCACTCCTGTCAATTGATATGTATACACAATTTTGAGGGCAAAATTATTTTAGACAATTATAACATCCAGTTAACATCATTAATATTAGTACAGTAAATATTTGTTAATATAATTTACCTGACTCCAGATGGTCATATCCGGTTCATCCAGGATGGAAGACCCAGCTTGCTCCTCATCAGCCTCTGCTGGGGTGGAGGGAAGGGTGGAGGGAAGGGTGGAGGGAAGGGTTGAAAGTGATGCCCTGGCTTCATTCTGGTCATCAAGAAAACGGAGTTGATTGTAGTACCACAGCCTGGGTACATAAACATCATCTGCTGATGCTCCTGATCTCCTTGATTCCTGGATCTTCTTATGCTCCCTCTTATACATGTTCCTCAAGACCCCAATTTTCTTGAGCAATGTCTCCATTGTTGCTTCCGGGATGGTCGCCTGGACAAAGGACAGAAGTCTCTCCAGCGTTGACTTCCTCACATGCTTTGCATAATACTGAGGGTGTTTCACCTCCCACAAATTCCTCATCTCTCAATATTTAGATATGAAAGCTGTAAGGAACTCTGGATCCTTAAATAGGGGATTCATTATATCTGGAAAAGATAAAGTCACAAGACAAAAAACACTTATTATAGGTTTCTGCTAACCCCTCATCATCTTCTCCCTATGTAGGCCTCATCAATCTATCAAGCCATATAGGCCGCTTGCTACAAAGTCATGACCATAAAACCAAAAAAAAAAAAAAATTAAAATTACCTTCGTTTTGTAACGTCCTGGTCCACTATCACCTACGCACAGAACGTACGTACGACACGTGCGCAAGGCCCCTCTTTATACACTACGCATGTGTGAAACTCCGCCTGCGTCGCCCGCCCCTGACGTTCGAAATTAACTCATGTTCTCCCCCCCCTAATTCGACGCACAGAACGTACGTACGAAACGTGCGCAAGGCCCCTCTTTATACACTACGCATGTGTGAAACTCCGCCTGCGTCGCCCGCCCCTGACGTTCGAAATTAACTCATGTTCTCCGCCCCCTAATTCGACGCACAGAATGTACGTACGACACGTGCGCAAGGCCCCTCTTTATACACTACGCATGTGTGAAACTCCGCCTGCGTCGCCCGCCCCTGACGTTCGATTTTAACTCATGTTCTCCGCCCATTTTTAGTTACGGCGCGTAGTGGGGTAAATAATGGCGGAGACACCTGACATGTTAACTACCTCAGGTAGCGAAAAAAACCCGGAGGCTGGAACGTCATCCAGATCTGTGAGGCCTAGATTTAAGGCCTCCAATATGAGTTTTGAAGAGATGGTGGAGATGGTGGCCATTCTTCAAAAAAAGGACTATGATGGGAAGTATGGGCCGTACGCCCGGCCAAATTTGCGCAAGGCCAAAATAATGGCGAAGGTGGTGGACACTTTGCAGGCTTCTTTTGGGGTACAGCGCTCCAGGGATCAACTTAGAAAAAGATGGTCTGACCTGAAACTCAGGGAGCCGGATCAGTTCAGACGGATCCGTAAAGTCCTCCAAAAAAGTAAGTACCTGTGTTTTCATCTTGTGTTGATTACCTCGTATACCGCTCCATGTGCTTTTCATTCCTATACGATTTTTTTGCTCATCGTTTCAAACGATCTTTTAATAAACCTCGTTACATATCTATAGATATATCTATCTATATATATGTGTGTATGTATATATGTGTATGTATATATGTGTATGTATGGATAGATAGATAGATAGATAGATAGATAGATAGATAGATAGATAGATAGATAGATAGATAGATAGATAGATAGATAGATAGATAGATAGATAGATAGATAGATAGATAGATAGATAGATAGATAGATAGATAGATAGATAGATAGATAGATAGATAGATAGATAGATAGATAGATAGATAGATAGATAGATAGATAGATAGATAGATAGATAGATAGATAGATAGATAGATAGATAGATAGATAGATAGATAGATAGATAGATAGAGATATATATATATATAGAATATATATAGATATATATATATATAGATAGATAGAGAGAGAGAGAGAGAGAGAGAGAGAGAGAGAGAGAGAGAGAGAGAGAGAGAGAGAGAGAGAGAGAGAGAGAGAGAGAGAGAGAGAGATAGGTAGATAGATAGATATAGAAATGTAAAACATTCTTTTGGAATCTTTTAAGTTATCTTTTTTTTTTTCTTTACATTTAGTTATATATTTAGATCTATGCATGGCTGCCTTTTGTTTAATGTAATTTTTCTACTCTATTTTAGGGGATCTGGTTGTGCTTGATTCAAGCAACAGTGCCACCCCCGAGGATGTGGAGAAATTATGCTACATGGGCACCCCACCAGGTCAGTGTCTGAGACAACAGCTTTATTATGGTAAGGTAAACTATGTATGTGTGCATATTTCTAAACACATTTTTTGGTTTCATTCCACTTTAGGTACAAGAAGTGACTATTTCACCTCAGACAGTGCCCAACGGCTAATTGGTCAAATAATGGCCTGGAATAGGGAGATCGATGAAATGCGTAATCGGCTGGATCGTATGCAGCAGGAAATGAAGGACATGACTGATGTTTTGGGTAGAATCTAAATGCCCTTTTTGAAACCCCAAAACATCGATCATGTCCTTCATTTCCTGTTTTGCTGACCCCATTCTGGGCCTTCTCTTTATTTTTTTGGCTGAACATATATGGCTGTTTAACATAATTTAAAAAAGGAGGGCTGTTTCTAGAAAATACATAAAAAATCCACAAAAAAAATAAAAATTGATTTTCCTAAAAACCAAAAAAAAAAATAACACTTGATTTTAATAAAACCAAAAAAAAAAAAAAAAACTTGATTTTCAAAAAAAAAACAAAAAATAAAAAAAACTTGATTTTCCAAAAAACCAAAAAAAAAAATAAAACTTGATTTTAAAAAAACCAAAAAAAATAAAAAACTTGATTTAAAAAAAAAACAAAAAAAAAAAAAATTGATTTTCCTAAAAACCAAAAAAAAAATAAAACTTGATTTTAAAAAATCCAAAAAAAAAAAAAACTTGATTTAAAAAAAAAAAATAAATAAAAAACTTGATTTTCAAAAAAAAAACAAAAAATAAAAAAAAAACTTGATTTTCCAAAAAACCAAAAAAAAATAAAACTTGATTTTAAAAAAACAAAAAAAAATAAAAAACTTGATTTTAAAAAAAACCAAAAAAAAAAAAAAAAAAATTGATTTTCCAAAAAACCAAAAACTAAATAAAACTTGATTAAAAAAAACAAAAAAATAAATAAATAAAAAAGGATTTTAAAAAACCAAAAAAATAAAAAAAAAGGATTAAAAAAAAAAAATAGCCTGTTTGCGAAAATCAAAAAGCCAAAAAATTTTTTTTGTGGATTATGTAGAAATATTTAAATATAATTATATTTTTCAAAATTATTAAGATATCATTATATTTTTGTCTGTGAACATTTTATACTAAATGCATAACTGAATGCATAACAACGATTAATAAAAACATCTCCTTATAGGAATTAAATAAATGTGTGGTTTGTTATTTCAATGCTCAGTATCAGTTTGGTTATAATTGTAAAAAAGTTGTTTACAGTGGCAATAGAGCTTATTTAGACATTTAAAATGAAAATACAGTTGGCACTACAACTGCTCGACCATAACCTAGGAGAAAGCCCAAAAGAAAGGCAAGCAATAAATATAATTCCAGATTTCATCAATATTTTTTTTATTTAAAAAAATTAAATATCCTGGCCCATTACAATGGCCCCCCTACCCATAAAATAATTAACATATTGCTGTCTAACTTGACGGGCACTTTGGGGGGCCAAGCCAGTACGGACAGTATCCAGGCCCGTAAGGTTGTCATCTATAAGTCCGGCCTCAGGCCCAACTGTTCCTATATAATTTAGAGAATGTTTGTGTAAAAAGTTGTGCAGAATGCAGCACGAAAAAATGATAAAATTAAGTTTGTATTCCGCCAAATTAATGGATGTTTGAAACAGGCGGAACCGGCTGGCCAGAATTCCAAACGCATTCTCAACCACTCTTCTAGCTCTGGCCAGCCGGAAATTAAAAACCCTCCTCTCCGGGGTGAGGGTTCTTTGGGGGAATGGCCTCATGAGGTGCTTGCTCAGAGCGAAGGCTTCATCGGCAATGAAGACAAAGGGGAGTCCTTCCACGTTATCCGCATCAGGTGGCAATCCCAGGCCACCACTCTGGAGACGCTGGCAGAACTCCGTCTGGGCAAATACTCCTCCATCCGACATCCGGCCATTCTTCCCCACGTCCACATATAAAAATTCATAGTGTGCCGACACCACCGCCATTAAAACAATACTGTGGAACCCCTTATAATTAAAATAGTATGACCCCGAATGGGGTGGTGGCACGATGTGGACATGTTTCCCATCTATAGCCCCTCCACAATTGGGAAAGTCCCAACGGCTGGCAAAATGGGATGCCACAGTCTGCCATTCCTGTGGCGTTGAAGGAAACTGGGGAATCAAACAAGAAAACCAAAATCATTAATTTGGAAGCTAACATTGCAAGAAAATTATACAATTAAAAACATTATTCCCCAGCATCAGTATAACATTAAATAATTTAATTCTTCTGGAATAACTAATATGGAAAGGCACACTTATCAGATTGCTCACCCCCTCTGATGGAACATTGATTACATTTTAGGGGATTGTGAAATCCCTAAAAAAGATTAATTTTAGGACACGCAGGAATTTAGGGACTAAAAAGGCTACAAGACTGCAGTTGTCGCACTCTGCAGGTGCAGTTGCTAACCAGCTTACAGTAAATGAGGTAATGTAAAAAGGCATTCATGTTGCAAGGAGTACACAATCACATGCAAGGGCAATTAATGAAAACACTTTGTGGCTTGCATATGATTTGATGATGGAAATCAGCAGAGCTTCTGCTCATTTACTAAAGCACTGGAACAAATGCACTTGTAGAGTGCACATGCATTTTGCAAAGTGCAACATATATTTGCTTTAGACAAATCAACACCACAGAACATTCAAGCAAATTTTTACGAGGGTGGGTGGGGGGGTTGGGAAATCAAGCTAATTGCTAATTATCAGCACACTATTTGGAGTGAGTTTAGGTGGGGGGGGGGGTTGGGAAATCAAGCTAATTGCTAATTATCAGCACACTATTTGGAGTGAGTTTAGGTGGGGGGGGGGTTGGGAAATCAAGCTAATTGCTAATTATCAGCACACTATTTGGAGTGAGTTTAGGTGGGGGGGTTGGGAAATCAAGCTAATTGCTAATTATCAGCACACTATTTGGAGTGAGTTTAGGTGGGGGGGGTGGGAAATCAAGCTAATTGCTAATTATCAGCACACTATTTGGAGTGAGTTTAGGTGGGGGGGGGGGTTGGGAAATCAAGCTAATTGCTAATTATCAGCACACTAAATACACTCAAACAAAATACATTCAAAATGAGTAGGCTAGGTGGATATGTTCCCATCATTGCATGCTGGGGAGGTTATTGAAGGAAAATATACATGCATGACAAAAAATAACAGGAAAAAAATCCAGCATGTGTGAGGATAAAAAGGGGACATTCACACTATATTGCAATGATGGTAAGTAGTGTTTGAAGCAAGAAATACATTACATTATCAAAGATTACATAAAAGAACATGTGATGCTAATAAAAGAAAAATATCTTACCTTAATATAGTCCTTCTGCAGGACCTGGATGATGGCAGAACAGGTCTCTGGGATAATGATCCCCAATGCCTGTCGAGAACTTGAGGTCCTGCAGGCTTCTCCCTGTCGCCAAGTACCGCAACGTGGCAACTAGCCTCTGCTCCGGAGTGATGGCTTGCCTCATGCAGGTATCCTGCCTGCTGATATAGGGGGTCAGCAAAGCCAACAAACGGTCAAAAACGGGGTCCGTCATCCGGAGAAAGTTCCTGAAATCCTCAGGATTATTCTCACGGATCTCACGGAGCAATGGCATGTGACAGAACTGGTCACGCTGGAGCAACCAATTCTTGGTCCATGAACTCCTCCTCGCCCTGTTCATGGACTGGTCTTGGTCTGAAGAATAAACTACAGCACCAAACACATACAATGCACGAGCTCGACGACGAGTACGTACAGGTAACATGGTTTCAAAACGGTCGGCTGGTCAGAACGCACTAAACAGAACGCACTGAAGAACAGCAAGGCCTGTGAAGAGCGACCTGAAAATCAGGAACGAGCGGACAATAAAACAAAGATTTCTCAATGCCAACTGACCAAACGCACTGAAAAGCAGATACAAACCTCACAAGCACAGACTGAACAACAGTTAAAACGAACTGAAAAATACGAGTTTCACAAGCGCGAATCGTCTCTCACCAAACTTCTACTAACACGAGATAAACACGAGATTAGCAGAAGGAGCCCAAAGGGTGTCGTACGGGCTATTGAACTTCCGTTTTATAGTCTCGCCGGACTTGATGTACGTCACCGCGTACTAGGCTTTCGTACTTTTGTGTGGTCGTGTGTAGGCAAGTCCGTTCGTTAGAAAGTCTGCCGCAAGTCCGCCGAAGGTACGCCGGAAGTATGTCGGACAGGCTGTCGGACTTTTGTAGCTGAAAAGTCCGACCGTGTGTACGCGGCATTAGTGTACTGCATCCTCTGCGCAGTATGCACCTAAAGCTACCTGAAGACAATTGCTGTTGTTCTGAACCTATTAATACCACAGGCAGCTACAGTATTTACAGTTGTGTACTGTGTCCTCTGCACAGTGTGCACCTAAAGCTACCTGAAGACAATTGCTGGTGTTCTTATATTAATAATACTACAGGCAGGCAGTTGATTCTGCTAGCTGCAGTATCAGTATATATATACATCCCAGCTTTGTGCAGCTACATCTCACTGCAGGCCATTAGTATGTAACAAGGAGAGGCAGACAGTCACAAGCCAATAAAAGAGAGCAAGCAGGCTCTGTGTCTAGAGGCAACAGTGCTGGTCATGGAGACGGTGCATCCTCATCAACACGTGGCCGTGGATCATGCTTGTCCTTTTTTTCGTCAGCTGCCCGTGTTGAGCAGCAACATGCGGAAGACTTGGTTGAGTGGATGACCAAGCCGTCCTCATCCTCCTCATTCTCTCTCACCCAGGCTCAGGGTACTTTGTCTGGCAAAGCAGCTGCCAATGTGGCCTCTTCCCTTGGCTTAATGGCATCAGTCACTCCTTCCCTAGCCCCACCATGTCCTCCTGAGGAGTCCCCCGAACTGTTTGACCACAGTGTTGGGTACATGCTCCAGGAGGATGCCCAGAATTTTGAAGGCTCCGATGATGGTACCCAGCTAGAGAAAGGCAGTAACGTGAGCCCAGAGAGAGGGGGTGCCCAAGAAGGACAGCAATCTGGAAGTCATGTTCCCCCAGCTGCAGCATACTGCCAGGTTTACTCCAGTGATGAGGAGGGAGGGGATGATGAGGTCACTGACTCCACGTGGGTGCCTGATAGGAAAGAGGAGGAGGCACATCTCCAACGAGGCAGGATGCCCTCCAGGGGCCAGCTTAAGGGCAGCACACTGACTGCATCACACCACAGAGCTCCGCTTGTGCAGGGAGCTGCTGTCTCTGCGCGTTATTCCAAAAGTTCTTTGGTGTGGGCCTTTTTTGAGACGAGTGCATCAGATCCCACCACTGCTATTTGCAACATATGTCTCAAGCGTATCTCGCGTGGCTAAAACATCACCTGCTTGGTCACCACATGCTTGACCAGACATATGGCAACCTGCCATGCAGTTCGTTCGCAAGTGTACCTAAAAGACCCACACCAAAGAACAAAGCAGACCTCTCCTTGCTCCTCATCAGCTGGGATCTCCAACCCCACTATACCTTCAGTCTTCTCTGAAACCTGCACTGAGAGGAATGAAGGTGTAAAATTGAAAATTGGTGCTGTTCTTCTGATCCTATTAGTACCACAGGCAGGCAGCTGCAGTATGTACAGTTAGTGTACTGCATCCTCTGTGCAGTATGCACCGAAAGCTACCTGAAGACAACTGCTGTTGTTCTGAACCTATTAATACCACAGGCAGCTACAGTATTTACAGTTGTGTACTGTGTCCTCTGCACAGTGTGCACCTATAGCTACCTGAAGAAAATTGGAGGTGTTCTTCTGATCCTATTAGTACCACAGGCAGGCAGCTGCTGTATTTACAGTTAGTGTACTGCGTCCTCTGCACAGTGTGCACCTAAAGTTACCTGAAAACAATTGCTGTTGTTCGGATCCTTTTAATACCACAGGCAGGCAGCTTCAGTATTTACAGTTAGTGTACTGTGTCCTCTGCACAGTGTGCACCTAAAGCTACCTGAAGACAATTGCTGGTGTTCTTATATTAATAATACTACAGGCAGGCAGTTGATTCTGCTAGCTGCAGTATTAGTATATATACACATCCCAGCTTTGTGCAGCTACATCTCACTGCAGGCCATTAGTATGTAACAAGGAGAGGCAGACAGTCACAAGCCAATAAAAGAGGGCAAGCAGGCTCTGTGTCTAGAGGCAACAGTGCTGGTCGTGGAGACGGTGCATCCTCATCAACACGTGGCCGTGGATCATGCTTGTCCTTTTTTTCGTCAGCTGGCCGTGTTGAGCAGCAACATGCGGAAGACTTGGTTGAGTGGATGACCAAGCCGTCCTCATCCTCCTCATTCTCTCTCACCCAGGCTCAGGGTACTTTGTCTGGCAAAGCAGCTGCCAACGTGGCCTCTTCCCTTGGCTTAATGGCATCAGTCACTCCTTCCCTAGCCCCACCATGTCCTCCTGAGGAGTCCCCCAAACTGTTTGACCACAGTGTTGGGTACATGCTCCAGGAGGATGCCCAGAATTTTGAAGGCTCTGATGATGGTACCCAGCTAGAGAAAGGCAGTAACGTGAGCCCAGAGAGAGGGGGTGCCCAAGAAGGACAGCAATCTGGAAGTCATGTTCCCCCAGCTGCAGCATACTGCCAGGTTTACTCCAGTGATGAGGAGGGAGGGGATGATGAGGTCACTGACTCCACGTGGGTGCCTGATAGGAAAGAGGAGGAGGAGGCACATCTCCAACGAGGCAGGATGCCTTCCAGGGGCCAGCTTAAGGGCAGCACTCCGACTGCATCACACCGCAGAGCTCCGCTTGTGCAGGGAGCTGCTGTCTCTGCGCGTTATTCCAAAAGTTCTTTGGTGTGGGCCTTTTTTGAGACGAGTGCATCAGATCCCACCACTGCTATTTGCAACATATGTCTCAAGCGTATCTCGCGTGGCTAAAACATCACCCACTTGGTCACCACATGCTTGACCAGACATATGTCAACCTGCCATGCAGTTCGTTCGCAAGCGTACCTAAAAGACCCACACCAAAGAACAAAGCAGACCTCTCCTTGCTCCTCATCAGCTGGGATATCCAACCCCACTATACCTTCAGTCTTCTCTGAAACCTGCACTGAGAGGAATGAAGGTGTAGAATTAGGTGTGTCGCAGCCAAATACTTGCGGGTAATCCAGGCAAATTTCCCTGCCCCAGCTGCTGCACCACTGAAAGAAGTTCGCTCCCAGCCATCCACATGCCCAGTCGTTGAATGCTAGCTTGGCTAAATTGCTAGCACTTCAACTGCTACCTTTTCAGTTGGTAGACTCTGCCCCCTTCTGTGAGTTTGTGGAATGGGCAGTTCCATAGTAGCAGGTTCCCAAACACCACTTTTTCTCATGGAAGGCGATTCTGGCTCTCTACCGGCATGTCTTGGCCTCGCTGGACAGGGCAGTCAGCAGTAAGGTGCATATTACTGCTGACTCATGGTCCAGCAGGCATAGACAGGGATGTTACCTATCTTTCACCGCACACTGGGTGACTCTTCTGGCAGCTGGGAAGGATGCAGGACAGGGTGCAGTAGTGTTGGAGGTTATTCCGCCACCACGCCTCCAAAATTCTACTAGTGGTGATTCTGACACACTTCTCTCCTTTACCCCCTCTTCTTCTTCTTCCTCCATGGCCTCTTCCTGTGCTGATTTGTCCTCGGAACCAGCAGTGCTCCGTAGGCGTTCAAGGGGCTATGCAAGCATGCAGGCAAAAAGATGCCATGCGGTGCTTGAGCTGGTGTGCTTGGGGGACAGGAGCCACACTGGAGCAGAGATTCTTTCAGCTCTGCAGGGGCAGGTTCAAAGGTGGTTGACGCCACGCCAGCTTAAGCCAGGAATGGTGGTTTGCGATAATGGCACCAACCTCCTCTCTGCCCTCCAACAGGGACAACTGACCCATGTGCCCTGTTTGGCTCACGTCCTTAACTTGGTGGTGCAGTGGTTCTTGGGCAGGTTCCCAGGCTTACAGGATGTCCTGAACAGGCCAGGAAAGTCTGTGTGCATTTCCGCAAGTCATATAATGTCAATGCTCGGCTGGCTGACCTCCAAAAGGAATTTAACCTGCCCAAGAACCGCCTAATCTGTGACATGCCCACCAGGTGGAACTCAACGTTGGCTATGCTGCAGCGGCTGCACACGCAGCAGAGGGCCATCAATGAGTACCTATGCGACTATGCCACCAGGACAGGTTCAGGGGACCTTGTTTTTTTTTCCCCATGCCAGTGGGCTATGATCAGGGATGCATGCACTGTCCTGTCACCATTTGAGGAGGCCACGAGGATGGTGAGCAGTGACAGTGCATGCATCAGTGACACTGTCCCTCTTGTCCACCTGTTGGAGCACATGCTGCGTGGAATAATGGACAGGGCGCTTGAGGCAGAACAGAGGGAGGAAGAGGAGGACTTTCTTACCTCTCAATTCTCCCTTTATCCAGACAGTGTTCCTGCATGCCTGCTGATCACACAGGAAGAGAACGAGGAGGAGGAGGATTGTGTCAGCATGGAGGTGGAGCCTGGCACTCAGCATCAGCAGCAGTCTTCAAGGGATCATTTACAGTCCGAAGAAACCCATGGACTTGTACGTGACTGGTAGGAGGTGGCTGCAGATCATGTCATCCTTAGTGACCCAGAGGACTCTGGACCGAATGCCTCAGCAAACCTACGCTGCATGGCCTCCCTGATCCTGCAAAGCCTGCGGAAGGATCCTCGTATTCATGGTATCAAGGGAAGGGATGATTACTGGCTGGCAACCCTCCTTGATCCACGTTACAAGGGTAAGGTTGCGGACCTTATCTTGCTGTCGCAGAGGGAGCAGAGGATGAAACATCTTCGGGAGGCCTTGCAGAAAGGTTTGTGCAATGTGTTTCCAGAGCCTGGGAGGTTACAATTTCCTGGTCCTCCTGGACAACATGTTGCTAAGGCTTTGGTCAGTCACAGAAAGAGCAGTATAGAAGGTGGCCATCTGACCGATACGTTCAGACAATTTTTTAGTCCGCAGCCCCAAGGTCTGATCGGTTCCAGCAACCATCGCCAGCATCTGATTCACATGGTGCAGGATTACCTAGGGGCAAGATCAGACTTGGACTCCTTTCCCACCGAAAATCCTCTGGGTTACTGGGTCTTGAGAATGGATCACTGGACAGAGCTTGCACAGTATGCAATTGAGCTACTGGCCTGTCCTGCATCCAGCGTTCTTTCGGAATGCACTTTCAGTGCTGCTGGAGGCTTTGTAACCGATCACAGGGTGCGCCTGTCCACCGAATCGGTCGATTGGCTGACCTTCATAAAAATGAATCAGTCTTGAATTCCCAGCTACCAAGCACCTGATGCTGATGTAACCGATTGATTATGCTGATGCTGAGTGACTATCCTGTTATGCTGAGTCACAATGCTCTTCCTCCTCAATTTTCATGCTGATAGCTTGTAAGAACATTTTTGGTTCTGGGCACCGCCACCAGTAGCCAAGGCCCAATTTTTCTGCCCCTGTTTAAAAGGGGCGTGTAATTACAATTTTTGATGCAATACTTTGCAGCAGGGCTCATTCCTGTGCTCCAACTAG
Source organism: Lithobates clamitans (assembly GCA_037952925.1). Classification (NCBI taxonomy): domain Eukaryota; kingdom Metazoa; phylum Chordata; class Amphibia; order Anura; family Ranidae; genus Lithobates; species Lithobates clamitans. Next base: position 8,975,468 of record JBBGZY010000056.1, on the reverse strand, counting down.
AGTATCTGTGAGGGGTTGCAGTGTTGTGGCACCAGCACCAGTGCCCAAGACCCAACTTTTCAGCCCCCTGTTTAACAGGGGCGTATAATTACAATTTTTGATGCAATACTTTGCAGCAGGGCTCATTTCTGCGCTCCAACTATAGCATCTGTGAGGGGTTGCAGTGTTGTGGCACCAGTGCCTAAGGCCCAATTTTTCTGCCCCTGTTCAACAGGGACATGTAATTACAATTCTTGATCTAATATTTCACAGCAGGGCCCATTCCTGTACCCACCAAGAGTAACTGTGAGGGCTTACAGTGTTGTGGCAACACCACCACCACCACCACAACCACCAAAAGCGCAATTTTTCTGCCCCTGTTCAATAGGTGCATGTAATTACAATTCTTGTTATAATATTTCACAGCAGGGCTCGTTCCAGCGCCTACCAAGAGTAACTGTGAGGACTTATGCCCTGTACACACGGCCGGACATTGATCGAACATTCCAACAACAAAATCCATGGATTTTTTCCGACGGATGTTGGCTCAAATTTGTCTTGCATACACACGGTCGAACAAAGTTGTCGGAATTTCCGAACGTCAAGAACATGGTGACGTACACCACGTACAACAAGTCTATAAAAGGGCAGTTCAATACCAAGCGCGGCACCCTTTGGGCTCCTTTTGCTAATCTCGTGTTTGTAAAAATTTGGTGAGAGACGATTCGCGCTTTTTCAGACTTGTGGTTTTCAGATTGTATTTCTGCTGTTCAGTTTGTGCTTGTGGGTTTGTATCTGCTCTTCAGTGCATGCAGTGAGTTCCCATTGATTTTTCATTATGTTCTTGTCCATTTGTTACTGATTTTCAGGTCGCTCTTCACAGGCCTTGCTATTCTTCAGTACAATCTGTTACTTCGTTCTGACCAGCCGACTATTATGAAGCTATGTGTAAAAGAATTTCCGCGCTCACAGACTGGAAGCAGGTTTGCAGCCTCCCCTCACACACAAAAGGGGTGAGATATAGTATTGAGAGCTTATAGATAGGGGCGAGTGGCGCTACCTGTATTGAATACCAAACTACGTGCTCGTGTATAAATATATAAAGGGTTCGTGCCCAGTAGGTTTATAACCCGTGCTACTGTATGTAAAACCAGTGCCTCCTAATCCTAGGTTATAAATGGTTAACCTTCCACCCAAATGTGAATTAATCAAGTAGATAATATACTAAATAAAACGATAAACACGTTTTGATAACGTCGGTGACGTCTTTGATAACGTCGATGACGAAACGCGTAAGGTGGGGCTATGTACTTACGTCACACACGGAAGTCAGAAGGAGCTTGGAGCGCAGCTGAGGCGCACGCCGCTCAGCTGAGGAAATACATCCACGGGCTCCTATCCGGGCTTGATTTCTATATGCAGTGTGAATGCCAGGCTCTTGTAGCAGGAGTTTGGAACTTTTAAACTTTTTATTTCGTTTTTGTGCTGGTTTTACTAGCTTTTTAAAAAAAGTAATTTTTACGGTATCACACTACGAGAGCCCTGTTTCTTTCTCATTAGGATAACCAGGATCACTTAAGGAGATACCATATATGGAGGGTAACCCCCGGGGACAACTCTACTGGAATCCCAGATGTCATCCACGGCCAGATAATACATGCCTATTACCCCTGCAGGGGTATAGGGAGCCGGTAAGTGGGGATCCTTGAGGGGGAGCACCGCAAGTCACTGGATTTAAAATTAATGCCATCACAAAAGTCACTATCCACAGGAACCCTATTCATGGTGGAACTTCATGCAATTCTATGCAATTATATCTATGTTGGAACTCTGTAATTTGGGACTTTTTCATATATGTTAATTCTTATTCCTGATAATTTTCATTTTTATTTTATTTATTTTTTTAATTTTTATATTTTTATAGGTGTCATTTTTTCAAAAAATGTTTTTTCAATAATTCACTAATATTGCACTTTCTAAATGTGGTAGTAATGGATTTTGATTACACTCTCCACCTGCTCAGTCATACGGGTGAGAGCACAGGGAGTTGTATGAAATATTGGGCGTCAAGATGCATTTTTAAACCAATGTTATTAATGCACAGGTATCATTATAAGAGGATAATCTGCATCTAGTAATTCATAGATATCTATTCTCCTTCACGCACTAGAGGGAATGTTTATCGTTTTATTTAGTATATTATCTACTTGATTAATTCACATTTGGGTGGAAGGTTAACCATTTATAACCTAGGATTAGGAGGCACTGGTTTTACATACAGTAGCACGGGTTATAAACCTACTGGGCACACACCCTTTATATATTTATACACGAGCACGTAGTTTGGTATTCAATACAGGTAGCGCCACTCGCCCCTATCTATAAGCTCTCAATATTTTGAAGCTATGTTGCATGCACGTACTCATTGTAGAGTTTGTGCTGTGCGGGGGCTTGGTGTTGGAGTTCTTACTTTGACACAAGCCCAGTCCATGAACAGGGCGAGGAGGAGTTCATGGACAAAGAATTGGTTGCTCCAGCGTGACCAATTCTGTCACATGCCTTTACTCCGTGAGATCCGTGAGAATAATCCTGATGATTTCAGGAACTATCTCAGGATGACGGACCCCATTTTTCACCGTTTGTTGGCTTTGCTGACCCCCTATATCAGCAGGCAGGATACCTGCATGAGGCAAGCCATCACTCCGGAGCAGAGGCTCGTCGCCACCCAGCGGTACTTGGCAATGGGAAGAAGCCTGCAGGACCTCAAGTTCTCGACAAGCATCTCCCCCCAGGCTCTGGGGATCATTATCCCAGAGACCTGTTCTGCCATCATCCAGGTCCTGCAGAAGGACTATATTAAGGTAAGATTTATCATTTTACATCACATTTTATTATATTTAACTGCTTGCTGACCACCGGCCGTCAATTGGTGGGCGGGCGTCATATGACGGCCTCGCTTTCCCAGCTTTCCCAGCCCACCAGGGGGCGTGCGCGCGCCGCAGCCGGCGATCGCGCGCGCCCGCCGTGTCACTGGGAACCCGGTGCGTGTGCCCGGCGGCCATGATGTCCTCCAGGCACCCGTGATTACTGGTAACACAGCAGGACCGTGGATCTGTGTGTGTAAACACACAGATCCACAGTCCTGTCAGAGGAGAGGAGACCGATGGTATGTTCCCAGTACAGAGGAACACCGATCCGTCTCCTCCCCTAGTGAGTCCCCACCCCCTACAGTTAGAATCACTTCCTAGCAAACACAGTTAACCCCCTCGATCACCACCTAGTGTTAACCCCTTCCCTGCCTGTCACATTTATACAGTAATCATTGCATTTTTATAGCACGGATCACTGTATAAATGTGAATGGTCCCAAATATGTGTCAAAAGTGTCCGATGTGTCCGCCGCAATATCGCAGTCATGATAAAAATCGCAGATCGCCGCCATTACTAGTAAAAAAATAAAAAAAAATAAAAATGTTATAAATCTATCCCCTATTTTGTAGACGCTATAACTTTTGCGCAAACCAATCTATATACGCTTATTGCGATTTTTTTTACCAAAAATATGTACAAGAATACATATTGGCCTAAACTGAGAGAAAATTTGTTTTAAAGAAAAAAAAAATTGGATATTTATTATCGCAAAAGGTAAAAATGATTGTGTTTTTTTTTTAAACTTATCACTCTTCTTTTGTTTATAGTGCAAAAAATAAAAACCGCAGAGGTGATCAAATACCACTAAAAGAAGGCTCTATTTGTGGGGAAAAAATGATAACAATTTCATTTGGGTACAGTGTTGTATGACTGCACAATTGTCATTCAAAATGTGACAGCGCTGAAAGCTGAAAAATGGCTTGGGCAGGAAGGGGGCAAAAATGCATTGTATTGAAGTGGTTAATGTTTGCTAATGTAATGTATTTCTTTCCTTATTCCCTAATTACCATGATTGCAATATGCTGTGAATGTCCCCTTTGTTCTCATGCATGCTGGTTTTATTTTACATTTTTTTTGTCCTTCATGCATATTTGCCTTCACTAACCTCCCCAGCATGCTCTCCTGGGCCTATATCCACCTCGCCTAGTCACTTAACAATGTATTTTGTCAGCTCCATAGTAGTGCTTTACCCTAAACACCCCCTAAAATGTGTACAAATGTTTTTTGTGCTTTAAATTCTGGCAGAGTGCCAGAGGCTTTTTTCTGAGTCCCAAAATCATTTGGAACCCTCCCTCCCCCAAACCACTAAGTCAGCTGATACCAATCCTCTATCTGCTGACTTTGCCAAAACCAAAAAAACTATACCTACCTCTTTTGTGGTCAGATTTCTGTATGAATTCCCCAAAGCATGTAGTGCAAGGGCCTGCCTGAATACTTTCAAATGGTAAAGTTCAAAGTTTTTGTATCCTATTATTATCTTGATAGGTAATAGCAGAAGTAAAAATGTGCTAAAATGTGTACAGTGTGTATTTATATCTTTGTATTATGACACTTCTTACCTGTCCAGTGGGCTGCCAATAGTGTAAAGTAAGGAAGGGCTGGCCAAAGTAATACATTATTTAGGCATTCATCTCTCAATGAAGTGGAGAGGGTTACCTGTCCAAAACACCCCCCCCCCTAAAATGTTTAAAATGTCCAATGAGAGGGGGGAGGAATCTGATAGGTGGACTTTAAATACTCCCTAAAATAAATATTATACTGATGTTGACCAAGAATGTTTGGGCTTGGGCTTGCCACCTCCAGAAGACAATGCGGAAGGACTCCCATTCGTCTTCATTGCGGATGAAGCGTTTGCGGTGGGGACCATCTTTTTGCAGCCATTCCCTATGAGGACCCTCACCCCGGACCAGAGGGGTTTTTTTTTTTTAACAATAAGCTTTTAGTGATGTTAAAATATAGCATTTGTACAATCATACTAACATTTGTACATGAGTATCATATAAAAATATAACTGTATATAATTGAATTTAATGATAGAGTATTTTACTAGAGAAACCAACAAGATGGCTTTGTAATCAGCCTATCTTTACATCAATTGTTTATTTGAAATACTCTGAATTTATGTATCAAAATCTAATATTTAATTCAAGAGAAAAATAAATTCAAGGGTCTATAAAAATACCCTTCTAAATATATATAGTAACAGAAATGAAAAGTAAAGAGAGGGAAAGAAGAGTAAATAAAATATAAGAGAGATGTAATTATTCACATTTCTTTATATTAAAAGGTATATCCCTATGTGAAAGTGTTATAAGAATCAGAAAATTTAAAGATGATCCACGGCTGCCATATTTTATTAAAATTTTCTGTATTCCCTTGTGCTGTTGCCCTGATCTCCTCCATACCTTTGAGCAGATGTATCTCTTCCAACCATTCTTTAATTGTAGGTGCGGCGGTGTTTCTCCAGTGTCTTGGTATTACTGTTTTTGCTGCTGTGATTAAGAATTTGGTCAGGGAGTTTTTGTATTTTTTTAGGGTGCAATTGGTAATATTTATAAGACAGCAAGCAGTGTCTAAATGAATTTTCATTTTTGTGATGTGTTTTATGATCTTGATTACTTGGTTCCAAAAGGGTTTAATCAAATCACAATCCCACCAGATGTGGTACAGAGTGCCTTCTTCCCGATTGCAGCACCAGCAATGTCCAGGTATTGTCGGAAACCATTTGTATAATTTATTTGGTGTAATATACCAATTTGTTAGGATTTTGAATGAAGTTTCCTGTAATCTCACACTGATTGCACACTTGTGTGCGAACACACATGCTTGTAGCCATTGGTCTTTTGTAATGGGTTTGTTCAGGGTTGATTCCCAGAAAGTTTTGTGTCTGTTAGATTCCTGTAAATCGCTGGACTGCAACCAAGTATATGTTAATGAAATGTTCTTAGTGGTCGTACTAGCCAAAAAACATATAGTTTCGAAGGGTGTTAAGGGTCTAAGGAAATGTTTTTGTCTCTGAGTGTTCATGTTGTTCTTTTAACAATGTGCGACAAGAAGTGGAGTGTTTCTGTTGTAAAGTGATTGGATGGAATCATCCATTCCTGAGGGAAAGTCAGGGTTTGTTGTCAGTGGGGTTAGTGGCCCTAGTGAGGAGGTAAGTAAATGTCTCTGATTAATTGCTTGTAGGGTTTTTAATGTTTCCCCTATGAGAGGATGTTGTTTTAATTGTTTCGGACACAGGTTCCAAGGAATCCATGGAGCATATGATATTGGAATAGGTCCTATGTTATTTTCCAGTCCCACCCAATCTTTATTCTCTTCGTGGCATGTCCAATCTATGATTCTAGTTAATTGTGTAGCTAGGTAATAATTTTTAAAATTAGGAAAACCCATGCCTCCATTTTGTTTGTTCATAGTAAGTAAATTTAGACTGATTCTAGGTTTTTTGGAGTTCCAAAGGAATTTTCTAAGCAGGGAGTGTAGGGATTTAAAGAAGCTTGAAGGTAGTAATATGGGTACTGTTTGGAAGAAGTATAGTATTCTGGGTAAAACTGTCATTTTAATTATAGCTGCTCTACCAAACCACGAGAAGTACTTTATTGTCCATTTTTCTAAATCTTTGGTGATATTTTTTAAAAGTGGTTGAAAATTGGCTTTATACATGGAATCCAACTTTGGGGTTAATTGTATTCCCAGGTTGGTGAGGGATGTTGTTTCCCATTTAAATTTGCAGTTGTTTTTTGTGTTATTTAATGTAGCCTCCCTAAGTGTTAGGTTCAGCGCTTCAGATTTGTTGTAATTTATTTTGATATATAGCTATATTGGGAAAATACATTACATAGGTTGGGTATGGTAATGTGTGGTTGGCATATGAAGAATAGTAAATCATCAGCGTAAGCTGCGCATTTATATATTTTGTTTTTGACATTGAAACCATGAATGTCAGGTATTTTATTTATAATGCGAATTAGTGGTTCCAGGGTGAGAATAAATAGTAGGGGTGATAATGGACATCCCTGTCTTGTCCCATTTTGAATTCTTACTTTGTCAGATAATGTTCCATTTATTTTAATTTGGGCTGTCGGGTTGTAGTATAAGGCCTTTATCCAAGCTAACATATGTGATTTTAAACCGATATGGGAACATACGGCAAATAAGAAGTCCCACGACACTCGGTCGAAGGCCTTCTCCATATCGGTTGATAATAACATGCCTTCGTGTTTATCTATGTGTATTTTATGTATGAGATTCATGGATTTAATTACATTATCTTTGGCCTCTCTGCCAGGCATGAATCCCACTTGTTCAGGTCCTATTAATTAATTCAGTAATGGTCTTAATCAGTTTGCTAATATTTTCGTATGAATTTTTAGATCAAGGTTAAGTAGGGATATTGGTCTGTAATTGGCACAGTCTGTTGGATCTTTATTTAGTTTGGGCAGTACTGTTACATGTGCTCTCAGAAAGTCTTCAGAGATGTCATGTGGGTTTTTTAGGGAGTTCAATGTTTTGAGAAGATGTGGTATCAAAATGTCAGAGAAGGTCTTGTAATAATGGGCTGTGAGGCCGTCTGGTCCGGGGCTTTTCCCTGATTTGAGGGATTTAATGGCTTCAATAATTTCCTGTTCTGTTATCGGTTCTTCTAATGTTTGTGTGTCTATGTCTTTCAGAATGGGGAGGCCACTGTCTGTAAGGAATTTGTGAATTATTTCTTTTCTTGATCCTATAAGGTCTTTGGGTTTATGTGTAGAAGGTAAGTTGTATAGGTCTGTATAGTATTCTTGGAATCTTTGGACAATCTTTTGAGTATCATTAGTAATTTGATTTTGTTTGGTCTTAATGGCCAATATGTTTGTAGATAATAGGGTTTCCTTCAATGCTTTTGCTAAAAATTTACCTGATTTGTCTCCATGTTCATAAAAGAACCCCTTTCGCGAAAAAAGGATCCTTTGGGCTTTGAGGTTCAGGATGGACTGTAGTTTTTTCCTTAATTCAAGTAGAGTTGTGGCTGCTTCAATCACTAAAGATTGTTTATGTTTGGTTTCCATATCTCTTATGGGCTGTGTTAAAGCCATGAGTTCCTTTTCTGCTTCTCTCTTTTTTGCAGCCCCCAACCTGATAAATTCCCCTCGGACCACGCATTTGTGAGCTTCCCATATGTTCATAGGTATTATGTCTTTTGACTCGTTTCTGATATTTTGTTTGTGTCTGCCATATCAGTAAGCAGAGAAGGATTTAACCTCCAATTTGTAGTTCTGGGCCTTCTAGCCTTTTTATGTAGAGTCATCGATATGGGTGCGTGGTCCGAGAAGGTCTTTATTCCAATCTTAGCTGATTTTAGGAGAGGTAAGTCTCTTTGTGAGATAAAAATATAATCAATACGTGTAAATTTGTTATGTAATGTTGAAAAATATGTAAAATCCTTCCCTGTTGGATTACATGTACGCCACGAGTCTATTAATGTGAGAGAGGCAAGGAGTGTTTTGATATTTCTTAATTTTTTATATGGCACACTAGATTTGCCATCTGAAGTGTCCTGTAGGGGATTCAGTGCTAGGTTGAAGTCCCCTCCAAATACAATACAGCCTGTCGCAAAGCTTTTTAGTTCATCAATTACTCGTTGGCAAAATGTGATTTGCGCAGAGTTAGGAAAGTACACGTTGGCCAACGTAATTGGAGTCCCTGCCCAATTTCCTTTGAGGAAGATATATCTTCCTTCTGTGTCTGTCAGTTGTTGTGAGATAACAATCTCTGAATTCTTGTGTAATAGAATGGAAACTCCTTTGGATTTGGATATGGAATTGGTTGCGTGGAACACTTGTGTGTATTGTTTGTCGTGTAGTTTGGGGATGTTACCTGTCTTGAAATGAGTCTCCTGGAGAAACACCACCGCTGGTTTAGCTTTATGTAGTTCTCGAAGTAACGATATTCTTTTTTCTGGTATGTAAGTAGAAATAAAAAGAGAGAAAAAAAAAGGGAAAAAAAAGGAAAAAAAATGAAAGAAAGGAAAATGAAGTTTAGTAACTCTCTAGATGAGTGTCACAAGTAATAAGAGGTAGTAAACACGTCTCCAGGTGTTAGCCTAGGGAGAAAAGTGTAGTGGATGTGTGTTGGTAGATGCCAACGCACATCCACTGGTGGGAGCAGTGGGAGGTAGTTACTATAAGGGATCAGGAGGTAACTAAATCTTAAAACCTGATCAGTTAACCTGTTGTAAATACTAAAGTGAGTATGGACTCCCGTGACTCAGCTTACAGCATATAAAAATGGGATAAGTCATGATCCCCTTCCAGCTGTTGGGCGGTATCATGAATTTATATAACCTTGTAACAACAAGAGCAGTGGTGCACAGCAACATCCATGCACCACTGCTCTAACAAATCCACACCGGGACCCCCAAACGCCCCCCTAAGGTGTTTAATTCTTATAGAGGCGGGCGTGTGTCTGTATATCTAAAGTAAATAAAATAACATTAATTATGTAACTCTATAAATAATTCTATTGTATGGCCGTTCTCCGAGGGGCAGCCCAAGTCTCCCCCAAGAGTGCGCCACACAAGGCATCACTACACATCTGTCATCGTGCTACTAGAACTATCTTAATTATTGACAATCTGTCAGAAGTCAATCGGGTGAATGCCTCCCCGGCAGCTCATGGCTGACCCGAACCATAATGAGTTCATTTTTCCGCTCACAAATTTTTGTTCAGACATATTTAAATTTTCAATAAATGTCAAATACCGTATTTATCGGCGTATAACACACACCGGCGTATAACACGCATCCCAATTTAGTAGGGAATTTTAAGGAAAAAAAAACTTTTAGGAGGGAAGTTGAAGGGAAAAAAACTTACATTTAAATGCCCATCCTTGCAGCCTTCTCAGTGCAGCCTTGCACCAGTGCAGCCATGTCAGTGCAGCCATGTCAGTGTAGCCTTCCCCAGTGCAGCCTTGTCAGTGCAGCCATGTCAGTGCAGCCTTGTCAGTGCAGCCATGTCAGTGCAGCCATGTCAGTGCAGCCTTGTCAGTGCAGCCATGTCAGTGCAGCCTTGTCAGTGCAGCCTTCCCCAGTGCAGCCTTTCCCAGTGCAGCCTTTCCCAGTGCAGCCTTTCCCAGTGCAGCCTTCCCCAGTGCAGCCTTGCCCCAGTGCAGCCTTCGAACCCCTGTCCTGGGCTTTAAAATCGCCGACCGCAATTTGAAAATGGCGTCGCTGGCGCCGAAATACACAGAGCCGGTCCTCGGCTCTTTCCGGCGGCTCTCGTTCACTTTCGGCTCCACTCGTAGTCCCGAGCGGAGCTATCCGAACCTAGCCGAGTAGGTTCCGATAGCTCCGCTCGGGACTACGAGTGGAGCCGAAAGTAAACGAGAGCCGCCGGAAAGAGCCGAAGACCGGCTCTGTATTTCGGCGCCGGCGGCGCCATTTTCAAATCGCGGTCGGCGATTTTGAAATTGTGACAGGTTGGGATCGCAGGGGATCGGCGTATAACACACACCTGCGACTTTCCCCTGATTTTCAGGGGAAAAAAGTGCGTGTTATACGCCGATAAATACGGTATGTCTTAATGTTGGTCTTCTATTTATATATTTCTCTAAATGCTTATGTATTGTTTACAGACCAACATGTAGTCTAATACTAGGTAAAAGGATGAACAGTGGGTGAAAGAGACTGAGGACCCAAACCAATGCACTTCGAATTTTGTTCTGTAAGTTTGTTGTTAAAAGCAGAACATACTTCATAACCTGTAAAGGAATCACTTAATGTGTTACCACTTTTCATTAATAGGTGTTTTTTTTTTTTTTTAAACACCTCTTTTGTATTAGTTGTTGAAGGAAGGTAAAACCATTTTATATCATCAATTCCTTCTAGTCGTGCCTTAAGCTCAAATGGTCATAAACATGGTTATGATAACAACAAAGGAAAAAAGAAAAAATGAAAACTGAAAAATAAAAGGCGGCAGTCATTATCTACCAAAAACCTTCAGGGTAATGAACCTTAAATCGCATTAGATATGTTATAGGTGCAACATGCCATATGTATGTTTGTTTATAAGGGAGTTTTTGTGGTGTCATTCCAAATCCTTCCATTAGATGTCGCTCTTGTTGAAGAGATCTTATAAGGATTCAAAAGCGTCTATAGCAATCCTATTGAAAAACTCCCAGAGTCAGGAGATTAAACATTGATATGATGAAGTCGGGTGTTCACAACTGCCATGAGGTGTCAAAGTAAGTTCTCACTCCTATTATGGCTGGTTTTGTGAAGAAGAGAGTTGCAAATGTCAGATCAAATATTCTGGTATATACTGGAGAGTCAGACAGAGTGTAACGTGGTGTAAAACACACATTATCCTGTAGCTTTATGCCTTGGAGGTGTAGAATGATCTGTTTGATCCAGATCCTGTATATTTGTCAGCCTTAGCTTTTTTGGATGATGAGGGTCTGGAGGGTGATGCTTGTGGAGTTTTGGGTGGAGATGATCCTTGTGGTGGGATGCGAAATTCCTTGTACCATTCTGGTAAATCAATCAAAGGAAGTTGTAGCTGCTCACAAAATGTTGGTATATCTTCAGGCATTCTTAGGCAGTGTTGTTTCCCAGCAAATGTGGCATTCAAGGCAAAGGGAAAACGCCAGCGATATGGTATGCCTTTTTCCTTTAATGCAATAATCATGGGACGCATGGCTCGTCTGTTTTGCAATGTAATGTGTGATAGACCTTGGAACAGTGTGACAGCATGTGCTTCAAACAGGATCCTTTCATTGCGTCTAGCTTTGTTTAATATCTCCTCTTTCAATGGGAAGTTCTGCAGGCAGCAGATTATGTCTCTTGGAGGAGCTGTGTCTGGGGGACGAGGTGCTAGAGCCCTGTGTGCTCGGACAAACTCAATATCAGCGTCCTTAGGGCGATCTAGCAAATCATTAAAAACTGCTTGTAGTGTTGATTTAATTTGTGCAGTTTCCACATGTTCAGGAATTCCCCTCACTCTGATGTTCTGTCTGCATCCTCTGTTATCTAAATCTTCTAAATGCCTGTTGATAAGGATTAAGTGTGTGGCATGTGAAGAGACTGTGGATGTCAGCTTCTCCACCGCTCTATCTCTCTTAGCCTCCGCTCTTTCAGTGTGAGATAAGCGGTCTGACAAGGCTATAAAATCTGCTCTTAAGTCAGTAATAGCTGAGGCAAATGAATTTTTAATGTCTGCTGCGAATTTTGTCATTTCTGAGAAGCGCAGGGGATGATCAGGGTGCTCTGAATCCCCTCCCATATCGTCTGAGGCTGACATAGAATCCTCACTGTTTGTTACCTCATGCTCCAGCGGTGCCATTTCGGAAGCAGCATGTCCCCTTGTCCTCTGAGCTTTTGGCTCAAATTTCTCTGCAATGCTGTTAGATCCCGGGGTGGATTGTGATCTGTGCTGTCTTTGGTTTGTAAGCAAGCTGTCTCTTCTGCCCATCGCTGTTTTTTTTTTACAATTCTGGAAGGGGTTTCTGAGTCACGGAGGTGCAGAGCTCAGCTCAACAACTTCCATTCCCCTTGAGCTCCAAGCCACGCCCCCCGGAGGGTTTTTAATTACCGGCTGTCCAGAGCCAGAAGAGTGGTGGAGTACACGTTTGGAATAATGGCCAGCTGGTTCCGCCTATTTCTTACACCCATACACATGGCGGAATATGAACTGAATCACATCATCCTGTGTTGCTGTGTTCTCCACAACTTTTTAAGGAGAAATTCTCGGAACTATGTTGCCTCAGTTGGGCATTAATATTAATGAACCAACCCTGATGGCGACGGTGCTTAAAGCTGGCCGTCCTGGCTTGCCCCCCCAGAGTGCCCACGATACATGGAATACTTTGCAGGTAGGGGGGCCATCGATATGCCAGACAATGTCTGAGACATTTTTTAAATAGAAATATATTTTAAACTGAACAAATATTTGCTTTGATTTCCTGCTTGGCTTTCTTTTAGCTGTCTCCTCGGTTATCTTTTATTAACGGTCTAATTTTTTGGCCTTTTTCTTCAACAGTGCAAACAAAATTTCATTGACACATGAGGTGACAATCTCTTCTTCGGCTAACTATTAATTATTATGTTGTGGGCCTGCTACACACACACCTTGTTTTTTTGTGAATGTATGTAATGCATAAAAATAATTTTTAACACCATGCCCTAAATTTGTGGAGTCCTGAAAATGGCGTGATTGTGTAAAATTAGAAAGCACTGTTGGGTGTTATTTACTAAAGGAAAATATACTTTGTACTACAAGTGCACTTGAGACTGCACTGAAACTGCACTTGTAGTGCAAAGTGGAGTTGCCTTTAGTAAATAACCCCCATTTTCACTGAAAACACCAACTTTACTCCAAAAAATGCTTTTGAGCATTGAAAGAAGAAGCCACACATTGTTGATTATGAATCTTTTTAATTAAAGCACAATCACATGTGCATTTTTAAAAGGTTTTTTGAACAAACCAACATGTTTGTTGTATAACAATTTTTTGGGTCACATTAAAATAAGTAGAAATTGCCTTTTAAGGTAAAACAGGCATGTTTAAAACCATAAAAAATACACAACTCTGGAACTTACAAAGTTCAACTTTTCAAGAAAGTGAAGACAATATCAGACATGAGTATTTATAAACTGTGTGTGTTTGATATTGCGTTCAGCAGATGGGGTGATGTCACCCCTGGAAAAGCCAAATTTTGAAGATGCACACAAATTGCCTAATGTCAACATGTGCTAGCTGCCATTATGGGGGATCAAGGGACGTGTTTCCTCTCAGCTACTTTATTATAGAGGAAGGGGTTGCACCCACAAAACGCGTACATTGATCTCCTGTGATGGCAGAAAGCACATGTTGACACACTGTGTGCATCTTCAAAATTTGGCTTTTCTATAATATGCCAAAAATTAATCATAAAAATAACAATAAAGCTGCAATGAGTTAGGGATTTCTGGGTGTTTTAAATTCTCCCTAAAACATCAACGATGTTCTTCATTTTGTTTTGAACATCATTGATGTTTTGCTTAATGTTTTCTAAATCCCTATTACACCCCATTATCTCCCCGATGAGGATCTGGGCACTTTCACTGGTGAAATGACATCCCTCTTCCACAACATCACGATCACCTAAAAAAAACAGAAGCAAAAAAAAAAAAAACACCATGTATTTTTAATATGCAGGCATCCATCTCTTACCTGAAGCTGTGGTCGCAGACACTCACCTGTTGTGGTGACAATTTTGATAACGTCTCCCTCATCCTCCTTTGGTTGGGTTTGGGGGATTTCCCCTTCTTTCTGAGGTGGGGGGTCCATGGTCTCCTCTGATGAGTGGTGTCCTCTGAGTCTTTTCTCCCCTGTGTGAACAAAAATAGGTATACTTAGCACACAGATATTTGATGGCAGAAATAGGAATATGAAACATTGCTTGGAAGTGGGGTACAATTGTCTGTTTTGGCAGAGTTCCAAGATGAAGAAATATTTTTGTCCTTTGTCAAGCTTGAATATTACCTGTTTTGTACAAGCTTCACAGATGGAGACACCCCTATAGTATCCACTGGAGCACCTGTGTGGGCCCCCTAATAAAAAGGGTGTTCTTTTGTCCCACTCTAGTGCTCCAGCATCCAGATATGTAAACAGTTGCTGAGTGTCCTCTCCTTACACAGAATCTATTTTGCATTTCATTCTAGTTACAAACCCATCTAGACAACAAACTTATTTTAAGAGAAGTAGGCCTAGAAAAAATGTATTGAACTGCATCTGGACAAAACATGGTGTTTTATTGGCCGAACAAACAATGTTTCCTACAAACGAATAATGTGTCCATGAACATGAAAGTTGCCATTTTAAACCATACAACAGTAAAGAAAAGCACATGGAGCAGCACGAACGTAAGAAAAATAAAGAATAGGAACACAGGACAACTACTTACTTTTTTTGCAGCACTCTCCTGATCCTTCTATACTGATCGTGCTCCCTGATTTTGAGGTCCGACCACCGTTTCCTGAGTTGATCCTTGGATCTCCGTACACCAAGTACGGTGCAGACTCTTCACAACTTTCGCCATGATCTTGGCCTTTCTGACATTTGGGTTGAGGTAAGGTCCATACTTCCCATCATAGTTGGCCCTCTTCAATATGTCCACCATCTCCACAAAGGACATATTTGATGCCTTAAATCTTCTCCTCCGGGATTGTGATGTTTCTGGCTCTGGCCTTTCCTCCTCCTCCTCGTTGCTGCTATTAGCATGCACCTGTTGTATCTCCGCCATGTGCTCTTCCCCACTGCGCTGAACGAGAAGGGGCAGGGGAATAGACTAGAAAGAACGTCAGGGGCGGGTGGAGTTTCACGCATGCGCAGTGTATATAAAGCGTAACACGCATGCGTCGTAGGTACGATCTGTGAGCGGATGAAGGAGTATCGGAAGTGCCGATCATGATAACGAAGGTAACATTTAAACTTGGGCCTATACTGCTTATAGATTGAGGCCTATATTGGGACAAGATTAGGAGACTTTAGCCTGACATTAGGGTTTGTCTTGTGTATTGCAGATAAAATGGATGGCTTCAATGACCACAACTTCCTCCCCCTGTTCATAGACAAGTACAGGGAGCTGCCATGTTTGTGGCAGGTCAAACACCCGCATTATAATCATAAACAAAAGAGGCAGGCAGCGCTGGAGAAATTGCTGGAGTTGGTGAAGCCGGTGGTCCCCACAGCAACCATACCCTATTTGAAAGCCAAAATTGGTGGCCTGAGGAGCACATATCTTAGGGAGCGCAAGAAGGTCCAGGATTCCCAGAGATCCGGAGCTGCAGCAGATGACGTGTATGTGCCCAGGCTGTGGTACTATGAGAGACTGCGATTTCTGTCAGATCAGACTGAAGTCAGGGAATCCCTCTCAACCCTTCCTTCCACTCTTCCTTCCACCCTATCTTCCACCCCAGCTGAGGCTTCCGATGTCCAACCTGGGCCTTCCAGCCAGAAAGAAGTGGAGGAGCCCAGCTTGAGTCAGGTATAGCATTGTTCTACAGATTTCTGGTCAATAAATAAATGATGTTTACTAGATGTTATTATTGATCACTAATTGCTGATTTAATTAAGTGTTTTACATATCAATAGAAAGTAGTGGGCAAAAATAATTGTGACAAGAATGAAAAATGCTGGGCTCAGAATAATAGTCTTTTCTATTTATTAACATTCAATTTGCAACAGTCATGAGCTGAAAATTGTGTGTGATTGATGAACCAAAAACTAAAACTATGTCCCTTTTTCATACACAGGAAGACCTCAGCCAGGAGGAGGCTGTGGAATGTGGCACACAGGAGGAGGTGGGGGTTAGTGGCAGCCAGGAGGAGGCCGGGGTAAATGTCAGCCAGGAGGTGGCCGGGCCCAGTAGGAGCCTCACAGAATTGCAGGTTCCTCCCCTCTTCCTTCCAAACAAAAGACCCAGGAAGGGGAGTAACGTGGAGGAGGCGGTGCTTCAGGAGGCTTCTGCGTCCTTCAGAGCCACCCCCAATCGTGAAGAGGCCTTTGCCTGCATGGCTGCCACCAAACTGCAGGGCATGCAGGAGGGGCAACGCCTCATGTGTGAGGACATCCTTTATAAAACATTAACTAAGGGGGCGAGGGGCGAAATCACACACAAAACCCACCTGTGTGAGTTTCATCCTCCTCCTCCTCCTCCTGCCACACCTCCACCACCACAGACACAGCCTGGAAGGAAGAGTGGAAGGAAGACAAGAAAGTGATGACCTGGGTTTAGTCTGGTCTGACAAAAGATGCAGGCTCTTGTATGACCACAGCCTGGGGACATGTATGTCATCTGCTGCTGTTCATGATCTCTTGGACTTCTGAACCAGATTGTACTCCCTTATATATGGACTCCTAAGGCCACCAATTTTTCAGTAAAATAGTTGATGTGTGCCCTGGGGACCAAAGGCTTCGCCAATTTCTGCTGTTTCTCCAGCGTTGCCTCCCTCTTTCTTTGGTTATGACCCCTTAATATTTTTTTTTTTTATAATACTCACCTATGTGTTTTTTTCCTTCAAAAAGGACAGTTTGTGAGGAGGTAGGTACATTTCAAAAATACAATGTCAAATTAACAAGAGACACCAACACCAAGCAACCTCCTTGAGATTAAATAATACAAGATAATAATGGTGTTGTGGTAACTTGACACACAAAACACACCCAAAACTATTCTGGAGTTACAAAAAAAATACAAAAAAGAGGTGCATGGGCGGAGCCTAGTGGAGCAGACATGCATTGTTAGAGCTCCGCACCGCTGAGGAGAGAAGAGAAGGACAAAGCGGAGCCTGCAGGCTCAAAAGGTATCCATTTGAACCTTTTTTCTTTCTTTTCTTAAAACAAATATATTATTACCTAACTAGTTCCTAGAACTATGTTTTTGTTTATTCTAATCTGAAGCAATACAACCTCAATTTTATGAGTTAACATATCTAAACAGTTACATATGAATAAAATATGTAATTGTTTACTCTAAAAGGGTTAAAATCCCAAAATAATTCAAACTATCTTCATCAATACCAAAGTTATTAACAGTACCTTTCTAACTGAATTATTTAGCCTAGGGCAAGACTAACCATATACAACCACCCTGGAATAAATAATTTCAACAAAAAACATATTCTGCACTCCTATTAATGAATCATCATTTTGATGTCTTTTGACATAGCACTTCTCTCCTGTAAGCGGAAGATCCGTGTACCCCCATTAGCTCTCCTCATTCTCCCAACCATATTATGTGGGAGTGTGACGAAGGCACTTATTCCCCTGAGAGAGATATTTATTCTCTTTCACGGGTAAATTGTGATTACTTGCAAAAAATAATTTATACAATGTATCATCTAATCTCATATGTTTTTTGTTTACTCTTTACTCCAGAATTCACTGGTTTCTTTTCTATCTTTTCATCTCTTCGGTCCACACAGGTTGATCTGCGCAGTCAGCTCTGCATAACAAAAAGTAAGTCAAAACTATTTGATCTGTTGCCATGGAACCACTGAATATACTTTCCCTGAATGTTCAGGGAATAAATGTCCCTCAAAAAAGGACCAAAGCCTTCCATACTTTCAATAACAAGAAGGCTCACATAGTATGCCTCCAAAAAACACACTTCACCAAAGATTCTACTCCAAAATATATTTCTCCTTTTTATCAACAAATTTACACGGCTTCTGCCTGTACCAAACAAAGGGGAACTCTAATTGCATTTCACCGATCCACACCATTCACCTTATCATCAGAAATTAAAGACCCAGAAGGTAGATACCTGATACTCATGGGTTATATAATGGATACTGCAATCACAGTGATTTCCTACTACGCTCCTAACAAACAACCTACACCATTCCTCTCACATATACTACAAGTGATTAATACACACAAAATAGGAACAGTGATAATGTGCGGGGATTCGAATCAGGTCCTCCTCCCATTTCTAGATAAATCACCTTTTACACCATCCAAAATAACCTCTAGATTACCTTTTTCTCAACTTCTTTCTAAATACAATCTGGTAGATTCGTGGAGAGAAAGTAACCCAATGAAAAAGAAATTCACTTATTTCTCGACCCTCATCAAACCTTCACCAGAAAAGATAATCATATTTTTCTAAAAATAGGAATGATACCAGAAATTATTGCATCAGATATAATTCCGATTCCGTGGTCTGACCATAATGCAGTGTACACTACTAAAGCCTCAGCCATACCAAAAGCGCATGACCCAACGTGGTACTTACCGGACATAATGCTCAAACACCCACTACATCAGATGGCCATTGAACAAGCTTTAAAGGAATACATATCAATTAATAATACAACAGACATTTCCCCTAATAACACTGTGGGAAGCTCATAAGCCTGTCTTGCGTGGTACAATACAAAGACAAATGGCACTATTTAAACGGGAACGCAAAAATCTAGCAAAAAAACTAGAACTCAATTTTAATGCAGCCTACATATCATTCCAAGATAATCCATCTCAGAGTACAAAATCTCATCTGGAAAAATCTAGATTGGAATACGATCTATTTCTCACTGAGTCAGTTGATAAATCCCTCAAACGCTCCAAACACAATTTCTACATGAATACAAACAAACCAGGTACATATTTGGCTCGGGCATTAAATTCAACTAACAAATCTTTCAAACCAATACGTTTGAAATTATCAAAAAATGTTTATACTTGTAATCCAGTTAAAATAGTCCATAAATTTCACTCACATCTCCCAACTTTATACAAGACAAACAATGAATTTAATCCTACAGAGGCTGAATCCTTCTTCTCAAAAATAACCTTACCTGAGTTGTCTCAGAATCAAAAAAACAGTTTGGATGAGCCTATAACTATAGATGAAGTTGCTAACGCCATAAAAGACCTAAAACTTAACAAAAGACCAGGCCCAGATGGCTACTCGGCTTTATACTATAAAACATTCTCAGAAATACTCTCTCCCATTCTCACTGAAACTTTTAACAAACTTCTAGAAGGACATTCTTTTCGGCAAGAAACACTAATGGCAATTGTTTGTATGATCCCAAAACCCCTTTCTGATGATACTTCCTGTGTGAATTATCGGCCTATCTCTCTGTTAAACCTTGATATTAAATTATTAGCAAAAATAATAGCAAAACGCCTCAATAGCATTATAGGAAAATTAATACATAGAGATCAAGTAGGCTTCATGCCAAATAGACAGGCAGGCGATAATATACGCAGGGCAGTGTTATTGGCACATATTGCTAAAAAACGGAAAATCCCTTTATGTTTTCTATCTCTCGATATTAAGAGGGCATTTGACACAGTATCCTGGCAATATATGCAATATTCATTACAAAAATGGGGTTTTGGACCCCACTTTTTAACATGGATCAAAGCATTATAAAATAAACCCAAAGCCTATATAAAATATGCTGGATACAAATCTGATGCCTTTAATATCGAAAGAGGTACCCGACAGGGTTGCCCATTATCTCCCTTATTATTTGCCCTTATACTCGAACCCATGGCCCAATACATCAGAACAAACCAAACTATAACTGGCATTGAAGTAGGAGGTATTACACACAAATTATGTATATTTGCAGACGATATATTACTTTTTCTATCATCACCACAGGTCTCTGGTCCTAACTTAATACCAGCTCTTGATGGATTTGCAGCCCTATCCGGCCTTATGATTAATCCTAAGAAATGCCTAGTGCTTAATATTTCGCTCACAAACATGGAATTGATCCCAGCTAGGGCTGCACTCCCGTTCACATGGGCAGAAAAATCAATCCCATATCTTGGAATTCATTTAACAGCATCTCATTCTGACTTATTCTCAACCAATTATCCTCCTGTATTAAGACAGATCACAAATCTAATAAAACAATGGTCGCAACTTCCTTTATCCTGGATAGGGAAGATTAATGCAATCAAAATGACTATTCTACCCAAATTGCTTTATCTATTCAGAGTCCTCCCTATTCCAATTCCTTTCTATTTTTTGAGAATAGTACAAAAAAGAGCAACTTCGTTTATATGGGGCTCTTCTAAACCACGTATACCTATACACACACTACATCTTCCCAAAAATAAAGGAGGCCTGGGATACCCTAATTTTACTAACTACTACAGAGCAGCACATTTGGCCAGTCTGTCCAAATACCATGCAAAACAGGAAATCCCATTATGGGTATTTATAGAGGCTTTAGAAAATGACCCTCTATTAATATCAAACTTGTTATGGCTTGATCCTAAAGACCGCTTTAAAATTCATAATCCCATAACTAAACACTTCTTATCTCTCTGGGATAAACTAAAAACCAAATATCAGTTACAATCTCCACACAATCCTCTCCTTTCTTTTATCAGAAATCCGGCCTTTTATCCGGCATGGATCTACCCAAATTCTTTTAAAGCTTGGACAACATCAGGCATTCAGACACTAAATGACTTCATAGCATCTAAATCATTCCTTTCATTCCCATCGCTTAGAGAAAAATATGATCTACCAAACTCTGAGATATTTAGATATCTCCAAATAAAAAATTTCTATACACCATTCCTAAAGGGGGATACACCATTATCCCAATTATCCATTTTTGAATCAATCTGTACAAAAGATCCATTTGCTAAAGGTACAGTTTCATCACTTTATAATCAATTATATGGAGTAGTAAATCTTAATAGACCCTCTTACGTTCAGAGGTGGGAGGAGGACCTGGGACGAACTTTAGAAGACACGGACTGGTCTAACATATGGCTCACATCTAAGTCATCTTCACCCAACATCTTAGCACTGGAGACAAATTATAAAGTCCTAACTCGCTGGTACCTTGTACCCGCTAGAGTGGCAAAATATTCACCTAATACCTCAGCTCTTTGTTTTCGAGGATGCCCAGAAATAGGCACACATTTACACATATGGTGGACATGCCCAGTAATCCAAACTTTCTGGAAGGAAGTCTTCGTGATTGCATCTAAAATATTTAAAAAAATAATACAACCAGATCCATATATAACTTTACTTAATCTAAAACCTGAATGGTTAACACTCTCTCAATTCATACTTATGATCCAACTAATAACGGCTGCAAAACAAACAGTGGCCAAGGCATGGAAATCTCCTACATTGGTACTAGCAGAAACAATTCACAGAATTAATAATACAATGTCCCATGCTAAGATGGTAGCCATCGATCAAAATCAAATTCCAAAATTTGAAAAACTTTGGCATCCTTGGATAAAACAACAGTTCCTGTCAAATTTCAATGACTCTGTCCTGTTGCCATGGTAACAGATTAAATGACTTACAGAGACACCCATTCTAAGGCTTCAAAGAGAACTAAAAATAATAATAAACTGACGAGCGGGACAACCTTGTGGACCATACCTTTCTACCCTTTTTATTCTTTCTCTTTCCTTTTCTCCACCTTACGATTAAAGCTCATTATCAGAATTTATTTGACCTATATACACTCTACCTGTAAACAATATGTATAGTAGGTATAAATCATTTAAATACCTACAAAAGTAACTAAGGAAATGATATATATCTTTAATTTAGGTTTACGTGAACCCAATGTTTAATATTTGAAATTTCATGATATTTACCTATATAAACCCTACTGTAAAACAATGAGCTTACTTTATAGATCCTTGTAAACTTACCTTATGTATCTTTATAATATTGTATACTCAATAAACTTCTTTTGAGAAGGAAAAAAAAAAAATACAAAAAATAACACGATCAGGATTTCAAAAACTAAAAAAAAATAACAAAATCTAAAAACATAAAATTTTTTTATTCTTTTCAGGAGAAAAGACAAATAAAAATATTTGAAATGAAATGAAATCACGATAAATAATAAAGAAAGAAGTTTGTGAGAAGTCTGTGTGAATATGAGCAGCAAAACAATTTCATTCTTCTAGCATTATAAAGAAGAAAAGAGTGCGCTGCATTAAACAATTTAAATTAAATTAAAACATTGCAGCATGACGAAAATGCTATATCCATTATGATTAATTAATTTTACCAGACCGAGCAGTTCCGTCTTGGAACTTATTCTGAGCATGCGTGGCACTTTGTGCGTCTGAATTGTCCACACACGGTCGGAATTTACGTGACTGGATTTTGTTGTCAGAAAATTTTATAGCCTGCTCTCAAACTTTGTGTGTCAGAAAATTCCGATGGAAAAAGTCCGATGGACCCCACACACGGTCGGAATTTCTGACAACAAGCTCTGATCGCACATTTCCATCAGAAATTCCAACCGTGTGTACAGGGCATTACAGTGTTGTGGCACCAGCACCACCACCACCAAAGGTCCAATTTTTCTACCACTGTTCAACAATGACATGTAATTACAATTCTTGACCTAATATTTCACAGCAGAGCCCGTTCCTGTGCCCACCAAGAGTAACTGTGGGGGCTTACAGTGTTGTGGCACGTGCCCCAGTTGAAGACCCCTTGGTTGGAACGCATCGAACGGTCTCCCCTCTCTCCATGCTGCTTTGCTGCTATTTTTATACCCATTTGGCTTTTTTAGCAATAAAAAACCTTTTTTACCTGCACTATGCGGAAGCTTTGTATTTTTCTCTTGCATATCACCTTGAGAGAAATTGCCTAATCTTTGGCTATTGGAACTATATGTCCTTGGAATTCCCGGTTTGATAATCTATTCTGGTGACTATCGGAGGTTCGTTGGTCGAAGTGCACCCCATGAGTTCCAACCTCTCGGACATCCTTCTATAGCCCATGTGAGGCTTACTGCTTGATTGACTCCATGTCATAAGACATTGGAGTCCACCCAATCTGGTAAGAGTACCCATCCTTTTTCATTTATTGATGTCAATCATTACTGATGTTGTCTTCCATCTACGGATCCATACCATACACCTTTGATGCAGTTTTCCACCTATGGACTCACATCATTTTTGATAGTCCTTCTGGAACTTTTACCTTTGAAGTATTTACCACAGAGTTGACACTAATGGACTATTGATTTATATATGCTTTTTTTCCAGAGTTAATACTCATGGACTTGACACATTCTTTCCCATTGACAACCTCTGGATATGACGTTGAGCACGTGCACTCAACTTCTTTGGTCAACCATGGCGAGGCCTGTTCTGAGTGGAACCTGTCCTGGTAAACCGCTATGGTCTTGGCCACCGTGCTGCAGCTCAGTTTCAGGGTCTTGGCAACCTTCTTATAGCCTAGGTCATCTTTATGTAGAGCAACAATTCTTTTTTTCAGATCCTCAGAAAGTTCTTTGCCATGAGGTGCCATGTTGAACTTTCAGGGACCAGTATGAGAGAGTGAGAGCGATAACACCAACTTTAACACACCTGCTCCCCATTCACACCTGAGACCTTGTTACAGTAACGAGTCACATGATGCCGGGGAGGGAAAATGGCTAATTGGGCCCAATTTGGACATTTTCACTTAGGGGTGTACTCGCTTTTGTTGCCAGTGGTTTAGACATTAATGGCTGTGTGTTGAGTTATTTTGAGGGGACAGCAAATTTACACTGTTATACAAGCTGTACACTCACTACTTTACGTTGTAGCAAAGTGTCATTTCTTCAGTGTTGTCACATGAAATGATATAATTAAATAGTTACAAAAATGTGAGGGGTGTACTCACTTTTGTGAGATACTGTATATATGTATATATATATATATATATATATATATATATATATATACCGTATTTATTGGCGTATAACACGCACTTTTTTCCCCTTAAAATCAGGGGAAAATCGTGGGTGCATGTTATACGCTGATCCCCGCTAATTGTGATCTATCGGCGGCGATCGCCGCCGACAATTGACATAGCGTGTAGTTTTAAATATGGCGCCGAGGAGTTCGGAGGGACTCGGCGGAGCTGAACGAGTGCCGCCGAGATCACAGTGACTGGGCGGAGCCGAGATACACATAGCCGAGTGTTCTCGGCTCTTTCCGGCGCCGCTCACAGTCACGCCCAGTCCCGCCGATGGACCTATGTTATGTCCATCATAGGGCAGGACTAGGTGTGACTGTGAGCGGCAACAAGAAGAGCCGAGTACACTCAGCTATGTGTATCTCGGCTCCGCCCAGTCACCGAGTCCCTCCAAACTCCGCGGCGCCATATTTAAAACTACACGCTTTGTGTATGTCGGCGACGACCATGTAATGGACACTGGGGGCAAGGCTGTACTGACCACTGGGGCAAGGCTGCACTGACCACTGGGGCAAGGCTGCACTGGGGCAAGGCTGCACTGACAAGGCTGCACTGAGGCAAAGCTGCACTGACAAGGCTGCACTGACAAGGCTGCACTGGGGCAAAGCTGCACTGACAATTCTGCACTGGGGCAAAGCTGCACTGACAAGGCTGCAATTGACACTGGGGCAAGGCTGCACTGACACTGACAAGGCTGCAGATGGACACGATAACGCTGCATTGATGGGCATTTAAATGTACGTTTTTTTTCCTTAAACTTCCCACCTAAAAGGTTTTTTTCTTAAAACTCCCTCCTAAACTTGGGGTGCGTGTTATACGCCAATAAATACGGTATATATACAGCCATTTACTAAAATCATTAATGTACACACAGCACCCCATATTGACAGAAAAACACAGAATTGTTGACATTTTTGCAGATTTATTAAAAAAGAAAAACTGAAATATCACATGGTCCTAAGTATTCAGACCCTTTGCTCAGTATTTAGTAGAAGCACCCTTTTGATCTAATACAGCCATGAGTCTTTTTGGGAAAGATGCAACAAATTTTTCACACCTGGATTTGGGGATCCTCTGCCATTCCTCTTTGCAGATCCTCTCCAGTTCTGTCAGGTTGGATGGTAAACGTTGGTGGACAGCCATTTTTAGGTCTCTCCAGAGATGCTCAATTGGGTTTAAGTCAGGGCTCTGGCTGGGCCATTCAAGAACAGTCACGGAGTTGTTGTGAAGCCACTCCGTTATTTTAGCTGTGTGCTTAGAGTCATTGTCTTGTTGGAAGGTAAACCTTCGGCCCAGTCTGAGGTCCTGAGCACTCTGGAGAAGGTTTTTGTCCAGGATATCCCTGTACTTGGCCGCATTCATCTTTCCCTCAATTGCAATCAGTCGTCCTTTCCCTGCAGCTGAAAAACACCCCCACAGCATGATGCTGCCACCACCATGCTTCACCGTTGGGACTGTATTGGACAGGTGATGAGCAGTGCCTGGCTTTCTCCACACATATCGCTTAGAATTAAGGCCAAAAAGTTATATCTTGGTCTCATCAGACCAGAGAATCTTATTTCTCACCATCTTGGAGTCCTTCAGGTGTTTTTTTAGCAAACTTCATGCAAGCTTTCATGTGTATTGCACTGAGGAGAGGCTTCTGTCGGGCCACTCTGCCATAAAGCCCCGACTGGTGGAAGGCTGCAGTGATGGTTGACTTTCTACAACTTTCTCCCATCTCCTTACTGCATCTCTGGAGCTCAGCCACAGTGATCTTTGGGTTCTTCTTTACCTCTCTCACCAAGGCTCTTCTCCCCCAATTGCTAACTTTGGCCGGACGGCCAGCTCTAGGAAGGGTTCCGGTCATCCCAAACATCTTCCATTTAAGGATTATGGAGGCCACTGTGCTCTTAGGAACCTTAAGTGCAGCAGAAATTTTTTTGTAACCTTGGCCAGATCTGTGCCTTGCCACAATTCTGTCTCTGAGCTCTTCAGGCAGTTCCTTTGACCTCATGATTCTCATTTGCTCTGACATGCGCTGTGAGTCATAAGGTCTTATATAGACAGGTGTGTGGCTTTCCTAATCAAGTCCAATCAGTATAATAAAACACAGCTGGACTCAAATGAAGGTGTAGAACCATCACAAGGATGAACAGAAGAAATGGACAGCACCTGAGTTAAATATATGTCACAGCAAAGGGTCTGAATACTTAGGACCATGTGATTATTCAGTTTTTCTTTTTTAATAAATCTGCAAAAATGTCAACAATTCTATGTTTTTCTGTCAATATGGGGTGCTATACGTACATTAATGAGGAAAAAATGAACTTAAATGATTTTAGCAAATGGCTGCAATATAACAAAGAGTGAAAATTTTAAGGGGATCTGAATACTTTCCGTCCCCACTGTATATATATACAGTGTAGTATTAATACAACAAACAACAAAACGATTGAGCCCCTTCCTACAAAATCAAGCACTTGTGGGATAGGTGAAACAATTCAAAATTCCCTTAATGGGTTAATATTATGACCAATTAGGTATGAAGCAGCTACCACACACACCTACCGATGGCAAGTTTTAAACATAAAATAAAACATACATAAAGGCATCGCTACATAGCAAAACACAGTCCACTTATTCGAGGTGTGCTGTCATACAATAGTGCATACATACTGTATAAAAAGTCAAAGATGAGCTGAAAACGTATGCTAAATCAGCTCCTATATAAATGTATAAACTGTTCCTCAGGCCTTTCGGTTCCTTTAGAGAACTACCTTATTCTAACAAACCCCAATTTATTGGTATATCTAAGAGTGCACTACACTAACGTACCTCCTACTACCCCCCCAGAGTTTCTACTTAGTGCTAATAACAAGACACTGACTAGCTCTCCACCAAATAGGTGGATTCCAGAGCAAGCACTCATTACACCCTCCACCCCTTTCCTTCCCCCTAATCTCTTTAAATCCCCTACCTATCCTTCCTAATCCTATCCCCCCCTCCCCATTATCCTAAATCTTACACAAACACATACTATAACCTTAATCAGTTGCTTCTACCATACTCAGACTTCAAACACACCTTTTCAGCAAGATCCTCAAACCTTTCAGGTCTGATACTTATACACAAACCACTGAAATATGGCATATGCATTCTTAGGCAAAGCTCCAACCATTGTATCTCACAACATAAATGGCCTGAACATTCCTGAAAAAAGGTTGAAACTATTGAAAGAACTCAAAAAGGTCAGATCATCCATTGTACTCCTACAGGAAACAAACTTCAAAAGCAACCAAATTCCTAGACTAACAGATAACATTTTTACAAAGGTATTCCACGCCACTAACCCCCTAGCTAAAACAAAGGGAGTAGCCATCTTAATCAATAAAGACGCACCTTTTGAACTAAAACAACAACTCATTGATACAGAAGGTCGTTACATCTTCTTAAAAGGTACCTGGGAAGGCTCCCCAATTACAATAGCCAATGTCTATTTTCCAAATACTGCACATGTCCCATTTTGCCGCAAAATAACTGACGAACTTAAATGGTTCGCAGAAGGATGCATTATCCTAGGAGGAGATTTTACTATACCACTCTCCCCTCTTAAGGATACCTCCACGGGACAAACCTCAATAGCTTACAAGATCCTCAAAAGAATTAAAGCACTTTTACATTCCCTCTCTCTTGTAGACACATGGAGATCTGCACATCCCACAGAGAAAGACTTTTCATTCTTCTCCCCCCCGCACAAACGTTACTCAAGAATAGACATGATTTTCATAACACAAAGAGATTTGACCAACCTATCCTCAGCTGAAATAGGTATTATTTCTCTCTCTGATCATGCTCCAACAGCTATCACACTCTCTTTCAACCCACCTAAACGTTCCTCCTTTAATTGGAGACTTAACGCTTCACTACTAACTGATCAAAACATAAAAGATGAAATACTCTCCACTATTAATGACTGTTTCCAACACAACATCGACACAGATACAAACCCTCTAAACAACTGGGAAGCACACAAAGCTGTGGTGAGAGGGGAACTCATAAAATGGGAAGCAAGGAAGAAAAAGGAAAGAGAAGGTGAAATCCAAAGACTATCCCATTGCATCGCTAAATTAGAACAACAACATAAACAATCCCTCTCGATTAAGATAGAAGAGGAATTAACACAATGTAGAAATTCCCTGAAAGAAATACTAGATCTAAAAATTAAGAAAGCCCTTTCTTTTAAGAAAAGTATTTTCTTTGAATATGGAGATAAAAGTGGGAAACAACTGGCTAGAGCACTCAAAGAGGCAACAATAGCAGGTCAAATACATTCAATAAAAGACAAAAGGGGAACCCCCAAACATAACCCCACAGACATTGCCAAGCTTTTCCATGAATTCTACTCCAAATTATACAACCTCCCAGCACAACACAAACCTCCCCATCTACCACTTACGAAACAAGAAACAATCCTAGAATTCCTTAGAAACAGCAAAATTCCTTCGCTCACAACAGAAGACTCCCCAAAATTAGAAGAACCCATAAATTTAAATGAAATACAAGAAGCCATCAAAAATCTAAAGTCAGGAAAGAGCCCAGGCCCCGTGGATTCACATCCCAGTACTATAAAACCTACACACATCTACTGACTAAACCTCTACTATCCGCCTTCAATCACTTATCAACTAACACTCATAACTCTAAATCCTTCCTCATGGCACATATAGCAGTAGTACCCAAACCAGACAAGGACCATACAGACTGTGCAAATTACAGACCCATTTCCCTCCTGAACATTGATCTAAAACTACTAGCAAAAATCCTAGCCAATAGAATGAAACCCGTCTTAGCACACATTATCAGCCCAGAACAAGTAGGATTCATGCCAGGTCGAGAGGCCAGAGACAATATCACGAAAGCATTAAACCTCATTCACCATGCCCAGGAATCTAAAACCAAAGGACTTCTATTATCCACTGACGCCGAGAAGGCCTTCGATAGAGTCTCCTGGGATTACATGTTAACCACTTGCTCCCATATAGGCCTCAGTGCGAACATGCTCTCTTGGATCACAGCACTCTATCGGAGCCCTCAGGCAAAAATTAAAGTTAATAATGTTCTTTCTGACCCCATTGATATAAATAATGGCACTCACCAAGGTTGCCCTCTTTCCCCAATCCTTTTCATCATTTCCCTAGAACCATTAATAAGATCAATTAATCTAAACAACGATATCTGTGGTTTCAAAGTAGGGAAGGTCGAGTACAAAACTGCCACTTACGCAGATGATCTCCTTTTCTTCCTTACACAACCCCATATATCTGTCCCCAACCTTAAAAAACCTTAAAAAACTATTTGAAATCTTTGGTTATATTTCAAACTTCAAAGTAAACCAATCAAAATCAGAAGCCCTTATAATATAATATCAATCTGAATCCAGATCAATTAAAATTAATGAAAGAAAATTACTCATACAAATGGGAAAAATCATCTCTCAAATACCTGGGGATAAACCTAACAAACAACATAGACTCACTCTACTCTGCCAATTATAAACCCCTTCTCACCAATATTACTAAAGATCTCAATAGATGGTCATCAAAGGCATTCTCATGGTTTGGTAGAGCCCCAATCTTGAAAATGACGGTGCTACCCAGACTACTCTACCTTTTCAATGCACTCCCCATTAAATTACCTAATCTCTTCTTCAGTAATCTTCTAAAAACACAGAGATGCTTCTTTTGGGCTGGAAAGAAACCCAGAATTAATTTCAAGACACTAACACTACCCAAAGACAGAGGAGGGATAGGTTTACCAGACTTCAAGAAATACCATCAAGCCTCCCATATCACAAGAATAATAGATTGGCACTGTCATGGATACAATAAGGACTGGGTAACCCTAGAACAAAACCTATCTTCACACCATTTACTCTTCTATCCATGGTCGTTACATTCTAAAAATGTCAGGAATTTAAACCACCCTCTCATCGCAAATACACTCAAGTTTGGCACACAATAGCTAAAACACACAAAATAACTTCAATTCCAGGTCCACTAACACCTATCACTAATAATCCTAACTTCATCCCAGGTTTACACATTAAAAAAATGAACACCTACTTGCTACACATTGCATAAATGCCTCAAAAGTCAAATCATTTGAAACCCTACAATCAGATTGGGGCAAATCACTTCGCAGCCTGTGGTTTTACATGCAATTGAAGGATTTCCTGGTAAACAGTAAACATAAAACACAATTCTGCCTCCCGTTGTCACAACTAGAATGCCTTTGCCTCAAAGGATCCCAGGTACCTAATACCACGTCTCTGGCATATTCTTGGTTAACCAGGAATACACCGACAAACAATACGCACAAAGAAAAATGGGAAAGAGACCTGGATACTACAATCACTGGAAAACAATGGGAAAAGGCATGCATTGTGTTGCACAAATGTTCACTAAGCTCCAAATACCAGGAGATTTCCTATAAAATACTCATCCAATGGTATATTACACCACTGAAGGCTGGGAGATGGTCCGCAGCAATGCCAAACACATGTTGGCGATGTAAAAACCACATAGGCACCTTTTTTCATATCTGGTGGGAATGCCCCTCTATTCTTACATATTGGGAAGAAGTCAAGAAATGGGTCAAACACATCACAGAGACTAAACTTGAATTGAACGCTACCATCTGTCTGATTAACCTAATTCCTTGCACATTAAGTAAATACAAAAAATCGCTTACCACACACTTACTGCTAGCAGCTAAAACACTCATCCCCCTATACTGGAAATCTACAAGAGTACCAAAGATCAAGGAATGGATAGACAGGATACACTACATATACAAAATAGAAGAAATAGCAGCCATGAAAACAGAAAACAGTGATAACTTTATCAAAACATGGCAACCATGGCTACTGTTCACTTACTCTGCCGAATACAAATTAATTATGGAATAACTTCTTAAAAATGACAATACTCTGTTATACATGTCTACCATATGTTGGAAAAATGTAACCACAGTCTGCACCTGAGCACATATATATGTTATTTTCATGCACTTATGGAAATGTGATAAGCCAAAATTTTCAATTCTGCTCCCCCCTCTTATTATACTCCCTCTCCCCTCCTATACTCTTTTTTCTCCCCCCCTTCCCTTACTCTTACCTTTAATTCTACATTCTCATTACCCTCCTTAATCCCTTCCTCTCAAAGCATATATATTACATGACAATATGCCACTAATTTCAAATTTTATAAATTCACTTAAAACCTTTTAAAGTTCTGTTAAAAATTAAGATATCTGTACGCTGACAATTGTTAACAGAAAGTTCAGTGTATATCTTTTATTTGCTAATGTCTACTGTAAGACTTCTTAAGCTGAAATAAAAACCTTTGATTGTGAAAAAAAAAAATATATAGAAAAAGTCCAAACAGTGTTAAATTACCACACTGAGATGCAAAGCTGTCACCAACACCTCCACACGTGAAAAAATGGGGGATAAGCAAGTCGCCTTTAAATTACCAAAAATAACTGGATAAAAAGCATAAACACCAGATCTTTACTTGAGCGCTCTTTCTCTGAATGATTTTCGCCCCAGATCCTGTTGCAGCCGGGAGGGTGGATCACAAGCTAATGAGCTCACTCCAAAACAAAAGAAAGAACTTTATAGCATAATCCCATTTAAAATAATGTATTGTATTCAAACTTCCCCCTTTTAGGACTTGCACTTACAGAGAATAAAATCCAAACAGGCATCTCATTTATGATATCACTAAACCAGTGGGGATCACGGCGGTGTCTCCTACCACACTCAGCTCAGCTTTCTAGCAGTAGCGGTGTCCCCGAGTGGCGTGCTGACGTCAATATTGGTTGTCGTATTGCCCCACCTTGACGCATTTTGTCATCCTGACATCATCTGAAGGTGTGGCCATATGACACAAAGTACCATTTTATACACCGGCTGATTAGGGAACGTTTAACCCCTCACAGCTTGCGGCTTCCATCCACTAACTGGAATACCTTAAAACCAGCAGGAAAGAACTCGTCCACCTCCATGAGACCATTTGAATGGCCAACAACCTCCCCACATGCACAGACCAACATAAGTGCCAGGAGAGAAGCAGGAAACCCCCGAATACGGACCCATGCACGTGAATTTGCCATCAATCCAACACAGCACATTAATAACATTTCAAGGTGCTATTGGCATAGTATGATACAGATACATACAAAATACATAAAATTGATAAATGATAAAGCTCTAAAACAATACAATGTATATAGATGTAAAGCAATAAAATTTAAAAACAACAGTAAGCGGCTTGACTTACAAACAATATAATAACAAAATTGATGACATTTGCTAACATAATAAACCTTATAGACCGTCATCAGTCAAAATAGCTAACTATATAATAAAATCTTACAATATGTTATTCTTATATTTAATGGGTTGCCTATCACCCATAACAGATAGGTTAAATAATTTAAAATAACCTCATTATTGTATTAGGTGTATTAATTGTAAATTTGATCCCCAAGGTTCCTAAGATAACATGAGAACTTAAAAATAGGTTAATGGAACAGTATATTTTAAACTGGGTCAGTAGTCACTAATGAAATAGTTAACATCTAGTTCTATATTCATACTGCCAGGCCTTAATGTATTCATAAGGAATATCCATCTTGTTTCTCTCTTGGATCGCATGGGCATTGTAGGACGTACACTACATGTGTAGTACCACACGTTATAAATTCTGAAATTTCGAATGTCCTATTATTACCAGTAGAAGAGAATTCAGTCAGACCTCCAATTGGACAATTAACTTGAGAACAGGCTTTACACCTCCTACAGGAAAAGAAACCAGCACGGTCCCAAAACATGCGTGGTCGGATGGAAGGATCTAGAACTTTTTTGACCACCCTATCCCCAAAATTGGGTGCTTTTCTATAAATAAAAGAAGGATTTTCTGAAAGTGCCTGATTGAGAACTCTATCCATACTCTATCCATCCATTGAAAATATCCCCAATTTATTTATATTGTACATGAAAGTTGGAAATGAAACCTCCACTCCTGTTTACAACTACCTAGACGTTCTTTATCTGTTAAGCAGGTTTCACGTGGGGTTTCTCCAACTTCATCTATAATTTTATCCAGTTGCTGTGCTTTATAGCCTTTCTGTAGAAACCTATCCTTAATGATTTTGGATTGTGACAGAAAATCAGTGTCAGTAGTACAATTTCTCCTAACACGCATTATCTGTCCTTTAAGGATGTTTTTTAACCAATGGCCACTACTGAACGGAAAAAAGCTATTCCTATCTGTAGGTTTAAAATAAACCGTAGTGGTCAGCAATTCCCCCTGTCTCAAAACGTTTACATCTAAGTAGTGGAAATGTTCTCTCTTACACTCATAATCCAATTTTATGTTATTATTATTAGAGTTAAGTTCTAACAGGAATTTGTGCAGGGAACTCTCATTTTCCTCCCAAATGAAGAATAGGTCATCAATATACCTTTATAAAAGAGCAAGCCTTCTCTCTTCTTAGAAAACACAAATTTATCTTCCCACTCCCCCATAAAAAGATTTGCCAAACTGGGAGCAAACTTTGTGCCCATCGTAAACTCCTCTTTTTTGCGAATAAAACTGATGGTTATACCAAAAGTAGTTGGGAGACAGGCAAAAGTCTAATACCTGTCTCAAAAACACTTTCTGTTCAAATGGTATATCGTCTCTTTGGCTTAAAGCCCAATTTAGCGCCAACAAGGCATCATCATGCTGGATAATGGTGTACAGTGATGACACATCCGCTGTCACCAAAAAGACTTCAGATTTTGCTGACAGATTACCTTCACTGATTAACTGTAAAATGTTTTTAGTGTCTTTTAAATAAGCTTTTGTCTGTAAGACACTTACTTGTAAAAAACTTATCAAGGTACTGCCCCAATCTTGCTGTGACTGATCCTATACTGTTCACAATGGGGCGTGCTGGAGGATATGTACCTTTGGCAGAGTATGAATAGTTGGAATTCTGCAGAAGCTGGGTACCAAATATTTATTTTCTTTCTTATTGAGGACCCTTTTATCAAATCTAAGGTCGACTAATCGCTGAAGATCTTTCTGATAAGCCGAGGTGGGTTCAGAACTTAACTGTACATATGTATTCTCATCAGATAGCATGTTATTAATTTGAGTGTCATAAAAACTTTTATCCAAAATGACCACACCTCCACCTTTATCTGTGGGGTGAATTATGACATTATTTCTGTCCTCAAGTTGCTCAATGCCTTTCTGAATGAATCCCGGATTTAGGTTTTTCTTAGGTACTACTTGTAAACTGAATTTCTGAAAACTTCTACATGCTGATTTGTGGTATTAGCTGGATTAAACAATGATTTATTTTTAAAACCACTGTCCACACCTATCACATTACTATTTACTACATTATTATTCCTAGACCCACTATTCAGAAAATATTTCTTTAAGTTAATCTTCCTATTATATTTGTGTATATCCATATATACATCAAATTTATTTAACGCTTTTTTTGGGGCACATTTAAGTGCAGAGTTCAAAATGTCCATCTCTTTGTGGGTCAATTCTGCTTTATTAAGATTATATACTCCCACTAATCCATCTCCCTCCTTCTTTTTCTTTTTAAATGGAATCCTCCAACCTGCCCTACACCCTCTCCTTCCCTTCTTAAAGGTTCCAGTAGGTGTTGGTACGGTCTCTTCTCGTGTTGGGGTTTCCACCATCCCTGCTGGTTGGCAGGGGGGCTGAGGGACCCAATGGCCTTCCTTTGAAGGGTCGACTCCCCCGGTTTAACCGGTTGCACCCCTTCTCCCTCGCCCTAAAAAATGACGGGGGGGACCTGATGTTCCCCCATTCATCGTATTGGACTTTTTCTATACATTTATTTTGTAGCTGATTTAGCATACATTTGCAGCTCATCTTTGACATTTTTACTATGTATGCACTATTGTATGACAGCACACCTGGAATAATTTGACTGTGTTTTGCTATGTAGCACTGCCTTTATGTAAGTTTTATTTTATGTTTAAAACTTGCCATCTGTAGGTGGGTGTGGTAGCTGCTTCAGACCTAATTGGTCATAATATTAACCAATTTGAATTGTTTCACCTATCCCACAAGAGCTTAATTTTGTAGGAAGGGGCTCAATCATGTTGTTTGTTCTATTATTACTATTAGTATTAAATTCGAGCAGCTATGGAGGCTGTGACATTTTTAGCAAACAGACAAATTGATCTAAATTCACTATTCACTGTGAATTCAGACACTGCAGTTAAGGATGATCATAAAGGTACATTATTAGCCCTGGGGAATGTATTAGAAAAACAGGTCAGGACATGGTGGTATATCTGCACCATGGAACAGTACCTAAAAGAAAAGATCATTGTAAGAAGTTTAAGATGGGAGGTGACTGGGCATGGCTTGGACTCCACCGAGATGGCGGTGTGACTCCTGAGCTCCAGCACACAGCGGGATAATATAGCGGCCCATGGCGACCAGAGGCACTGAAAACAACCCCTGAATTGGTGGATTACTTCCCCAACACTCCGACAGCATGCCCAGAAAGCGGCAGGCGGAACATCGCCTGAAAAAGCTGACAGACTACTATACACAGCCACCACTGCCTCATGGGCAAGATGGTGCTGGCTCCTCTCCTTCTCCACGGACGGCTCACAGGCATCCACAGAGCCACAACGATCAGGCATACAGGCAAGCTTTTGATCCTGGGGAATCATCACAAACCCCCTCACCCCTCAACAGGAGCCCAGCTAAAGCTTGTTTCAGAATGGATGATTCAGGTCTGCAGCAATGTGAGGTAAGATCTAATGCAGACTCACAGGAAGACACCAGAGAGCTCCCTGACTCCATAGTCTCATTCCCCACGCTGAAATAGCCAGTGCTGGATAAAACACTTAAAGATATACTTATCTCATTAAGAAGCACTATCCACACTGACATGATGGCATGTATGAGAAAATTTAATACAGAACTAACTGCAGTGGGTGACAGAGTTGACCATATTGAAACCAGAATGGGGGAATACACCACGACCATTAATGACTTGGTAGATGCACATGACACAGCAGAAGAAGAACAAACATGGATCAAAGCAAAATTAGCAGATTTAGAAGACAGATCCAGAAGAAATAATGTCAAAATAAGAGGTATCCTAGAAACAGTACAATCTTCTGAACTGCGCTCCTATACTACTGCAATGCTAGCTACCTTAATGCCTGATCTCCCTGCCGTTGAGCTATCTATAGACAGGATTCACCGTTTACCAAAGCCCTCATTCATGCCAGAAAATGCACCCAGGGATGTTTTATTCCGAATGCATTTTTATCAAACTAAAGAACGCTTGATGTTGATCACACGCAAAGGGGAACACCACAATACTGATTATTCCACATTGCAATTTTATGCAGATCTGTCACAGTTCACTCTGCAACTTCGCAAAAATCTGACCAACGTCACAAAAGCGTTAAGGAACCACAATGTTGATTATAGGTGGGGGTACCCGACCAAATTGCTGGTTACTAAAGATGGAATAACCCACGTGATCACATCCTCAACCAAAAGCTATCAGCTCCTCCTAAAATGGAAGATCATATTGGATGATCACCCCACCTACTCTAATACAAGGGACCTCAACAAAATCCCCCCTGAGTGGAAACAGGTTTCTGATTCTACATAAACCAAGAGGTCTATAAATTTCTATCATGATGCCTCAAAGTGCCTGCCCTAACATAGGGCCCCAGCTTTTGGAGCTTCTTCCACACCACAAGCTCCCAAAAACCTGAGCAGATATGATCTGCACCTGGGTTTTGAATACACTCCTTTTAAGTTCAAGTTTATGCTGTTTTCTTTTTGTTCACCAGTTTTACTTACAGAAACTATACCTGCCATTCTACTCTGGACTTTTCAACTAAGATCAACCTGCAAAACAAGATAACAACAGACCCTTCATGAGCTTCCACAACCAGAAACATGGAGCGATCAACTCCCGCAGCACGCCTACATATGGACCTAACTGTGAGTACACCTACTACATGACACAAAAAGCATCACCTAACAAACACTATGCCAGTTAGAATACTCTCAATAAATGCACATGGGCTAAATCACCCAGCTAAGAGGACATCCCTCTGGAGAGAGGCTGTCTCCTCTCAGTGTGATGTGCTATGCGTTCAAGAGACACACTTCCACCATAAAGCACCGCCTAAGTGTACTCACAAATCCTTTCAACACTATTTTCACTCTAACATGACAGCCTAAAGGAGAGGAGTGATGATTGCAGTCAAGGACACAATTTCCTTCCACCTCCTATCCGAAACAACTGACCCATTAGGCCGATACCTTATCATCATTGGTGACATCAATAATGTCAGCTACACTTTGGTGAATGTTTATGTTCCCAACAAACGTCAAATTAAATTTCTAAATGAACTCATGTGGAAGGTACAACAAGGATCTCTCATAATGTGTGGGGACTTTAACATTGTTCCTAACCCACAAATGGATTCCACTACAGCACCTTCTAAAAGAACACCATCTTTAGCAAACTTTTTACATTCACATGAATTGTACGATGCCTGGTGTTGTACACATGCCAATGAAAGAGACTACTCCTTCTTCTCCCATAGACACTGTACATACATGAGGATTGATCTGTTTTTGATGGATAAGTGGTTGCTCCAAAAGGTAACCCAAACCAAAACTGACACAATAACATGGTCACACCATGTTCCTATTTTCCTCACACTAAGGGACTTATACGCTAACACCACTGCTTATATATGGCGTTCTAACTCGCAAATTATATAAAACCCTAACACTAAGAAAACCTTGGAGGACCGCTTGTCCGATTACTTCCAGATCAATTCCTCTTCCACCGATAATGCATTTTTATTATGGAATGCCCACAAAGCATATATAAGAGGTATATTCATCCAACTAGGGGCTAGGATTAGAAGCAGAGGCAGCAGAAAATCACTACCTTGATGACAGAAATCGACTTCCTGGAGGCCCATAACAAAAATAATCCTACCCCTTCCACTTGTGCAAAACTCACCACCCTAAGACATGACCTCAGGCTAATTCTACTCCACACTTTCGAACACAAGCATTGCCGATGCTTTCAGTGACTATTATAGCTCTCTTTATAACCTAAACCAAGACGATCTCACAACACAGCCTTCTTCGACAAACATAACAGACTTCCTCTCAGACATCAAACTACCCAAACTCACATCAGCACAACTCCAAGAACTAAATTCTCCCTTCTCTTTGACTGAATTACTACAGGCCATACAGACACTCCCGTGTAACAAATCTTCTGGCCCAGATGGACTCATAGGAGAATATTATAAAGCTTCAAAACAATTTTAGGACCGCACCTCCTTAGAGTGTTTGATAGCACAGCTGCCTCTGCTTCCTTCCCACCCGAAATGCCTATATCATTATTAAATAATAATCTCAAGATCTACACCAAAATGAGAGCATTGAGACTGGTTGATGTTCTACCCACCCTAATTGACCCAGATCAATCGGGCTTTACAAAAGGGAAACAATTATCAGATGCAACAAGACGCCTAATCAATATAATTCACATCGCTAGGAAAAGTTGAACGCCTTCTCTGCTTCTAGCTTTGGACGCAGAGAAGGCGTTCGATAGAGTACATTGGCTCTATCTGACACACGCTTTAGAAAAATTTGGATTTACTGGCCATTTGCTATCTGCTATTCTAGTCCTGTACACCCCACCATCAGCTAGAGTATATACGTCAGAGATGCTGTCTAAACCCTTTGGGATAACAAATGGCACCAGACAGGGGTGTCCAATGTCTCCCCTCATTTTTTTTTCTCCTCATGGAGCCACTAGCCGCAAACATTAGACAAACACTTGAAATACAGGGTTTCATGATCAACAACAGAAAACATGTCATTAGTCTTTTTGCTGATGACGTAATCCTAATGCTCACGAATCCGCTGTCTTCCCTGGAAAAAGTATCTTGTTTACTTCAAAACTATGGCAAGGTTTCATACTACAAAGTGAATGACAATAAATCATATATATTGGATCTAGAGGTGTCTCCACAAGAAAAATTGGACATGCAAGCCAAATTTCCATATGTATGGAATAATTATACAATTAACTACTTGGGGATTAACCTTACTTCTCATGCCAAACAGCTTTTTAAAGCTAACTACCTACCACTTGAAAGCAAAGTAAAAGAAGGAACACAGAAATTAAGCAAACATATACTTTCATGGTCAGGAAGGTTAGCAGCCTTTAAAATGCAGATACTACCTCAAGTATTATACATCTTCAGAACAGTCCCCGTACCTGCCAGGAAAATTTTCTTTAAAAATCTACAAGGTATACTCTCCAACTTCCTATGGGAGGGAAAAAAAGCGAGAAGTGCTTTTTCTAAACTTAGCAAGACTAGGAGGGCAGGAGGAGTAGGTGCACCAGTCTTCCTTGACTATCATATAGCCGCAATATTAGCACAGACCAGAGGATGGTTACCAAACCAACCCACGCCATTATAGAGTCTCATAGAACAATCTCAAATATCGGGTGGGGATTTACATGATTACATCTTGGCCTACCCCTCTATTTACACAAAATCCACAGAAGTCTCTACCCCAATCTTAGTAACTTAGTAACTCTGGATTATTGAAAAAAATTAGTGCTATCTGATTCTCTCTACTATCCGCCTTGCAATACCTATTACCACAATAGCACTGATAATACCTGACTTGAATTTGACAAAATGGGCATCTGGAGGTATAAAATGGATCTCAGATCTATTCATAGACACAATTTTTAAATCCTTCACACAAATACAAGCAGAATTCAGCCTTCCAACTTATAGTTGAATAATTCAACTATTTAAGGGTTACCTCTTAACCCAAAGGTAGAAATCCCACACACTACAATTTGTTCTGGAAAATACATATATACATTACCGCTAAAGCAAGTCGCAGAGGCGGAACATCGCTATTCTATAACTTTCTCAATAATAAATCTACTCTTGAGAAAACAAACTCTATGCTTGCATGGGAAGGGGATTTGGATATCTCATATAAAGAAGAGCAGTGGCATAAAGCATTACAACACATATACTCAGCAATAGGGATGAGCTTCGTGTGGTTCGGCTGTTCGGTCGTTCGTCGAATTGCGAACAATATGGGCCGTTCGCGCCAAATTCATGTGGCGCGTCACGGCCCATAATTCACTGCGGCATCGCAGTGCATTGCTTGCTGATGATTGGCCAAGCATGCACTATGACCCGCATGCTTGGCCAATCACAGCGCCGCCTGAACAGAGAGCCGTAATTGGCCAAAGCCAAGGAGGCTTTGGCCAATTATGGCTCAGGGGATTTAGTACACGCCCCACACTATATAAGGCCGCCTGCACGGCGGCCCTGTGTAGTGTGTGTTCCGGCGTTGAAAGAGATAGACAGAGAGACAGTGTTTGATTTGAGTTAGATAGATTAGGCAGAACAGTCAGTCAGTTAGCTGCACTTACAGTGTATTGTGTATATATATGCATCCCAGGTGTTGCATATAAATATATACACTGTACTCAGTTTAGCTAGATCCGTTTCTGTTATCTTCTAGACTATTTACATTTAGTGCAGTGCGTCCTGCTCACAGTGTTCAGCTAGATCCGTTCCTGTTATCTTCTAGACTATTTACATTTAGTGCAGTGTGTCCTGCTCACAGTGTTAAGCTAGATCCGTTCCTGTTATCTTCTAGACTATTTACATTTAGTGCAGTGCGTCCTGCTCACAGTGTTCAGCTAGATCCGTTCCTGTTATCTTCTAGACTATTTACATTTAGTGCAGTGCGTCCTGCTCACAGTGTTCAGCTAGATCCGTTCCTGTTAAATTCTAGACTATTTACATTTAGTGCAGTGCGTCCTGCTCACAGTGTTCAGCTAGATCCGTTCCTGTTATCTTCTAGACTATTTACATTTAGTGCAGTGCGTCCTGCTCACAGTGTTCAGCTAGATCCGTTCCTGTTATCTTCTAGACTATTTACATTTAGTGCAGTGCGTCCTGCTCACAGTGTTCAGCTAGATCCGTTCCTGTTATCTTCCTACTGACAGGCAGGCTTGTCTTGTTACAGTATTTACAGCTACCTAAAGGAAATTACTGGTGTTCTTTTGATCCTATTAGTACCACGGTCAGGCAGCTAGACTATTTACATTTAGTGCAGTGCGTCCTGCTCACAGTGTTCAGCTAGATCCGTTCCTGTTATCTTCTAGACTATTTACATTTAGTGCAGTGCGTCCTGCTCACAGTGTTCAGCTAGATCCGTTCCTGTTAAATTCTAGACTATTTACATTTAGTGCAGTGCGTCCTGCTCACAGTGTTCAGCTAGATCCGTTCCTGTTATCTTCTAGACTATTTACATTTAGTGCAGTGCATCCTGCTCACAGTGTTCAGCTAGATCCGTTCCTGTTATCTTCTAGACTATTTACATTTAGTGCAGTGCGTCCTGCTCACAGTGTTTAGCTAGATCCGTTCCTGTTATCTTCCTACTGACAGGCAGGCTTGTCTTGTTACAGTATTAACAGCTACCTAAAGAAAATTACTGGTGTTCTTTTGATCCTATTAGTACCACGGTCAGGCAGCTAGACTATTTACATTTAGTAAAGTGCGTCCTGCTCACAGTGTTCAGCTAAAGCTACCTTTAGAAGGTTGGTGGTGTTCTCATACTACAGGCAGGTAGTTGATTTTGCTAGCTGCAGTATATATATATATATATATATATATATATATATATATATATATATATATATATCCCAGCTTAGTGCAGCTACAGGCCATTAGTATGTCTGGAAGGCCAAGAAGGAGAGGCAGACAGTCACAAGCCAATAAGAGAGGGCAAGCAGGCTCTGTGTCTAGTGCTGGTCGTGGAGACGGTGCATCCTCATCAGCATGTGGCCATGGGACACGCTTGGCCTTTTTTCGGCAGCTGCCGTGTTGAGCCGCAACATGCGGAAGACTTGGTCGAGTGGATGACCAAGCCGTCCTCATCCTCCTCATCCCCCATGCCCAGGGTGCTTTGTCTGGCAAAGCAGCGGCCTCTTCCCTCGGCTCAATGTCATCAGTGACTCCTTCCCTAGCTCCACCATGTCCTCCTGAGGAGTCCCTCGAACTGTTTGACCACAGTGTTGGGTACATGCTCCAGGAGGATGCCAAGCGTTTGGAAGGCTCTGATGATGATACTGAGCTCGATGAAGGCAGTAACATGAGCACGGACAGAGGGGGTGCCCAAGAAGGACAGCAATCTGGCAGTCATGCTCCCCCTGCTGCAGCATACTGCCGGGTTTGCTCCAGTGATGAGGAGGGAGGGGATGATGAGGTCACTGACTCAATGTGGGTGCTTGATAGGAGAGAGGAGGAGGAGGAGGAGGA
Source organism: Lithobates clamitans (assembly GCA_037952925.1). Lineage (NCBI taxonomy): Eukaryota > Metazoa > Chordata > Amphibia > Anura > Ranidae > Lithobates > Lithobates clamitans. The sequence continues at coordinate 8,932,873 of JBBGZY010000056.1, read as the reverse complement.
GGAGGAGGCGGCACATCACCAACGAGGCAGGATGCCCTCCAGGGGCCAGCCTAAGGGCAGCACATTGACTACATCACATGTGCAGGGCGCTGCAGTCTCTGCGCGTTATTCAAAAAGTTCTTTGGTGTGGGCCTTTTTTGAGACGAGTGCATCAGATCGCACCGCTGCTATTTGCAACATATGTCTCAAGCGTATCTCACGTGGCCAAAACATCTCCCGCTTGGGTACCACATGCTTGACCAGACATATGTTGACCTGCCATGCAGTTCGTTGGCAAGCGCATCTAAAAGACCCACACCAAAGAACAAAGAGGACCTCTCCTTGCTCCTCATCAGCTGAGATTTCCAACCCCACTAGACCTTCAGTCCTCTCTGAGACCTGCACTGAGAGGAATGAAGGTGTAGAATTAGGTGTGTCACAGCCAAGTACTTGTGGGCAATCTGCTTTTGGTACACCGACGTCAGATTGTACCAGGCAAATTTCCCTGCCCCAGCTGCTGCACCGCCGAAAGAAGTTTGCTCCCAGCCATCCACATGCCCAGCGGTTGAATGCTAGCTTGGCAAAATTGCTGGCACTTCAACTGCTGCCTTTTCAGTTGGTAGACTCTGCCCCCTTCCGTGAGTTTGTGGAATGTGCGGTTCCTCAGTGGCAGGCACCCAAACGCCACTTTTTCTCACGGAAGGCGATTCCGGCTCTCTACCGGCATGTGGAAGGCAATGTCCATGCCTCGCTGGACAGGGCGGTCAGAGGTAAGGTGCATATTACCGCTGACTCATGGTCCAGCAGGCATGGACAGGGACGTTACCTAAGTTTCACGGCACATTGGGTGACTCTGCTGGCAGCTGGGAAGGATGCAGGACAAGGTGCAGTAGTGTTGGAGGTTGTTCCGCCACCACGCCTCCAAAATGCTAATGATTGTGACACACCTCTCTCCTCCACCCCCTCCTCTTCTTCTTCCTCCATGGCCTCTTCCTCGGAACCAGCGGTGCTCCGTAGTCGTTCAAGGGGCTACGCAAGTACGCAGGCCAAAAGATGCCATGCGGTGCTTGAGCTGGTGTGCTTGGGGGACAGGAGCCACACTGGGGCAGAGGTTCTGTCAGCTCTGCAGGGGCAGGTTCAGAGGTGGTTGATGCCACGCCAACTTAAGGCAGGAATGGTGGTTTGCGACAATGGCACCAACCTCCTCTCTGCCCTCCGACAGGGACAAATGACCCATGTGCCCTGTTTGGCTCATGTCCTTAACTTGGTGGTGCAGCGGTTCTTGGGCAGGTACCCGGGCTTACAGGATGTCCTGAGGCAGGCCAGGGAAGTCTGTGTGCATTTCCGCTGGTTATATAATGCCAGTGCTCGGCTGACGGACCTCCAAAAGGAGTTTAACCTGCCCAAGAACCGCCTAATCTGTGACATGCCCACCAGGTGGAACTCAACGTTGGCCATGCTGCAGCGGCTGCACACGGGGCCATCAATGAGTACCTGTGCGACTATGGCACCAGGACAGGATCAGGGGAGCTTGGTTTTTTTTCCCCACGCCAGTGGGCCATGATCAGGGATGCATGCACTGTCCTGTCACCATTTGAGGAGGTCACGAGGATGGTGAGCAGTGACAGTGCATGCATCGGTGACACTGTCCCCCTTGTCCACCTGTTGGAGCACACGCTGCGTGGAATAATGGACAGGGCACTTGAGGCAGAACAGAGGCAGGAAGAGGAGGACTTCCTTAGCTCTCAAGGCCCCCTTTATCCAGACAGTGTTCCTGTGTGCCCGCCGATCACACAGGAAGAGGAGGAGGAGGAGGAGGAGGAGGAGGAAGATTGTGTCAGTATGGAGGTGGAGCCTGGCACTCAGCATCAGCAGCAGTCTTTAAAGGATCAGTCCCAAAAAACACACGGACTTGTACGTGACTGGGAGGAGGTGGCTGCGGACCATGTCGTCCTTAGTGACCCAGAGGACGCCGGACCGAATGCCTCAGCAAACCTACGCTGCATGGCCTCCCTGATCCTGCAAAGCCTGCGTAAGGATCCCCTTATTCGTGGTATCAAGGAGAAGGACCAATACTGGCTGGCAACCCTCCTTGATCCACGTTACAAGGGTAAGGTTGCGGACCTTATCTTGCCATCGCAGAGGGAGCAGAGGATAAAACATCTTCGGGAGGCCTTGCAGAAAGGTCTGTGCAACGCGTTCCCAGAGACTGGGAGGTTACAAACTCCTGTTTCTGGACAACGTGTTGCTGAGGCTTCGGTCAATCAAAGAAGGAGCAGTGGAGAAGGTGGCCGTCTGACCGATGCGTTCAGACAATTTTTTGGTCCGCAGCCCCAAGGTATGATCGGTTCCAGCAACCATCGCCAGCGTCTGTTTTACATGGTGCAGGAATACCTAGGGGCAAGATCAGACTTGGACACCTTTTCCACCGAAAATCCTCTGGGTTACTGGGTCTTGAGGATGGATCACTGGCCAGAGCTTGCACAGTATGCAATTGAGCTACTGGCCTGTCCTGCATCCAGCGTTCTTTCGGAATGCACATTCAGTGCTGCTGGAGGCGTGGTAACCGATCACAGGGTGCGTCTGTCCACCGACTCGGTCGATCGACTGACCTTCATAAAAATGAATCAGTCTTGGATCACCACCAGCTACCAAGCACCTGATGCTGATGTAACCGAATAATTTTTTTTGAAATCTCAGATCCCTTCAAAGACTGCCTATGCTGATGCTGAGTGACTATCCCTGAGAAATTATCCTCTTCCTCCTCAATCATCACGCTGATAGCTTGTAAGAACATTTTTGGTTCTGGGTGCCACCACCAGTGCCTAAGGCACAATTTTTCAGCCCCTGTTTAACAGGGGCATGTAATTACAATTTTTGATGCAATACTTTGCAGCAGGGCTCGTTTCTGCGTTACAACTAGAGTATCTGTGAGGGGTTGCAGTGTTGTGGCACCAGCACCAGTGCCTAAGGCCCAATTTTTCTGCCCCTGTCTAACAGGGGCGTGTAATTACAATTTTTGATGCAATACTTTGCAGCAGGGCTCGTTCCTGCATTCCAACTAGAGTGTCTGTGAGGGGTTGCAGTGTTGTGGCACCAGCACCAGTGCCCAAGGCCCAATTTTTTTGCTCCTTTCTAACAGGGGCGTGTAATTACAATTTTTGATGCAATACTTTGCAGCAGGGCTCGTTCCTGCGTTCCAACTAGAGTGTCTGTAAGGGGTTGCAGTGTTGTGGCACCAGCACCAGTGCCTAAGGCCTAATTTTTCAGCTCCTGTTCAACAGGGGCATGTAATTACAATTCTTGATCTAATATTTCACAGCAGGGCCCTGCGAGGGCTTACAGTGTTGTGGCCACAGCAACACCTAAGGCCCAAATTTCTGCTGAGTATATAGGGCAGGACCCTACTTTCAAACATCTAATTTACAAACGACTCCTACTTGCAAACGGAAGGAGACAACAGGAAGTGAGATGAAATCTACCCCTAGGAAGGGAAATTCTCTCCTGTAAGAGTTAATATGGGAAAAAAAATTCTCCTTTCCACTGATGCTTTCCAATCCTTGTTCCACAAAAAAACCCAAATTTTCAAAAAACATTTTTCATTGGGACAAAAAGTGAGGTGAAATCTTCTGAAGAGGAGGAAAGACAGCAAAACAAATGTCACAGGGGTGATAACCCTTCCCTATGTTTTCCAAAAAGCTTAAAAAAGATTTTTTGGCTGGAGCTAAACACGTTAAAAATGTACCCGTTCAAAATTACAAAGAGATTCTACTTAACAACAAACCTACAGTCCCTGTCTTGTTTGCACCGCCTGTATACTGCTGTTCAGAGTATATAGGGCCTGGTGGCCCCACACCTTTCCTTATTTTAATTTGAGTGCGGGGTTCCCCTTAATATCCATACAAGACCCAAAGGGCCTGGTAATGGACTGGGGGGTACCCATGCCGTTTGTCTCACTGATTTTCATCCATATTGCCATGACCCGACATTACATTAAACCCGCAAGCAGTTTTAAATGAGATTTTTTCCTTTAAAAATGACATTTGGTGCAGGGACTGTTCTAAACACGGGAAACACGCGTCACTTTACAGGCATACTATAGACACCCCCCAGGTACGATATTTAAAGGAATATTTCACTTTTTTTTTTACTTTAAGCATCATTAAAATCACTGCTCCCGAAAAAATGGCCGTTTTTAAAAGTTTTTTTTGCATTGATACATGTCCCCTGGGGTAGGACCCGGGTGCCCAAACCCTTTTTAATACAATAGCGTGCAAATTAGCCTTTAAAATGAGCACTTTTGATTTCGAACGTTCGAGTCCCATAGACGTCAATGGGGTTTTAACGTTCGTGCGAACTTTCGGTCCGTTCGCAGGTTCTGGTGCGAACCGAACCGGGGGGTGTTCGGCTCATCCCTACTCAGCAACCAAATGCACAAATCTTTGGAAACTCTCCCATAAAGTCACACAATGATGGTATCTAACACCGTACAGGATAGCCAAGTTTGATCCCTCTACACCTTCTTTGTGTTGGAAGAACTACACTCAAACAGGCACCCTATTCCACATACTGTGGACATCTGGAAGACTGGCTAAATTTTGGTCCAATATATTTGCAATCTTCCATCAAGTTACATGCCTACCTATACAATTTTCTCCATCTCTAGCCATTCTAAATCTAGGGATCAAGGATATACCACCACCCCTTAGGAAATTCACCACTCACCTATTCTTAGCCACCAAATTAGTAATTCTTAGGCTTTGGAGATCCCCAGATCTTCCTGAGGTTCAAGAGGTCATCTGCACACTCTTAATACACCATACCTATGAAAGCATGTTATCAATTATAGAGGGAAAATATGCAAAGTTTCTTCTACACTGGCAACCATGGATAGCATGGTATAAAGCACACACCGGACACTGACACTAAAAGGATTGGCACTGTCAGCCAATCTAAGCTCATGTCTAAAAATGATCACACTATATACAGCCCCGAGGACAACAAACAATAATGGCACCACATCTAAGGTCTTAGTTCCTTCTTTTTCTTTTCCTTTCCTCCAACCTCCACGTTCATTTACCCTTTACTTTCATTGAAAATAAGTTAGAGATACATGTTACCAAAATACGCATTTTATCACAGCAAAATGTACTGAATATAGAGCAATTTTTTGTGTTATAAAAACAGAGTTAAAAAATATTCCCAAGGACGGTCCTCCCTAGGTCACAGTTAGTCCCCATTGGGGTGGCCTGGTTGGAAGGACAGTCTTACTGGTTGAAAACCATCAGTTATTATGCATACAGTAGTTTGACTAATATAACATCTTGTAACTCTAGAACCAGGACATTTACACTTGTACCGATATTGTACTAATGTTACATGTTGTTTATCTTTTGTTTAATTGTCAAAATTAATAAAAAATTATTGATAAAAAAAAAGATGGGAGGTGACTCACCAGGATGGGCATGATGAGCTAGAATTTATGATAGAATGGCTTGACTTTTTTAACGGGGTGGGTTCTAAATTACAGGAATTGGTACTTAAAAGAAAACAGAAGAAAATTATGAAATTAGAAAATAAAATGAATGAATTGCATAATAAATTAGATCCCATTAAAGATACCCAGCAATGGCGAGATTTTAACAATAACATTAACAAAAAACTTGATAAAAATAGATAAGGATACGCAAAAGAAAAAAGTTAAAAAGTTTAATAGAGATATGGGGGGTTTTAAAAATGAGTCTATTTATCTATGGCAGAATACATTTATTCCACCAGTAGCCCCTAATATTATCAATAACCCTCCTGAAACCCCTCAGATTAGAACAGGACGGAGCAATTCAAACCCAGAAGTTCCTCTACACCACGCAACTCCCCTTATCACCAAGTATCCCAGCCCCATAATGTCAGAGGCAGGAGTAGTAGGGGAAGAGGGACACAAGGAGGTAATAGACCTAGAGGTGGATCTCAATATAGGGAACCACATGCTCATAATGATTATCAGTATCCGGTGCCCACATATAACAGATTTGACCTTCTGATTCAATACGATGAATACAGGCATGCAGGAGACCCCCTACTGACGCCTTGTGCCATGTGTACACCGGGATATGGGTAAGCAGCCTTGCATCTTCCCCCTTGCAACATTTATATATTGTTGAGTATTACTATTGTCTTGTTGTATATGATTGACTATATTGTCATTGACCATGTGTCGATTAAATTGCAGATGCTTTCCTGATGAAGCGGCCTAGTCGCAAAACTAATTGAAATGCTGTCCATGACCAAGTCATCTATGTTTTTAATCTACTACCAAGATCTTCTGTCATGTATTATGTATCAATAAACTATTCTAATTTTGATATGATTGTTTATATACTCAATTGTATGCCCTTTTGTATTGTACCGAGATAGTCCACTTGCCCCCCCATCCTCTTCTGTGGTGAGGCCTGGTTGGGGACCAGGCACCCAAACACTTTATTTCATAAATTTCTTGGATGATGGTACAACCCTTGTTTGATTACGCATATTCATTAATACTGCTCGTAAAGACCACCCACATTTTTCAATACAATGAATGGGGGAACATTAGGTCCCCCCGTCCTTTTTTAGGGTGAGGGAGGAGGGGTGCTCAGGGATACATCCCTTCAAGGGAAGACCATCGGGTCCCTCAGCCCCACCTTCCAACCAGCAGGGAGGGTAGAAACCCCAACACGAGGAGAGACCATACTAACACCTACCGGAATCTTTAAGAAGGGAAGGAGAGGGTGTAGGGAAGGTTGGAGGATCCAATTTAAACAAAAAAAGGAGGGAGATGGATTAGTGGGAATATATAATCGTAATAAAGTAGAATTGACTCACAAAGAGATGAACATTTTGAACTCTGGACTTAAATGTGCCCCGAAAAAAGCATTAAATAAATTTGATGTATATATGGATATACACAAATATATAAGAAAGATTAACTTAAACAAATATTTTCTGAATAGTGGGTCTAGGAATAATAATGTAGTAGATAGGAATGTAATAGGTGTGGACAGTGGTTTTAAAAATAAATCACTGTTTAATCCAGCTAATACCACAAATCAGCATGTAGAAGTTTTCAGAAATTTAGTTTACAAATAGTACCTAAGAAAAACCTAAATCCGGGATTCATTCAGAAAGGCATTGAGCAACTTGAGGACAGAAATAATATCATAATTCGCCCCGCAGGTAAACATGGAGGCGTGGTCATTTTGGATAAAAGTTTTTATGACACTCAAATTAGTAATATGCCATCTGATGAGAATACATATGTAAAGTTAAGTTTTGATCCCACCTCGGCTTATCAGAAAGATAGATTGATAACAATAAGAAAGAAGATAAATATTTGGTACCCAGCTTCTGCAGAATACCAACTATTTATACTCTGCCAATGGTACATAAAGACCCTACTAATCCTCTAGCACGCCCCATCGTGAACAGAATAGGGTCAGTCACAGCAAGATTGGGGCAGTACCTTGATAAGTTTTTACAAGTAAGCTTATTTAAAAGACACTAAAAACGTTTTACAGTTAATCAGGGAAGTTAATCTGTCAGGAAAATCTGAAGTCTTTTTGGTGACAGCGGATGTGTCATCACTGTACACTAGGGATGAGCCGAACACCCCCCGGTTCGGTTCGCACCAGAACCCGCGAACGGACCGCAAGTTCGCACGAACGTTAGAACCCCATTGACGTCTATGGGACTCGAACGTTCGAAATCAAAAGTGCTCATTTTAAAGGCTAATTTGCATGGTATTGTCCTAAAAAGGGTTTGGGGACCCGGGTCCTACCCCAGGGGACATGTATCAATGCAAAAAAAACTTTTAAAAACGGCCGTTTTTTCGGGAGCAGTGATTTTAATGATGCTTAAAGTAAAAAAAAAAAAAGTGAAATATTCCTTTAAATATCGTACCTGGGGGGTGTCTATAGTATGCCTGTAAAGTGACGCGTGTTTCCCATGTTTAGAACAGTCCCTGCACCAAATGTCATTTTTAAAGGAAAAAATCTCATTTAAAACTGCTTGCGGGTTTAATGTCATGTCGGGTCATGGCAATATGGATGAAAATCAGTGAGACAAACGGCATGGGTACCCCCCAGTCCATTACCAGGCCCTTTGGGTCTTGTATGGATATTAAGGGGAACCCCGCACCCAAATTAAAATAAGGAAAGGTCCCTATATACTCTGAACAGCAGTATTCAGGCGGTGCAAACAAGACAGGGACTGTAGGTTTGTTGTTAAGTAGAATCTGTTTGTAATTTTGAACATTTTTAATGTGTTTAGCTCAGGCCAAAAAATCTTTTCTAAGCTTTTTGGAAAACATAGGGAAGGGTTATCACCCCTGTGACATTTGTTTTGCGTCTTTCCTCCTCTTCAGAAGATTTCACCTCACTTTTTTGTCCCAATGAAAAATGTTTTTGGAAAATTTGGGTTTTTTTGTGGAACAAGGATTGGAAAGCATCAGTGGAAAGGAGAAATTGTTTTCCCATATTAACTCTTACAGGAGAGAATTTCCCTTCCTTAGGGGTAGATTTCATCTCACTTCCTGTTGTCTCCTTCCGTTTGCAAGTAGGAGTCGTTTGTAAGTTAGATGTTTGAAAGTAGGGTCCTGCCCTATATACTCAGCAGAAATTTGGGCCTTAGGTGTTGCTGTGGCCAAAACACTGTAAGCCCTCACAGGGCCCTGCTGTGAAATATTAGATCAAGAATTGTAATTACATGCCCCTGTTGAACAGGAGCTGAAAAATTAGGCCTTAGGCACTGGTGCTGGTGCCACAACACTGCAACCCCTCACAGACACTCTAGTTGGAACGCAGGAACGAGCCCTGCTGCAAAGTATTGCATCAAAAATTGTAATTACACGCCCCTGTTAGACAGGGGCAGAAAAATTGGGTCTTAGGCACTGGTGCTGGTGCCACAACACTGCAACCCCTCACAGACACTCTAGTTGAAACGCAGGAACAAGCCCTGCTGCAAAGTATTGCATCAAAAATTGTAATTACACGCCCCTGTTAGACAGGGGCAGAAAAATTGGGTCTTAGGCACTGGTGCTGGTGCCACAACACTGCAACCCCTCACAGACACTCTAGTTGAAACGCAGGAACAAGCCCTGCTGCAAAGTATTGCATCAAAAATTGTAATTACACGCCCCTGTTAGACAGGGGCTGAAAAATTGGGTCTTAGGCACTGGTGCTGGTGCCACAACACTGCAACCCCTCACAGACACTCTAGTTGGAATGCAGGAACGAGCCCTGCTGCAAAGTATTACATCAAAAATTGTAATTACACGCCCCTGTTAAACAGGGGCTGAAAAATTGTGCCTTAGGCACTGGTGGTGGCGCCCAGAACCAAAAATGTTCTTACAAGCTATCAGCGTGATGATTGAGGAGGAAGAGGATAATTACTCAGGGATAGTCACTCAGCATCAGCATAGGCAGTCTTTGAAGGGATCTGAGATTTCAAAAAAAATTATTCGGTTACATCTGCATCAGGTGCTTGGTAGCTGGTGGTGATCCAAGACTGATTCATTTTTATGAAGGTCAGCCGATCGACCGAGTCGGTGGACAGACGCACCCTGTGATCGGTTACCACGCCTCCAGCAGCACTGAATGTGCGTTCCGAAAGAACGCTGGATGCAGGACAGGCCAGTAGCTCAATTGCATACTGTGCAAGCTCTGGCCAGTGATCCATCCTCAAGACCCAGTAACCCAGAGGATTTTCGGTGGGAAAGGTGTCCAAGTCTGATCTTGCCCCTAGGTATTCCTGCACCATGTAAAACAGACGCTGGCGATGGTTGCTGGAACCGATCATACCTTGGGGCTGCGGACCAAAAAATTGTCTGAACGCATCGGTCAGACGGCCACCTTCTCCACCGCTCCTTCTTTGACTGACCGAAGCCTCAGCAACACGTTGTCCAGAAACAGGAGTTTGTAACCTCCCAGTCTCTGGGAACGCGTTGCACAGACCTTTCTGCAAGGCCTCCCGAAGATGTTTCATCCTCTGCTCCCTCTGCGATGGCAAGATAAGGTCCGCAACCTTACCCTTGTAACGTGGATCAAGGAGGGTTGCCAGCCAGTATTGGTCCTTCTCCTTGATACCACGAATACGAGGATCCTTACGCAGGCTTTGCAGGATCAGGGAGGCCATGCAGCGTAGGTTTGCTGAGGCATTCGGTCCGGAGTCCTCTGGGTCACTAAGGACAACAACGTCCGCAGCCACCTCCTCCCAGCCACGTACAAGTCCATGTGTTCCTTGGGACTGATCCCTTAAAGACTGCTGATGCTGAGTGCCAGGCTCCACCTCCATACTGACACAATCTTCCTCCTCCTCCTCCTCCTCCTCCTCGTCCTCTTCCTGTGTGATCGGCGGGCACGCAGGAACACTGTCTGGATAAAGGGGGCCTTGAGAGCTAAGGAAGTCCTCCTCTTCCTGCCTCTGTTCTGCCTCAAGTGCCCTGTCCATTATTCCACGCAGCGTGTGCTCCAACAGGTGGACAAGGGGGACAGTGTCACTGATGCATGCACTGTCAGTGCTCACCATCCTCGTGGCCTCCTCGAATGGTGACAGGACAGTGCATGCATCCCTGATCATGGCCCACTGGCGTGGGGAAAAAAAACCAAGGTCCCCTGACCCTGTCCTGGTGCCATAGTCGCACAGGTACTCATTGATGGCCCTCTGCTGCGTGTGCAGCCGCTGCAGCATGGCCAACGTCGAGTTCCACCTGGTGGGCATGTCACAGATTAGGCGGTTCTTGGGCAGGTTAAACTCCTTTTGGAGGTCCGTCAGCCGAGCACTGGCATTATATGACCGGCGGAAATGCACAGAGACTTTCCTGGCCTGCCTCAGGACATCCTGTAAGCCCGGGTACCTGCCCAAGAACCGCTGCACCACCAAGTTAAGGACGTGAGCCAAACAGGGCACATGGGTCAGTTGTCCCTGTCGGAGGGCAGAGAGGAGGTTGGTGCCATTGTCGCAAACCACCATTCCTGCCTTAAGTTGGCGTGGCGTCAACCACCTCTGAACCTGCCCCTGCAGAGCTGACAGAACCTCTGCCCCAGTGTGGCTCCTGTCCCCCAAGCACACCAGCTCAAGCACCGCATGGCATCTTTTGGCCTGCGTACTTGCGTAGCCCCTTGAACGCCTACGGAGCACCGCTGGTTCCGAGGAAGAGGCCATGGAGGAAGAAGAAGAGGAGGGGGTGGAGGAGAGAGGTGTGTCACAATCAGCATTTTGGAGGCGTGGTGGCGGAACAACCTCCAACACTACTGCACCTTGTCCTGCATCCTTCCCAGCTGCCAGCAGAGTCACCCAATGCGCCGTGAAACTTAAGTAACGTCCCTGTCCATGCCTGCTGGACCATGAGTCAGCGGTAATATGCACCTTACCGCTGACCGCCCTGTCCAGCGAGGCATGGACATTGCCTTCCACATGCCGGTAGAGAGCCGGAATCGCCTTCCGTGAGAAAAAGTGGCGTTTGGGTACCTGCCACTGAGGAACCGCACATTCCACAAACTCACGGAAGGGGGCAGAGTCTACCAACTGAAAAGGCAGCAGTTGAAGTGCTAGCAATTTTGCCAAGCTAGCATTCAACCGCTGGGCATGTGGATGGCTGGGAGCAAACTTCTTTCGGCGGTGCAGCAGCTGGGGCAGGGAAATTTGCCTGGTACAATCTGACGTTGGTGTACCAAAAGCAGATTGCCCACAAGTACTTGGCTGTGACACACCTAATTCTACACCTTCATTCCTCTCACTGCAGGTCGCAGAGAGGACTGAAGGTCTAGTGGGGTTGGAAATCTCAGCTGATGAGGAGCAAGGAGAGATCGTCTTTGTTCTTTGGTGTGGGTCTTTTAGATACGCTTGCCAACGAACTGCATGGCAGGTCAACATATGTCTGGTCAAGCATGTGGTACCCAAGCGGGAGATGTTTTGGCCACGCGAGATACGCTTGAGACATATGTTGCAAATAGCAGCGGTGCGATCTGATGCACTCGTCTCAAAAAAGGCCCACACCAAAGAACTTTTTGAATAACGCGCAGAGACTGCAGAGCCCTGCACATGTGGAGCTTTGGGGTGTGATGCAGTCAATGTGCTGCCCTTAGGCTGGCCCCTGGAGGGCATCCTGCCTAGTTGGTGATGTGCCACCTCCTCCTCCTCCTCCTCCTCCTCCTCCTCTCTCCTATCAGGCACCCACGTTGAGTCAGTGACCTCATCATCCCCTCCCTCCTCATCACTGGAGCAAACCTGGCAGTATGCTGCAGCAGGGGGAGCATGACTGCCAGATTGCTGTCCTTCTTGGGCACCCCCTCTGTCCGTGCTCATGTTACTGCCTTCATTGAGCTCAGTATCATCATCAGAGCCTTCCAAACGCTGGGCATCCTCCTGGAGCATGTACCCAACACTGTGGTCAAACAGTTCGAGGGAATCCTCATGAGGACATGGTGGAGCTAGGGAAGGAGTCACTGATGACATTGAGCTGAGGGAAGAGGCCGCTGCTTTGCCAGACAAAGCACCCTGGGCATGGGTGAGAGAGGATGAGGAGGATGAGGACGGCTTGGTCATCCACTCGACCAAGTCTTCCGCATGTTGCGGCTCAACACGGCCAGCTGCCGAAAAAAAGGCCAAGCGTGTCCCATGGCCACGTGCTGATGAGGATGCACCGTCTCCACGACCAGCACTAGACACAGAGCCTGCTTGCCCTCTCTTATTGGCTTGTGACTGTCTGCCTCTCCTTCTTGGCCTTCCAGACATACTAATGGCCTGTAGCTGCACTAAGCTGGGATAGAACACCTGTAATTTTCTTCAGGTAGCTTTATATACTGTAACCAGACAAGCCTGCCTGTCAGTAGGAAGATAACAGGAACGGATCTAGCTGAACACTGTGAGCAGGACGTACTGCACTAAATGTATATAGCAGGAACGGATCTAGCTGAACACTGTGAGCAGGACGCACTGCACTGAATGTAAATACCAGGAACGGATCTAGCTGAACACTGTGAGCAGGACGCACTGCACTGAATGTAAATACCAGGAACGGATCTAGCTGAACACTGTGAGCAGGACGCACTGCACTGAATGTAAATAGTCTAGCTGCCTGACCGTGGTACTAATAGGATCAAAAAGAACACCTGTAATTTTCTTAAGGTAGCTTTATATACTGTAACCAGACAAGCCTGCCTGTCAGTAGGAAGATAACAGGAACGGATCTAGCTGAACACTGTGAGCAGGACACACTGTACTAAATGTAAATAGTCTAGCTGCCTGACCGTGTTACTAATAGGATCAAAAAGAACACCTGTAATTTTCTTAAGGTAGCTTTATATACTGTAACCAGACAAGCCTGCCTGTCAGTAGGAAGATAACAGGAACGGATCTAGCTGAACACTGTGAGCAGGACACACTGTACTAAATGTAAATAGTCTAGCTGCCTGACCGTGGTACTAATAGGATCAAAAAGAACACCTGTAATTTTCTTAAGGTAGCTTTATATACTGTAACCAGACAAGCCTGCCTGTCAGTAGGAAGATAACAGGAACGGATCTAGCTGAACACTGTGAGCAGGACACACTGTACTAAATGTAAATAGTCTAGCTGCCTGACCGTGGTACTAATAGGATCAAAAAGAACACCTGTAATTTTCTTCAGGTAGCTTTATATACTGTAACCAGACAAGCCTGCCTGTCAGTAGGAAGATAACAGGAACGGATCTAGCTGAACACTGTGAGCAGGACGTACTGCACTAAATGTATATAGCAGGAACGGATCTAGCTGAACACTGTGAGCAGGACGCACTGCACTGAATGTAAATAGCAGGAACGGATCTAGCTGAACACTGTGAGCAGGACGCACTGCACTGAATGTAAATAGCAGGAACGGATCTAGCTGAACACTGTGAGCAGGACGCACTGCACTGAATGTAAATAGCAGGAACGGATCTAGCTGAACACTGTGAGCAGGACGCACTGCACTGAATGTAAATAGCAGGAATGGATCTAGCTGAACACTGTGAGCAGGACGCACTGCACTGAATGTAAACAGCAGGAACGGATGTAGCTGAACACTGTGAGCAGGACGCACTGCACTGAATGTAAATAGCAGGAACGGATCTAGCTGAACACTGTGAGCAGGACGCACTGCACTGAATGTAAATAGCAGGAACGGATGTAGCTGAACACTGTGAGCAGGACGCACTGCACTAAATGTAAATACCAGGAACGGATCTAGCTGAACACTGTGAGCAGGACGCACTGCACTGAATGTAAATAGCAGGAACGGATCTAGCTGAACACTGTGAGCAGGACGCACTGCACTAAATGTAAATACCAGGAACGGATCTAGCTGAACACTGTGAGCAGGACGCACTGCACTGAATGTAAATAGCAGGAACGGATCTAGCTGAACACTGTGAGCAGGACGCACTGCACTGAATGTAAATAGCAGGAACGGATCTAGCTGAACACTGTGAGCAGGACGCACTGCACTGAATGTAAATAGCAGGAACGGATCTAGCTGAACACTGTGAGCAGGACGCACTGCACTGAATGTAAATAGCAGGAACGGATCTAGCTGAACACTGTGAGCAGGACGCACTGCACTGAATGTAAATAGCAGGAACGGATCTAGCTGAACACTGTGAGCAGGACACACTGCACTGAATGTAAATAGCAGGAACGGATCTAGCTGAACACTGTGAGCAGGACGCACTGCACTGAATGTAAATAGCAGGAACGGATCTAGCTGAACACTGTGAGCAGGACGCACTGCACTGAATGTAAATAGCAGGAACGGATCTAGCTGAACACTGTGAGCAGGACACACTGCACTAAATGTAAATAGTCTAGATAGAAGATAACAGGAACGGATCTAGCTAAACTGAATACAGTGTATATATATATATGCAACACCTGGGATGCATATATATACACAATACACTGTAAGTGCAGCTAACTGACTGACTGTTCTGCCTAATCTATCTAACTCAAATCAAATGACACTGTCTCTCTCTCTCTCTATCTCTCAGCACACCGGAACACACACTACACAGGGCCGCCGTGCAGGCGGCCTTATATAGTGTGGGGTGTGTACTAAATCCCCTGAGCCATAATTGGCCAAAGCCACCCTGGCTTTGGCCAATTACAGCTCTCTCTACTGACGGCGCTGTGATTGGCCAAGCATGCGGGTCATAGTGCATGCTTGGCCAATCATCAGCCAGCAATGCACTGCGATGCCGCAGTGAATTATGGGCCGTGACGCGCCACACGAATTTGGCGCGAACGGCCCATATCGTTCGCAATTCGACGGACGGTCGAACAGCCGATGTTCGAGTCGAACATGGGTTCGACTCGAACACGAAGCTCATCCCTACTGTACACCATTATCCAGCATGATGATGCCTTGCTGGTGCTAAATTGGGCTTTAAGCCAAAGAGACGATATACCATTTGAACAGAAAGTGTTTTTGAGACAGGTATTAGACGTTTGCCTGTCTCACAACTACTTTTGGTCTAACCATCAGTTTTATTCACAAAAAAGAGGAGTTGAGATGGGTGCAAAGTTTTCTCCCAGTTTGGCAAATCTTTTTATGGGGGAGTGGGAAGATAAATTTGTGTTTTCTAAGAAGAGAGAAGGCTTGCTCTTTTATAAAAGGTATATTGATGACCTAGTCTTCATTTGGGAGGAAAATGAGAGTTCCCTGCATGAATTCCTGTTAGAACTTAACTCTAATAACAATAACGTAAAATTGGATTATGAGTGTAACAAAGAACATATCCACTACTTTGGTGTAAAAGTTTTGAGACAGGGGGATTTACTGACCACTACGGTTTATTTTAAAGCTACAGATAGGAATAGCTATCATCCGTTCAGTAGTGGCCATCATCCCCACTGGTTAAAAAACATCCCCAAAGGACAGATAATGCATGTTAGGAGAAATTGTACTACTGACATAGTTTTTCTGTCACAATCCACAATCATTAAGGATAGGTTTGTGCAGAATGGCTATAAAGAACAGCAACTGGATAAAATGATACATGAAGTTGGAGAAACCCCACATGAAACCTGCTTAAAAGATAAAGAATGTCTAGTTGTAAACAGGAGTGGGGATTCATTTCCAACTTTCATGTACAATATAAGGAAATTGTGGATATTTTTAAATGGCATTGACACATTTTATATATGGATAGAGTTCTCAATCAGGATCTTCCAGAAAATCCTTCTTTTATTTATAGAAAAGCACCCAATTTTGGGGATAAGGTGGTCAAAAAAGTTCTAGATCCTCCTATCCGATGCTGGTTTATTTTCTTGTAGGAGGTGTAAAGCCTGTTCTCAAGTTATTGTCCAATTAGAGGTCTAACTGAATTTACTTCTACCGATAATAATAAGACATTTGAAATTTTGGAATTTATAACGTGTGGTACTACACATGTAGTATACGTCCTACAATGTCCATGCAACTTGATGTATGTAGGACACACTAAAAGGACTTAAAAAAAAGTATTTCTGAACATATACATAATATGGAGATCAGTTTTAAATATAATAGCGTGTCCTTTTTTTAAAAATCCATCATAATCAGGACCCGTCTGACTTTCAGTGAATTCTGGGGGGTGGACAGAATTCACCCAAGCTGGAGGGGGTCTAATATAGTACAGGAGAAATCCAAGAGAGAAACAAGATGGATATTCCTTATGAATACATTAACGCCTGGCGGTATGAATATAGAACTAGGCGTTAACTGTTTCATTAGTGACTACTGACCCAGTTTAAAATATACTGTTCCATTAATCTATTTTTGTTCTCTTAGGAACCTTGGGGATCAAATTTACAATTAATACACCTATAATGATAATGAGGGTATTTTAAATAATTTAACTTATCTGTTATGGGTAATAGGTCACCCATTAAATATTAGAATAACATATTGTGATGATTTTAATATATCATTAGCTATTTCGACTGATGTCAGTCTATAAGGTTTATTATGTTAGCAAATATCATCAATTTTGTTATCATATTGATTGTAAGCCAAGCAGTTCACTGTTGTTTTTAAATTTTATTGTTTTACAGCTGTATACATTTTATTGTTTTATAACTTTAGCATTTATGAATTTTATGTATTTTGTATGTATCTGTATCATACTATGCCAATAGCACTTTGAAATGTTATTAATGTGCTGTGTTGGATTGATGGCAAATTCACATGCATGGGTCCATTTGCGGGGTTGCCTGCCTCTCTCCCGGCACAGATGTTGGTCTGTGCGTGTGGGGAGGTTGTTGGCCGTTCAATTGGTCTCATGGAGGTGGATAGGTTATTCCTGCTGGTTTTAAGGTATTCCAGTTTGTGGATGGTTAAACGTTCCCTAATCAGCTGGTGTATAAAATGGTATGTTGTGTCGTATGGCCACATCTTCAGATGATGTCGGGATGACAAAACACATCAAGGTGGGGCCATACTACGAGCAATATTGATGTCAGCATGCCACTCGGGGACATCGCTACTACTAGAAAGCTGAGCTGAGTGTGGTAGGAGACACCGCCGTGATCCCCACTGGTTTACTGATATCATAAATGAGACACCTGTTTATAGTTTATTCTCTGTAAGTGCAAGTCCTAAAAGGGGGGAAGTTTGAATACAATAAATTATTTTAAATGGGATTACGCTATGAAGTTCTTTCTTTTGTTTTGGAGTGAGCTCATTAGTGTGTGATTCACCCTCCCAGCTGAAACAGGATCTGGGAAGAAAATCATCCAGAGAGAGCATTCAAGTAAAGATCTGGTGTTTATACAGTGTAGTATTTATACATATATACATATATATATAATCTGCATTCAGTGTAGACTATATATACAGTGCAAGCAGTCTAGTATATATATATATATATATATATATATACACAGTGCAGTCAGTGTACAGTATATAATACAGTACATTGAAGTGGTTAAGGGGAAACCTATCACAGAATTAACAAAAAAATGTCACGGGTCCCCCCCCAGTCCATACCAGGCCCTTCGGGTCTAGCATAGATTTTAAGGGGAACTCCACCCCAAAATTAAAAAAAAAAAGTGGTGCGCGGTCCCCCAAAATCCATACCAGACCCTTATCTGAGCAAGCAGCCTGGCAGGCCAGGAAAGGGGGGATGAGCGAGCGCCCCCCTTCTGAACTATACCAGGCTGCTTGCCCTCAACATGGGGAGGGTGCATTGGGGCCCCCCCAAAGCACCTTGTCCCCATGTTGATGGGGACAAAGGCCTCGTCCCCACAACCCTGGCCCAGTGGTTGTGGGGGTCTGCGGGTGGGGGCTTATTGGCTTATTACATTTTCCCCCTACCCATTTACCAAAAAAGTGTCAAAAAGTAAAAACCACAAGACACAGTTTTTTGAAAAATAGGAAAAAAAAGCTCCGCCTCAATGGGAGGCATCCCGCAGACTGCTGTCTCTTGGTTGTGATAGCTGTTATATAGGCAAGGACGGGGCCACCCGCTGACGTAACTGAGTGACCCCGCCCCTTCTGTAGGCATGTGCCGTATGTCAGCAGCTGGCCACTTCCTTGCCTATATAACAGCTGTCACAGCCAAGAGACAGCAGTCGGCAAGACGCCTCCCATGGAGGTGGAGTATTTTCATTTTTGTTTTCTATTTTTCAGGTCCATCGGGCGGTGTGATTGACGATGGGTGTACATCGTGGGACATTTTTTTTCTTTTTTAATAAAGGAATTGTCAAAAATTGTCTTTTGTGGTTTTTACTATTTGACATTTTTTTGGTGAATGGGTAGGGGTACAATGTACCCGATATCCATTTACATGGGGGGCAGGATCTGTGGGCCCTCTTGTTAAATCATTGCTCTAGTGATTCTATTTTTAGTTTCCACTGAATTTAAGTGGGTTGATTTCCAGGCCTTTGCGATTATTTGCTTTGCAGCAGTGGTGATCTGTAGGAGTAATTTGAATTGAAGCCAAGTGATCTCAGGGGGTTTATGGTTAATTAGGGCTACTGCAGGGCCAGGATTCAGAGTATTTCTGACTAAGGTGGAGAGAACCCCAAAAATTTCACGCCAGAAAGATTGGGCAATAGGGCAATTCCACCAAATGTGGAGGTGTGTGCCATTGTCTGAACACCCTCAGAAACAGTTGGGAGGGTAGGATGGGAGAAATTTAGAGATCCGGGCAGGGACCAAGTACCAACGCATTAGAACCTTGTAGTTTGATTTGGAGGCCACTACATTCTGAGAGGCTGATTTAGTCGTTATCCAAATATCTGAACAATCCTTGGCTTCCAGGTGTAGGCCCAGGTCAGATTCCCAGTTTGCTACATAACAAAGGGGTGAGGAGGGAGGGGGATTTAAAAGTTGTGTATAAAGAAGTGAAATTAATCCTCTGTAATGGGGATAGCTTTTGCAGATGTGTTCAAATGTTGTCAGATCAGGGATGAGGTTATGTCAGAAACCATGAATCAGACTGAGACAGAAGTACAGTTAAATCACACTTGTTTAATAATAATAAAAAAAAGGTAATCAGAGTAAACAAAGTCAAAACATAGCCAGAGTTCAGGAACCGGAATGGATAGTCAGACAAGCAAAAATGTCAGGGAGCCAGGTGGTATGTCAGCCAAGCAAGTCTTTAACAGGAACACAGGAGAGCGTCTCTAGAGATGTGACCAAGGCGAAGGCAGAGATCATCTGGACTGGACGGCTTAAGTAGGCAGGACCGACGAGCAGGATCATCAACAGTGAGTCACTGTGGAGAGATAGGAGCTGGCAATAAGCCGACAGCTGAGTGGCCAGCTCAGGGAAAGAAGGGCTGGGCCCAGCTCTGACAGTACCTACTCCTCAGTGACCCCGCCCCCTCGGAGTCCGAGGATGGGACCCAAGAGCGTTCCTCCGGACCATACCCTTTCCAATGCACCAGGTACTGTATGTGCCCACAGAACCTACGGGAGTCAACAATGGACTGTACTTCATACTCCTCATGGTTCTCAACCTTGACAGGATGAGGACGTGGCACCGAGGTGATAAAGCTGTTGCAGACCAAGGGTTTTAATAAGGAGACATGAAATACATTTGAGATACCCATATTAGAAGGAAGGTCTAATGCGTAAGCCACTGGTAGGGATGAGCTTCGTGTTCGATTTGAACCCATGTTCGACTCGAACATCGTCTGTTCGGTCGTTTGCCAAATTGCGAACGATATGGGCCGTCTGGCTGATGATTGGCCAGGCATGCACTATGACCCGCATGCTTGGCCAATCACAGCGCCGTCTGTAATGAGAGCAGTAATTGGCCAAAGCCAAGGTGGCTTTGGCCAATTATGGCTCAGGGGATTTGGTACACGCCCCACACTAAATAAGGCTGCCTGCACGTCGGGCCTGTGTAGTGTGTTCCAGCGTTGAGAGACAGAGGCAGAGAGACAGTGTCATTTGATTTAAGTTAGATAGATTAGGCGGGACAGTCAGTAAGTTAGCTGCACTTACAGTGTATTGTGTATATATATGCATGACAGGTGTTGTATATATAAATATAGACTGTATTCAGTTTAGCTAGATCTGTTCTTGTTATTTTCTTCCTACTGACAGCCAGGCAGGTGTTGTTACAGTATTTACAGCTACCTGAAGAAAATTACAGGTGTTCTTCTAAACCTATTAGTACCACAGTCAGGCAGCTACAGTATTTACAGTTAGTGTAGTGCATCTTCTGCAAAGTGTTCAGCTAAAGCTACCTGTAGAAGATTGGTGGTGTTTTTCTGATCCTATCACTATCGCAGGCAGCTACATTATTTACAAGTTAGTGTAGTGCGACCTCTGCACAGTGTTCAGCTAAAGCTACAAGTTAGTGTAGTGCGGCCACTGCACAGTGTTCAGCTAAAACTAAAAGTTAATGTAGTGCGACCTCTGCACAGTGTTCAGCTAAATCTACAAGTTAGTGTAGTGCGACCTTTGCACAGTGTTCATCTAAAGCTACAAGTTAGTGTAGTGCGACCTCTGTACAGTGTTCAGCTAAAGCTACAAGTTAGTGTAGTGCGACCTCTGTACAGTGTTCAGCTAAAGCTACAAGTTAGTGTAGTGCGACCTCTGCACAGTGTTCAGCTAAAGCTACAAGTTAGTGTAGTGCGACCTCTGCACAGTGTTCAGTTAAAGCTACAAGTTAGTGTAGTACGACCTCTGCACAGTGTTCAAGCTAAAGCTACCTATAGAAGGTTGATGGTGTTTTCCTGATCCTACCACTACCGCAGGCAGCTACATTATTTAAACGTTAGTGTAGAGCGTCCTCTGCACAGTGTTCAGCTAAAGCTACCTGTAGAAGGTTGGTGGTGTTTTCCTGATCCTATCACTACCGCAGGCAGCTACGTTATTTACAAGTTAGTGTAGTGCGTCCTCTGCACAGTGTTCAGCTAAAGCTACCTGTAGAAGGTTGGTGGTGTTTTCCTGATCCTATCACTACCGCAGGCAGCTACATTATTTAAACGTTAGTGTAGTGCGTCCTCTTCACAGTGTTCAGCTAAAGCTATGAGTTAGTGTAGTGTGACCTCTGCACAGTGTTCAGCTAAAGCTACGAGTTAGTGTAGTGCGACCTCTGCACAGTGTTCAGCTAAAGCTACAAGTTAGCGTAGTGCGACCTCTGCACAGTGTTCAGCTAAAGCTACAAGTTAGTGTAGTGCGACCTTTGCAAAGTGTTCAGCTAAAGCTACAAGTTAGTGTAGTGCGACCTCTGTACAGTGTTCAGCTAAAGCTACAAGTTAGTGTAGTGCGACCTCTGCACAGTGTTCAGCTAAAGCTACCTGTAGAAGATTGGTGGTGTTTTTCTGATCCTATCACTACTGCAGGCAGCTACATTATTTACAGGTTAGTGTAGTGCGACCTCTGCACAGTGTTCAGCTAAATCTACCTGTAGAAGGTTGGTGGTGTTTTCCTGATCCTATCACAACCCAGGCAGCTACATTATTTACAAGTTAGTGTAATGCGTCTTCTGCAAAGTTTTCAGCTAAAGCTACATGTAAAAGGTTGGTGGTTTTTACCTGATCCTATCACTACTGCAGGCAGCTACATTATTTTTTTTTTTTTTGGTTTTAAAGAAGTTTTATTGAAGAGCAGTACATTACACTTCATAGAACGGAAATGCTGGTGGGGCGCAGCCCACCTCTGTGACAATACTCAAATAATGAACAGTAACAGAGAAGTTAACCAAATACGTAGGCTTGTACGTAAGAAAAGATAAAAGAACCCTCAGGCATGAAAAGGCGATACCTAGAGCTGCAGGTAGGCTCGACACCCCTATCGGGAACATACTGTGTCGAGCACCGGAGAGCAGCTTTAGTTAACCGTAAGGTGAGTAGCTAACCTGTTAAGGCCCATCGCGCCTTCCGGGAGAGTAAAGGTCCCAGGCTGCGTGAGGAAGCCTTCCCAAGCCCTCTATGGCCAAAAGGCCAAAGGAGCTAGGGGTGCCATAAAAATATCCTGAGGGTTCCAGTTAGGAGGTCAACCCATGGGAAATGGGTCGAGGTACCGTCTGATTGCAATCAAGTGCATATAAAACTGGAAGAAACCGTGTGGAACCATATACTTTCTGTAAATGTAAAATAACAACTTCCTAAGAATTAGAAGAAAGAGAGAAAGAAAAGGTGGAAAGGAAGACGGAGGAGAAGAAAGGATGGGGGGTGGGGTGTGTTGACAGACTGCAATATAACAATAGCAACAGATCATGCTTCAACTCCCGGTATAAGAGAGATGCCTACATGCCTCGCCCAGGGTTCCCAGACCGCCAAAAATGTTTTATTTGAGTCTGCTATGGCACTAACTAATTTTTCCTGGGACATGATCCACGAGATCTTTCTCTTGGCAGACGCCAGAGAGACTCCTGGTTGTTTCCAAGCCTTTGCTATGGAGAGCTTGGCGCCTGTCAGAATAAAAGAAATATGTTTAGCAGTTGTTTTGGGAATTTTGGGAATATTACCATTTAAGAGAGCTATCTGGGGAGATTTAGGGATGGGAGTGTCCGTAATTTTCCTGATCAGGTGAAAGATCCTGTTCCAGAACCCCCTGATTTTCGGACATTCCCACCAAATGTGTATCATGGAACCCTGGGCTTGGCAGTTTCTAAAACATAAAGGAGACGAGGAAGGGAACATCTGTGCAAGTTTGAAAGGAACCAGATACCATCTCGTAAGAACTTTCATGTTAGCTTCTATTAATGCAATATTAACTATACCTTTGTAGGCTCTTGTGCTCATTCTGTTCCAGATCTCCAGGTCCCAAGACTCGCCCATGTCCCTCTCCCAGTCTGTCATGTATGTGAGTTTGGATGTGGGAGTTGACAGAGCATCATATATCAGGGATATGCCTCCTTTTTGCTCTGTTGCTTGTCCACACCATTGTTCATAAGATGTGCACTCTGGGGGGGTTGATTTGTCTTTCCAAATGGTGTGAAGGAAATGGGAGATTTGAAGAAATCTAAATTTTTCGGATTCTGGGAGCTCTAGTTTTTCAACGCAATATTTCATGGAGATTGGTCTGGAGGCGACGAGGTAATGTCCAATACGGTACATTCCCTTATCAAGCCACCATTGAAAGGATTTGATGTCTAACCCTGGCTTGAAGAGGGAGTTGTGGAAAATGTGTGAAAGAGGGCGAAGCTGTGAGGTCAGAGCTGGATTTTGGATCAGGTTGTCGCATAGTTTGAAGGAGTGTGAAAGTGTGGGTGCCATGATGGGAGGTCTAGATTTACTGGGAGTCCAGAGTAGAAAGTCTAGTGTGTGGGTAGGAACCGCTTGGCGTTCTATTTGTATCTAGTCGGGTTTTTCACCCCTGAAATATATGGTGGAGAGTTGGGCAAGTCTGGCTGCATGGTAATATTTGAATAGTTTGGGGAGGCCCAGTTCTCCCTTAGACTTCGGGGCATAAAGGGTGTTTCTCGTGAATCTATATCCTTTCCCCCCCCAGATAAATTTTATGATCTTCCCCTGGAAGTGTTTGAGGTGATTTCTGTTAATCGCGATTGGAAGGGCTCTAAATAGGTACAGAATTCTAGGAAACAGGGTCATTTTGATGGCATAGATTCTCCCCAGCCATGATAATTTGTGGGATGACCAAGCTCGTATGTCCTCCTCCAATCTACGATACATAGGAGGGAAATTGGCTTGGTAGAGGGAGTCTATGCTGGGTGTGAGGTTTATACCTAGGTATCGAATTGAGGAATCACTCCAATTAAAATTAAAGGACAGTTTTAACCTCTCAACTAGGGCTGAATTGAGGGAGATGTTTAATGCCTGTGATTTGGTCATGTTGACTCGTAGGCCTGAGACTTCGCCAAATGTCTGGAGCAGTATGTTAATGTTGGGAAGGGAGGTAATTGGAGATGTGATGAATAGAAGAAGGTCGTCTGCGAAGAGGGCGCATTTATGGGTATTCAAGCCACAGTTGACACCTTTAATGTTTGGGTCTGACCTGATCGCTATGGCTAGTGTTTCTTTCGTTAGAGCGAATACAAGTGGGGAAAGGGGACAGCCCTGTCTTGTGCCCCTGGCAATTTTGATTGGGGATGAGAGAAAGCCCTGTAGTTTGACTTTCGCTTCCGGTTCTGAATAAAGTGATTTGAGGATTCCGATGAAGTGTTCTCCGAACCCCTAGAATTTAAGGGAAGCGAATATGAAAGGCCAAGTCACAGAATCGAAGGCCTTTTGTAGATCTTGGGAGAGGAAGAGACCCTCCTGCTTTGGGCCTCCGTCCCATCCCGAATGCAAAATTGAAGCTATGTCTATGGCCCTTCTGACCTGGTCTGGACCCTGTCTGCCGGGGATAAAGCCCACCTGATCCTTGTGGATATAAGTGTTGATGAATGTATTTAATCTATTGGTGTAAATTTTTGTTAGGATTTTTAAATCGTTATTTATTAGTGATATTGGTCTGTAATTTTCTACCTGATCCGGATTTTTGTCGGGTTTAGGGATGACAGTAATGAAGGCTGCATTCATCTTGGAGTCCATGTGGTCTCCCTTTCGTTTGGAATTGAACATTTTAGTTAAATGTGGCGCTAGAGTCTCGGCAAAAGTCTTGTAATAAAGGTTGGAAAGACCATCTGGACCTGGGGCCGAGCCCCCTTTCAGATTTTTAATGACCTCTAAGGTTTCCTCCACTTTGATCTGTGCCTCCATGATATCTTTGTGGGACTTTTGTATAGTGGGGATAGGGAGGTGCTCTAAGAATGCTTCTATAGCTCGTGTATCGTGGGATTCATTTGCTCTATATAGTTGTGAGTAAAAGGATTGGAAAGATTCCAGGATTCTATGTGGATTTTGGGAAGACGACCCATCCTGTAGTTTTATTTTGGGGATGGCGAGGAGACGGGTCCTAGGGGATAACTTGGAAGCCAGCATCATGCTCATTTTGTCCTGATTCAGGTAGAATTTCACACCATTCCAACGCAGAGAACTCTCAGCTTTAACCGTGAGCGCCAGGTTTAGTTTAATCCAAGCAGCGTCAAGCTGGTCGGTTTGAACCAGGGACGGGTTAGCTTTGTGATTTTTGCGCAGGAGGAGAAAGTCTCTCTCCAGTTTTGCAATGTCCATGGTTCTCTCCTTTTTAAGTTGGGAGGATATTTGGATCAGTTTACTTCGTATCACGGCTTTGTGGGCTGCCCAAAGGGTCTCGGCCGAGATGTCGTCTACGTTATTCAGGGCGAAATACTCTTTTAGTGTCTTGGTGAGTACCGTTATCTGGATGGGGTCTTTAATGATGTGTTCTTTAATGCGACAAATGGGGGATGAGGGTCTGAGGAGCAGGCCTTGGATAGATAGAGAGATCATAGAGTGGTCAGAGAGGGGAGTATCCTTAATTTTAGCTGAGATAGCAGCAGGGATATGCATGGAGGAGATTAGGATATGGTCGATTCTGGAGTATACTTGGTGGGGTATTGAGAAATGGGTGTAATCCCTTGATGTGGGGTTGAGTTCTCTCCAGATATCTGTGAGACCCTGTTGGTGAATCAGTTTAGCAATTTTAGAGCTGATTTTTGTTGGCCTAGAAAGCTGTTTAGTCGGGGTTTAGATTTATCGAGGCTCTGATCAAAGGCGACATTCGAGTCTCCTCCAAAAATTACCGTTCCTTCCAGGAGGGGTCCTAGTGTTTGGAAAAGCGAGGTGAAGAATGCATTCTGTCCCTTGTTTGGGGCATAATAGGATATCAGAGAAAAAGTTTGGTCTGCGATCTGACCTTTCACTAGTATGTACCTGCCTTCAGGGTCACTAAGGGTCCGGCTTACTATAAATTGGCAATCCTTAGCAAATAGAATCGCGACTCCCCTGGTCTTATCTTCAGCGTTTGCTAAATAAAACGAGGGGAAGCGCGCATGTAGGAATGAGGGGGAGAATCGAGATGGAAAATGCATTTCCTGGAGCATTACTATCGAAGCCCTTTGTTTATGATATGATTGGAAGATTTTCCTCCTTTTAGTTGGGGAGTTGAAGCCTTGGACGTTGTGAGAAATAATTTTTATCTGGGAGCAAGATGGAGTGGTGTTAGGCATGATTTTTGAGTAATGAGTGTGCTTTTGATGGTGGAACACTTACCCTGACCAAGTTGATGAGGGATGGGCAGAAGGCGAGTGAGGAGCGAAGCCTGGAACCCGGAGATGCTGGACGCCAAGGTGCTGCAGACGATCCGTCAACCCTGGCAGGAGGGGGGAAGGGAGAGAAAAGCACAGATGGGTTAAAACATAGAGGCAGAAGAAGAAAGAGAATATGTACATAATGACCTAAAATAGGCCGGAGATGGAGAGGGGGGGAGGTATTCCCCTTTCCGAACTCCAATAACAGGAATAGGTGGTCCTGAAAACGAACCACCAGTCCATCGAACGAGAATGGGAATTCCATTTTCGTAGGATGGAAGAAGTCGCAGGGCAGCTACCGCAGCCCAAGCCACCCTTGAAACCTTGCATACAGTATTGAGCTGTGTAAAAATAAAAAGATGCAAACGGAGAACAAAAAAGAGTATCAAAATCTGAAAAAAACTGAGATGTTTTTAACTAGGAGCCGCTCTGGCCTAAGATGCAGAAAGAGTCTTCCTGGTGGACATAATGGATTCCTCTGTGGGGATGGAGATAGAAGGTGGTATGGGAAATCCAAGTCCTACTGTGGGCTTAGCCAGTCCGTTGTGAGGGTATGAAATAGTGGAGAAGGGCCGAAACTTTCTGCTAACCCTGGGGGTACCAGGAAGGGCGATGGAGGTGTGATGTCAAGATCCGAGGAGGCCATTCTTGCGAAGATCGATGAGCTGAACCTTTAATCATCCTTGAGGTGTGGGTAAGAGATAGGGGCGGTAGTAGATCTTAGGGAACTGGATGCGTAGTCCCACTGGGGTGTTGAAGTGGAAACTTGAGAGATTGGGACGAATGGGTAAATGTCCCCTAGCGGGGACGAGGCCTCTTTGTGAAAGATCCGAGTGAGGTGGAGATCATCTGGTATGAGAAAGATAGGGGACAGTGGATCACAAAGAGGAAGAGGGGTGTCGCCGGGTTCTTGTAATTGACATCCTCAGGTTGGTAATTGTTCTTTCTGTCGCCTGCTTTTATTGGATTTCCAGGCAGGAGAGATAGGGCTGTTGGGAGTTTGGCGTTTAGAAGAATCCGCTTGAGTGTTGGTTATGTCCATTTCCGAGTCTAGGGATATGAGCTTAAGTGAGAGGAGGACTCGTTCGCCTTCGGAGAACGTGGTGAATGAGTGGGTTCTGCCTTTAAGGGAAAATTTTAAGGCGAAAGGGAATGCCCACCAATATTTAATCTCCTTCTGGGAGAGGACCAGCAGAAGGGGCTTCAGGGCTCTGCGTTTCTGGATGGTCGTGGGGGAAATGTCCGCGAAGATTTGCACTTCCTGTCCTTGAAAAAGGATGCGGGATTGCTGGCGTGATATTTTCATTATTTCTTCCTTTACACTATAGAAGTGTGGCTTCACGACCACATCTCTGGGGGATCCGTCTTTTCTGGGGGGACCCAGGGATCTGTGTGCTCTGTCCAGCTCCAATTTGATGGGGGGCAGCTCAGGGATAAGGGATTTGATTAAATCCTGGATTGCTTTGGGGACGTCTGTAATTGATTCGGGGATACCTCTTACTCTGGATACATGCATAAAAAATTGTGTAGCGCTAGGACAACACACTGTCTTAAAACCAGTAAGTTGAAAAGGCCTAAACATGAATAGTAATAAACACAAATAAATGTATCATGTATAATTCAAATAGGCAAACAGTGAATTACTCCCCAAAAGTGAAGTAAGGAGCACCTTCACCAAAATGCAGCAAAAAAATGATGGAAAATATTGTTCTAAAGTCAATTAAAAAGTCTCATTAATATAATGAATCCTCATATCACACCACTGTGTCTTGTCAAAACATGCAGTGCCCTTGGATGTTAAGATGGGAGCTTACCGGAGGGTTTGAACCCAAAGCAGCGTATGCTGTGAGGGTCAAACCAGCTTGTATTGCACCCTGGCAATGGTGGGAAAATCTCAGCAGTCTGATGATAATGGAAGAAGCTGATCCAAAAAACGTATCTTCTCCACCGATATTAATGGATCTCACCCAAAAGGTTCATAAGGGTAAAGAAAGGGGGGACAAGGATTGGCCGGGGCTGCATAAATATGCAGCTGCTGATTTGACTCTCCCTGTCCACTCTCTTCCAGAACATTTCCAGACACACAGGGGAAAGCAGTTAATTATGCAGCCCCTGTACCTCGCACTTGCAGCATGTCAGTCCTTGGCACTCTTGTTGGTGGCCTGTGTCAACCCTGTGTGAGTATAGTGAGGCCTCTAGCACATGTCTGATGGCATCTTCTTATGGATACCTCTTACTCTGAAATTGTCCCTTCTCGACCTGTTCTCCAAGTCATCGATTCTATTCAGTGCCACCTCTAGTTGCTCTTGAACAACATGAATGTGCTCCGTGTTCTGGTTAGCTCTGGACACTGTGATGTCTAATTTGTGTTCTATAGCTTCCATCCTTGCTCCCAAGTTTTGAAAGTCAGCTCTTATCTCGTTTGTGATTCTTGTGGCTGTGTTTGCTAAACCTCTATCTAGTAGATCTGACAGTTTGAGGAATAAATCTCCTGTATTGAGGGGTATAGCAGCCTCCGGGTCTCCTATGGAAGTCCCAGCTCCCTGATGTGGTGGTGTAGTGTTCAGTGGGGACAGAGAGTAGTTCTCAAAGGTGCGCTCTAGGAGAGATACTGTGGAGGCTGGGGATGGGGTCCCCATAGGTTGGTTGTGGAGAGTGGGTAGGGGTGTATAGGCTAAATTGGCAGGAGCAATCACTTGCCTTGTTTCCACGTGTCCCCCTGCATACTGCTCCTTGTGCTGTGCTGCGGCCGCCATCTTGGACAAGGCCCGGGAATCTTCTGCTGTAAACTGCGGTCCCAGGTCCATGCGGACCGAGCTATTTGGCATGGATCGAGGCAGCGGGTGTTCCCGGGTCCGGATCCGCTAGTGGTGGGTGATTAGGCGCCCTTACTCTGGCGCTTGGGTGGCTTGCTGGGCTGGGTAGAGCGGAGCTCCCGGCTTACGCGGCCATCTTGGGAGTCCCGCGCCTGCGCACTGTGCAGCTACATTATTTAAACGTTAGTGTAGTGCATCCTCTGCACAGTGTTCAGCTAAAGCTACAAGTTAGTGTAGTGCAACCTCTGCACAGTGTTCAGCTAAAGCTACAAGTTAGTGTAGTACGACCTCTGCACAGTGTTCAAGCTAAAGCTACCTGTAGAAGGTTGATGGTGTTTTCCTGATCCTATCACTACCGCAGGCAGCTACATTATTTACACGTTAATGCAGTGTGAACTCTGCACAGTGTTCAGCTAAAGCTACCTGTAGAAGGTTGGTGGTGTTTTTCTGATCCTATCACTACTGCAGGCAGCTACATTATTTACACGTTAGTGTAGTGCGTCCTCTGCACAGTGTTCAGCTAAAGCTACCTGTAGAAGGTTGGTGGTGTTTTCCTGATCCTACCACTACCGCAGGCAGCTACATTATTTAAACGTTAGTGTAGAGCGTCCTCTGCACAGTGTTCAGCTAAAGCTACGAGTTAGTGTAGTGTGACCTCTGCACAGTGTTCAGCTAAAGCTACGAGTTAGCGTAGTGCGACCTCTGCACAGTGTTCAGCTAAAGCTACAAGTTAGTGTAGTGCGACCTCTGTACAGTGTTCAGCTAAAGCTACCTGTAGAAGTTTGGTGGTGTTTTTCTGATCCTATCACTACCGCAGGCAGCTACATTATTTACACGTTAGTGTAGAGCGTCCTCTGCACAGTGTTCAGCTAAAGCTACGAGTTAGTGTAGTGTGACCTCTGCACAGTGTTCAGCTAAAGCTACAAGTTAGCGTAGTGCGACCTCTGCACAGTGTTCAGCTAAAGCTACTTGTAGAAGATTGGTGGTGTTTTTCTGATCCTATCACTACCGCAGGCAGCTACATTATTTACAAGTTAGTGTAGTGCGTCCTCTGCACAGTGTTCAGCTAAAGCTACAAGTTAGTGTAGTGCAACCTTTGCACAGTGTTCAGCTAAAGCTACAAGTTAGTGTAGTGCGACCTCTGCACAGTGTTCAGCTAAAGCTACAAGTTAGTGTAGTGCGACCTCTGCACAGTGTTCAGCTAAAGCTACCTGTAGAAGGTTGGTGGTGTTTTCCTAATCCTATCACTACCGCAGGCAGCTAGATTATTTAAACATTAGTGTAGTGCGTCCTCTGCACAGTGTTCAGCTAAAGCTACGAGTTAGTGTAGTGTGACCTCTGCACAGTGTTCAGCTAAAGCTACAAGTTAGCGTAGTGCGACCTCTGCACAGTGTTCAGCTAAAGCTACCTGTAGAAGATTGGTGGTGTTTTTCTGATCCTATCACTACCGCAGGCAGCAACATTATTTACAAGTTAGTGTAGTGCGTCCTCTGCACAGTGTTCAGCTAAAGCTACAAGTTAGTGTAGTGCGACCTCTGCACAGTGTTCAGCTAAAGCTACAAGTTAGTGTAGTGCGACCTCTGCACAGTGTTCAGCTAAAGCTACAAGTTAGTGTAGTGCGACCTCTGCACAGTGTTCAGCTAAAGCTACAAGTTAGTGTAGTGCGACCTCTGCACAGTGTTCAGCTGAAGCTACCTGTAGAAGATTGGTGGTGTTTTTCTGATCCTATCACTACTGCAGGCAGCTACAATATTTACACATTAGTGTAGTGCGTCCTCTGCACAGTGTTCAGCTAAAGCTACCTGTAGAAGGTTGGTGGTGTTTTCCTGATCCTATCACTACCGCAGGCAGCTAGATTATTTAAACGTTAGTGTAGTGCGTCCTCTGCACAGTGTTCAGCTTAAGCTACGAGTTAGTGTAGTGTGACCTCTGCACAGTGTTCAGCTAAAGCTACGAGTTAGTGTAGTGAGACCTCTGCACAGTGTTCAGCTAAAGCTACAAGTTAGCGTAGTGCGACCTCTGCACAGTGTTCAGCTAAAGCTACCTGTAGAAGATTGGTGGTGTTTTTCTGATCCTATCACTACTGCAGGCAGCAACATTATTTACAAGTTAGTGTAGTGCGTCCTCTGCACAGTGTTCAGCTAAAGCTACAAGTTAGTGTAGTGCGACCTCTGCACAGTGTTCAGCTAAAGCTACAAGTTAGTGTAGTGCGACCTCTGCACAGTGTTCAGCTAAAGCTACAAGTTATTGTAGTGTGACCTCTGCACAGTGTTCAGCTAAAGCTACAAGTTAGTGTAGTGCGACCTCTGCACAGTGTTCAGCTAAAGCTACCTGTAGAAGATTGGTGGTGTTTTTCTGATCCTATCACTACTGCAGGCAGCTACAATATTTACACGTTATAGTAGTGCGTCCTTTGCACAGTGTTCAGCTAAAGCTACCTGTAGAAGGTTGGTGGTGTTTTCCTGATCCTACCACTACCGCAGGCAGCTACATTATTTAAACGTTAGTGTAGTGCGTCCTCTGCACAGTGTTCAGCTAAAGCTACGAGTTAGTGTAGTGTGACCTCTGCACAGTGTTCAGCTAAAGCTACGAGTTAGTGTAGTGCGACCTCTACACAGTGTTCTGCTAAAGCTACAAGTTAGCGTAGTGCGACCTCTGCACAGTGTTCAGCTAAAGCTACCTGTAGAAAATTGGTGTTGTTTTTCTGATCCTATCACTACCGCAGGCAGCTACATTATTTACAAGTTAGTGTAGTGCGTCCTCTGCACAGTGTTCAGCTAAAGCTACAAGTTAGTGTAGTGCAACCTCTGCACAGTGTTCAGCCAAAGCTACAAGTTAGTGTAGTGCGACCTCTGCACAATGTTCAGCTAAAACTACAAGTTAGTGTAGTGCGACCTCTGCACAGTGTTCAGCTAAAGCTACCTGTAGAAGATTGGTGGTGTTTTTCTGATCCTATCACACCATTCCAACGCAGAGAACTCTCAGCTTTAACCGTGAGCGCCAGGTTTAGTTTAATCCAAGCAGCGTCAAGCTGGTCGGTTTGAACCAGGGACGGGTTAGCTTTGTGATTTTTGCGCAGGAGGAGAAAGTCTCTCTCCAGTTTTGCAATGTCCATGGTTCTCTCCTTTTTAAGTTGGGAGGATATTTGGAGCAGTTTACTTCGTATCACGGCTTTGTGGGCTGCCCAAAGGGTCTTGGCCGAGATGTCGTCTACGTTATTCAGGGCGAAATACTCTTTTAGTGTCTTGGTGAGTACCGTTATCTGGATGGGGTCTTTAATGATGTGTTCTTTAATGCGCCAAATGGGGGATGAGGGTCTGAGGAGCAGGCCTTGGATAGATAGAGAGATCATAGAGTGGTCAGAGAGGGGAGTATCCTTAATTTTAGCTGAGATAGCAGCAGGGATATGCATGGAGGAGATTAGGATATGGTCGATTCTGGAGTATACTTGGTGGGGTATTGAGAAATGGGTGTAATCCCTTGATGTGGGGTTGAGTTCTCTCCAGATATCTGTGAGACCCTGTTGGTGAATCAGTTTAGCAATTTTGAGCTGATTTTTGTTGGCCTAGAAAGCTGTTTAGTCGGGGTTTAGATTTATCGAGGCTCTGATCAAAGGCGACATTCGAGTCTCCTCCAAAAATTACCGTTCCTTCCAGGAGGGGTCCTAGTGTTTGGAAAAGCGAGGTGAAGAATGCATTCTGTCCCTTGTTTGGGGCATAATAGGATATCAGAGAAAAAGTTTGGTCTGCGATCTGACCTTTCACTAGTATGTACCTGCCTTCAGGGTCACTAAGGGTCCGGCTTACTATAAATTGGCAATCCTTAGCAAATAGAATCGCGACTCCCCTGGTCTTATCTTCAGCGTTTGCTAAATAAAACGAGGGGAAGCGCGCATGTAGGAATGAGGGGGAGAATCGAGATGGAAAATGCATTTCCTGGAGCATTACTATCGAAGCCCTTTGTTTATGATATGATTGGAAGATTTTCCTCCTTTTAGTTGGGGAGTTGAAGCCTTGGACGTTGTGAGAAATAATTTTTATCTGGGAGCAAGATGGAGTGGTGTTAGGCATGATTTTTGAGTAATGAGTGT
This sequence comes from Lithobates clamitans, assembly GCA_037952925.1. Taxonomy (NCBI): domain Eukaryota; kingdom Metazoa; phylum Chordata; class Amphibia; order Anura; family Ranidae; genus Lithobates; species Lithobates clamitans. Next base: position 8,899,384 of record JBBGZY010000056.1, on the reverse strand, counting down.
GCTTTTGATGGTGGAACACTTACCCTGACCAAGTTGATGAGGGATGGGCAGAAGGCGAGTGAGGAGCGAAGCCTGGAACCCGGAGATGCTGGACGCCAAGGTGCTGCAGACGATCCGTCAACCCTGGCAGGAGGGGGGAAGGGAGAGAAAAGCACAGATGGGTTAAAACATAGAGGCAGAAGAAGAAAGAGAATATGTACATAATGACCTAAAATAGGCCGGAGATGGAGAGGGGGGGAGGTATTCCCCTTTCCGAACTCCAATAACAGGAATAGGTGGTCCTGAAAACGAACCACCAGTCCATCGAACGAGAATGGGAATTCCATTTTCGTAGGATGGAAGAAGTCGCAGGGCAGCTACCGCAGCCCAAGCCACCCTTGAAACCTTGCATACAGTATTGAGCTGTGTAAAAATAAAAAGATGCAAACGGAGAACAAAAAAGAGTATCAAAATCTGAAAAAAACTGAGATGTTTTTAACTAGGAGCCGCTCTGGCCTAAGATGCAGAAAGAGTCTTCCTGGTGGACATAATGGATTCCTCTGTGGGGATGGAGATAGAAGGTGGTATGGGAAATCCAAGTCCTACTGTGGGCTTAGCCAGTCCGTTGTGAGGGTATGAAATAGTGGAGAAGGGCCGAAACTTTCTGCTAACCCTGGGGGTACCAGGAAGGGCGATGGAGGTGTGATGTCAAGATCCGAGGAGGCCATTCTTGCGAAGATCGATGAGCTGAACCTTTAATCATCCTTGAGGTGTGGGTAAGAGATAGGGGCGGTAGTAGATCTTAGGGAACTGGATGCGTAGTCCCACTGGGGTGTTGAAGTGGAAACTTGAGAGATTGGGACGAATGGGTAAATGTCCCCTAGCGGGGACGAGGCCTCTTTGTGAAAGATCCGAGTGAGGTGGAGATCATCTGGTATGAGAAAGATAGGGGACAGTGGATCACAAAGAGGAAGAGGGGTGTCGCCGGGTTCTTGTAATTGACATCCTCAGGTTGGTAATTGTTCTTTCTGTCGCCTGCTTTTATTGGATTTCCAGGCAGGAGAGATAGGGCTGTTGGGAGTTTGGCGTTTAGAAGAATCCGCTTGAGTGTTGGTTATGTCCATTTCCGAGTCTAGGGATATGAGCTTAAGTGAGAGGAGGACTCGTTCGCCTTCGGAGAACGTGGTGAATGAGTGGGTTCTGCCTTTAAGGGAAAATTTTAAGGCGAAAGGGAATGCCCACCAATATTTAATCTCCTTCTGGGAGAGGACCAGCAGAAGGGGCTTCAGGGCTCTGCGTTTCTGGATGGTCGTGGGGGAAATGTCCGCGAAGATTTGCACTTCCTGTCCTTGAAAAAGGATGCGGGATTGCTGGCGTGATATTTTCATTATTTCTTCCTTTACACTATAGAAGTGTGGCTTCACGACCACATCTCTGGGGGATCCGTCTTTTCTGGGGGGACCCAGGGATCTGTGTGCTCTGTCCAGCTCCAATTTGATGGGGGGCAGCTCAGGGATAAGGGATTTGATTAAATCCTGGATTGCTTTGGGGACGTCTGTAATTGATTCGGGGATACCTCTTACTCTGAAATTGTCCCTTCTCGACCTGTTCTCCAAGTCATCGATTCTATTCAGTGCCACCTCTAGTTGCTCTTGAACAACATGAATGTGCTCCGTGTTCTGGTTAGCTCTGGACACTGTGATGTCTAATTTGTGTTCTATAGCTTCCATCCTTGCTCCCAAGTTTTGAAAGTCAGCTCTTATCTCGTTTGTGATTCTTGTGGCTGTGTTTGCTAAACCTCTATCTAGTAGATCTGACAGTTTGAGGAATAAATCTCCTGTATTGAGGGGTATAGCAGCCTCCGGGTCTCCTATGGAAGTCCCAGCTCCCTGATGTGGTGGTGTAGTGTTCAGTGGGGACAGAGAGTAGTTCTCAAAGGTGCGCTCTAGGAGAGATACTGTGAAGGCTGGGGATGGGGTCCCCATAGGTTGGTTGTGGAGAGTGGGTAGGGGTGTATAGGCTAAATTGGCAGGAGCAATCACTTGCCTTGTTTCCACGTGTCCCCCTGCATACTGCTCCTTGTGCTGTGCTGCGGCCGCCATCTTGGACAAGGCCCGGGAATCTTCTGCTGTAAACTGCGGTCCCAGGTCCATGCTGACCGAGCTATTTGGCATGGATCGAGGCAGCGGGTGTTCCCGGGTCCGGATCCGCTAGTGGTGGGTGATTAGGCGGCCTTACTCTGGCGCTTGGGTGGCTTGCTGGGCTGGGTAGAGCGGAGCTCCCGGCTTACGCGGCCATCTTGGGAGTCCCGCGCCTGCCCACTGTGCAGCTACATTATTTAAACGTTAGTGTAGTGCATCCTCTGCACAGTGTTCAGCTAAAGCTACAAGTTAGTGTAGTGCAACCTCTGCACAGTGTTCAGCTAAAGCTACAAGTTAGTGTAGTACGACCTCTGCACAGTGTTCAAGCTAAAGCTACCTGTAGAAGGTTGATGGTGTTTTCCTGATCCTATCACTACCGCAGGCAGCTACATTATTTACACGTTAATGCAGTGTGAACTCTGCACAGTGTTCAGCTAAAGCTACCTGTAGAAGGTTGGTGGTGTTTTTCTGATCCTATCACTACTGCAGGCAGCTACATTATTTACACGTTAGTGTAGTGCGTCCTCTGCACAGTGTTCAGCTAAAGCTACCTGTAGAAGGTTGGTGGTGTTTTCCTGATCCTACCACTACCGCAGGCAGCTACATTATTTAAACGTTAGTGTAGAGCGTCCTCTGCACAGTGTTCAGCTAAAGCTACGAGTTAGTGTAGTGTGACCTCTGCACAGTGTTCAGCTAAAGCTACGAGTTAGCGTAGTGCGACCTCTGCACAGTGTTCAGCTAAAGCTACAAGTTAGTGTAGTGCGACCTCTGTACAGTGTTCAGCTAAAGCTACCTGTAGAAGTTTGGTGGTGTTTGGTGCGACCTCTGCACAGTGTTCAGCTAAAGCTACAAGTTATTGTAGTGTGACCTCTGCACAGTGTTCAGCTAAAGCTACAAGTTAGTGTAGTGCGACCTCTGCACAGTGTTCAGCTAAAGCTACCTGTAGAAGATTGGTGGTGTTTTTCTGATCCTATCACTACTGCAGGCAGCTACAATATTTACACGTTATAGTAGTGCGTCCTTTGCACAGTGTTCAGCTAAAGCTACCTGTAGAAGGTTGGTGGTGTTTTCCTGATCCTACCACTACCGCAGGCAGCTACATTATTTAAACGTTAGTGTAGTGCGTCCTCTGCACAGTGTTCAGCTAAAGCTACGAGTTAGTGTAGTGTGACCTCTGCACAGTGTTCAGCTAAAGCTACGAGTTAGTGTAGTGCGACCTCTACACAGTGTTCTGCTAAAGCTACAAGTTAGCGTAGTGCGACCTCTGCACAGTGTTCAGCTAAAGCTACCTGTAGAAAATTGGTGTTGTTTTTCTGATCCTATCACTACCGCAGGCAGCTACATTATTTACAAGTTAGTGTAGTGCGTCCTCTGCACAGTGTTCAGCTAAAGCTACAAGTTAGTGTAGTGCAACCTCTGCACAGTGTTCAGCTAAAGCTACAAGTTAGTGTAGTGCGACCTCTGCACAATGTTCAGCTAAAACTACAAGTTAGTGTAGTGCGACCTCTGCACAGTGTTCAGCTAAAGCTACCTGTAGAAGATTGGTGGTGTTTTTCTGATCCTATCACTACTGCAGGCAGCTACATTATTTACAGGTTAGTGTAGTGCGACCACTGCACAGTGTTCAGCTAAATCTACCTGTAGAAGGTTGGTGATGTTTTCCTGATCCTATCACAACCCAGGCAGCTACATTATTTACAAGTTAGTGTAATGCGTCTTCTGCAAAGTTTTCAGCTAAAGCTACGTGTAAAAGGTTGGTGGTGTTTTCCTGATCCTATCACTACCGCAGGCAGCTACATTATTTAAACGTTAGTGTAGTGCGTCCTCTGCACAGTGTTCAGCTAAAGCTACAAGTTAGTGTAGTGTGACCTCTGCACAGTGTTCAGCTAAAGCTACAAGTTAGTGTAGTACGACCTCTGCACAGTGTTCAAGCTAAAGCTACCTGTAGAAGGTTGATGGTGTTTTCCTGATCCTTTCACTACTGCAGGCAGCTACAATATTTACACATTAGTGTAGTGCGTCCTTTGCACAGTGTTCAGCTAAAGCTACCTGTAGAAGGTTGGTGGTGTTTTCCTGATCCAACCACTACCGCAGGCAGCTACATTATTTAAACGTTAGTGTAGTGCGTCCCCTGCACAGTGTTCAGCTAAAGCTACGAGTTAGTGTAGTGTGACCTCTGCACAGTGTTCAGCTAAAGCTACGAGTTAGTGGAGTGCGACCTCTGCACAGTGTTCTGCTAAAGCTACAAGTTAGCGTAGTGCGACCTCTGCACAGTGTTCAGCTAAAGCTACCTGTAGAAGATTGGTGGTGTTTTTCTGATCCTATCACTACCGCAGGCAGCTACATTATTTACAAGTTAGTGTAGTGCGTCCTCTGCACAGTGTTCAGCTAAAGCTACAAGTTAGTGTAGTGCGACCTCTGCACAGTGTTCAGCTAAAGCTACAAGTTAGTGTAGTGCGACCTCTGCACAGTGTTCAGCTAAAGCTACAAGTTAGTGTAGTGCGACCTCTGCACAGTGTTCAGCTAAAGCTACCTGTAGAAGATTGGTGGTGTTTTTCTGATCCTATCACTACTGCAGGCAGCTACAATATTTACACGTTACTGTAGTGCGTCCTCTGCACAGTGTTCAGCTAAAGCTACCTGTAGAAGGTTGGTGGTGTTTTCCTGATCCTACCACTACCGCAGGCAGCTACATTATTTAAACGTTAGTGTAGTGTGTCCTCTGCACAGTGTTCAGCTAAAGCTACGAGTTAGTGTAGTGCGACCTCTGCACAGTGTTCTGCTAAAGCTACAAGTTAGCGTAGTGCGACCTCTGCACAGTGTTCAGCTAAAGCTACCTGTAGAAGATTGGTGGTTTTTTTCTGATTATATCACTACCGCAGGCAGCTACATTATTTACAAGTTAGTGTAGTGCGTCCTCTGCACAGTGTTCAGCTAAAGCTACAAGTTAGTGTAGTGCAACCTCTGCACAGTGTTCAGCTAAAGCTACAAGTTAGTGTAGTGCGACCTCTGCACAGTGTTCAGCTAAAGTTACAAGTTAGTGTAGTGCAACCTCTGTACAGTGTTCAGCTAAAGCTACCTGTAGAAGTTTGGTGGTGTTTTTCTGATCCTATCACTACCGCAGGCAGCTACATTGTTTACACGTTAGTGCAGTGCAAACTCTGCACAGTGTTCAGCTAAAGCTACCTGTAGAAGGTTGGTGGTGTTTTCCTGATCCTATCACTACCGCAGGCAGCTACATTATTTACAAGTTAGTGTAGTGCGTCCTCTGCACAGTGTTCAGCTAAAGCTACCTGTTAAAGGTTGGTGGTGTTTTCCTAATCCTATCACTACCGCAGGCAGCTAGATTATTTAAACATTAGTGTAGTGCGTCCTCTGCACAGTGTTCAGCTAAAGCTACGAGTTAGTGTAGTGTGACCTCTGCACAGTGTTCAGCTAAAGCTACAAGTTAGCGTAGTGCGACCTCTGCACAGTGTTCAGCTAAAGCTACCTGTAGAAGATTGGTGGTGTTTTTCTGATCCTATCACTACCGCAGGCAGCAACATTATTTACAAGTTAGTGTAGTGCGTCCTCTGCACAGTGTTCAGCTAAAGCTACAAGTTAGTGTAGTGCGACCTCTGCACAGTGTTCAGCTAAAGCTACAAGTTAGTGTAGTGCGACATCTGCACAGTGTTCAGCTAAAGCTACAAGTTAGTGTAGTGCGACCTCTGCACAGTGTTCAGCTAAAGCTACAAGTTAGTGTAGTGCGACCTCTGCACAGTGTTCAGCTGAAGCTACCTGTAGAAGATTGGTGGTGTTTTTCTGATCCTATCACTACTGCAGGCAGCTACAATATTTACACATTAGTGTAGTGCGTCCTCTGCACAGTGTTCAGCTAAAGCTACCTGTAGAAGGTTGGTGGTGTTTTCCTGATCCTATCACTACCGCAGGCAGCTAGATTATTTAAACGTTAGTGTAGTGCGTCCTCTGCACAGTGTTCAGCTTAAGCTACGAGTTAGTGTAGTGTGACCTCTGCACAGTGTTCAGCTAAAGCTACGAGTTAGTGTAGTGAGACCTCTGCACAGTGTTCAGCTAAAGCTACAAATTATTGTAGTGTGACCTCTGCACAGTGTTCAGCTAAAGCTACAAGTTAGTGTAGTGCGACCTCTGCACAGTGTTCAGCTAAAGCTACCTGTAGAAGATTGGTGGTGTTTTTCTGATCCTATCACTACTGCAGGCAGCTAGATTATTTAAACATTAGTGTAGTGCGTCCTCTGCACAGTGTTCAGCTAAAGCTACGAGTTAGTGTAGTGTGACCTCTGCACAGTGTTCAGCTAAAGCTACAAGTTAGCGTAGTGCGACCTCTGCACAGTGTTCAGCTAAAGCTACCTGTAGAAGATTGGTGGTGTTTTTCTGATCCTATCACTACCGCAGGCAGCAACATTATTTACAAGTTAGTGTAGTGCGTCCTCTGCACAGTGTTCAGCTAAAGCTACAAGTTAGTGTAGTGCGACCTCTGCACAGTGTTCAGCTAAAGCTACAAGTTAGTGTAGTGCGACCTCTGCACAGTGTTCAGCTAAAGCTACAAGTTATTGTAGTGTGACCTCTGCACAGTGTTCAGCTAAAGCTACAAGTTAGTGTAGTGCGACCTCTGCACAGTGTTCAGCTAAAGCTACCTGTAGAAGATTGGTGGTGTTTTTCTGATCCTATCACTACTGCAGGCAGCTACAATATTTACACGTTATAGTAGTGCGTCCTTTGCACAGTGTTCAGCTAAAGCTACCTGTAGAAGGTTGGTGGTGTTTTCCTGATCCTACCACTACCGCAGGCAGCTACATTATTTAAACGTTAGTGTAGTGCGTCCTCTGCACAGTGTTCAGCTAAAGCTACGAGTTAGTGTAGTGTGACCTCTGCACAGTGTTCAGCTAAAGCTACGAGTTAGTGTAGTGCGACCTCTACACAGTGTTCTGCTAAAGCTACAAGTTAGCGTAGTGCGACCTCTGCACAGTGTTCAGCTAAAGCTACCTGTAGAAAATTGGTGGTGTTTTTCTGATCCTATCACTACCGCAGGCAGCTACATTATTTACAAGTTAGTGTAGTGCGTCCTCTGCACAGTGTTCAGCTAAAGCTACAAGTTAGTGTAGTGCAACCTCTGCACAGTGTTCAGCTAAAGCTACAAGTTAGTGTAGTGCGACCTCTGCACAATTTTCAGCTAAAACTACAAGTTAGTGTAGTGCGACCTCTGCACAGTGTTCAGCTAAAGCTACCTGTAGAAGATTGGTGGTGTTTTTCTGATCCTATCACTACTGCAGGCAGCTACATTATTTACAGGTTAGTGTAGTGCGACCACTGCACAGTGTTCAGCTAAATCTACCTGTAGAAGGTTGGTGATGTTTTCCTGATCCTATCACAACCCAGGCAGCTACATTATTTACAAGTTAGTGTAATGCGTCTTCTGCAAAGTTTTCAGCTAAAGCTACGTGTAAAAGGTTGGTGGTGTTTTCCTGATCCTATCACTACCGCAGGCAGCTACATTATTTAAACGTTAGTGTAGTGCGTCCTCTGCACAGTGTTCAGCTAAAGCTACAAGTTAGTGTAGTGTGACCTCTGCACAGTGTTCAGCTAAAGCTACAAGTTAGTGTAGTACGACCTCTGCACAGTGTTCAAGCTAAAGCTACCTGTAGAAGGTTGATGGTGTTTTCCTGATCCTTTCACTACTGCAGGCAGCTACAATATTTACACATTAGTGTAGTGCGTCCTTTGCACAGTGTTCAGCTAAAGCTACCTGTAGAAGGTTGGTGGTGTTTTCCTGATCCAACCACTACCGCAGGCAGCTACATTATTTAAACGTTAGTGTAGTGCGTCCCCTGCACAGTGTTCAGCTAAAGCTACGAGTTAGTGTAGTGTGACCTCTGCACAGTGTTCAGCTAAAGCTACGAGTTAGTGTAGTGCGACCTCTGCACAGTGTTCTGCTAAAGCTACAAGTTAGCGTAGTGCGACCTCTGCACAGTGTTCAGCTAAAGCTACCTGTAGAAGATTGGTGGTGTTTTTCTGATCCTATCACTACCGCAGGCAGCTACATTATTTACAAGTTAGTGTAGTGCGTCCTCTGCACAGTGTTCAGCTAAAGCTACAAGTTAGTGTAGTGCAACCTCTGCACAGTGTTCAGCTAAAGCTACAAGTTAGTGTAGTGCGACCTCTGCACAGTGTTCAGCTAAAACTACAGGTTAGTGTAGTGCGACCTCTGCACAGTGTTCAGCTAAAGCTACCTGTAGAAGATTGGTGGTGTTTTTCTGATCCTATCACTACTGCAGGCAGCTACATTATTTACAGGTTAGTGTAGTGTGACCTCTGCACAGTGTTCAGCTAAATCTACCTGTAGAAGGTTGGTGGTGTTTTCCTGATCCTATCACAACCCAGGCAGCTACATTATTTACAAGTTAGTGTAATGCGTCTTCTGCAAAGTTTTCAGCTAAAGCTACGTGTAAAAGGTTGGTGGTGTTTTCCTGATCCTATCACTACCGCAGGCAGCTACATTATTTAAACGTTAGTGTAGTGCGTCCTCTGCACAGTGTTCAGATAAAGCTACAAGTTAGTGTAGTGCGACCTCTGCACAGTGTTCAGCTAAAGCTACAAGTTAGTGTAGTACGACCTCTGCACAGTGTTCAAGCTAAAGCTACCTGTAGAAGGTTGATGGTGTTTTCCTGATCCTATCACTACCGCAGGCAGCTACATTACAGCTAAAGTTAAAGCTACCTGTAGAAGATTGGTGGTGTTCTCATACTAATAATACTACAGGCAGGCAGTTGATTTTGCTAGCTGCAGTATCAGTATATATATATATATATATATATATATATATATATATATATATATATATATTTATATCCCAGCTTAGTGCAGCTACATCTCACTGCAGGCCATTAGTATGTCTGGAAGGCCAACAAGGAAAGGCAGACAGTCACAAGCCAAAAAAAGAGGGCAAGCAGGCTCTGTGTCTAGAGGCAACAGTGCTGGTCGTGGACACGGTGAATCCTCATCAGCACGTGGCCGTGAGACACGCTTGGCCTTTTTTTCGGCAGCTGGCCATGTTGAGCATGCGGAAGACTTGGTCGAGTGGATGACCAAGCCGTCCTCATCCTCCTCATCCTCTCTCACCCATGCTCAGGGTACTTTGTCTGGAAAAGCAGCTGCCAACCCAGCCTCTTCCCTTGGCTCAATGGAATCAGTCACTCCTTCCCTAGCCCCACCATGTCCTCCTGAGGAGTCCCCTGAACTGTTTGCCCACAATGTTGGGTACATGCTCCATGAGGATGCCCAGCATTTTGAAGGCTCTGATGATGGTACTCAGCTAGAGGAAATCTGTGTGAATTTCCTCCGGTCATAAAATTCCAGTGCTCAGCTGGCAGACCTCCAAAAGGAATTTAACCTGCCCAAGAACCGCCTAATCTGTGACATGCCCACCAGGTGGAACTCAACGTTGGCCATGCTGCAGCGGCTGCACATGCAGCAGAGGGCCATCAATGAGTACCTGTGTGACTATGGCACCAGGACAGGGTCAGAAGAGCTTGTTTTTTTTCCCCAGTCGGCCATGATCAGGGATGCATGCACTGTCCTGTCACCATTTGAGGAGGCCACGAGGATGGTGAGCAGTGACAGTGCATGCATCAGTGACACTGTCCCCCTTGTCCACCTGTTGGAGCACACGCTGTGTGGAAAAATGGACAGGGCACTTGAGGCAGAACAGAGGCAGGAAGAGGAGGACTTCCTTGGCTCTCAAGGCTCCTTTTATCCAGACAGTGTTCCTGCGTGCCCGCTGATCACACAGAAAGAGGAGGAGGAGGAGAAGGAGGAGGAGGAAGATTGTGTCAGTATGGAGGTGGACCCTGGCACTCAGCATCAGCAGCAATCTTTAAGGGATCAGTCCCAAGAAACACATGGACTTGTACGTGGCTGGGAGGAGGTAGCTGCGGACCATGTCATCTTTAGTGACCCAGAGGACTCCGGACCGAATGCCTCAACAAACCTACGCTGCATGGCCTCCCTGATCCTGCAAAGCCCACGTAAGGATCCTCGTATTCGTGGTATCAAGGAGAAGGACCAATACTGGCTGGCAACCCTCCTTGATCCACGTTACAAGGGTAAGGTTGCGGACCTTATCTTGCCATCGCAGAGGGAGCATGAAACATCTTCGGGAGGCCTTGCAGAAAGGTCTGTGCAACGCGTTCCCAGAGACTGGGAGGTTACAAACTCCTGTTCCTGGACAACGTGTTGCTGAGGCTTTGGTCAGTCAAAGAAGTAACGGTGGAGAAGGTGGTCGTCTGACCAATGCGTTCAGACAATTTTTTAGTCCGCAGCCCCAAGGTATGATCGGTTCCAGCAACCATCGACAGCGTCTGTTTTATATGGTGCAGGAATACCTAGTGGCAGGATCTGACTTGGACACCTTTCCCACTGAAAATCCTCTGGGTTACTGGGTCTTGAAGATGGATCACTGGCCAGAGCTTGCACAGTATGCAATTGAGCTACTAGCCTGTCCTGCATCCAGCGTTCTTTCAGAACGCACATTCAGTGCTGCTGGAGGTTTTGTAACCGATCACAGGGTTCGCCTGTCCACCGACTTGGTCAATCGACTGACCTTCATAAAAATGCATCAGTCTTGGATTACCACCAGCTACCAAGCACCTAATGCTGATGTAACCGAATATTTTTTTTTTTAAATGTCAGATCCCTTCAAGACCTCCTTTGCTGATGCTGAGTGACTATCCTGTTATGCTGAGTGACTATCCTCTTCCTCCTCAGTGATCATGCTGATAGCTTGTAAGAATATTTTTGGTTCTTGGCACCAGCACCAGTGCCTAAGGCCCAATTTTGCAGCCCCTGTTCAACAGGGGCGTACAATTACAATTTTTGATGCAATACTTTGCAGTGGGGCTCGTTCCTGCACTCCAACTAGAGTATCTGTGAGGGGTTGCAGTGTTGTGGCTCCAGCACCAGTGCCTAAGGCTCAATTTTTCAGCCCCTGTTTAGCAGGGGGATGTAATTACAATTTTTGATGCAATATTTTACAGGAGGGCTCATTCCTGCGCTCCAACTAGAGTATCTGTGAGGGGTTGCAGTGTTGTGGCACCAGTGCCTAAGGCCCAATTTTTCTGCCCCTGTTCAACAGGGACATGTAATTACAATTCTTGATCTAATATTTCACAGCAGGGCCCATTTCTGTGTCCACCAAGAGTAACTGTGAGGACTTACAGTGTTGTGGCACCAGCACCACCACCACCAAAAGCCCATTTTTTCTGACCCTGTTCAACAGGGGCATGTAATTACAATGCTTGATCTAATATTTCACAGCAGAGCCCGTTTCTGCGCCCACCAAGAGTAACTGTGAGGGCTTACAGTGTTGTGGCAACACCAACACCTAAGGCCCCACTTTCTGCAGAGTATATAGGGCAGGCCCCTACTTTCAAAAATCCATCTTACAAATGACTCCTACTTGCAAACGGAAGGAGACAACAGGAAGTGAGATGAAATCTACCCCTAGGAAGGGAAATTCTCTCCTGTAAGAGTTAATATGGGAAAAACGTGTCTCCTTTCCACTGATGCTTTATCACCAATCCTTGTTTCACTAAAAACCCCAAATTGTCAAAAAACATTTGTCATTGGGACAGAAAGTGAGGTAAAATCTTCTGTAGAGGTGCACAGACAGAAAAACAAATGTCACAGGGGTGATAACCCTTCCCTATGTTTTTCAAGAAGCTTAAAAATAGATTTTTTTGGTTGGAGCTACACTTTAAAAATGTACCAGTTCAAAATTACAAAAGGATTCTACTTAACAACAAACCTACAGTCCCTGTCTTGTTTGCACCACCTGTATACTGCTGTTCAGAGGGGCCTGGGCCCCCACACCTTTCCTTTTTTTAATTTGGGTGCGGGGTTCCCCTTAATATCAATACAAGACCCAAAGGGCCTGGTAAAAGACTGGAGGGGTTCCCATGCCATTTGTCTCAATGATTTTCATCCATATTACTTTACATTAAAGCCATAAGCATTTTTAAATGACTTTTATTCCTTTAAAAATGTCATTTTGTGCAGGGACTGTTCTAAGCATGGGAAACATGCGCCACTTTACAGGCATACTATAGACACCCCCTAGGTACGATATTTAAAGGAATATTTCACTTTTTTTTCACTTTAAGCATCATTAAAATCACTGCTCCCGAAAAAACGGCCGTTTTTAAAACTTTTTTTTGCCTTGATACATGTCCCCTGGGGCAGGACCCAGGTCCCCAAACCCTTTTTAGGACAATACCATGCATATTAGCCTTTAAAATTAGCACTTTTGATTTTGAACGTTCGAGTCCCATAGACTTCAATGGGGTTCTAAAGTTCGCACAAATTTTCGGTCTGTTCACAGGTTTTGGTGTAAAACCGAACCGGGGGGTTTTCGGCTCATCGCTAGCCACTGGGTTAACCTTGTGAAGAATACAGAAAGGCCCAATAAACCGAGGTGAGAACTTCAGGGAGGGAACACAAAGTTGGAGGTTGCGAGATGACAACCAGACCCTGTTCCCAACCTGGTAGGAAGGCACAGACAGGCGTCTGCGGTCAGCATGAAGTCTGTACCTATCATTAGCATGTTGTAAAGCCTCCTGGACTTGTGCCGAAGTGGAATGAAGACCACAGAGATGCTCCTCTAACGCAGGATTACTCTGCGGAACAAAAGAGTCAGGCAACATGAAAGGTTGTAAACCATAGTTTGCCATAAACGGGGACAATCGGGAAGCAGAATTCAAGGCACTATTGTGAGCAAACTCTGCCCACGGTAATAGGTCTGACCATTTGTTATGATGGTCAGAAATATAGCAACATTGGAATTGCTCCAAGGACTGATTGGCTCGTTCTGCGGCCCCATTAGACTGCACGTTATATGCAGAGGAGAAAGCAAGCTGAATTCCCAACAGTGCACAAAAGGCTCGCCAGAACCAGGACACAAACTAACTGCCCTTGTCCGAGACAATCACCTTGGGTAGCCCATGTAAGCGAAAGATCTCCCGAGCAAAAATGGAAGCCAGTTCCTTAGAAGTGGGCAACTTCTTAAGTGGAATACAATGAGACATTTTCGAGAACTGGTCAACCACCATAAGGATAACTGTTGCCCTGGGAGTTGGGTAACTCCACAATGAAATCCATAGACAGGTGGGTCCAAGGCCTCTTTTCATTGAATATGAGTTGAAGGAGACCCACTGGAAGGTGTTGTGGAGTCTTACTCTGAGCACATAAGGAACAGGCATCTACGAAGGTGGTTACATCAGCATGTAGACTAGGCCACCAGAATTGTTGGGAAATGGCCCAAAAGAGTTGATTCCTCCCATCCTCCCAGGGTGGCCAGCAGCATTGGAGAATGGTAAGTCTGGAGCACGGCAATACAGAGACTCTCTGGGACAAAGAAGCAGTCACAAGGTTTTTCAGGAGGAGCATGGGCCCGAGCAGCAAGAATTTTGTCACCCAAAGAAGAAGTGAGACTGGTGCGAACCGTAGCCAGAATACGATCAGGAGGAATCACAGGAACCGGAACCGACTCCATCTTGGAAGTGGAGAAAAATTATTGTGACAAAGCGTCAGCCCATAAATTCTTAGTACCGGGTAAGAATGAGACAATGTAATTGAAACTTGATAAGAAAATAGTCCATCGCACTCTTCTGGGAGAGAGGCGTTTAGCCTCAGACAAGAATGTGAGATTCTTATGGTGGGTAAGAATGAGAACCGGCACAGTGGTACCTTCGAGGAGATGTCTCCATTCTTTCAGGGCTAAAATGATCACTAACAGCTCTATGTCACCAATCTCGTGATTGCACTCTGCAGGTGACAATTTCTTGGAAAAGTAGCCACAAGGATGCATAGCGCTCTCAGAGGTAGGACGTTGAGACAGAAGGGTGCCACCTCCAGTCTCAGAAGCATCAACCTCAAGGATAAATGATAACTAGGATCAGGATGTGCCAACACAGGAGCAGAAACAAAGGTAGCCTTCAGACTCTCAAAGGCCTTAATGGACTCTGGAGACTAACTCTGTGGGTTACCATCTTTTCTGGTCATATCAGTCAGGGGCTTGACCAGAGATAAGAAGTTACAATTAAACTTCCGATAATAGTTGCAAAACCAAGAAAACGCTGCAGAGGACATAAACCCATGGGTCAGAGCCACTGTAGGACTGCTGAAAGTTTCTCTAGGTCCATCAAAAAACCAGCAGTGGAAATGACATAACCCAGGAATTTAACCTGTTCACGATAGAATTAGCACTTCTCCAATTTACAATAGAGATTGTTCTCTCTAAGGTTCTGAAGCACACGACAGACAAATCTGTGTGGTGGCTCTCCAGGGTCTTGGAAAATATGAGGATATTGTTGAGATAAACCACCACACATAAATGCAACAAATCTCGGAGGACATCGTTAATAAAATCCTGGAAAACTGCTGGGGCGTTACAAAGGCCAAAAGGCATTACGAGGTACTCATAATGGCCTGTTCTGGTATTAAACGCAGTTTTCCACTTGTCGCCCTCCTTAATCCTCATGAGATTGTATGCCCCTCTCAAATCAAGCTTTGTGAAAACCGTTGCTCCCTTGAAGCGGTCAAATAACCCTGTAAAAAACTGAATCGGATAGGCATTCTTAATCGTGAAACGATTGAGACCCCTATAATCAATGCAAGGTCTCAGTTCACCACACTTCTTCTTCGCAAAGAAGAAACCAGCACGAGCAGGAGACAAGGATTTGTGGATAAAACCTTGAGAAAGTGTGTCTGCAACATACTCCTCCATGGCCTTATCCTCCAAGACCGACAAAGGGTAAACCCGGTCAGGAGGGGGTATGGCACCAGGTTAAAGGTCAATTGCGCAAGCATACGACTGGTGTGGAGGCAAAACTTACTGCAAACTTACTTGTGGAGACCAGGAGAGAACCTCAGCACAGAGCCAATCAAAAGAGGGGTTGTGCCTCTGTAACCAAGAATTACCAATAAACAGCAGAAACTTAGGTGAGGAAATAACTTGGAACTGTATTATCTCATGGTGAAGAGCCCCTATGGCCATGGACAACAGAACAGTCTCATGAGTCACATGGGCAGGCTGTAGAAGTCTGCCATCAAGAGAATCAATGGCAAGTGGATTGTCACAAAGCTTGCATCGAGTGACTGACGAGCAGGATCATCAACAGGTGGGTCACTGTGTAGAGATAGGAGCTGGCAATTAGCTGACAGCTGAGCGGCCAGCTCAGAGAAGGAAGGGCTGGGCCCAGCCCTGACAGGTTAGAAGAAGACCATTTATGAAAGGAGGAAGGAGAGGGCCAAGCAGGGTAGAAATTGGGTTTACGAAGGTAGTGCACGAGAGGGTTATGGGGAGACTGAAATTTGAATTGAGCTCTAAGATTATCCCGTAGATGTAAGGAATGGCAGGTGATGGGGTTCTGTAGGGACCTGTGGGTTGCATGAAAAAAAGAGATTGATCGGTGGGTATGCCCACCATTAGAATACCGCCCTGCATCCACCCACTTCTAATGATGGCCATACATGCACCATTTTTTTTAACTGTGGTGGTAAAATCATCTCCTACAGCGCTGGAGTTGCTGATTTTCGTATCGTGAGAGCAAATGCTGTTGCTGTCAAGGTAAATAAATCAGTGCCGCAGCTGAATGGCGTACCTGAAAAGCAAACAATGGTAACAACAAAACATTAACTCAATAAAACAACTTGTTTTTTTAACGCAATCTGTGCCTTAAAAAATATATGCCGAAGCATGGGGGCAATCTGTCCCTAATGTTAGGAGCAAATTGTTCCTCCACCCCTGCCCCCATGCTTCTGCATATATGCTCTTTTTTAACTGTGGTGAAATCACCTCCTACAGCTCTGGAGTCACAGCTTTACGTATCATTGGAGCAAATGCTTTTGCTGTCAGAATAAATAAACCAGTGCTGCAGCTGAATGGCGTACCTACTAAGCAAATGATGGCTAGCAATAAAACAAAGTAACATTACAGTATAATGCCCCGTACACACGGTCGGATTTTCTGATCGACAATGTCCGATCGGAACGTGTTGTCGGAAATTCCGACCGCGTGTGGGCGCCATCGGACATTTTCCATCAGATTTTCCGACACACAAAGTTGGACAGCAGGAGATAAAATTTTCCGACAACAAAATCCGATCGCGTCAATTCCGACCGTGTGTGGCCTGTTCCGACGCACAAAGTGCCACGCATGCTCAGAAGAAATTCCGACACGGGACAGCTCGTTCTGGTAAACTTAGCGTTCGCAATGGATACAGCACTTTCGTCACGCTGCAATGTTCAAAATGGTTTAATACAGCGCACTCTCTTCTTCTTTATAATGTGACAAGAATTAAGTAGTTTTGCTGCTCATATTCACACACACTTCTCACAAACTTTTCTTTGTGTTTTTTTAGTGGGATTCCCTCAATATATTGTTATTAGTTGTCACATCTGACAGTTTTATATTTTTTATGTTTTTTTTTTGGATTTTAAGCTTTTTTTTTTCTTTAATGTTTGGATTTTTTCCAAGGCTGATCTTTGTTCAATGTTATTTTTATTTTTACTCCTGAATATTTTTGTGTGTGTTTTGTGTGTCAAGTTACCCCAACACCATTGATATCTTTTATTATTTAATCTCCAGGAGATTTTTTGTTGTTGGTGTCCCTTGTTCATTTCACATTGTATATTTGCAATGTACCTGAATCCTCACAAACAAACTGTCATTTTTGAAGTAAAACACATAGGAGAGTATAATTCAAAACAAAAATCCTTTATTAAGGTATCAGAACCAAACAAAGAGGAAGGCAACACTGGATCAACAGCAGAAATTAGTGAAGCCTGGGACCCCCACGGCAGACATCAATTCTTGAACATCAAAATTGGTGGCCTGAGGAGTCCATATGTAAGGGAGGGCAGTCTGGTCCGGGATTCACAGAGACTCGGATAGCAGCAGATGACATCTGTGTCCCCAGGCTGTGGTACCACAAGAGGCTGCATCTTTTGGCCGACCAGACTGGATCCAGGGCAATCACTGTCTAGTCTTTCTTTCACGCTTCCTTCCGGGCTGTGGCTGTGCAGTTGGAGATGTGGCAGGAGGAGGAGTAGGACCTGGAGGAGGAGGAGGAGGAGGAGGACTGGGAGGACCTGGAGGAGGACTGGGAGGACCTGGAGGAGGACTGGGAGGACCTGGAGGAGAGGGAGGAGGAGGAGGAGGACCATCCCAAAGCTGTGTGTGAGGTGTAATTTGGCCCCTCACACCTTTCTCCAGAGCCTCTGATATGAGGGCCTGACACATGGCTTTTTGGCCCTCCTCCATCCTCTGCATTTTATATGCAATGAATGCAGCAATGTTCTCCTGCATGGTGTGGGGTGCTCCCAGGACCTCTGTAGCCCTCCAAAAGAATCTGATAGCCGCCTCCTCTAGGTCACTCGTCCTACTGCCACTTTCTGTTTTCAGGTGTGATGGAGGGACCTTGATATCAGCCAGCCGGCTCGGCCCGGCCACCTCCTGGCTGAGACTTCCCTGTGTATGAAAAAGGGACATAGTTGTAATGTTTTGCATCATCAATCAAAATCCTAAATTAGTACTCCCAACTAACATCTAGTTAACATCATTGATTGGACCAGCAGAAATTTTAGAGGAATGCTATACCTGGCTCAATCTGGGCTCCTCCACATATGGCCCGGAAGGCCCAGGTTGGGCGTCAGAAGCCTTAGCCAGGGGGGAAGGAAGCGTGAAAGGAAGACTGGAGAGGGATGGCCTGGGTTCAGTCTGGCCTGCCAGAAAGTGCAGCCTGTCATAGTACAACATCCTGGGGACATAGATGTCATCTGCTGCTCCGGATCTCTGTGAATCCAGGACTTTCTTGCGCTCCCTCAGATATGTGCTCCTTAGGTAACCAATTAATATCTTTAAATAAGTGATGTCTGCCGTGGGGATCCCCTGCTTCACAATTTCACACAATTGCTCCAGTGCTGCCTTCCTCTTTGCTTGGTTCTTGAAATGGGGGTGGGTAATCTCCCACAGACAGGGCAGCTCACTTAGCATATCAATGAATAGTGACATGAAGTCAGTATCTCTCATTAAGATATCCATGTTCACTGCAAGACACAACACAAGACAAAGCCTTATGTCAGACAAAACTCTCCTAATCTTATTACAATATAGGCCTCAATCTAGAAGCAGTATAGGCCCAAATTTGTCTCTTACCTTCGTTCTTACGATCGGCGCGTCCAATGCTCCTTCCTCCGCTCACAGATCGTACGTAATATGCACGCGTGTAAAGCTTTATACACACTGCGCATGCGTGTAACTCCGCCCGCCCCTGACGTTCTTTCTAGTGTATTCCCCGCCCCTTTTCGTTCGGCGCAGTGGGGGAAGAGCATGATGGCGGAGTTACAACAGGTGCGTGATAATTCTAACAACGAGGAGGAGGAGGAGGAAAGCCTGGATCCAGGCACATCCCGATCCAGAAGGAGACGTTTTAAGGCCACAAATATGTCGTTTGGGGAGATGTTGGAGATGGTAGACATCATGAAGAAGTCCGACTATGACGGAAAATATGGGCCTTACCCCCACCCCAACATCCGAAAGGCCAAAATCATTGGTAAAGTGGTCCGGAGTCTGGAGAGGAATTTCGGGGTATGAAGATCTAAAGATCAGCTCAGGAAGCGGTGGTCGGACCTGAAGTTGAGAGAGCCAGAGCAGTACCGAAAGATCCGGAGAGTGCTGCAAAAAAGTAAGTAGTTGTGCTGTGTTCCTATTCTTTCTGTCTTTATTCCGTTCGTTCTGCTCCATATGCTTTTAGTAATTGTAACGTTTAAAAAGGTCAACTTTAATGTTCATGGGCCCATTATTCGTTCGTATCAAACATTTTTCTTTCGGCCTCTAGAACACCATTGTTTAGGCCATATGCATTTTCACACATTTTTGGGGGCCTACTTGGATGCCAAATATTTGTTTGTGTAGATGGGTTTGTTACTAGAATGAAATGCCAACTAGATTGTGTGTAAGGAGAGGACACTGAGCAGCTGTTTTCACATCTGGACACTGAAGCACTAGTGTGGGACCCCAGAACACCATTTTTATTAGGGGGGGCACACAGGTGCTCCAGTGTATACTATAGGGGGGGCTACATCTGTGAAGCTTGTACTAAACAGGTAAAGTATTGCAGCTTGACAAAGGACAATAAAAAATATACATCTTGGAACTCGGCTAAAATAGACAATTGTACCCCACTTCCAAGCAATGTTTCCTATTTCTAGTTCTGCCATCAAATATCTGTGTGCTAATTATACCATTTTTGTTTAACATAGGGGAGAAAAGACTCGGAGGACACCCCTCATCCCAGGAGACCAGAGACCCCCCCCCCTCTGGAAGAAGGGGAAATACCAACCCAAGAAGCTGAGCAGGAGGAAGAAGAAGATGTGGTGGAGATTGGCACCACAACAGGTGAGTGTCTGCGACCACAGATTTAGGTAAAAGAGATGGATGTTGGCAGATTTTTGAGACCTGTTTTTTTTGTTCTTTATCTCTTTTTAGGTGATCGTGATCCAGAACGCTTTACATCTGAAAGTGCCCAGATACTGATCGGGGAGATCATGGGGTGTAATCTCCAATTGCAAAACATCCAGCAACAAAACAGTGATGTTATTAAAAAAAATAATAACATCATTGATGTTTTGGGGCGAATTTAAACCCCATAAAATCACCTGTTTTATCTTACTAAAATTTTTACAATGTTTAGAAAAGCCAAATTTGGAGGATGCACACAGTGTCACACAGAAAACTCCTATACGAACTGACTGCACGCACTGAAGAGCAGATACAAACCCACAAGCACAAACTGAACGTCAGAAAACGATCTGAAAGCCACGAGTCTGAAAAAGCGCGAATCGTCTCTCACCAAACTTTTACTAACACGAGATTAGCAAAAGGAGCCCAAAGGGTGCCGCGCTTGGTTCTGAACCGGCCTTTTCTAGTCTCCTCGTACGTGGTGTACGTGACCGCGTGGTTGTCGATCGGAAATTCCGACAACTTTGTGCGACCGTGTGTATGCAAAACAAGTTTGAGCCAACATCCGTCGGAAAAAATCCGAGGATTTTGTTGTCGGAATGTCCGAACAAAGTCCGACCGTGTGTACGGGGCATAACAGTAAGACATGCCATACCTGCAAAGCAAATAAAATAAAACATAGTAAAAATAAAACATTACAGTTCTCAAATACAGTAGCAATAGGGAGAGAACAATAGAGAGCATACAATAGAGAGTGAACATAGAGAGAACATAGAGAGAGAGAACAATAGAGAGAGAAGAAAAATCAAACCACAACTATTTTTGGCTTTTTTATTTTTTGTGTTTTTGTGTGTTTTTATTTTTTTGCACTTTTATATAAGCTGTAAACTATAAACATTCCAGATTAGCGTCTCTCAAAATGTGATCTCATCTTTTGAGACCTTGTGTAAGTGTGCCCTAGGACTGTGCAAAGCTGTACCCTACGCTAATACTCCACTAGTGTGTGGTAGCGTTTGTAACCTTCACCAATGCAAAGACCAGGTTGGTCAGGACAGGAGAGACAATAAATGCGGGTGTCACTCCTATTTGCGCGTTTTCTGTAGACATGACATCTTCTTTGGGGATTTCTTTGGATAGGGGTACCAGGGAGGACATACGGAAAATGACTCTCATGCAGCTGGCTCACTGCATTTGGATTGGGAAGTTGGGCCACAGCACCGTCTGGAAACAGAAGGGCTGTGATGATCACTTCCTGGTATTTAAGGAAGGATCCAGTTCATTCTGAAGCTTTGTATAGCACAAAAGCATTCAGCAGACACTTTTTTTATACCAGAGTCTGGCCTTATGGGCAATTAGGAACGGCTCTAACAACTGGTCGTTGAGGTCCACCCCTCCCATGTTAAGGTTGTATTCGTGGATACATAGGGGTTTCTCAACAACACCAGTCGCCGTTTGATATTGGACTGTTGTGTCTGTGTTAAGGGAGGACAGAACGAAAACATTCTTATTATCCCTCCACTTTACAGAGAGAAAATTATTAAATCTCAAGCAGGCTCTCTCCCCCAGCCTAAGATGGGAATCTACAAGCTGCTGGGGTAATTGTCCACATACAAGTGGTAACCATTTCCGAATAAGGGTGACACTAAGTCCCACACAATCTTACCAGCACTCCCTATGTAGTCTGGGCAGTGCTCCAGCTCTACATAACTATCTCTTCCCTCGTAAACCATAAAACTATATGTATAGCCTGTTGCCCTGTCACAAAGCTTATACATCTTGACCCCATATCTGGCACGTTTGCTGGGAAGATACTGTTTGAATGACAAGCGGCCAGAAAACTTAATCAGGGACTCATTACGCAGACAACTTGATCGGTATTAAACTAGGCTGCAAACTGCTGGTTGAAGTGGTTTATGAGGGGCCGAATTTTGTAGAGCCGATCGTATTCAGGGTCACCCCAAGGATGACAAAGTTCATTTTCATTGAAATGCATGAGCCGCAATATCTGCTCGTATCATTTCCTGGTCATGGAGGCAGAGAACAAGGGCATTTGGTGAATTGGGTCAGTGGATCAATATGACCGCAACTCACTTTTTTAGTTATGCCTATGAGGAGGGATAGGCCCAGAAAGGTCTTAAATTCGGAAACTGTAATTGGTCTCCAATCTCTGGCACTCTGGCAAGGGTCAGCTGGGAATTAGCAGCGATGAATTGACCAGCATATAAATTGCTTTGGTCCACAAAAGATCTATAGAGAACTTCGGTGAAAAACAGCGAATAAAAATCAAGTGATGTAAAATCAACTGTTTCCACCTGAATTCCAGGTTGGCCAGTGAATAGCGGAAGTACGGGTGCTGCAGAAGTGATGGGCTCCCAATTTGGATTGACAAATGCAGCAGGAAGGGCACTATGGGCACTATGGGCTCGACGGGCCTGTCTTTGTCTTCTTGGTGGCTGCGGGACACTAGTTGTGCTAGCCACCTCACCAGCTTGAACTGCACTTATGGGACTCTCCATGTCACCAAGTGTTACTGCAGTGCTGCATGTACGACCAGGATGTACTAGGCCGCTGGTGCTTGCCAGTTCACCAGAAGGATGAGCAGCACTAGTACTGGCTCTCTGCTCCATATGAGAGCCCTGCAGTTCTTGCACCTTAACAACAACAGAAGAACGGGGTCGGGTACACCCGACCTGAGCAGGGACCACTACTCCGTCGTCAAAGCTATCTTTAAGGGTGCCGCTGCTGTCTACAGGTTCATATTCTGAGCCTGAATCTGACAGATGGGTGAGTTCCTCTTCACTCTCATCTGTCATGCTCAGAAACGTGTAGGCCTCTTCACTACTGCACCTTCAATTGGACATTTTGGCCTCTAAATTTACTGGTGAGACTCACAGGAAAAAAGAGCACTTGACTGTCAGCGACTGCTTCAAACGCTACCAAAAAAAACAAACTGTTATGCCCCGTACACACGGTCGGATTTTCCGATGGACAATGTCCGATCGGAGCGTGTTGTCGGAAATTCCGACCGTGTGTGGGCGCCATCGGACATTTTCCATCGGATTTTCCGACACACAAAGTTGGACAGCAGGAGATAAAATTTTCCGACAACAAAATCCGATCGCGTCAATTCCGACCGTGTGTGGCCTGTTCCGACGCACAAAGTGCCACGCATGCTCAGAAGAAATTCCGACACAGAACAGCTCGTTCTGGTAAACTTAGTGTTCGCAATGGATACAGCACTTTCGTCACGCTGCAATGTTAAAAATGGTTTAATACAGCGAACTCTCTTCTTCTTTAGAATGTGACAAGAATTAAGTTGTTTTACTGCTCATATTCACACACACTTCTCACAAACTTATTTCGTTACTATTTCTCGGGATTCCCTCAATATATTTTGATTTCTCACATCTGACAACATATTTTAGTTATTTTTTTTTTGGTGATTTTGATTTGTACTCCCGAAAATGTTTGTGTGTGTTTTTGGTGACAAGTTCCCACAACACCATTGATATGTTGTTCTATTTAATCTGTAGGAGATTGTTTGGTGTTGTTGTCTCTTGTTAATTTCAATATTAAAAATGGTAGAAGGGTTTGGCGCTGTTCCTATTTAGTTTCCTACCTCCATATAGGTTACTGGATTAAAATAAATTCTTAGGTGCACCGTGCATATATCAAATATTAAATACAATATGGATTCCCAAGTATACCGTGCATGAGTCAATTAAATATTCTGCTGCAATATTATGCCGTCATAGGTGATACATAACTTAAATGCTTACATATGTGATATTGCTAATGGGGGAAGAAAGGGGGGGGGAGGGGGGGGGGAGAGGAGAGTGAGATAGGGAAGTGGGGAGGGGGTGTAGGAAGTCTGTTCCTAAGGAAAAATTACAATAATAGGATAAAGTGCAAATATGCTGGTGCAATCCAAAAGGCAACAGTGACAAGATAAGGTGCAAACGTGCTTCAAAATTCTTTAGTAAGTCTCTTGTGCCATATTCTTGTGCTGTGGTGATAATCCTTCACTTATAATATCTCTTTGCTCTGAAAGTGCAGCCACTCACCAGATCACTTCACCCCTGCGGGGGTAGTAAGCGGTTACAGTTTTATCGCCACTGTACAGCGATCGCTGGCGGGCTCAGGATCGTGGTATGTCATATATAAAGAGAGAGGGAGTGCCCATAGCGTAAAATTGCTTTAAAAAGGTTTTATTACACAAAATGAAAGGGTACTCATACTTTTACAGTAAAAATCAAGCGAAATGGTAAAAACGTCAGAACCGTCATAAATATCCTTCAGCGCTGGTACAGGAGGTGATGTTTGGGAAGCACAAATTAGGCCACGCCCTACGCGTTTCGTCGTTAGGACGTCTACGCGAAGCCTTGGACCCCCAGGGCACACATCAATTATTTAAAAGCAAAATTGGTGGCCTGAGGAGTCCATATCTAAGGGAGGGCAGTCTGGTCCAGAAGTCCCAGAGATCCGGAAAGCAGCAGATGATATCTATGTCCCCAGGCTGTGGTCATACGAGAGACTGCATCTTCTGTCAGACCAGACTGAACCCAGGGTCACCACTCTCAGGTCTTCCTTCCACGCTTCCTTCCACGCTGTGGCTGTGGTGGTGGAGTTGTGGCAGCAGGAGGAGGAGGAGGAGGAGGATCGTCCCTCTCCATGACATCCGTCTTGTGTGTCAGTTCCCCACTCTCCCCCTTACGTAGGACTTTATAAATCAGGTCCTCAGAGATCTTACGTTGGCCCTCCTGCATGCCCTGCAATTTGGTGGCAGCCATGCAGGCAAAGGCCTCTTCAGGACTGGGGAAGGCTCTGAGGGACGCCGAAGCCTCCTGGATCAGCCTGTATGCTGAATCCTGCACAGGACTGGGAGTGGCCTTCCTGGCTCGTTTATGTGGCAGGCGGAGGGGAGGAACCTGAGACTCAGTCAGGCTGCGACTGGTCCCAGGCTTCTCTTGGCTGACACTTAGCCCCGCCTCCTCCTGGCTGCAACTAATCCCCGCCTCCTCCTGACTGCCACATTCCACAGCCTCCTCCTGGCTGAGGTCTTCCTGTGTATGAAAAAGGGACATAGTTTTAGTATTTTTTACATCAATCACACACAATTTTCACCTCCTGACTGCTGCAAATTGAATGTTAACAAATATAACAGACTATCATTCTGAGCTCAGCATTTTGCATTCTTGTCCCAATTTTGGGTGCCCACTACTGTCTATTGATATGTAAAACACTTTTTTTAATCAGCAATTAGTGATCAATAATAACATCTAGTAAACATCATTTCTTTATTGCCCAGAAATCTGTAGAAGAATGCTATACCTGACTCCAGCTGGGCTCCTCCACTTCTTCCTGGCTGGAAGGCCCAGGTTGGACATCAGAAGCCTCAGCTGGGATGGAAGGAAGGGTGGAAGGAAGAGTAGAGAGGGATTCCCTGACTTCAGTGTGGTCTGACAGAAATCGCAGTCTCTCATAGTACCACAGTCTGGGGACATAAACGTCATCTGCTGCAGCTCTGGACCTCTGGGAATCTGTGACCTTCTTGTGCTCCCTAAGATACGTGCTCCTCAAGCCACCAATTTTAGCTTTTAAATAGGGGATGGTTGCTGTGGGGACCACCGGCTTCACCAACTCCAGCAGTTTCTCCAGAGCTGCCTGCCTCTTCTGTTTGTGGTTATAGTGGGGGTGTCTCACCTGCCACAGACAGGGCAGCTCTCTGTATTTGTCAATGAACAGGGGCAGGAAATTGTGGTCATTGAACCCATCCATTTTCTCTGCAAGACACAACACAAGACAAACCCTAATGTCAGGCCAAACTCCCCTAATCTTGTTACAATATACGCTTCAATTTCGAAGCAGTATAGGCCCAAGTTTAGATCCTACCTTCGTTAGCATGATCGGCGTCTCCGATGCTCCTTCCTCCGCTCACAGATCGCACGTAAGACGCGCGCGTTACGATTTATACACACTTCGCATGCGTATAACTCCGCCCGCCCCTGACGTTCTTTCTATTCTATTCCCCGCCCCTTTTCGTTCGGCGCAGTGGAGGAAGAGCACATGGCGGATAGACAGCAGGATCGTGCTAATTACAGCAACGAGGAGGAGGAGGAAAGGCCGGAGCCTGAAACGTCCCGATCCAGAAGGAGATTGAAGGACTCAAATATGTCCTTTGGGGAGATGTTGGAGATGGTGGACATCCTGAAGAGGGCCGACTATGATGGGAAGTATGGGCCTTACCCCAACCCCAATGTCCGAAAGGCCAAGATCATGGCGAAAGTGGTCAGGAGTCTGCACCGGAAATTCGGGGTACGACGATCGAAAGATCAGCTCAGGAAGCGGTGGTCGGACCTGAAATTACGAGAACATGAGCAGTACAGAAAGATCCAGAGAGTGCTGCAAAAAAGTAAGTAGTTGTGCTGTGTTCTTATTCTTTTTGTGTTTATTACGTTCGTGCTGCTCCATGTGCTTTTAGGAACTGTTGTACAGTTTAAAATGGCAACTTTCATGTTCATGGGCCCATTATTCGTTCGGATCACACATTTTTATTTCGTTGTATTGTTTAGCCCATATGCATTTGGCCACCATTTTGACGCCCTATACTTGTCTTCAAAGAATTGGGTTGTGTAGATGGTTTTGTTACTAGAATGAAATTCAAACTAGATTGTGTGTAAGGAGAGGACACTCAGCAGCTGTTTTCACATCTGAACACTGGAGCACTAGTGTGGGCCCCCCAATAGAACACCATTTTTATTAGGGGGGCCACCATCTGTGAAGCTTGTACTAAACAGGTAAAGTATCACAGATTGACAAAGGACACTGAACATGCTACATCTTGGAACTCTGCTAAAATAGATAATTGTACCCCACTTCCAAGCAATGTTTCATCTTTATAGTTCTGACATTAAATATCTGTGTGCTAATTATACCATTTTTGTTTTACATAGGGGAGAAAAGACTCGGAGGACACCCCTCATCCGAGGAAACCAGAGACCCCCCCACCTCTGGAAGAAGGTGAACTAACACCAACACAAGATGAGCAGGAGGATGAAGACGTGGTGGAACTAGTCACCACAACATGTGAGTGTCTGCGACCACAGGCTCAGATAAGAGATGGATGGCGGCATTTTTTGGGAAACCTAATTTATTTTGGGTTTCCTCTCTTTTTAGGTGATCGTGAGGTTGTGGATGAAGATCCTTTCACATCCGAAAGTGCCCAGATCCTGATCGGGGAGATCATGGGGTGTAATTTACAATTGGAAATCATCAAGCAAAACATCAATGATATTATTCCAAAATATAAAAACATCATTGATGTTTTGGGGCGAGTTTAAAACCCCTCCAAATCACTTTCTTCTTTTGTGTGCTACAATGTGCAAAATGTTTTTGTGATTTTTCCCAAAGCCAAATTTGGAGGATGCACACAGTGTGTCAACATGTGCTATCTGCCATCACGGGAGATCAATGGACGCGTTTTGGGGGTGCAACCCCTTCCTCAATAATAAAGTAGCGGTGAGGAAGGGCTTTCTCCCCCAAAACACGTCCCTTGATCCCCCGTGATGGCAGGTCGCACATGTTGACATTCTGAAGTTGATGTGCATCTTCCAAATTTGGCTTTTCCAGGGGTGATTTCCCCCCATCGAAACGCAATATCAAACACAGTTCCTAAATACTCATGTCTGATATTGCCTTCAAGTTCTACCAAATGTGAACTTTTTAACTTCAAGATTTGTGTCTTTCTTGTGGGTTTTACACAGGCCTGTTTTCTATAAAATGCACATTTTGATTTTGGATAATGACACCACAAAAATTGTTATACAACAAACATGTTGGTTTGTCAGAAAAACCTTTGGTAAATGCACATGTGATTGTGCAGGTATTAAAAAGATTGTTCATCAAGAATGTGTGGATTATTGTCTCAACGCTACAACACTTTTGGGGTGATGTAATTGCTGTTTTAGGCAAAAATGGGGGTTATTTCCTAAGGAAAAATACACTTTGCACTACAAGTGCAGGTTCAGTGCAGTTGCAAGTGCACTTGTAGTGAAATGTGTTTTGGCATTTAGGAAGTACCAGCCAACACTATTTTTTATAAGGTTACCCAATCACAACATTTTCTGCACTCTTTTGGTTGTTTTTTATTTGAAAAAGGTGTCACAGATTGTCTGGCATATTGATAGCCCCCCTACCCGCAAAGAACTCCAGGTAGCGTAACCGGACATCACGGGCATTCAGGGAGGGCAAGCCAGGACGGCCACTTTCAAGCGCCGTCAGTGTTGATGGATTTGGGATTCCGGCCTCAGGCCCAACTGAGCCAGCATAGTTGGCTGAATGTTTTCTTAAAAAATTATGGAGAACACAGCACGCAAGTATTATATGGTTCAGTTTATACTCTGCCATATGGATGGGTGTCAGAAATAATCGGAACCGGCTGGCCAGGATTCCAAATGTGTTCTCCACCACTCTTCGGGCTCTGGCCAGCCGGTAATTAAAAACCCTCTGTTCCGGGGTGAGGGTCCTCATCGGGAATGGCCGCATCAGGTGGTCCCCCAGCGCAAACGCTTCATCAGCAACGAACACAAATGGGAGACCTTCAACATTGTCCTCTGGAGGTGGCAAGTCCAAACTGCCATTCTGGAGACGCCTGTAGAACTCCGTCTGGGCGATCACTCCACCATCGGACATCCGGCCATTCTTCCCCACGTCCACATACAAGAACTCGTAATTAGCTGACACCACCGCCAACATCACTATACTATTAAACCCCTTGTAATTATAATAGTATGACCCCGAGTTGGGTGGTGGGACGATGTGGACGTGTTTCCCATCAATTGCCCCTCCGCAGTTAGGAAAGTCCCACCACTGGGCAAAGTGGGAGGCCACAGTCTGCCATTCCTGTGGCATGGAAGGAAACTGTTGAGGAAAAAAAAATAAACATTACTATTTTTTCACAGAAACCTGGCAAGCAGATTAGACACAAACATTCTGGGGCATCCTCCAGATAGCATTTATTAAGGGGAATTTAACAACAACAAAGTATAAGGTACACCTATCGTATTCCCCCTCCCCCCCTGTCATGGGCCATTTCTAACATTATAGGGGGGGGAACTCTTGGACAGGTAACCCGCTTCACTTCATTGAGAGATGAATGCCTAAATACAGGGTATTACTTGGAACAGCCCCTCCTTAGTTACACTATTGGCAGCCCACTGGACAGGTAAGAAGTGTCATAATACAAAGATATAAATACACATTGTACACATTTGAGGACATTTGGACATTCTGCTATTACCTATCAAGATAATAATAGGATACAAAAACTTAAAACAGTTCCATTGGAAAGTATACAGGCAGGCCCTTGCACTACATGCTTTGGGGAATTCATTCATAAATCTGACCAGTAAAGAGGTGGGTATAGTGTGTATGGGTTTGGCAAAGTCAGCAGATAGATGATTGAGGATAGATAGAGAATTGGGATCAGCTGACTTAGCAGTTGGGGGGAGGGAAGGTTACAAAAAATTTGGGGACACCACAAAAAAAGCCTCTGGCACTCTGCCTGAATTAAAATCAAAAATAACATTTCCAAACATTTTAGGGGGTGTTTGGGGTAAAGCACTACTATAGAGCTGATAAAATACATTGTTAAGTGACTACATGAGGTGAATATAGGGCAGGAGACACCATGCTGGGGAGGTTATTGAAGGGCAAATATGTAGGAAGGGCATAAAATAATAATTACATAAAAATCCAGCGTGCATGAGAACAAAGGGGACATTCACAGCATATTACAATCATGGTAATTAGGGAATGAGGAAAGAAATACAATATATTAGCAAACATTCAATACAATAAAATGTGATATAAATGGATAAAAATCTTACCTTCATATACTCCTTCTGCAGGACCTGTATGATGGCAGAACAGGTCTCTGGGATAATGATCCCCAGAGCCTGGGGGGAGATGCCTGTCGAGAACTTAAGGTCCTGCAGGCTTCTCCCTGTGGCCAAATACCGCAAGGTAGCGACCAACCTCTGCTCCGGAGTGATGGCTTGCCTCATGCAGGTATCCTGCCTGCTGATATAGGGGGTCAGCGAAGCCAACAGACGGTGAAATACGGGGTCCGTCATCCTGAGAAAGTTCCTGAAATCATCAGGATTATTCTCACGGATCTCACAGAGCAAAGGCATATGACAGAACTGGTCACGCTGAAGCAACCAATTCTTGGTCCATGAACTCCTCCCCACCCTGTTCATGGACTGGACTTGTGTCAAGGTCAGGACCCCAACACCAAGCCCCCGCTCAGCACGAACTCTACGAGGAGTACGCATACAAAACATGGCTAGAAAACGGTCGGCTGCTCAGAACGAAGTAACAGAACGCACTGAAGAACAGCAAGGCCTGTGAAGAGCGACCTGAAAAACAGCAACGAGCAGGCAAGATCACACAGAAAACTCTGATACGAACTGACTGCATGCACTGAAGAGCAGATACAAACCCACAAGCACAAACTGAACGGCAGAAAACGATCTGAAAGCCACAAATCTGAAAAAGCGCGAATCGTCTCTCACCAAACTTTTACTAACACAAGATTAGCAAAAGGAGCCCAAAGGGTGCCGCGCTTGGTTCTGAACCGGCCTTTTCTAGTCTCGTCGTACGTGGTGTATGTGACCGCGTGGTTGTCGATCGGAAATTCCGACAACTTTGTGCGACCGTGTGTAGACAAAACAAGTTTGAGCCAACATCCGTCGGAAAAAATCAGAGAATTTTGTTGTCAGAATGTCCGATCAATGTCCGAACGTGTGTACGGGGCATTAGCATTCGCAGGGATAAGGCCTGACTCTGCAAATGCTGCAGTTATATGTTTAGTGTTTTGTGATCGATTGATACTACACTTGGGTGGGCTGGGCTGGGTGGAGGGGCTAAACGCAGGTGCTAGCAGATATCTGGGCTGATCCCGCTAACGCTGCATTTTTGGGAACCCTAAACTATTGGGGATGCTAATTTAGTTCTGATCAGATCAAAAATATCGATCCGTTCAGACACTTTACTACTAAGGGAAGTGTATGGTGCGTGCGTGGGTGTTAGTGCTACTGGCACTAATCTGACTGGGGTGACGCAGACCCTAACTGATGCTAAAACCTAACTGATATCACCCGCCGGGTGAACGGGGGTTAAACTAGGTAATGTACGGCGGGTGCCCTGTCGCTATAAAAAATAACTAACTAACCAGCGTCATCCGTGACACTAATACAGTGATCACTGGTGACAGGGGTGATCAAGGGGTTAAACTTTCATTAGGGGGGGTTTGGGGGGTCCCTAGATCTATCTGGGCCTACTACTAAGTACCCTAACTCTAATTAGTGTCACAAATGACAACAGTACAGTGATCAAAGAAAAATATGAACACTGCCCTGGGTGCCACAGTGACAGGGAGTGAAGGGGTTAACTGGGGGGGTCGATCCGGAAGTCATCGGGGGGTGAAATGTGTGCCTACGTGCATTGTGTCAGTGTAGTGTTGGTGCAAATCAAGTTTGGATGTCCTCTCTCTGGAACGGAAAATAATTCCAGAGAGGGGGATGACATCACTTCCCCTGCCTGTGTTTATAATTACAGGCAGGGGAAGCATTTCATTTGTCAGAACCGATCGGCAGGTGCAGGCAGAAATCATTAGCCTGGGTCTGTAGACTGTTCAGTTCCGAAACGAATCAGATCGTGACGGACACCTAGGGGGCACGCGCGCCCGACATAAGGTGACATCGTTTAGCCCACTCATACCATTCTGCCACAGTAAAACTGCCGCGGCTGGTCGAGAACCGGTTAACTTATCACATTTTGATCAGAAATGGTAATTATCTTTATAACTGTACCCATCACTTTTTTTTTAAATCTTTACAATCTCTTGTATATACTGTATAGGAACAATCAGGAATGATGGGACAAGTATTAAAGGACTCAATAATTAACTACTTCAGGTCCGCCCCATAGCAGTTTTACTGCTACAGGGTGGCACTTGTGCGCCAGATCACATATATATATGTGATACGGCTCTTCCTGGTAGGGAGGTGCGCATGCACGCCGCTGGCTGCTCGCTCTCGCTTTGATCACACACACAGCAGGATCCCAGCGGTGGGTACACTGGCACCCAGCAATGATCAAGCAGAGAGGCTGAACGGCCGTAAACAAGACAGATCGACGTTCTGACAGGAGAGAAGGCATGGATCCTGTGTTTCTGCAAAGCACCTCCACAGTTTAGAAAAAAACAAGCTAGGCACGCAGCTAACCCATTAACGCTCCTGATGTTAACCCTTCCCAGCCAGTGTCATTAGTACAGTGACAGTGCATATTTTTTTTAGCACAGATCACTGTATTAGTGTCACTGTTCCCCAAAAAGTGTCAAAAGCATCAGTTAGTGTCCGAATGTCCGCTGCAATATCGCAGTTTCACTATAAGTAACTGATCGCTGCCATTACTAGTAAAAAAATGAATAAAAATAAATAAAAATATCCCATAGTTTGTGAATGCTTTAACTTTTGCGCAAACCAATCAATATACTCTTATTGGGATCTTTTTTACCAAAAATATGTAGCAGAATACATATTGGCCTTTATGAAGAAATGTGATTTTTTTTTACTTTTTTTATTAGATATGTTTTATAGCAGAAAGTAAAAAATATTGTTGTTTTTTTTTTCAAAATTGTCAGTCTTTTTTGTTTATAGAGCAAAAAAAAAAAAAAAGAAGTGATGAAATACCACTAAAAAAAGCTCTATTTGTGGGGAAAAAAAGGACATAAATTTTATTTGGGTACAGCGTCACATGGCAATGGTCAGTTAAAGTAACGCAGTGCCATATCGCAAAAAATGGCCCGGTCATGAAGATGGGTACATTTTCCATAGATCAAGTGGTTAAAGATAATCACTATCAATACTTAAAGAGGGCCAAAACAAAAAAAGTAGTTATTTCCATATTATTTAGGAAACAAATTAGTTGACCAAATATATACTTGTACTTAAGTAAATGTTAACTATGACATTTGAGAAACTAACTATAACTAAACAGCTCTCTTTAAAAAAAATCCTCATAAATAATGCATTTTTTTTTTAAACTAAAGAATTCCTAGAGTAAAATATTTCTTGCATTCATCTTTAGATTTTCTGTCTTTGAAGAACAGAGAATGTGTTCTTTCAACAATGAGCTCAATAGAGATCCTTTCATATCCAGACAGGTAAAACTTAACTAGTGGAGTGAATTATACACCATTGAAAGTATGAATAAAAAAAATAAACAGATTTTTTTTTTTGACGGAACACGTTTGGAAAGGAAAATTATGCTCACAACAGTGATATTTCATAGATTGCTGGGAATTGCTTAAGCCTTTTTGCATTTGCATTTAAAAAGAAAATTGAAATAAGAGATTTTAAGAAAATAGAAAGTTAATTTCAATACACAGTAGAAAAAGAGAAGATGTATGAAAGATATTTTTAACTTTGATTTATGTTCTTGGCAAGCTGCCACAGATTAAATAGGACATCTGGATAAAAACCAGGAAAGCTCAAGTGTCCTGGTTTCTATTCTTTATTTTAAAGTGATATGAACAATGCATAATGCTTTTATTTTCAAGTATTGTCACAGAGGGACAAAAACGTCAAGCCAAAAAAAAATGTATAATACTCCTTGTTTTAACCCTTCTGCTTCTGGTCTTATTAGTAATCAACAGAGATAGCAAGCAAAGAATCGCAGAATATTTTTTATTCCCATTTCTGCTCACATCACAGGTGGCTTGACAGAAACCATATATACATTGAATTGTACTACTTTTTTAACTACCTGGAGCATTCCATGGTGAGCTACCTTGTCACTTGAGTGAGCAAATTTAAACTAAACACACATACTCAAAATGACAGGTCATAAATGTGTGCAAGAGGCTCTCCTAAAGGATTAAAGAGCCTGTGAAATTCACATGCTTATGTTTTATGTTAAAAGAACATATATATTTACTTGTAGAGGAGAAACGCACTCTGCTTGTAGTTTAGTGCCAGCAATCAGGTCTTCCCACTGACCTTATATATAGAGAAAAAGTCCAAGAGGTTGCTGCACTTAAAAACTTCTTTGCTTTATTTCACAATATCTTCAGGAAAGATTTACAAAGCAAGCATAATCATTCCAAGCAATATATATACAGTGGGGACGGAAAGTATTCAGACCCCCTTAAATTTTTCACTCTTTGTTATATTGCAGCCATTTGCTAAAATCATTTAAGTTCATTTTTTTCCTCATTAATGTACACACAGCACCCCATATTGACAGAAAAAAGAGAATTGTTGACATTTTTGCAGATTTATTAAAAAAAGAAAAACTGAAATATCACATGGTCCTAAGTATTCAGACCCTTTGCTCAGTATTTAGTAGAAGCACCCTTTTGATCTAATACAGCCATAAGTCTTTTGGGGAAAAATGCAACAAGTTTTTCACACCTTTGGATTTGGGGATCCTCTGCCATTCCTCCTTGCAGATCCTCTCCAGTTCTGTCAGGTTGGATGGTAAACGTTGGTGGACAGCCATTTTTAGGTCTCTCCAGAGGTGCTCAATTGGGTTTAAGTCAGGGCTCTGGCTGGGCCATTCAAGAACAGTCACGGAGTTGTTGTGAAGCCACTCCTTTGTTATTTTAGCTGTGTGCTTAGGGTCATTGTCCTGTTGGAAGGTAACCCTTCGGCCCAGTCTGAGGTCCTGAGCACTCTGGAGAAAGTTTTCATCCAGGATATCCCTGTACTTGGCCGCATTCATCTTTCCCTCAATTGCAACCAGTCGCCCTGTCCCTGCAGCTGAAAAACACCCCCACAGCATGATGCTGCCACCACCATGCTTCAATGTTGGGACTGTATTGGACAGGTGATGAGCAGTGCCTGGTTTTCTCCACACATACCTCTTAGAATTAAGACCAAAAAGTTCTATCTTGGTCTGATCAGACCAAAGAATCTTATTTCTCACCATCTTGGAGTCCTTCAGGTGTTCTTTAGCAAACTCCATGCGGGCTTTCATGTGTCTTGCACTGAGGAGAGGCTTCCGTCGGGCCACTCTGCCATAAAGCCCCGACTGGTGGAGGGCTTCAGTGATGGTTGACTTTCTACAACTTTCTCCCATCTCCCGACTGCATCTCTGGAGCTCAGCCACAGTGATCTTTGGGTTCTTCTTTACCTCTCTCACCAAGGCTATTTTCCCCCAATAGCTAAGTTTGGCCGGAAGGCCAGCTCTAGGAAGGGTTCTGGTCGTCCCAAACGTCTTCCATTTAAGTATTATGGAGGCCACTATGCTCTTAGGAACCTTAAGTGCAGCAGAAATTTTTTTGTAACCTTGGCCAGATCTGTGCCTTGCCACAATTCTGTCTCTGAGCTCTTCAGGCAATTCCTTTGACCTCATAATTCCCATTTGCTCTGACATGCACTGTGAGCTGTAAGATCTTATATAGACAGGTGTGTGGCTTTCCTAATCAAGTCCAGTCAGTATAATCAAACACAGCTGGACTCAAATGAAGGTGTAGAACCATCTCAAGAATGATCAAAAGAAATGGACAGCACCTGAGTTAAATATATGAGTGTTACAGAAAATGGTCTGAATACTTAGGACCATGTGATATTTCAGTTTTTCTTTTTTTAATAAATCTGCAAAAATGTCAACAATTCTGTGCTTTTCTGTCAATATGGGGTGCTGTGTATAATGAGGTAAAAAAAAAATGAACTTAAATGATTTTAGCAAATGGCTGCAATATAACACAGAGTGAAAAATGTAAGGGGGTCTGAATACTTTCCATCCCCACTGTATATATATATATATATATATATATATATATATACTGAGCAAAATTATAAACGCAACACTTTTGTGTTTGCCCCTATTTATCACGAGCTGAACTTAAAGATGTACAACTTTTTCTATGTACACGAAAGGCCTATTTCTCTCAAATATTGTTCACAAATCTGTGTTAGTGAGCACTTCTCCTTTGCCAAGATAATCCATCTACCTCACAGGTGTGGCATATCAAGATGCTGATTAGACAGCATGATTATTGCACAGGTGTGCCTTAGGCTGGCCACAATAAAAGGCCACTCTAAAATGTGCAGTTTTACTGTATTGGGGGGTCCGAATACCAGTCAGTTTCTGGTGTGGCCACCATTTGCCTCATGCAGTGCAGCACATCTTCTTTGCATAGAGTTGATCAGGTTGTTGATTGTGGCCTGTGGAATGTTGGTCCATTCCTCTTCAATGGCTGTGCGGAGTTGCTGGATATTGGCAGGAACTGGAACACGCTGTCGTATACGCCGATCCAGAGCATCCCAAACATGCTCTATGGGTGACATGTCCTGTGAGTATGCTGGCCATGCAAGACCTGGGATGTTTTCAGCTTCCATGAATTGTGTACAGATCCTTGCAACATGGGGCATTATCATGCTGCAACATGAGGTGATGGTTGTGAATGACTGGCACAACAATGGGCCTCAGCATCTCGTCACGGTATCTCTGTGCATTCAAAATGCCATCAATAAAATGCACCTGTGTTCATTGTCTATAGCATATGCCTGCCCATA
The DNA here is from genome assembly GCA_037952925.1 of Lithobates clamitans. Classification (NCBI taxonomy): domain Eukaryota; kingdom Metazoa; phylum Chordata; class Amphibia; order Anura; family Ranidae; genus Lithobates; species Lithobates clamitans. The sequence goes on along the minus strand of JBBGZY010000056.1, from coordinate 8,863,145 downwards.
CCATAACCCTATGGCCACCATGGGCCACTCGATCCACAACGTTGACAGCAAACCGCTCACCCACACAACACCATACACGCTGTCTGTCATCTTCTCTGTACAGTGAAACCGGGATTCATCCGTGAAGAGAACGCCTCTCCAAATTGCCAGATGCCATCAAATGTGAGCATTTGCCCACTCAAGTCAGTTACGACATCGAACTGCAGTCAGGGCGAGACCCCAATGAGGACGAAGAGCATGCAGATGAGCTTCCCTGAGACTGTTTCTGACAGTTTGTGCAGAAATTCTTTGGTTATGCAAACCAATTATTGCAGAAGCTGTCAGGGTGGCTGGTCTCAGATGATCTTGGAGGTGAAGATGCTGGGTGTGGAGGTCCTGGGCTGGTGTTTTTATAGGTGGTCTGCGGTTGTGAGGCCGGTTGGATGTACTTCCCAATTCTCTGAAACGCCTTTGGAGATGGCTTATGGTCGAGAAATTAACATTTAATTCAAGGGCAACAGCTCTGGTGGACAGTCCTGCAGTCAGCATGCCAATTGCACGCTCCTTCAAAACTTGCGACATCTGTGGCATTGTGCTGTGTGATAAAACTGCACATTTTAGAGTGGCCTTTTATTGTGGCCAGCTTAAGGCACACCTGTGTAATAATCATGCTGTCTAATCAGCATCTTGATATGCCACACCTGTGAGGTGGATAGATTATCTTGGCAAAGGAGAGGTGCTCACTAACACTGATTTAGACAGATTTGTGAACAATATTTGAGAGAAATAGGCCTTTTGTGTACATAGAAAAAGTCATACATCTTTTTTTTTTTTTCTTTTCAAATATTTTATTGGTAATTTCACATACAACTGTTACATTAAGTTCCATACATAGTTTCTATCGAATAGATGACAGTGTACATAAAAATAATGTAGAAGAACATTGGCTTAAGGAAAACTGAGTACTATGATAGCATGTATATTTTTAAATCAGGCAACATGCTGGAACTATATACGTAGATATATAAAAGATTAAAGGGAACTACGATCCCATTTTTATCACTATAAAATTTGGGCCATTCCCCAAAAACAGTGGTGGGGGGGCCCTCAAAAGTATTGCATGTAACAGAATATATTACCTAGTTTTAAGTTTGGAGGGTAAGGTGGAGTAGAAAGGTGAAATAAGGGAAAGGGGTAGTAAAGAGGGGGTTTAAGTGAGGGAGATGTGGGTAGGAGAAGAAGAGAGGGAGGAGGTGCCGTTTGACCCGCAAAAGCCATTATAGAGTCTCGGGGCGGCGCCCGGGTCCACCTAAAGCGATATCAGGTCTTCATCAATGTCCGCTGGTAGAAAGTGTTCAACCCAGGGTCGCCATACTCTGTTGTGTAGGGTGACTTTATCAAGAATTTTTGCCTCTATTTTGCTATGTATCATTGCTTGGGTAATCCTATTCTTCATTTCGACTATGTTAAGAGTGGATGTTTTCCAAGCCTTAGCAATCGTCTGTTTGGCCGCGATAAATAAATGTAAGAGAAGTCGGAGTTGTGATCTGGTGTAGTCTTGTGGGAAAAGGTTGAGGAGGGGTATTGTGGGGCTAGGAGATAAGGTAATTTGGTGGAGGGTGGTTGCCATCTGAAATATCGTTGCCCAGAAGCGTTGCACCAGAGGGCATGTCCACCATATATGTAAGTGCGTGCCCCTGTCTCCACATCCTCTGAAACAGTTCGGGGAGGATTCAGGTAGAAATTTAACGATTCTAGCTGGGACTAGATACCAGCGCATTAGCACTTTATAGTTCGCTTCTGAAGCAAGAACATTTTGGGATGAGTTTTTTGTGTTAGACCATATGGTTGACCGGTCGTCTGGCTCAAGGGTAATATCAAGGTCTCTTAACCATCTCTGTGCATAGGTGGGTAGAACTGGGGGTGATAATGTAAGGTGGGAGTATATGTGGGAAATAATACCTGGGGTATGCGGATCCGACTCGCACATATGCTCAAACTCGGTTAGAGTATCCAGTCTAGAGTTAGATTTTATGATCGTTTGCACGAAGTGTTCAATTTGGAGGTAGCGGAAACATTCTCTGTGGGGGAGCTGTGATTGCTCCTGGATAATTGGGAAGGGTTTCACAGAGTCTCCACTAACTAGATCACAGATACGAGTCAGACCCGCCTGGGCCCAGGCATGGAATGAAGCTGGTTCTGTGTGAGCTGGGAAGAATTGAGGGTGACCTAAATAAGATAGAAGTGGGGAATGTGGAGAGATTAGTTTAAAGGGGGTTTTTAGTCTGTCCCATAGTTTAAGTGTGTGGAGTGTTAATGGGTTAGCTATGGGTCCTCGTGTTGATGTAGGGAGCCATAGTAAATTAGCTATATTAATGGGGTGTAGATCAATGGCTTCAAGGGCAACCCAAAGTGGAGTCTCTGATTTGGCGTGGTATAGTATTGATTGAGCTAGACGGGCTGCGTGATAATAGTGTGAGAAGTTGGGAATGCCCAGGCCGCCATAGAGCTTGTTACGGAGGAGAACCGGTCTCGCTACTCTGGGTCTAATAGGACCCATATATATTTAAAAACTTTATTTTGTATAATCCTATGGTAGAAAGTCATACATCTATAAGTTCAGCTCATGAGAAATGGGGCAAACACAAAAGTGTTGCATTTATAATTTTGCTCAATATATATATATATATATATATATATATATATATATATATATATATATACTCAGCATATGCAAATCTAAAAATTAAAATAAAAAAACTGCTCAAGGATATGAGAGATGCTTCAGCACAACATTAGGTTTTAGATTTTTTACATAAATTATAGCAGGATTTGGTTTCCAGAATGTTTTTAATGATTTCTGGGTAAAGCAGCCTTAATTGAGTGAGAGTAAATGTCGGCGTGGTAGAGCTAAAAGTAAAAGATGTTTAAGTGTGTTTTTCCTAAACTGTAATGACATTTGGGGTTGGGGTTGATTTACTAAAGGAGTATTAGCTGTTCACTTAGCAAGGCAATTCAAAGTAAAGTGCTCTACTACTTTAGTAAACCAATCCCATTGGCATAGAAATCAAATAAAGCTGCACAGATATAGTTTCTAAATGGGGTGTAAGTTAAATATCATATTTTTCAGCTAGGTAACCAGTGCTTTGCCAAAATGCATGAAAACACACATTGTGCACGTTTGCCAACACAACTCAATGCACCCTGCCAATACATCAGTGTTGCGGTGCACAGACAATCACTACCATGTGTTGAGGTATGCTGCATAGGAAAACCTTTTTTGCTGCATTTTGGTACATTAGACACTGTTCTAATGCAACAAATGGGCTGACTTATAGCAACATACATTAACGAGCAGCATAACAGCAGTGCAATATGTTGTAATATGTTGGCCGATTTATGTATAATGTTGTTTTGGAGTGCCAGGTTGACCAGAAATTCAGTTGAGTTGTCCAAGCCAACTGAATTTTAACATATCAAGGGGACAGCTGAAGACCGTTTGATGTGTTGATCTTATGCAAATCTACCTAGGTGTGTGAGGTATAGCCTGTTAACCTAATTGAACATTTAAAAGGGTACATTGTTTAAAGGACCATAGAAGAAGTATTTATTGATGGTAATTAGACTTGAGGGGGTAACAATAAGATCAAAGAGTATTTTGGGTTGACCTAGCAGAAACTCACTCCTAGTGGACTAGTATTTCAGAGAGGACATTCAAGCTGGCATTTAGTAAGTATAGTCTTGTCTGTGTATGACTATGAAGGCGCAAATCTAGAGAAAATGGGACTCTGAATTATATACTCTGTCAGATTTTTTGTCATCTGTAGACTTTGGACTTTGTTCTGCGTTGGAAGTCAATAAAGTGCATCTTTCTGGAAGAATTGGGTTTCTGCGGAAGAGTACTTACATAATCATTATAATACCTAAATATTAATTATCTATCCTACTACACATATTATATCACTACACAATAGTATAAATCCAAACTCGAGGGCCCATTCATACCTTCACTCTCAAGTGTGTTACGTTAACACATTATTTTGTGCATTATAATGCATTTCTTTAAGGCAGCCCATTCAAATGAATGGGCGTGAACAATTTTTTCTTATGCAGAGCAACGCAATGCATGGTAGCACATTGCTGTGCATTGCAGTGCACTGCAAGTGTGTTGCCTTCGTGTGTTGAGGTGCCTTTGAAAATCAATGCAGTAACACATGTAAACAGCAACAGCACATCATAACTGAAAAGTGTGAATGGATCTTAAATGTTAAGACCTTTCATTTAATTGCATTTGTATCAGAATCTCTAAACTCTTCCAGTCTAATGAGAACCTTTGAGGCCACAGACCGCTGACATCCTTCAATATGTAATGGGTTGTGAGGCATAGTGGGTGCAAAGGTGGTAAAAGTCATTGGGCGCCAGACACTTCTTGGATGCAAAAGAGGTTTTATTTCTTGTAACAGTCCATTTTATATTTTGCAGGGAAAGAGGGTTAGGGCCGGGATTCCCTTAAGTAGTTGCAATTTCAATTGGCAGACTCAATAGAAGGAGAGTCATACAGGGAAATGCCCCAGCAAGGCACCACTTCTGCACGTGCAGGATTGCTGTCTCTTATGGCAACAGTGCTTAACAGTTCATAACACAAAGTTCATCAGTTCACTCAGCTTCACTACAATGTCCACATTAAGAGCTTCAGCCCCTTGAGCTCCTAGTCTCCTGCTGGACTCTCTGATTCACTGACTGGCAGAACCGTTACTTTTGGTTGGACTACAAGCCGTAGTCCCAACCCTGCACTGCCCTCTTACTTCTGGATAGGCTCTCACACACAGCCTGGTAGCCAGAGGCCCAATCTCCAGCCTAGCAGCCTGGGGCATACGACACACGTCCACCCAGACAGCAGTCCGGGTGGCACAGAACAGAGATCACCTGACCCCACCCGAATATATAGGTTCTCCCAGCAGGCCAAGGGATTCAAGAAAACCCCTGCCCATTGGCTGAGACCTCCCATATACCTACAACTTGACTTTGAAATGCACGGCCACCTAGTGGCAGAAGAGAAAAGTACAACAAGGTCAAACTTAGGGAGGAATCAATGGATCTCTAACAACTATCTACAGTAGCTACTCCTGACAAGGAATTTGTTGAGGAGCTCCCTGACTAAACGCCAGGGCACTACACATTTAAATTATGTTTGTCTTTTTCACATACAAATAATCTTACAGGTGCCAAAAATTAAAATAGTTGGTTAATATAGTAGTTGTAAGAAGAATATTGCATTAAAAGAAGGGGAAACAGGGATCTAAACCAAAAAAAGAATTTTTTTGGCAACCATCATATTAACATTTCACAGGATGTTCTGGCTTGCATATTTGATGTACTCTGTAACAGTGCAAGGCCCTGGTTATAGAAAGGACACAGTTTGCATGTATGCAGAGTGACAGACTCTGGAGTTTTGATTATGGGTTGACACAACTGTTTTTACAGGTTTCCAAGGTTTCCTTGGATTTTGGTATTCCAAGATTTGGGAGAGAAGAAATTCCCAACCCAGTGTTCAGGTCTTGCTGAAGACCAGCAGGGTGTGTGTCCAGGTGTGCGCAGCCCTTATAATGACAAACTTGGGCATAGCTCAGGGGACAGGTGTGCACTCCATCCAGGATAGAGACAACACTCCACGCTGGAGGAGAGATTCCATATCCATAGGACTGGGAGAGTAGGATTCTGTAACTACAGGTTGAGTGAGCCAAGAGAATCCAGAGAGAGAGCTGGGTGAGACAGCCTCAGGGGCCAGTGGAAAGAGCAGCAGCACTGCTGAAGAGGGAGCCAGGTGCCTTGGCATTACTTTGTGTGTTGCTTTTTTTATGTTAAAATGCCCTGCATGGACAAGTTTTCTGTTGAACTTTTACTTTTGTGTTTACTAAAAGTGGACAGAAGCCCTAAAACTATTGGAGCACCAATGTTCAAAGGGAGTCGAGGAGGGGTTTTCTTGATTGTGTTTCCAAATTGAGTGTAGGTAGTGAGTAATTTGGGAGAATCTGAAGAATCTGAAGATCTCAGAGTCAGGCATATCTAATTCATTCAGCGTGATCAGGCCTTTGAGGGAAAGAAAGTGACTATCCTATATAGGCCTTTATCCGTCCACCATTTCAAAGCCTTAATGACCATCCCTGGAGGGAAATCAGGATTGTGGAAAAGGTGAGCTAGTGGTCTAATGGGTGAGATTAGATTACGATGTGAAAAGAGACTTGTGCTCAAGGCTTTGGAATGGGAGAGGCTGGGTGACAGGATTGATGACCTAGCCTTAGGTTCACACGAGAGAAGGTAGTCGATAGTGTTCCGCAGGGTAGCCTGTCTTTCCATTGAAAGCCAGCTCGGCTTTGAGCCTTTTCCAAGAACCATTGAGATTTGGGAAAGTTGGGCTGCCTGATAGTATTGCCCTAAGTCTGGTAAACTTTTTAGGCGGTAAAGGATATTGGAGGGGCATCTGTACCCCCTTCGACCCCAGATGAAGCGGACAATCTCTGATTGGAATTTGTGAAGGATCTTTTTCTTGATTGGAATAGGGAGGGAGCGAAAAAGATATAAAAGGCGGGGGGAGAAGAGTCATTTTTATGGCATGAATTATGCCCAACCAGGATAGGCCACATCTGGCCCACCTATCCAAGTCCTCTTTACATTTTCGAAGCATGGGGGGGGTAATTAGCTTCAAAAAGGCTTTGTATGTCTGAAGTTATTCTGATGCCTAAATAGGGAATCTCTGTTGGTGCCCAGGGGAATTCAAAGTTAGTGGAGGGTTGAGTGATTAGATCTTGCGGGACCGTTATGTTCAGAGCGATGGATTTGAACAAATTGACCCTTAAGCCAGAAACTGTACTAAATTCTTGAAGGATTTTATAGATCATAGGGGTGGAGGTGAAAGAGGAGGTGATATAAAGGAGAAGGTCATCCGCATAAAGCGCACATTTATGCTCCTGATCTCCGCAATGTACCCCCTTGATATCTGGATTGGTTTTGATTGCTATAGCCAGTGTCTCAATTGCAATCGCGAATAGGAGAGGGGAGAGTGGGCAACCCTGCCTGGTCCCCTGTCCTATAGGGAACTGTTCTGAGTACCTCCCCATGAGACGAATATGGGCTGACGGGGTCGAATAAAGGGACTTAATGGAGTTCAGAAAGAAGGGGCCAAATCCCCATCTTTGTAATATGTCAGATAAATATTCCCAGTCAACAGAATCAAAAGCTTTATGTAGGTCGATGGAAAGGAGGAAGCCCCACTGCGGAGGGCCCCCAGCCCATCCAGACCTAAGCAGAGAGATGACATCTATTGCCATACATATTTGATCTGGTCCCTGTTTGCCAGGGATGAAGCCCACCTGATCTTTATGAATATATTTGGAAATGAAACTCGCCACCCTGTTCGCTAGAATTTTTGTCCGAATTTTGATATCATTGTTAATAAGCGAAATAGGCCTATAGTTACCAAGCACACTTGAGTCTTTTCCCGGCTTCGGGATTAACTAAATATATGCTGAATTAAGATCAGGTCCCAGGGGGCTCCATCCCTGAGGGAGTTGAAAAATTTAGTTAAGTGAGGGGCCAAGCTGGGGGCAAACTTTTTGTAATATCCGGTGGAGAATCCATCTGGTCCCGGGGCGGACCCTGTTTTAAGAGATCGGATCCGACTACTTTGTGCGACCGTGTGTAGACAAAAAAAGTTTGAGCCAACATCCGTCGGAAAAAATCCTAGGATTTTGTTGTCGGAATGTCCGCACAAAGTCCGACCGTGTGTACGCCCTATAAGACAACTTCTAATCAAGAATATTATGTCAGATTGATCCACATTCTGAGTCTCTATGTCACCATATCACCCTTTACCCACCTAGTGTAGACAGCCTCCTTCCTCAGAAAAGGGGAGTAGGCGTCTATGTCCTGCCACCAAGTATTTTATTTTGGACCAGTTGGAAGGGGGCTAAACCAGGTACCCTCAACCATGAATCCCATATACGTTCAAACTTTGCTGGGCTGCCTCTGTGCTGGTATGTCAACTTTTCCCTCAATAGAGTGTCATTTATGGTATTAACCCATTCTGCGTGTGTTGGCGGTGACACCGAAAGCCATTTTTTAGCTATAAGTTTTCTGGCAATAAACAATATTCTGGTAATGGCTATGTAAGTGTGCGGTGTATATAGTTCCTCGTCTAACCATCCCAACAGACACAGCTTGGGGTCAACCACAAATGTAAGATTCCATATTTTATTTATAGAGCTGATTATTTCAGACCAGTACCTTTGCAATTTTGGGCACTTCCAGAGCATGTGTACAAGAGTACCGTTATCTATCTTGCAATGAGACACAAAGGGGACATTGAGGCCACCTAAGGGCACCAGGGATTTTAACGGTGCTGAGATAAATGAGGTAATGAGCGTATAATAAAATATATGTTTTATTTGTCAATATTAAAAAACAGACATGAGCCAAAGATAATACAAAAAATAGAAAAGTAATTCATTAATACAGAAAATAATACCACTTTCTCAACATGTTTCACTTTCCTAAGCTTCTTCAGGAGATTTGTGATATTAGCTATGAAAATAGAAAAATATATATAAGCAATAGATATAAACAATGACTAATTAATGTCTGCCTATAAATTCTACAATCATGATAATTTTTTCGATATGGTAAATAGAGGATACAAAAATAAGGTTTATAAATCTATATATATACATAAGCAAATATCATATATCAGAGTGTGTACTAACAGTATGGACTATACACTGTGCGTATCAAAGTCATCAGGGAAAAAAAAAAATATATACATTTCTATTAATTCACCACCGCATCATAATTAATTGATAGAGTCTTACCTATTAACAAAGGCAGGATTCAAAAAATGAGTCTGTGCAGTGGCCGATATTGTTCCCTCAGTCCCCACCTCACCATAAATGCATGCAGAGAGAAATAAAATCCCTAAAGGTAAATGAAATTCTCTAAAAAGAGAAAAATCAATTACACAAGTATTATGGTGGTTGGTATCAGTTTTGATAGAGTCAGACATATAAAAATCAACAAAAATCCAAAAAAATATATAATGAAAAAGTACCTCTGGTAGAATCAATAAAGATAACAAAAGGTTACATCTCAAGGATGGTAAGAAGCTAAATTGCTGAGTGTGTAGGAGGGCGGTTCTGGGATTACAATACAGTAGCAGTCACAAAGCGGGCAGCATACAGGGCTGGAACGTCCAAAAACAGCTAATGGATGAAACAGACCTGGAGATATGGCTGCAAACTCTCAAAGAACCTAAAAGTGTAGATAAATGGAAAACTCTAAAGTTTCAAATCAAAAGGGGTAGATCATTATTTAAAACTGAAAATAGACTTACTGATAAAAGTTTGTGTAGCAGCGTTGCTAATCAGGAAGATCCATCTGCCCAGCGTATTGCCAGAGGGAATGACAGAAGCTGGCGGGAGCAGGTCCCGCTTTTAAAACTCTCCAGCGTGACGACGTCTGACTCATCGTCACGCTGCGGACTGAAAATGACATCTGCGCATGCGCACGCTTACGATGTCTAAAGAGGAAGTGAAACGTCAACGGCGTCAGGCACAGATCACTGACCCGCAGCCATCTTAAAGTATCCTATGCCCTTACTCTGGCTCTACGGAGGTCCATTAGGCTCAAAAATGAGGTTTGGATTATAGGGATTGATGACGCAGGCGAAAATAGGTGGTGCCCAGTGTATCGTGGCTGTCCTATGGTTGACGCTATGCTGAACCCTGGATTTGACATCAGGGAAGCCAAAAACATGAAGAGAAATATTAAAGCATAAATAATGCCGTATATAGACTAAGCGCAGCGCTAGGTGTCAGTTGAAGGGCAACAAAGCAACCAAAGCATTGATTAAAAATTGAATTGCTAAGTGCCCCGGGTGTCCGTACATGCCAAAAATAAGGAGGGAAGGGGACAGAAGGAAAAATAAAGACTCACGCCGCATATAAAGTCAGGATATAAAAACATATTAATTAATTGATTACATATGACATATATATAAAGATATAGAAATATATATATAAAGATGAAAAAAAAAAAAACACGAAAAACACAAAAAGACCTATAAAAAGGGTTTGTAACTCAAGGCGTCGTTAAGGCCTGGATGTTTCAAGGCATTAAGGGTGACAATCCACTTGGTCTCACGTTGTAACAGGATCTTATCATAATCCCCCCCTCTTTCATTCGGGGGGACATGTTCCAGAGCATAAAAATGCATCTTGTTATCATCAAATTGGTGATGTAAACCCATATGTCGGCTTATGGGGGTTTCCATCTTTTTCTTGTAAACTAAAGAGACGTGGTCTCTGATCCGATGGAAAAAGGGACATTTGGTTTTGCCCACGTAGAATGCATTGCATTCACATAACATAATATAAACCACCCCAATGGATTGGCATGTGGCTTGAAAGTTAGGATTATATAGCTGACCATTCGGGAGAATGATGTTGCGAGATGCATAGATGTATCTGCAAAAATCACATTTATGGCAGGGTTTAGTACCCTTGTTTTTGGTATGGGTTGTGGATAATGGGGCATAGTGACTATGAACTATATGGTCTCTGATTGAAGGGGATCGTCTATATGTAATCTCAGGGTGATTTTTTAAATGTTTGGACACCTTCGGATCCCCCATCAGCAAATACCAATGCTTTTGAAGCAGTTCACGCATTTGCCGATGTTGTCCGGAAAAAGTGGTGATCATTCTTAAACCTGAAGCTGGTTTTTGTTTACTGTGCCCATGAATTAATTGACTGCGGTTGCTTTTGGCACGAAGGTAAGCTCTTTTTAAGCATTTATTGCTATAGCCGCGTGCTTTAAGGCATTCTCTCAGTGCCCTGGCCTCGGATTCGAAATGGATATTCTCACTGCAGTTTCTCCTTAGTCTTAAATATTGTCCGTAGGGGACATTATTGATGAGTGGTTGTGGATGGGAGCTGGTAGCATGCAGGAGTGAGTTTCCTGCTGATGGTTTATGAAAAAGGGTGGTTCCTATGGTTCTATCCGGATTGATAAAGAGGGTGACATCCAGGAAAGTTAAGATGGACTGGCTAGCTTCCATGGTGAAAGTTAGGTTATAGGGATTAGTTTTCAGACTTTCAAAAAAGCGGGACAGATCTTCTCTACTTCCGGTCCAAATTAGAAATACATTGTCAATATACCGTTTCCATATCGGTATATTTTCCACCAGATCTTGCAAGTCTTCCCTAAAAAATAGGTTCTGCTCCCACTCCCCCAGGTACAGGTTTGCATAAGTGGGGGCACATCTGGTCCCCATAGCAACTCCCTGCACCTGGAGGTAGTGGGAGCAAGCAAACAGAAAAATATTGTTCATGAGGATAAACCTCAAAAGATCCAAAATAAATCCCCTGTAAGCCTGAGGGACATCGCCATCTCGAGAGATAAAGCCCTCCACAACTGCCACCCCCAATTCATGGGGGATGGAGTTGTAGAGGGCCTCCACATCCAAGGATACAAGCCACGCTCCCTTTGGGATGGTTAAACCATCCAGAACTCTAAGAAGTTCACTAGTATCTTGTAAGTAAGATGTTAAACCTTCCACATGTGGTCTAAGGAATTCATCTATCAATTGGCTGGCATTTTCAGTAAGAGATCCATTTCCGGACACTATTTTTTAGGGAAGACTTGCAAGATCTGGTGGAAAATATACCGATATGGAAACGGTATATTGACGATGTATTCCTAATTTGGACTGGAAGTAGAGAAGATCTGTCCCGCTTTTTTGAAAGTCTGAAAACTAATCCCTATAACCTAACTTTCACCATGGAAGCTAGCCAGTCCATCTTAACTTTCCTGGATGTCACCCTCTTTATCAATCCGGATAGAACCATAGGAACCACCCTTTTCGTAAAGCATCAGCAGGAAACTCACTCCTGCATGCTACCAGCTCCCATCCACAACCACTCATCAATAATGTCCCCTACGGACAATATTTAAGATTAAGGAGAAACTGCAGTGAGAATATCCATTTCGAATCCGAGGCCAGGGCACTGAGAGAACGTCTTTCTTAAAGCACGCGGCTATAGCAATAAATGCTTAAAAAGAGCTTACCTTCGTGCCAAAAAAAGCAACTGCAGTCAATTAATTCATGGGCACATTAAACAAAAACCAGCTTCAGGTTTAAGAATGATCACCACTTTTTCCGGACAACATCTGCAAATGCGTGAACTGCTTCAAAAGCATTGGTATTTGCTGATGGGGAATCCGAAGGTGTCCAAACATTTAAAAAATCACCCTGAGATTACATATAGGCGATCCCGTTCAATCAGAGACCATATAGTTCATAGTCACTATGCCCCATTATCCACAACCCATACCAAAAACAAGGGTACTAAACCCTGCCATAAATGTGATTTTTGCAGATACATCTATGCATCTCGCAACATCATTCTCCCGAATGGTCAGCTATATAATCTTAACTTTCAAGCCACATGCCATTCCATTGGGGTGGTTTATATTATGTTATGTGAATGCAATGCATTCTACATGGGCAAAACCAAACGTCCCTTTTTCCATCGGATCAGAGACCACGTCTCTTTAGTTTACAAGAAAAAGTTGGAAACCCCCATAAGCCGACATATGGGTTTACATCACCAATTTGATGATAACAAGATGCATTTTTATGCTCTGGAACATGTCCCCCCGAATGAAAGAGGGGGGGATTATGATAAGATCCTGTTACAACGTGAGACCAAGTGGATTGTCACCCTTAATGCCTTGAAACATCCAGGCCTTAACGACGCCTTGAGTTACAAACCCTTTTTATAGGTCTTTTTGTGTTTTTCGTGTTTTTTTTTTTTTTTTTCATCTTTATATATATATTTCTATATCTTTCTATATATATCATATGTAATCAATTAATTAATATATTTTTATATCCTGACTTTATATGTGGCGTGAGTCTTTATTTTTCCTTCTGTCCCCTTCCCTCCTTATTTTTGGCATGTACGGACACCCGGGGCACTTAGCAATTCAATTTTTAATCAATGCTTTGGTTGCTTTGTTGCCCTTCAACTGACACCTAGCGCTGAGCTTAGTCTATATACGGCATTATTTATGCTTTAATATTTCTCTTCATGTTTTTGGCTTCCCTGATGTCAAATCCAGGGTTCAGCATAGCGTCAACCATAGGACAGCCACGATACACTGGGCGCCACCTATTTTCGCCTGTGTCATCAATCCCTATAATCCAAACCTCATTTTTGAGCCTAATGGACCTCCGTAGAGCCAGAGTAAGGGCATAGGATACTTTAAGATGGCCGTGGGTCAGCAATCTGTGCCTGACGCCGTTGACGTTTCACTTCCTCTTTAGACATCGTAAGCGTGCGCATGCGCAGATGTCATTTTCAGTCCGCAGCGTGACGATGAGTCAGACGTCGTCACGCTGGAGAGTTTTAAAAGCGGGACCTGCTCCCGCCAGCTTCTGTCATTCCCTCTGGCAATACGCTGGGCAGATGGATCTTCCTGATTAGCAACGCTGCTACACAAACTTTTATCAGTAAGTCTATTTTCAGTTTTAAATAATGATCTACCCCTTTTGATTTGAAACTTTAGAGTTTTCCATTTATCTACACTTTTAGGTTCTTTGAGAGTTTGCAGCCATATCTCCAGGTCTGTTTCATCCATTAGCTGTTTTTGGACGTTCCAGCCCTGTATGCTGCCCGCTTTGTGACTGCTACTCCATTGTAATCCCAGAACCGCCCTCCTACACACTTAGCAATTTAGCTTCTTACCAACCACCATAATACTTGTGTAATTGATCTTTCTCTTTTTAGAGAATTTAATTTACTTTTAGGGATTTTATTTCTCTCTGCATGCATTTATGGTGAGGTGGGGACTGAGGAAACAATATCGGCCACTGCACAGACTCATTTTTTGAATCCTGCCTTTGTTAATAGGTAAGACTCTATCAATTAATTATGATGCGGTGGTGAATTAATAGAAATGTATATTTTTATTTATTTTTTTTTCCCTGATGACTTTGATACGCACAGTGTATTAGTCCATACTGTTAGTACACACTCTGATATATGATATTTGCTTATGTATATATATAGATTTATAAACCTTATTTTTGTATCCTCTATTTACCATATCGAATAAATTATCATGATTGTAGAATTTATAGGCAGACATTAATTAGTCATTGTTTATATCTATTGCTTATATATATTTTTCTATTTTCATAGCTAATATCACAAATATATCTCCTGAAGAAGCTTAGGAAAGCGAAACATGTTGAGAAAGTGGTATTATTTTCTGTATTAATGAATTACTTTTCTATTTTTTGTATTATCTTTGGCTCATGTCTGTTTTTTAATATTGACAAATAAAACATATATTTTATTATACGCTCATTACCTCATTTATCTCAGCACCGTTAAAATCCCTGGGGCCCTTAAGTGGCCTCAATGTCCCCTTTGTGTTCTATTATATTTTCTGGGATGTGGTGCTCCTGATTTTTCCTCCCTTCCGAACTTTTTTATTATCTTGCAATGAGGGCAAAAAGGGTCATCTCTTCTGTGCCATTTATGTAATTTATATGGGGTACGGTAAGTTCGGTGTATAATGAATAATTGTGTAAGTTTTTGGGAGGAAGAAAGGGACACCTTGGGTACATTCTCCGTTATAGCAGACCATTCCTCATCTGTGATGTGGCCTATATCTTCCCCCCAGCTTGTCCTGCATTTTAATGACATAGTCTTGGATACCTGCATTATTAGGGATTCATATATAGATGATATCTGTCCTTTCCTAGACTTTGAAGTTACTAGTTGTGTGAGTACTGTGGGTCTAGTTAATTTCCATTTGGACAGTGTAGCTTGTGCTGAAATGGCGTGCCTAAGTTGTAAATATTGAAAAAATACGACATTTGGTATGCCATATTCTTCCCTTAGGGATTGAAAGTCCTGTAGAAGTCCGCCCTGGTATAGCTGCTGGATATACACCACCCCCCTTCTAGACCACGCAGAAAAGCCCTTTAATTTACACAGTTCTTGAAAGTTGCTATTGTTCCATATACGAGACCATTCAGAGTACCCTTCATAGTGGAAGTGTTGCTTGGCCTTGTTCCATATTTTATCTATAAGCACCATAGTTCGATATTCAGGTATTTTGCGGAACTCTCCTGCCTCCAAGCACTCCACAAGGCCCTCACTCAAGAGTATAGTGCGTATGATATTGCTCGTAGGGTCAGATGATTCGGGGCTCTGCCATCCCATTAGGTGCTGTAATTGGGCCGCTATGAAGTAATAGTATGGATTCAGGACTGCCAGCCCGCCCGAGTCCTTTGCCTCCTGTAATGTTTCCAATTTAATATGTGGCACCTGTTTCCTCCAGATCAAGGAGCGAAATATGGTGTTACATTTTTTGAAAACGTGGATAGGAATCCAGATAGGGGCATTATGGAGCGCATACAAAAGTTGTGGACCCCAGACCATTTTTATCAAATTATATCGGTCTACTACCGAGAGGGGAAGTTTAATCCAACTAGCTGCTTTTTCCTGGAATTTTTTATTTAGAGGGTTTATATTAAGTTTAACATATAGTTCTAGGTTGGGATGGATAACTCTGCCTAAATATCGGAAAGTATCTACCACCCTGATCTGGTCTGCTGCTGAAGGAAGAGGCGATACAAGGGGATCTAGCGGTAACAGTGTGGATTTGTCCCAATTTATCTTGAACCCCGAATAGGATCCAAATTTATCCAGATTAACTCCATGAGATTTGTTAAAGAGGCAGACGTGTCACCCAAAAAGATGAGCGCATCGTCAGCATACAAGGCTATTTTATCTTCCAAATTTTTCCTTTTAAAACCGCATATAGCCGGGTTCCCTCTGATATCAGCAGCCAGAGGCTCTATGGCCAGAGCAAAGAGCAACTGGGATAGTGGGCAGCCCTGTCTTGTTCCCCTGTGTAAGTCAAAGAAGGGAGATAGTGTGTTGTTAATTCTAATGCAAGCTTTTGGTGCCCTGTATAGTAGTTTAATCCAGGAAATAAATGTCTCCCCTAAATTGAATTTCTCTAGCACCCTCCAAAGGTAATCCCACCCTACGCTATCGAATGCCTTAGCGGCATCTAGTGAAAGGATAGCTCTTTGGCCTTGATTATCTGTTGGAATTTGCATATTTCGATCTAATGTGAAGATTGTGTGCTGTGGATCTGTTGGGTATAAATCCCGATTGATCCGGGTGTACTATTTTTGTCACCACCTTGGACAACCTCATAGTGAGGACTTTAGTGATCAATTTCAAATCATTATTTAAAAGTGATATGGCCTGCATGACTTAGGTTGGTTCGGATCCTTCCTGGGTTTCAACAGGACCACTACCACTGCCTCGTACATGGAGTCTGGTAAGGAGTCATTAGCATGTGCTTCCTTGATGGTGTGGAGCAATTCCGGTAGGAGTATGCCACCAAACTTTTTATACATCTCAATTGGGAGACCATCATTTCCTGGGGCCTTAGAATTGGGGAATGTTGCTAATGCAAGTTGCAATTCTTCTAGAGATATAGGTGCATTTAGCAGTTTTTTGTCTTCCCCCTGTATTGTCGGAAGTGAGATTCCATCTAAAAACTCAGTTAAGGCGGCTTCGGAGTAATTCACCTTTGAGGAATACACATCCTGAAAAAAGGTACAGAATCCCTGCATAATTGAAGGGGTGTCCATAGCCACCTGTGTTGGTGACACCGCCAAGCGGTGAATAATTGGTGATGGTTGCTGCGATTTGGCTATTACCAATAACATATGGCCTGTTTTTCCCCCTCTTCAAAGTATGTTTGTGAGGTAAAGAAATATTTGTTTTCTGCTTGTTGGGTATGTATGGAGCGATACATTTTTTGTGCGTCTTTCCATTTTCTTTCACTATCAGGTGTGGGCGTTTGTAAGAATTCCTTCTCTGCTTTGTCTACCACTATACTGGCGTCAGCTGCCCATTGTCTGCTATTTGTTTTAATTGTGGCTATTTCCTTGATACACATCCCCCTGATAAAAGCCTTCAGAGTGTCCCAAACTATACCCAGTGGGGCAGAATGTTTATTATCCAGTAAAAAGTGTTGAATTTGTGTTTGCATACGTTTAGTGTCTCTAAACAGAGGAATCCAAAAAGGATTAATCTTCCAGTGTATTGGTAGTTTTACAGTAGAGAAGCTTAAACTGAGTTGTACCGGGGAATGGTCGGATAGACCTCTGGCAAGATAGGTGACCTTTGGATCATAGTGGTGCATTGATGTATTGCCCAATACTAAATCAATGCGTGACAAAGTGAAATGCGTTAGAGAGTGACATGAAAATTGTGCCTTAAAAGGAAACTTACACCACCATAAATCAAAAAGCCCAATTTCCGTTAAAAATTTGGCAAGAACTGTATATGTCCTGGGGCCCTGCGGGCAGTATTTCCTGTGCACATCTAAAGACATGTCCAGAGTACTGTTAAAATCCCCCATGACATATACCGGAACCTGTGGATATTTCGCTAGAAATCTGGAAAGACATTGCAGTACTGTTAAATTAAATGGTGGAGGTATATATACATTTATGATCACGCATGCATGTGATTCCTAAGTTCCCATCAGAAAAATAAATCTGCCCTCTACATCAATTTGTGCATCAATTTTTGTGAATGAGGTAGTCCTGGAAAACAGTACACTCACACCCCTTGAATACCGGGTATGTGTAGAATGGTATTGAATAGGATACTTCGAGAGGTGCAACAGGTTGGTGGTGTCTTTAGTGAGATGCGTTTCTTGCAGACATAATACAGTGGGGGTCCGGTGTGAGACAAAGGTGAAAATGGCAGTTCTCTTTTTAGGGTCATGTAGGCCTCTCACATTCCATGAGAGAATTGATTCTGTTCGCTTAGTCATTTGGTTTTATTTCTAGTTGTGACCCATTCTCCCGTACGGGAGGTCTGTGATAGGTGGACTCAGATGATTCATCACAAGTTCTGAAGTATAGAAAGTGTATTGTGTGACTCGTACTATGTGTCCCATTCTGCAGGTCTGCATCTAACAACAAAGCGGACTTGCTTTGCGACCCAAATATATAGCGCCCATTCAACCAGGGCTTAAAACAGAAAAAAGAAAAACAAACTGGAACAATGTAACTTCCATTGGAAAGTCTTCCATTGGTGCCCCGCAGGGCTCTTGGTGGGGTAATAACGAGGGCTGGGACCTTGTGCCCTCAAAGTCATAAACTATAGGGGTCACTAGTAAGATAAATCAATAAAGTCAGTTGTGACTCTCTGCGGGCTCCATTTTTTCCAAGGTGAGCATTAGGAATCAGTGTATGGAGTTTATGCGTTGTCTTATCCTGGTTCATTTCCGCGCACGGCTGCCTGCAAGTGTCTCTCGTGTCGGTCAAGCCAGTTGGTAGCTATCATTGGATTTTCAAAAAAATGCACCGTGCCATCAGCAACCACACACAACTTGGCAGGGTATAGCATAGAATATACGACTGAGATTGCGCGCAATCTCTTTTTGACCTCAGTGTATTTTGCCCTTTGTTTCTGCACAGCTGCTGAGAAATCTGCATATATGGACACTCTGGCACCCTGTATTTCCATATTGGGTTTCTGTCTGGCCAGATGAAGGATAATATCCCTGTCCTTGTAATGTAATAGTTTCAGCAAAAATGGTCTGTCATTGCCCCCTGGTGGCGGTGGACGGAGTGGCACTCTATGTGCTCTCTCAACAGAAAAGAATGGAGTAAGGTTGTTTCTCCCAAACGTGTCAGCTAGCCAGGTTTCAATAAAATCAGTGTTTTTTTTTCCTTCGGATTTTTCAGGCATACCGACAATGCGAATATTTGACCTCCTCAATCTGTTCTCCATGTCCTCAACTCTATTCGCTGTTTCTGTGACTTTAGCTGAACTTTTGTGAATATCCTGAGCAAGAGGGGGTATATCATCCTCTAGAGTGCTCACTCTTCCCTCCAGAGCAGTAGCTCTCTCTCTTATTTTCCGCATGTCCTGTCTTATGTGTAATATGCCTTCTTTCATGCTTTTGACTTCAATAGAGAGTTCAGTTAGTGAGGAGCCATACGTGTGAACTGCAGTTGGTATATCATGGAGGGAAGGCTCAGTATGCTCAGTGTCTGGAGCTCTGGCTGTTTCAGAGGAAGGAGGGGGGATAGGGGATTCCTCACTGTGTGCTCTGAAGCTCCAGGGGCCATCTTCTCTGTGACATGTTGTGCTGTTTGCTGTGAGACACTTTTGGCTGCTGCCTTTGCTGCGTATGAGGTATGTGGCTGTGTAGTTTTGTGGGTGCCAGTGTCATGGGCATACCTTTTTAAGGCGTGCAGCCGCCGAGAGATGTGATTCCTTCCCCGCATGCTGTGGGAGCGGGGATCCGCCATCTTGGCCATGCCAGTCAGCCGAACGGCTCTCCTCCATCCTCTTAGACACCCCCGTTTTGGATGTACTGTATAGCGGCCAGGTGTCACTGTAGGTGTAGCCCCATGCCGGGAGCAGAGTGTCCGGTCTATTTTAGCGGTAGATCGGGCTCACTTCAGGAGGCTGGAGCCTCTGTGAGACATGTCCTCTCACATGGAAGTCCAAGCCACGCCCCCCCATGGTGTATCTTTGAGCCAAGTGAGATAGGTAATGATTCACGTGGGGAAATCTTCATTGTCCTCTTGGAACTTTGTTTCAGCCAGGAAGGTTGTAGAGGGCTTGCTGGAGGCGGTCTTTTAGTGGAAGATGGAGTACCTCTGCTTGACTGTGATGAAGATGGATCCTGAAGGATGAGGCCCAGCTGAAGGAGAAGACGTTAACCCTCAGCAAAGGTGGAGAAGCTACAGCTTCTGCTCTTGTATAAGAAATTTAGTCTCAGCGGGAACGACCACCTGTAGGGAATCTCTTTCTCTTTCAGGAGCTGAAGTAGAGGTTTCAGGGCTCTTCTCTTCTGAACTGTGTAAGGGGACAAATCAGCAAAAATCAGAATTTTATGGCCATTTACAGTTAAGTCATTCAAATTTCTAGCTTTCCGCATAACTTCCTCCTTAACAAAATAGAAATGGGGCTTGACTATTATGTCCCTTGGGAGGCCGTCTTTATGAGGAGGTGGCAGAGCTCTGTGGGCCCTATCCAGCTCCAAACGGTGCTCCGAGATCTCTGGGATAAGATCTTTGATGAGGACTTTGATGACAGAGTGTACCTCTTTCTCCGATTCCGGGAGCCCCCTTACTCTGACGTTATATCGTCTCGATCTGTTCTCGAGTTCGTCAATCTTTGCGAAAGCCGTCTCGAGTTGATCCTGCATGTCTTGTAGTCTAGCAGTATTCTGGTTGATCCTTGCCCCTGCTTGGTCTGCTTTTTTCTCCATATTGCCCAGTCTGAGCCCAAACTGCTGCATGTCAGCATGAATGGAGGATGTGATCTGGGCTGCGTTTTGTGCCAGGCTTTTAGAAAGCAGCTCAGCAAAGGCCTCCATCATGGAGGGAAAGTCAGTAGAGGTGGGGGCTAGGGATGAGCCGAACACCCCCCCCGGTTCGGTTCGCACCAGAACCTGCGAACGGCCTGAAAGTTCGCACGAACGTTAGAACCCCATTGACGTCTATGGGACTCGAACTTTCAAAATCAAAAGTGCTCATTTTAAAGGCTAATTTGCATGGTATTGTCCTAAAAAGGGTTTGGGGACCTGGGTCCTACCCCAGGGGACATGTATCAATGCAAAAAAAACTTTTAAAAACGGACGTTTTTTTGGGAGCAGTGATTTTAATGATGCTTAAAGTAAAAAAAAAAAAGTGAAATATTCCTTTAAACATCGTACCTGGGGGGTGTCTATAGTATGCCTGTAAAGTGGCACCTGTTTCCCGTGTTTAGAACAGTCCCTGCACCAAATGTCATTTTTAAAGGAAAAAATCTCATTTAAAACTGCTTGCGGGTTTAATGTAATGTTGGGTCCTGGCAATATGGATGAAAATCAGTGAGACAAACGGCATGGGTACCCCCCAGTCCATTACCAGGCCCTTTGGGTCTTGTGTGGATATTAAGGGGAACCCCGCACCCAAATTAAAATAAGGAAAGGTGTGGGGCCACCAGGCCCTATATACTCTGAACAGCAGTATACAGGCGGTGCAAACAAGACAGGGACTGTAGGTTTGTTGTTAAGTAGAATCTGTTTGTCATTTTGAACGGGTACATTTTTAACGTGTTTAGCTCCAGCCAAAAAATCTTTTTTAAGCTTTTTGGAAAACATAGGGAAGGGTTATCACTCCTGTGACATTTGTTTTGCTGTCTTTCCTCCTCTTTAGAAGATTTCACCTCACTTTTTGTCCCAATGACAAATGTTTTTTGAGAATTTGGGGTTTTTTGTGGAACAAGGATTGGAAAGCATCAGTGGAAAGGAAAAATGTTTTTCCAATATTAACTCTTACAGGAGAGAATTTCCCTTCCTAGGGGTAGATTTCATCTCACTTCCTGTTGTCTCCTTCCGTTTGCAAGTAGGAGTCGTTTGTAAGTTAGATGTTTAAAAGTAGGGGCCTGCCCTATATACTCAGCAGAAATTTGGGCCTTACGTGTTGTTGTGGCCACAACAACGTAAGCCCTCACAGGGCCCTGCTGTGAAATATTAGATCAAGAATTGTAATTACATGCCCCCGTTGAACAAAGTATTGCATCAAAAATTGTAATTACACGCCCTTGTTAAACAGGGGCAGAAAAATTGGGCCTTAGGCACTGGTGCTGGTGCCACAACACTGCAACCCCTCACAGACACTCTAGTTGGAACGCAGGAACGAGCCCTGCTGCAAAGTATTGCATCAAAAATTGTAATTACACGCCCCTGTTAAACAGGGGCAGAAAAATTGGGCCTTAGGCACTGGTGCTGGTGCCACAACACTGCAACCCCTCACAGACACTCTAGTTGGAACGCAGGAATGAGCCCTGCTGCAAAGTATTGCATCAAAAATTGTAATTACACGCCCCTGTTAAACAGGGGCTGAAAAATTGTGCCTTAGGCACTGGTGGTGGCGCCCAGAACCAAAAATGTTCTTACAAGCTATCAGCGTGATGATTGAGGAGGAAGAGGATAATTACTCAGGGATAGTCACTCAGCATCAGCATAGGCAGTCTTTGAAGGGATCTGAGATTTCAAAAAAAATTATTCGGTTACATCAGCATCAGGTGCTTGGTAGCTGGTGGTGATCCAAGACTGATTCATTTTTATGAAGGTCAGTCGATCGACCGAGTCGGTGGACAGACGCACCCTGTGATCGGTTACCATGCCTCCAGCAGCACTGAATGTGCGTTCCAAAAGAACGCTGGATGCAGGACAGGCCAGTAGCTCAATTGCATACTGTGCAAGCTCTGGCCAGTGATCCATCCTCAAGACCCAGTAACCCAGAGGAATTTCGGTGGGAAAGGTGTCCAAGTCTGATCTTGCCCCTAGGTATTCCTGCACCATGTAAAACAGACGCTGGCTGTGGTTGCTGGAACCGATCATACCTTGGGGCTGCGGACTAAAAAATTGTCTGAACGCATCGGTCAGACGGCCACCTTCTCCACTGCTCCTTCTTTGACTGACCGAAGCCTCAGCAACACGTTGTCCAGAAACAGGAGTTTGTAACCTCCCAGTCTCTGGGAACGCGTTTCACAGACCTTTCTGCAAGGCCTCCCGAAGATGTTTCATCCTCTGCTCCCTCTGCGATGGCAAGATAAGGTCCGCAACGTTACCCTTGTAACGTGGATCAAGGAGGGTTGCCAGCCAGTATTGGTCCTTCTCCTTGATACCACGAATGCGAGGATCCTTACGCAGGTTTTGCCGGATCAGGGAGGCCATGCAGTGTAAATTTGCTGAGGCATTCGGTCCGGAATCCTGTGGGTCACTAAGGACGACATGGTCCGCAGCCACCTCCTCCCAGCCACGTACAAGTCCATGTGTTTCTTGGGACTGATCCCTTAAAGACTGCTGCTGATGCTGAGTGCCAGGCTCCACCTCCATACTGACACAATCTTCCTCCTCCTCCTCCTCCTCGTCCTCTTCCTGTGTGATCGGCGGGCATGCAGGAACACTGTCTGAATAAAGGGGGCCTTGAGAGCTAAGGAAGTCCTCCTCTTCCTGCCTCTGTTCTGCCTCAAGTGCCCTGTCCATTATTCCACGCAGCGTGTGCTCCAACAGGTGGACAAAGGGGACAGTGTCACTGATGCATGCACTGTCACTGCTCACCATCCTCGTGGCCTCCTCAAATGGTGACAGGACAGTGCATGCATCCCAGATCATGGCCCACTGGCGTGGGGAAAAAAAAAAAGCTCCCCTGACCCTTTCCTGGTGCCATAGTCGCACAGGTACTCATGGTGGCCCTCTGCTGCGTGTGCAGCCGCTGCAGCATGGCCAACGTTGAGTTCCACCTGGTGGGCATGTCACAGATTAGGCGGTTCTTGGGCAGGTTAAACTCCTTTTGGAGGTCCGTCAGCCAAGCACTGGCATTATATGACCGGCGGAAATGCACACAGACTTTCCTGGCCTGCCTCAGGACATCCTGTAAGCCCGGGTACCTGCCCAAGAACCGCTGCACCACCAAGTTAAGGACGTGAGCCAAACAAGGCACATGGGTCATTTGTCCCTGTCAGAGGGCGGAGAGGAGGTTGGTGCCATTGTCGCAAACCACCATTCCTGCCTTAAGTTGGCGTGGCGTCAACCACCTCTGAACCTGCCCCTGCAGAGCTGACAGAAGCTCTGCCCCAGTGTGGCTCCTGTCCCCCAAGCACACCAGCTCAAGCACTGCATGGCATCTTTTGGCCTGCATACTTGCGTAGCCCCTTGAACGGCTACGGAGCACCGCTGGTTCCGAGGACAAAGCGCAGGAAGAGGCCATGGAGGAAGAAGAAGAAAAGGGGGTGGAGGAGAGAGGTGTGTCACAATCATTAGCATTTTGGAGGCGTGGTGGCGGAACAACCTCCAACACTACTGCACCTTGTCCTGCATCCTTCCCAGCTGCCAGCAGAGTCACCCAATGCGGCGTGAAACTTAGGTAACGTCCCTGTCCATGCCTGCTGGACCATGAGTCAGTGGTAATATGCACCTTACCGCTGACCGCCCTGTCCAGCGAGGCATGGACATTGCCTTCCACATGCCGGTAGAGAGCCGGAATCGCCTTCCGTGAGAAAAGGTGGCGTTTGGGTACCTGCCACTGAGGAACCGCACATTCCACAAACTCACGGAAGGGGGCAGAGTCTACCAACTGAAAAGGCAGCAGTTGAAGTTCTAGCAATTTTGCCAAGCTAGCATTCAACCGCTGGGCATGTGGATGGCTGGGAGCAAACTTCTTTCGGCGGTGCAGCAGCTGGGGCAGGGAAATTTGCCTGGTACAATCTGATGTCGGTGTACCAAAAGCAGATTGCCCACAAGTACTTGGCTGTGACACACCTAATTCTACACCTTCATTCCTCTCAGTGCAGGTCTCAGAGAGGACTGAAGAAATAGTGGGGTTGGAAATCTCAGCTGATGAGGAGCAAGGAGAGGTCCTCTTTGTTCTTTGGTGTGGGTCTTTTAGATACGCTTGCCAACGAACTGCATGGCAGGTCAACATATGTCTGGTCAAGCATGTGGTACCCAAGCGGGAGATGTTTTGGCCACGCGAGATACGCTTGAGACATATGTTGCAAATAGCAGCGGTGCGATCTGATGCACTCATCTCAAAAAAGGCCCACACCAAAGAACTTTTTGAATAGCGCGCAGAGACAACAGCGCCCTGCACATGTGGAGCTTTGGGGTGTGATGCAGTCAATGTGCTGCCCTTAGGCTGGCCCCTGGAGGGCATCCTGCCTCGTTGGTGATGTGCCGCCTCCTCCTTATCCTCCTCTCTCCTATCAGGCACCCACATTGAGTCAGTGACCTCATCATCCCCTCCCTCCTCATCACTGGAGCAAACCTGGCAGTATGCTGCAGCAGGGGGAGCATGACTGCCAGATTGCTGCCCTTCTTGGGCACCCCCTCTGTCCATGCTCATGTTACTGCCTTCATCGAGCTCAGTATCATCATCAGAGCCTTCCAAACGCTGGGCATCCTCCTGGAGTATGTACCCAACACTGTGGTCAAACAGTTCGAGGGACTCCTCAGGAGGACATGGTGGGGCTAGGGAAGGAGTCACTGATGACATTGAGCCGAGGGAAGAGGCCGCTGCTTTGCCAGACAAAGTACCCTGGGCATGGGTGAGAGAGGATGAGGAGGATGAGGACAGCTTGGTCATCCACTCGACCAAGTCTTCTACATGTTGCGGCTCAACATGGCCAGCTGCCGAAAAAAAGGCCAAGCGTGTCCCACGGCCACGTGCTGATGAGGATGCACCGTCAGGAACGGATCTAACTGAACACTGTGAGCAGGACGCACTGCACTAAACTTGTACGTTTAGCTGAACACTGTGAGCAGGACGCACCCCACTAACTTGTATTTTTAGCTGAACACTATGAGCAGGACGCACCCCACTAACTTGTAGGTTTAGCTGAACACTGTGAGGTGGACGCATCACACTAACTTGTAGGTTTAGCTGAACACTGTGAGCAGGACGCACCCCACTAACTTGTAGGTTTAGCTGAACACTGTGAGCAGGACGCACTGCACTAACTGTAAATAGTCTAGCTGCCTGACTTTGGTACTAATAGGATCAAAAGAACACCAGTAATTTTCTTCAGGTAGCTGTATATACTGTAACAAGACAAGCCTGCCTGTCAGTAAGAAGATAACAGGAACGAATCTAGCTAAACACTGTGAGCAGGACGCACCACACTAACTTGTAGGTTTAGCTGAACACTGTGAGGTGGACGCACCCCACTAACTTGTAGGTTTAGCTGAACACTGTGAACAGGACGCACCCCACTAACTTGTAGGTTTAGCTGAACACTGTGAGCAGGACGCACCCCACTAACTTGTAGGTTTAGCTGAACACTGTGAGCAGGACGCACTGCACTAACTGTAAATAGTCTAGCTGCCTGACTGTGGTACTAATAGGATCAAAAGAACACCAGTAATTTTCTTCAGGTAGCTGTATATACTGTAACAAGACAAGCCTGCCTGTCAGTAAGAAGATAACAGGAACGGATCTAGCTGAACACTGTGAGCAGGACGCACCCCACTAACTTGTAGGTTTAGCTGAACACTGTAAGCAGGACACACCCCACTAACTTGTAGGTTTAGCTGAACACTGTGAGGTGGACGCACCACACTAACTTGTAGGTTTAGCTGAACACTGTGAGCAGGACGCACCCCACTAACTTGTAGGTTTAGCTGAACACTGTGAGCAGGACGCACTGCACTAACTGTAAATACTCTAGCTGCCTGACTGTGGTACTAATAGGATCAAAAGAACACCAGTAATTTTCTTCAGGTAGCTGTATATACTGTAACAAGACAAGCCTGCCTGTCAGTAAGAAGATAACAGGAACGGATCTAGCTGAACATTGTGAGCAGGACGCACCCCACTAACTTGTAGGTTTAGCTGAACACTGTGAGCAGGACGCACCCCACTAACTTGTAGGTTTAGCTGAACACTGTGAGGTGGACGCACCACACTAACTTGTAGGTTTAGCTGAACACTGTGATCAGGACGCACCCCACTAACTTGTAGGTTTAGCTGAACACTGTGAGCAGGACGCACCCCACTAACTTGTAGGTTTAGCTGAACACTGTGAGCAGGACGCACCACACTAACTTGTAGGTTTAGCTGAACACTGTGAGCAGGACGCACCTCAATAACTTGTAGGTTTAGCTGAACACTGTGAGCAGGACGCACCCCAATAACTTGTAGTTTTAGCTGAACACTGTGAGCAGGACGCACTGCACTAACTGTAAATAGTCTAGCTGCCTGACTGTGGTACTAATAGGATCAAAAGAACACCAGCAATTTTCTTCAGGTAGCTGTATATACTGTAACAAGACAAGCCTGCCTGTCAGTAAAAAGATAACAGGAACGTATCTAGCTGAACACTGTGAGCAGGACGCACTGCACTAACTGTAAATAGTCTAACTGCCTGACTGTGGTACTAATAGGATCAAAAGAACACAAGCAAATTTCTTTAGGTAGCTGTATATACTGTAACAAGACAAGCCTTCCTGTCAGTAAGAATATAGCAGGAACGGATTTAGCTGAACACTGTGAGCAGGACGCACTGCACTAACTGTAAATAGTCTAGCTGCCTGACTGTGGTACTAATAGGATCAAAAGAACACCAGTAATTTTCTTCAGGTAGCTGTAAATACTGTAACAAGACAAACCTGCATGTCAGTAGGAAGATAACAAGAACGGATCTAGCTAAACTGAATACAGTGTATATATATATATGCAACACCTGGGATGCATATATATACACAATACGCTGTAAGTGCAGCTAACTGACTGACTGTTCTGCCTAATCTATCTAACTCAAATCAAATGTCACTGTCTGTCTCTCTCTCTCTCTCAATGAACGCCGGAACACACACTACACAGGGCCGCCGTGCAGGTGGCCTTATATAGTGTGGGGCGTGTACTAAATCCCCTGAGCCATAATTGGCCAAAGCCTCCTTGGCTTTGGCCAATTACGGCTCTCTGTTCAGGTGGCGCTGTGATTGGCCAAGCATGCGGGTCATAGTACATGCGAACGACAAACAGCCGATGTTCGAGTCGAACATGGGTTCGAGTCGAACACAAAGCTCATCCCTAGTGGGGGCAGCTTCATGTGCTTTGCTGACTGAAAGCAATAGGCCTGTATGTGGGTCCATCATGGGGGTGGATGGGAGGCCGGCGTGCAGGCTGCATAAAAGGGATTCAGTGGAAGCTGGTGAATGGGCCTGTGGTAGCGGTGAGTCCACAGTACCTGGAGACTGCGGTGGGGCACAGTCTTGATATAGATTCCTCTGCTGCTACAGCCACATTGTGTCTCGGAGGAGCGGCGGCCATCTTGGTATAACTGATCGGTCCACTCGCGGCTGTCATCTGGCTCGATAGGCTCCTCCTGGCAGACCCCGCCAACATCAGTTGATTCCCGGGGCTTAACACACTCGGGGGTGCCATTCACAAGCGTGGTGGGGCGCTCTGTCTGCTCCCGAGGAACGAAAGGAGCCGGGGTGGAGCGGAGCTTCAGAGGCTAGCGGCCATCTTGGAAGTTACTGCGCATGCGCCTTTGATCATGGCAGCTTTGAAAGTCGTATCCTATAACGTGCGTTGTTTGGGAACCCCGTTGAAACGCAGTAAGTTGTGGCTTGAGAGGAAATGTATGGGGGCACATATCATTTTTTTGCAGGAAATGCACTTTTGCACTGACTCGGTCCCCCGCTTCCCTACACATTTTTACACATCGTGGTACCTCAGCAATTCCCCTCGTCCTTAGTCAGGGGGTTGCCATAGTGGTCCACAAACACTGTCCCTTTGTAATGACGGACCAATTGCTTGACCCAGAGGGCCGATTTGTGTTTGTTAAGGGCACCATTTACGGTCATAAATTTACATTTGCAGCTGTGTACGCCCCCACTAGTGGACAACTTACCTTCCTAGACTCAGCCTTGGAATCCCTGTCTACCTTCCGTGAGGGCCGGCTCATCCTTAGGGGGATTTTATTGTTTGCCCTGATCCACTTGCGGACACATCCTCGGGCCGTTCAACTCACTCATTTGCTTTCCCGAAGCATTTTAGGAAGCCCCTGCGGACTCACCATTTGGTGAGATTAATGCACCCTACGGCTAGGGACTACAGTTATTTTTCGGCCACTCACAATGTCTATACTCGTATAGACCTTTTGATGATGGACAAATACTCCTTTGATTCCCTAGCCGGTGCCTCCATTGGCTCCATCACCATTTCAGATTATGCGCCGGTCTCCCTCTCCCTGCGCCCCCTGTCTGTGGAGGCACGGACATGGAGCTGGCATCTAAACGATAGCATCTTAGATGATGCAGTGGCTTTAAAAACAAGTGTCGGACACCATCTCTTTATATTTCGCAGAGAATAAACCAGGTGAAGTAAGAATGGGTTCCGTATGGGAAGGTCATAAAGCAGTGGATCAAGGAGAGTTGATATCCCAAGGGGCGAGACTGAAAAAAGCCAGGGAAGGGGAATTACAGACCCTCTTAGCTAAAATACATAAGGCGGAAATCACTCATAAAAAGCCTGTCACTCCCGCAATGGCGTCGGAACTGCATTCCCATCAACAGGAACTAGCTACACCTTTAGACTCCAAAATTAAGGCATGTTTATGCATAAGTTCTACGAATTTGGTAATAAATGTGGGAGGCTGCTGGCAAGAGCCCTGAAATGCGCATAAACTCACTTCCACAAAGGGTGAATCAGTGGTCCACTCCTCGAAAATAGCTAACATGTTTAGTGAATACTATGCTCAGCTATACCACCTCCCTGATACCTTGCCTGGATCATTGGAACCCCAACGGGTTGACCGTATTCTCCAATATCTTACAGAGGCCCAATTCCCACAGCTGGAAACCTAAGTTGGTGAGCAGTTGGATGTTCCCATTTCCGTGTTGGAGATTCAGGCTGTGGTAAAAGACCTTCCTAATGGGAAAAGCCCCAGCCCAGATGGTTACACAAATGCATACTATAAGAAATACTCCGAGGTGCTTTCCAGCCCCATGTGTACCTACTTCACAGCCTTGGCCTCCGGCACAGCAATGCCCTCTGAGGCGCTCATGGCGCTCATTACAGTGCTCCCAAAAGAGGGGAAAGACCATACTTTAACTGGAAACTATAGGCCTATATCGCTTTTAAACACCGACATTAAGATTTTGGCCAAAATATTGGCCAACAGACTTAAGTCGATCCTCCCGACGGTGATTCACCCTGACCAGACGGGATTCATTATGGGCAGAGAGGCTAGAGACAATTCTAATAGGGCACTCCAGCTGATACACTGGGTTGAATCTGAGACGCCGACACACCCGTCTCTTGCTTTCCACTGATGCTGAGAAGGCATTTGATAGGGTGGACTGGACTTAAATGCGAACAGGTTCTGACCAGGCTTGGATCGGGCCCCAACATGCTGACCTGGATATCCTCCCTGTACAGCTCTCGGACAGCCAGAATGAAGGTGAATGGACTACTGTCAGACACCTTCCCGATCAGTAATGGGACACGCCAGGGATACCCACTGTCCCCCCTCGAACCACTGCTTTAAGGTGGGTCCGACGGAACACAAGCTGTCTGCTTATGCGGACGATGTTCTGTTCTATGTCTCGCATCCCCTGATATTATTGCCTAACATTATGGCAGAGTTGAAAGAATTTAACCTTCTGTCCAATTTTAAAATAAATTACAACAAGTCAGAGATCCTCTCACTGAATATCACCTCAGGGTTGCGTACACAGCTGCAATCTGCCTTTTCATTCACTTGGTGCCCAACCTCCCTGTAGTACTTAGGGGTATATTTACCCATGAGTTTCTCCCTGCTGTACCAGTGTAACTACACACCTTTACTCTCTACTATTAGATTGGACTTGAAAAGATGGGATAAGGCTGCATTTTCTTGGATGGGCCGAGTCAGTGTTCTTAAAATGAATGTGCTACCTTGTATACTGTTTTTCCTGCAAATGGTGCCAATCTCATTACCCAGGACTTTCTTCTCAACCCTGAATAGCGTGTTTATATGTTATATATGGAATGGGAAATGCCCTCGGCTAGCTCTTCGCACGTTACAGCGCCCCAAGATGAGGGGTAGCATGGGGGTCCCTGTAATTCACAGATACTATGAGGCTATAGCTCTACAGCACATTTTGGATTGGTATCATGGTGTCCCTTACAAACTCTGGGTACCCACTGGCCACTCACACTCTAGCGACCTGGGATGCCCTAAACAAAGAGGGGAGGCTTGCACGACCAATTTCCCCTTTGGCACCCTTAAGTGGCTTCCCATGGTTTATTCCGGGGGAACACCCTTTCTTTTTTCAAACCTGGGCGGCTGATGGAGAGTCCAGATGTGGTAGATTCATCCAAGACCAAGGCCTACTGCCACTGGCCACAATGAGGAAACAGTATGGCCCCTTCTTAATGGATGAGTGGCGCTATAGACAGCTCCAGCACTTTATTATTAGCTTACCCCAGGGGGCCCGGTCACCTACTCTTGCCTCGCCATTTGAAAGATTATGTATGTCACCATCAGCTATCCCTCATGCTATTTCAATATTGTATGACTTATTGCAGGCCCTGTATACTGAGGGGAAGCCGGGGTTCATTAGGGAGTGGGAGAGGGACCTTCAGCACGTCTTTACCGAGCCTCAGCTGGACCACATGTACAAACTTACACATTCGAGCACAGTAGATATGAAAATGCAGGAGAATAGTTATAAGGTTATGACCAGGTGGTACAGAGTACCCTCCAAGCTCTCCAAAATATACCCTTCCTTATCAGATGCATGCTGGGGGGAATGTGACCTTAGAGGCTCAATCCTTCACATTTGGTGGGAATGCCCCAAGCTACAACCCTTTTGGCTAGATATCCATGCTCAGATCAAGATTATTCTAGACTTGGAGCTCCCAGATTACTACACTTCCCCACTACTCCTCTCGGCCAATACCGCAAATCTATATTGCCCCATCTGCTGAATGCAGCCCGGCGACTAATCCCAATTCACTGGAAGACACCCCGAGTACCTACTCGCACTGAATGGATGACCTTAGTCAACAATATTATGGCCGCAGAGGAGTGGATGGCACGGTGTAAAGATAAATATGAGAAGTTTTATATCATGTGGGCCGTTTGGCTGAACTATGCAGGTTCAGATGGGAGGGTTGCCCCAGGGCCCTCACCGACAGCGCCCCCCCCCCCCCTGTTTGATGGGTCGGGTTGGGGGGAGCTTGGGGCACTAGAGATCTGAGATACAGGAGAGACTGAGCCTTGGAGAGCTGCCATAGTTTATGACAGCTCAATATATCAGCAGGTGTTTTTGTTTTTGTTTGTAATTTATTTTCTTTACTCTATTTCTTTTGTATGTATAGGCCTGATACTTGGAAGTGCGGTCTGATTCTTGCCTCTGACCGGAGGCTTACACCCTCCATGGAACTATACCAGACAGGGATGATAGGGAAAACCCATTGCTGTTTGAATTCATATCGTGATTGTAATGTGTCGATAACCTATCCCCTAGGATGATCCCCAAACTGTATACCTTCCTGAGTAATTTCCTTGATGACTAATAGCACCCTGAGAGTAGTCCCTAATGTCATACATTGTCTATTCAATCTATGTGTTTTGTTAAACTGTATATCTGTCTGTTTGAAAATTTTTCAAAATAAAGATTACATTAAAAAAAAAAAACTCAGGTGCTGTCTATTTCTTCTGATCATTCTTGAGATGGTTCTACACCTTCATTTGAGTCCAGCTGTGTTTGATTATACTGACTGGACTTGATTAGGAAAGCCACATACCTGTCTATATAAGACCTTACAGCTCACAGTGCATGTCAGAGCAAATGAGAATCATGAGGTCAAAGGAACTGCCTGAAGAGCTCAGAGACAGAATTGTGGCAAGGCATAGATCTGGCCAAGGTTACAAAAAATTTCTGCTGCACTTAAGGTTCCTAAGAGCACAGTGGCCTCCATAATCCTTAAATGGGAGATGTTTGGGGTGACCAGAACCCTTCCTAAAGCTGTCCGTCAGTCTGATGAGACCAAGATAGAACTTTTTGGCCTTAATTCTAAGCGGTATGTGTGGATAAAACTGGGCACTGCTCATTGTTGTATATGTTGTAATATGTTCATCGAT
The DNA here is from genome assembly GCA_037952925.1 of Lithobates clamitans. NCBI lineage: Eukaryota > Metazoa > Chordata > Amphibia > Anura > Ranidae > Lithobates > Lithobates clamitans. The sequence continues at coordinate 8,830,419 of JBBGZY010000056.1, read as the reverse complement.
TTATGTGGGACATTGTTGTGTGTATGTACACATGCAGTCAATGTTGACCAGGCCAGAATTCAATGTACAATGGTTGATTTGTCCAACTGAATTTGAACATAGCAAGGGGACAGCTGAAGACCCTTTGATGTGTTAATCTTATGCAAGTCTATTTGAACATCTCAAAGGGTGTTCAGGTAGTATCTGGTAATCTAATCCAATTACACATATCTAAGGGGACTTGTTGATGTTGATATGCGGGAGTGCAAATTGGGGCAGTTTATGACTACAGCTGTTCACGGCTGGGAGTTGTTGTCTGTTTGAAAGACTAAAGCTAATCAAAGTCCTAAATTGAAACGGCCAATCAAATTGCTCAGCCATTCAGTGCCTACTGAATATAACATGGCATTCAGTCTATAGTTTAAGTTAGGCTTGTCTGTGTGTGCACACACAGACCTAGGAACATGGGGTTCTGAATTATATCTACTCTGTCGGATTTTTTTTGTCATCTGTGGACTTTGGACTTTGTTCTGTGTTGGAAGTCAATAAAGTGCATCTCTCTGGAAGAATTGGGTTGCAGCGGAAGAGTACTTACTAATTAATTATCATACCCACGATACCACTATCCACCCAATACATATACCCGATCACTACATACTATAAATTATTAGAGCAGCTTAAGGGGAAACAGGGTGTCATAAATGCAGAAGATGTACATTCTTCAGATCTGTTTTTGAATGTAGATGACACTTGTCTAGCAGTGGGGGTTAATTAGCTTCAAACTGTATATGTGTAAATAGTGCTTTGTTTTAACTTCAAACAACGTTTAAGGACCTTGCTAATTAGTTTTGTAGGAGAGTTTTTTTAATTGTATTTCAGATATTGACATTTAAATGACGGTGAATAGCAGAAGCACAGTCTGAAATTGCTGGCTAGTGGGGGAGAATTATGGAAGAAATGCTGAATAGACAACAAGGAATTATAAAGAATTCATGGACTCTCTCCAAATTCATCAAGCAATGGACCTTTTTCCTTTTTCTTCAACACCCTAATTTTTATTTTTCTCCCTTTTTTGCTTTTCATTTTTTATTTTGTTTGTTTTATTTCTTGAACTTTATCATAAAACCAAAGAGAAGCATTTAAACCTAAAATAATTTTCATAACATCTGTACATATTACATAATGCATATTGATCAATATATTTGACATCTAAGGTGAGATGCTGCACAATGGCTTGGCATAGCATAAATTTTAGTATGTTGGGTGGTTTTCCTAAATTTATAAGAGGGATGAGTGAAATTCATCACTCCAGTCATGATTTGAAACTTTGTTGATTCAGTTGTTTATAATATGCTAAAGGTTATGACATATATGAATGAAAAAGACCTTTCTACCTTTCATGGTGAAGATACTGGCAAGAATTTCCACTGCCGCTTTGTCTGGATAGAAGATCTGATAAACACTGATGTCAAGCTGACTCTATCTGAACCATCGTGTGGGGGTATATGTATATGTTGGTACACCATTCAGGTGTAATTGTAGACTGAATGATCCAAGTAACTGCTTTATTGAAGGCAATGATGGGTCGGCCTACAGCAAATTACAAAAGCAAATTGTGGCTGGCAATCAACAAAGATGGACTCATGAATGTCAAGTGCAAGGAAATAGTTTGCAGCACAGTTTTTACTGCCATATCCAAACCTTTTCTACCTTGAAAGTGAGTGCTGGTACATTGATAGTTCTTCTTACTATAAAGATGAAAGTAGAGTGTTTGCGTAAAAGCATCTTTAAAAATGGAAAGCTTGAGCCTGGAGATGAAAAAAATCCTGGACTTATGTGGATTGGAGTTCCCAGAGCATACCAAGTTTACTTTTAGTGAGATGGTGAGAGATGTGAGGAAGTCAGACCAAAGGATGGACTGTGACATCGGCTCGTCTTTGCGCAATATTCAAGATCTTGATGTGATATAATAAGGCCTAACAGCTATATGGGCCACTGATGTTTACCAAATCCTTTTCCAGTCATAGTCTAAAAGTTATATTATCTAATAACTGTTTCATGGGGATATTTTAGAGGCTGGCGAAGAGAGATGTAACCAGTTTCAACTTCATATTTTTTATGAGCCATTGTAAAGCATCCAGTACCTTAAATCGAAATGATATTTTTTGTTGTTTGATTTATGGGTCAGTTCTAGTAGTTAGAACCAACCCAAGTGGGGGTATATGTTGTATATGTTGTAATATGTTCACCGATTTATGTGGGACATTGTTGTGTGTATGTACACATGCAGTCAATGTTGACCAGGCCAGAATTCAATGGACAATGATTGATTTGTCCAACTGAATTTTAACATAGCAAGGGGACAGCTGAAGACCCTTTGATGTGTTCGTCTTATGCAAGTCTATTTGAACATCTCAAAGGGTGTTCAGGTAGTATCTGTTAATCTAATCTAATTACACATATCTAAGGGGACTTGTTGATGTTGATATGCGGGAGTGCAAATTGGGGCGGTTTATGACTACAGCTGTTCACGGCTGGGAGTTGTTGTCTGTTTGAAAGACTAAAGCTAATCAAAGTCCTAAATTGAAACGGCCAATCAAATTGCTCAGCCATTCAGTGCCTACTGAATATAACACGGCATTCAGTCTATAGTTTAAGTTAGGCTTGTCTGTGTGTGCACACACAGACCTGGGAACATGGGGTTCTGAATTATATCTACTCTGTCAGATTTTTTTTGTCATTTGTGGACTTTGGACTTTGTTCTGTGTTGGAAGTCAATAAAGTGCATCTCTCTGGAAGAATTGGGTTGCTGCGGAAGAGTACTTACTAATTAATTATCATACCCACGATACCACTATCCACCCAATACATATACCCGGTCACTACACTCATCACCTATCCAAAACAGTCCCAACAATGAAGCATGGTGGTGGCAGCATCATGTTGTGGGGGTGTTCAGCTGCAGGGACAGGACAACTGGTTGAAATCGAGGGAAAGATGAATGCGGCCAAGTACAGGGATATCCCGGACGAAAACCTTCTCCAGAGTGCTCAGGACCTCAGACTGGGCCGAAGGTTTACCTTCCAAGAAGACAATGACCCTAAGCACACAGCTAAAATAATGAAGGAGTGGCTTCACAACAACTCTGTGACTGTTCTTGAATGGCCCAGCCAGAGCCCTGACTTAAACCCAATTGAGCATCTCTGGAGAGACCTAAAAATGGCTGTCCACCAACGTTTACCATCCAACCTAACAGAACTGGAGAGGATCTGCAAGGAGGAATGGCAGAGGATCCCCACATCCAGGTGTGAAAAACTTGTTGCATCTTTCCCAAAAAGACTCATGGCTGTATTAGATCAAAAGGGTGCTTCTACTAAATACTGAGCAAAGGATCTGAATACTTAGGACCATGTGATATTTCAGTTTTTCTTTTTTAATAAATCTGCAAAAATGTCAACAATTCTGTGTTTTTCTGTCAAAATGGGGTGCTGTGTGTACATTAATGAGGAAAAAATGAACCCAAATGACTGCAATATAACAAAGAGTGAAAAATTTAAGGGGGTCTGAATACTTTCCTCCCCACTGTATGTGGTACCTTGTTATCTTAACATGTTCCCACTTGGCCTATAGCAAAATGATGGCTGGGCGGGACTTTCGTCAATCCGGGTCAATGTCATAGAATGTCCTCCCAGACAGTGACATGCATGCAGCCCTGGGGCCTATGCCGATGTACCCGATGGACAAAGCTGATGCCTGATTAGTGTGCCGGCCTACTGCCGGTACCATGTGACCACTGTGTGAATAATTTAAGGGGGTCTGAATACTTTCCGTCCCCACTGTAAGTCAGCCTTCTTGAATGCAAATCCTTGTGACTATTCTGAGCAGGAGATTAACTTGACCTTTTCCCAGGAAGTTAAGTATTGATTGCGGGCTGGCCTCCCTTCATTGCATATCCAAACATGGGATCCTTTGAAATGAATATGTGTAGAACAATGAGGTTTGGGTCCCATTGTTTAGATACACAAACCTAGGCACTGAATTGTCTGGTCTAACAGAGACTTCTGTAAAGATAATATGTTACGCCCTACATAAATACAAGCCAAATTAAATATATACATACCGTAATTACAATATTTTACACCTATTAATGGAGATTTCACATAAACTCATAAGGCAACATCACTGAATACACATCCAAGTTCTTCCTCTTTTTGTATGTTACCATCTTCTTGCACAGATCATTCATTTGGCAGAGTGTGCAGGAGCTGGGCAATAATAGCCTATGTGTCCCTGGAAATCTCACCATGCACTATACAATCTGATTGTACAATCTCCTTTAGAACTACCATCAACTATGTAATGCAAGGGCCTGCCTGACTTGATAAGAGTGATTGGATAGATAAGTAAGAAAAAGAAATCCCCCTTCATTGGGACTTTGTAGGCAACAAACACATATGTATTGTCAAAAAAGTATATTTTATTGAATGTACATAAAAACATTCAATCATATGTTGACCACTATTAAAAGGACATGAAAAAATACTTCAAAAGTATACAGAACATCAAAAACAAAACAAAAACAATGAGTTACATTGTACATATGACAAAAAGGATTGTTACTCTCTGGTGTATAATGATCCCCGGTACCCGGGTACTAGGGTATTGGGGATCATTATACACCGGAGAGTAACAATCCTTTTTGTCATATATACCATGTAACTCATTGTTTTTTGTTTATGATGTTTTGTATACTTTTGAAGTATTTTTCATGTCCTTTTAATATTGGTCATCATATGATCGAATGTTTTTATGTACATTCAATAAAATATACTTTTTTGACAATACATATGTGTTTGTTGCCTACAAAGTCCCAATGAAGGAGGATTTCTTTTTTTTTTCTTAATTAAGCATCAGGGATGTGGCAACTACACATTGATCTGACATGGTGAAACCCTCTTTTTTTGTTGGATCCATAAGTGTGTCCTCCTGTTATATAGTTTTGGTGGATGATGAAAAATATAGCGCTAAATAATAAACATGTATGACAATATACAAATAATAACTGGGTGATGGAAAATCAATCACACAAAAAAATCAAAAATGAATAAAAGTGTGGGTGAAAAAAGTCCAATGAGTGAATAGGTCCTGGAGAGGACCGGTGTAAGTCCACCACCGGATGGTGGTTACTCGGGGATAGAATACACTGGCACTGGCCGACACGTAGAACATCAAAGATGGTGCATCTTCAAGGAGAACTATATCTACTCTTATCGGAAAAGGTGGACTCGAATGTCAGTGACAACGAGTCAGTGAGGCAAGGGTGTCAAGATCAGCAGATCGACAGATCTTCAAGGGAACCGAAGATCTCCACAACACAACTCCTAGGGGTGTGCATGTAACCGCCAAGCCAAAAATCGAACATGGGAAACAACGAAGCTGGAACTCAGGCGTTGAAAGCCAGACTAGAAGGACTCTCAGATCAAATGTCCAGATGTCAAGCTGCATGACACATCAACCATGTGCATATAATACAGATGAGAAGCTGTCTTCCAAACTAACGAAACTCCAATCTTTACCACATAGGGGCTCCCGGTGATCACTAATAGACACTATATGGAAAGAATCGCTAAAGATGGCTGCCGATTATGGATACGGAAGCAGCAGCATGACATCAACACATAACTCCACCCCGATGCATTTTGTGCGAAGGCATGTCCTCAGTGGGTTGTTATAAAATACAAATGAGACTGCCTCCAGATTAACACCATTTAATAGGTAGCATAGGAAGACCTTTTGGTCCACTGCAGGCCTACGTGCTTTGAGGGGTGAACCCTCTTCTCCAGAGCCAAAAGTATGGACTAGTGGGGACTAGTTTACATAGCATAAACCTAATATAAGCCTCATCTCAAACATGAAAATAATATAAATAATATATTTATAAATATAATTATTTATATATAAATAATATATTTTAAATAATTTTCGTCCTCCTTATAGAGCAATCATGACCAATATCTCTTCATAGTTCATATATCTCTCTGCAAAAAGAGAAGGCAATTATTTGTAACCACTGTTTGTATGCAAAAATGGGCTTGCCAGTAAAAGATCTGTACATTCTGACAAAAGCTCAAGATGAAATGCACTATGCAGTGCACCCTCAGTTTTTTCTTTTTGTTGTTTTGCAGTACAAACACACATTTTGCTTTGTGAAATAAACAAGTGTCAAACGCAGCAGAACACAATATAAAAAAATACAAACTGCAACATACCAAAATGTACCATTAGCTACCTTGCCATGTGTAGGGCAGCCTATTGAAATCAATGGGCTGTTTCATTGGGCGTGTTGCGAAAAAAACAAATCAAAAAATGTGCGCTCCCACTATGCTAGTTTTGAAAGGGGCCTCAATGTGAAATTGGCATGTTTACACAAAAACAATGAGGCTCCATTCACATCTGCATGTTTCTGGACGCATGGCTAACTGCACAGAAAACTCACCTTTTTGGAAATGCGCTACAAACATGCATCGCACTTGTGTTGCCATTAAATGTTAATGGGACCCCAGAAGTGATTAGCAAGCATGTGTCTGCCATGCAACAAACGCGCTGCAAGCACACCAAAAAGCATGGTAAAAAACGCGCCACAATCTGCTATAAAAAAATAAAGTCGTGGAGCTTTTTTGGAGTGTTTGTCACACATAGGGCAGCCCATTGAAGTGAATGGGCTGCCCTATGTGTGACAAGTGGAATCGCCCCCAAAAAACTGCACACCTGAACCATGTTCCTGGTATATGGAGATGTGAATGAGGCCAGACAGCTGAGTGTCTCCATCCACTCCCTCCTATGTACTTGTACAATCGCAATATAATTTCCTTTAGATTAACCAAAACTATGGAATGGGAAGACCCACCTGAACAATCTATTCAATTTGTATCACATCAGACAGGCCCTTGCAATTCATAATTAATGGTAGATCTAAAGTAGATTGCACAATCCATTTTTACATAAAGTGGGTGGAAATAAAACAAGCAGTGGTTTAGTAGTGAGAGAGGTGTGGTCCAGACTGATAATACAGGCCTATTCTGTGATGCATTAGGGCAGTGCATGATGGGATATAAGCTACAGGAAATGATGGAAGCAAAAAGCATTTTTTTAAAAAACTCAAACAGAAAGCTGAACATTGAAAGCTTCTGCGGACAGGGTAAGTGGGAGATAAGCCCAATAGGATATCTTGGGCAGAAGGGACATTAGAAAATGCCTCTATGTCTTATGAAAATTGATATTCTGCTGAAAAAGGTGAACTTAGCCTTTAACCGCTTCCTCTTTCACATCTGTTCACCTTCTATGGACCAAAGCAATTTTTTTCAATCTTGCTATGGACCTGTTTATTTAGCAACAGCTTTGTCACTACTTAACCATTTCAATACCGGCCACTTTCACCCCTTCCTGCTCACGCCAATTTTCAGCTTTCAGCACTGTCGCACTTTGAATGACAAATGCTTGGATATGCAATGTTGTACCCATATGACATTTTTAACAATTGTTCCACACAAATAGAGCTTTCTTTTGGTGGTTTTAATCACATTTATCTTTTTTTTAATGTTTTGCTAAATAAATGAAAAAAATCCCCAAAATTTTGAAAAAAAAAACCCACATTTTTCTTTGTTTCTGTTCTAAAATTTTGCAAATAATATTCTCTCTTCATAAATTTAGGCCAAAATGTATTTTGCTACATTTTTTTGGGTGAAAATAGCTCAAATCAGCGTATATTATTTAGTCTGTAGGAAAGTTATAGTATCCATAAACTATGGTATATATCTGAAAATCGATCAATCCTGATGTACTGATGGCCTATCTCATTTCTTGAGGCCTGAAAATGCCAGGACAGTACAAAGATCCCCCAAATGACCCCTTTTTGGAAAGTAGATAGTCCAAGGTATTTAGTAAGAGGCATGGCGAGTTTTTGGAAGTTGTAAATTTGTTGTCACAATTTTTTGGAAAATGAAGAATGTAACGACACCCCAAGTATGAAAGGGGTTAAAGTCGTTTAGGACATTTCAAACCCAAACACAAAGGCAGCTACCGAACACTCCAATCAGCCAAACAAGGAACCCATACAAATAATCTACCCCAAAAACGAGACACAGCTCTGTCTTCAGGTTCCAAGCAGGAATGAATCTTTATTCAAAAAACACATGTTATACAGATCCCACTTCAAAGCATTTCCCCCCATCCTTGGAAAACAGGGCGGGTTAAACTGTCCAATAACAATGGACACACAGGTCAGGTGTGCTTAACTTCTCATCAGTAAACTGTCTTAACAGGGGGGCTGCTGGAGGAATCCCCCCTCCCTCTTTCCTCACAGCAATACACATCCTGTGATCCAAGGCAGACAAACACAATAGAACATTGGAATACAGCCCCACCCCAAAGTAGCACAGCAAACAGTACACATTCTATATACACATATATACAGCATTGAGTCTCTGACTAGCACAGATCATAGTGGGGTTCTCATTCACCTTGTGCCCCTATTAGAGACTCCCATCACAATGGCATATCCAGGGTCCCCAGAGTCTGTGTGTCTTGGGGGACATGGACCTGAATCTAAAGTAACGCCACCTCCAGGGTCCCCAGGCATACAGCTCACAAAGAGCACTGTCCCCCCAAATGCCAGGGACCATAATCGGTTTGCAGGAGGATGGCATTCAATCCCCTCCAAAAGCCTCTTTTCCGGCAAGGTCTGTCACATTTCTCCCCTTTCGGCATAAGACTAACACAGGAGGAGACCCCAGATGGGTTGACTCCGAAGTTAGTCAGTAGTTCCAGTCCCCCAATGCCGGTATCCACAAAGTACCCCAAATAAATTGTTCCAAACAGAGAATTACTCACCCAGCCAACCTCTGCATCTCTCAGAGAACATCCCCGCCGCTGGGGAGAGGCCTGGACTGGATCTTCTCCCTGGAGTCTTTTCACCTGCTGGAGAGAAGACAGGGTGACTGGGCTCACTCCGTCACGCTGTTGGGGATCTGGGCCGACCGTCCAGCATCCCTGGGGTATACAAGTGGACACTGAAGTCCCATCCACTTTTGGTAAGTGAAAATCCCCCAGTGCTTGCAAAGCATGGCTGATATCCTCCTGTCCTAGTGCCGCACCAATTTTTGGGGTTGTGTCAGTCCCTTCCACTACCACAAGAGCTCCCTCTTCTGTTAGGTGAGGGCAGAGGCTTGCAGCACTCTGCTCTGTTGCCAGCTCTTCTGCTGGATTGGTGGCATCATTCTGGGGTGCCATATGCTGCTGGGAAGGGACCATCTCCTTCTCACCCTGGGCCTCCGGAACCGCCGCAGGTGTAGGGCAGAGGTCTTGGACCCTCTGTCCGGTGACCAGCGCTTCAGCTGGGGAAGTTCCTTGTAACTCCACAAATAATGCTGTTGGTGCTGGGCAGAGCACAGTGAAGCCCGGCCTTAACACCAGCTCCCCCACCGGAGGCTCACCTGGCTGTTCCTCCCCAGCAGAAAAGTCCATCAAATCCCCTGTGTCTGCAACTGGTGTCTGGGGATAGAAGCTCACAATCTCATGTCCGTGGAACCCAGAAGATGCTATCAGTGCTGGGCAGAGGTTAGCAGAACTCTGCCCTGTTGTCAGCACTTCAGCTTTGGAGATGGCAATCTCCGGATTTTCCACTGCCGATTCTCTGGCATGCTGCTGAACGCATTCTAGCAGTTTCCTGTATGCCCTTTCCAGATGCTGTTCCTTCCTTAGCAAATAGTCTAGATCAGGTTTAAGCTCTGAGACCCCTGCAAGACTGAACATAGCCTCTCTGTATTCTCGCAGGTCCTCCAGGGTAGGTTCCCCTTCATCACCATACACAAAACAATCTGAAAGGCTCTCCCACAGCAATCCAGGGCCACCAAAGTCATATCCCTCCAGAGAGCATTCTGTTGTCTCCCCTAAATATTCCTCCTCCACGTGCCATTGCAGAGCCCGATACCGATTCTCCAGCTCTATTTCTTGCTGGACCAGCCTGTCCAGCTCAGTCACCCATTGCTCCTGGGGCCGCTCTCCCAGGAATTGCATCCGTAACTCCCGTTGGTCACTGGCCTGCTGCTCTGGGGTTGGAAAGCACTTGTCCCGTTGCATTGCAGCAACCTGGAGGGCTCTAATCCAGTGTCTTACCTGGATCTTCTGCCTGAGCTCCAGGTATTCATCCACAGACACAGTCCTGGGGATTGCTGAAAGGACGATCCACAGCAGCCCCGGGAACTTTGATGCCAGATCCATATCTCCGCAGGGGTGTCTGAAGTCTGCTATGCTGGGCCTTTCGGTTATGTTGGGTCTTTCAGCTCTATCCATTTTGACCAGTTCTGCGATAATGTCCCTCTTCTTACGGTTGTTGGCCGGTCGGCCCCGGTTCTCCAGTAAGTCCTTGAGGGAAGAGAGCTTTAGCCATCCATACTGTGCTTCCATTGTCCTGTGTCCTCTTGTAGCTGTCCTTCTGGGCTGTGGGAATGATCCCGCTGCTAGCCACCAGTGTAACGACACCCCGAGTATGAAAGGGGTTAAAGTCGTTTAGGACATTTCAAACCCAAACACAAAGGCAGCTACCGAACACTCCAATCAGCCAAACAAGGAACCCATACAAATAATCCACCCCAAAAACGAGACACAGCTCTGTCTTCAGGTTCCAAGCAGGAATGAATCTTTATTCAAAAAACACATGTTATACAGATCCCACTTCAAAGCATTTCCCCCCCACCCTTGGAAAACAGGGCGGGTTAAACTGTCCAATAACAATGGACACACAGGTCAGGTGTGCTTAACTTCTCATCAGTAAACAGTCTTAACAGGGGGGCTGCTGGAGGAATTCCCCCTCCCTCTTTCCTCACAGCAATACACATCCTGTGATCCAAGGCAGACAAACACAATAGAACATTGGAATACAGCCCCACCCCAAAGTAGCACAGCAAACAGTACACATTCTATATACACATATATACAGCATTGAGTCTCTGACTAGCACAGATCATAGTGGGGTTCTCATTCACCTTGTGCCCCTATTAGTGACTCCCATCACAATGGCATATCCAGGGTCCCCAGAGTCTGTGTGTCTTGGGGGACATGGACCTGAATCTAAAGTAACGCCACCTCCAGGGTCCCCAGGCATACAGCTCACAAAGAGCACCGTCCCTCCAAATGCCAGGGACCATAATCGGTTTTCAGGAGGCTGGTATTCAGTCCCCTCCAAAAGCCTCTTTTCCGGCAAGGTCTGTCACAATGAAATTAAATATTTTTTTCACAATTTTTTTCTTACAGTGTTATCATATCATATGATGGGTGTGGTGGTGGTCAGGCACACTGACCAGTGACAGTATGTAAAAAATAAACATATAATAATTTTTTCTCAATTTTTCTCGTTTTTTTACATTTTTTTTTTTTAACCACTTCAGCCCCGGAAGGATTTACCCCCTTCCTGACCAGAGCACTTTTTACAATTTGGCACTGCGTCGCTTTAACTGCTAATTGCGCGGTCATGCAATGCTGTACCCAAACAAAATTTGCGTCCTTTTCTTCCCACAAATAGAGCTTTCTTTTGATGGTATTTGATCACCTCTGCCATTTTTATTTTTTGCGCTATACATGGAAAAAGACCGAAAATTTTGAAAAAAATTGATATTTTCTAATTTTGTTCTAAAAAAAATCCAATAAACTCAATTTTAGTCATACATTTAGGCCAAAATGTATTCGGCCACATGTCTTTGGTAAAAAAAATGTCAATAAGTGTATATTTATTGGTTTGCGCAAAAGTTATAGCGCCTACAAATTAGGATACATTTTCTGGAATTTATGCAGCCTTTAATTTATGACTGCCTATGTCGTTTCTTGAGGTGCTAAAATAGCAGGGCAGTACAAAACCCCCACAAATGACCCCATTTTGGAAAGTAGACACCCCAAGGAAATTGCTGAGAGGCATGTTGAGCCCATTGAATATTAATTTTTTTTGTCCCAAGTGATTGAATAATGACAAAAAAAATTAAAAATTACAAAAAGTTGTCACTAAATGATATATTGCTCACACAGGCCATGGGCATATGTGGAATTGCACCCCAAAATACATTTAGCTGCTTCTAGTGAGTATGGGGATACCACATGTGTGGGACTTTTTGGGAGCATAGCCGCGTACGGGGCCCCGAAAACCAATTACTGCCTTCAGGATTTCTAAGGGCGTACATTTTTGATTTTACTCCTCACTTCCTATCACAGTTTTGAATGCCATAAAATGCCCAGATGGCATAAACCCCCCCCAAATGACCCCATTTTGGAAAGTAGACACCCCAAGCTATTTGCTTTGAGGCATGTTGAGTCCATGGAATGTTTAATATTTTGACACAAGTTGCGGGAAAGTGACAAATTTTTTTTTTTTTTGCACAAAGTTGTCACTAAATGATATATTGCTCACACAGGCCATGGGCATATGTGGAATTGCACCCCAAAATACATTTAGCTGCTTCTCCTGAGTATGGGGATACCACATGTGTGGGACTTTATAGGAGCCTAGCCGCGTACGGGGCCCCGAAAACCAATCACCGTTTTGTGAGTATTTTGCAGCTCTCATTTATTTTTGAAAATAAAGAAAGACAAGAAAATGTTTTTTTTTCTTTTTTCAATTTTCAAAACTTTGTGACAAAAAGTGAGGTCTGCAAAATACTCACTATACCTCTCAGCAAATAGCTTGGGATGTCTACTTTCCAAAATGGGGTCATTTGGGGGGGGGTTTTGCCACCTGGGCATTCCATGGCCTCCGAAACTGTGATAGGCAGTGAAGCGTGAAATCAAAAATGTATGCCCTTAGAAAGCCTGAAGGCGGTGCTTGGTTTTCAGGGTCCCGTGCGCGGCTAGGCTCCCAAAAAGTCCCACACATGTGGTATCCCCGTACTCAGGAGAAGCAACAGAATGTATTTTGGGGTGTAATTTCACATATTCCTATGGCATGTTTGAGCAATATATCATTTAGTGACAACTTTGTGCAAAAAAAAAAAAAAAAAATTGTCTCTTTCCCGCAACTTGTGTCACAATATAAAATATTCCATGGACTCGACATGCCTCTCAGCAAATAGCTTGGGGTGTCTACTTTCCAAAATGGGGTCATTTGGGGGGTTTTGAACTGTCCTGGCATTTTATGCACAACATTTAGAAGCTTATGTCACACATCACCCACTCTTCTAACCACTTGAATACAAAGCCCTTTCTGACACTTTTTGATTACATCAAATAATTATTTTTTTTTGCAAGAAAATTACTTTGAACCCCCACACATTATATATTTTTTTAAAGCAAATGCCCTACAGATTAAAATGGTGGGTGTTTCATTTTTTTTTTCACACAGTATTTGCGCAGCGATTTTTCAAACGCATTTTTTGGGGAGAAAACACACTTTTTTAAATTTTAATGCACTAAAACACACCATATTGCCCAAATGTTTGATGAAATAAAAAAGATGATCTTAGGTCGAGTACATGGATACCAAACATGACATGCTTTAAAATTGCGCACAAACGTGCAGTGGCGACAAACGAAATACATTTTTAAAAGCCTTTAAAAGCCTTTACAGGTTACCACTTTAGATTTACAGAGGAGGTCTACTGCTAAAATTACTGCCCTCGATCTGACCTTCGCGGTGATACCTCACATGCATGGTGCAATTGCTGTTTACATTTGACGCCAGACCGACGCTTGCGTTCGCCTTAGCGCAAGAGCAGGGGGGACAGGGGTGCTTTTTTTTTTTTTCTTTATTATTTTTTTGCTTTTTTATCTTATTTTTAAACTGTTCCTTTCATATTTTTTTTTTAAATCATTTTTATTGTTATCTCAGGGAATATAAATATCCCCTATCATAGCAATAGGTGGTGACAGGTACTCTTTTTTGAAAAAATTGGGGTCTATTAGACCCTAGATTTCTCCTCTGCCCTCAAAGCATCTGATCACACCAAGATCGGTGTGATAAAATGCTTTCCCAATTTCCCAATGGCGCTGTTTACATCCGGCAAAATCTAAGTCATAAAATGCTCGTAGATTCCGGTTTCTTAGGCCATAGAGATGTTTGGAGCCACTCTGGTCTCTGATCATCTCTATGGTCAGCTGGCTGAATCACCGGCTGCATTCTCAGGTTCCCTGTTGAGACAGGAGAGCCAGAGAAAAACACGGAAGACGGTGGGGGGGCATTCCCTCCCACTGCTTGTAAAAGCAGTCTAGAGGCTAATTAGCCGCTAGGATTGCTTTTACATGAAAGCCGGCTGCTGGCTGAAAAGAATGATACCAAGATGATACCTAAACCTGCAGGCATCATTCTGGTATAACCACTCAAAGTCGTGAATGGCGTACCTGAAGACAAAAAAATGGTTAACAATAAAGCACAGTAAACGGTAAAGTATAAAAAATTGCAGACCTGAAAAACAAACATGATAAAACATAATAACAATAAAACATTGCAGAATAGAATACAGTAAAAAAGAGCAGAACAATAGAGAGAGAATAGAGAGAGAGAGAACAATAAAACGACAACTATTTTTTTTTATTTTATATTTTTGTATGTGTTTTTTTTTTTTTTTTTTACACTTTTTTTGTAACTAACTTTTATAACTGTAACCGGTTCCAGGTTCGGGTCTCTCAAAATGTGATGGCATCTTGGGAGACCCTGTGAAAGTGTGCCTAGTCTGTGCAATGCTGTAGCCTACACTAATACTCAACTAGTGAATGGTAGCGTTCAAAACATTCACCAATGCAAAGACCAGGATTGTCAGGACAGGAGGGACAATAATAGCGGGTGTCACGCCTATATCCGCGCTTGCTGCAGACACAACATGTTTTTTGGGGGGGTTTGTTGGGTAGGGGTACTCGGGAGGAAATAAAAATGCCTCTCATGCAGCCGACTGCATTTGGTTGGGGATGTGAATGGGGGAAGTACGGGCGCTGCAGAAGTGGTGGGTTCCCAATTAGGATTGGCGAATGCAGCCGGAAGGGCACTATGGGCACGACGGGCCTGTGTTTGTCTTTTTGGTGGCAGCGGGACACTACTTGTGCTTGCCACCTCACCAGCTTGAACTGCATTTATGGGACTCGCCACGTCACCAAGTGTTACTGCAGTGCTGGTTTGACTATGACCGGGGTGTACTAGGCCGCTGGCGCTTGCCAGTTCACCAAAAAGCTACCAAAAAAACTGTTAGCGATTGCAGGGATCAGGCCTGACTCTGCGAACGCTGCAGTTATGCGTTTAGTGTTTTGTAAGTGACAGTGATCGATCGATACTGCACCTGGGTGGGCTGGGCCGGGCTGGGCGGAGGGGCAAAAAGCAGGTGCTAGCAGGTATCTGGGCTGATCCCACTAACACTGCGTTTTTGGGAACCCTAAACTGCTGGGGATGCTAGTATAGATCTGATCGGATCAGGTATTGATCTGATCAGATACTATACCACTAAGGGAGCTGTGTGGGTGTTAGCGCGACTGGCGCTAACCTGACGCTGCCTGGGGCTGGTGCCTGCCAGTTCACCAAAACGCTACCAAAAAAACTGTTAGCGATCGCAGGGATCAGGCCTGACTCTGCGAACGCTGCAGTTATGCGTTTAGCGTTTTGTAAGTGACAGTGATCGACCGATACTGCACTTGGGTGGGCTGGGCTAGGCCGGGCGGAGGGGCAAAACGCAGGTGCTAGCGGGTATCTGGGCTGATCCCGCTAACACTGCGTTTTTGGGAACCCTAAACTGCTGGGGACGCTAGTATAGATCTGATCGGATCAGATATTGATGCGTTCAGATACTATACCACTAAGGGAGGCGTATGCTGCGTGCGTGGGTGTTAGCGGTACTGGCGCTAATCTGACGCTGTCTGGGGCGACGCACATCACCGCCGGGCGATCAGGGGGCTAAACCTTTATTCGGTAATAAACGGTGGGTGCCCTGACACTATGAAAAATAAACCAACTAACCAGCGTCACCCGTAACGGTTATACAGTGATCAGTGGTGAAAGGGTTAACTAGGGGGCAATCAAGGGGTTAAAACATTTATTAGATAGTATATGGGGGTCCCTGTCGCTATAAAATGCTGACGGCGAACCTAAATATTTACGTTCCTAACTAGCGTCACCAGCGACACTAATACAGCGATCAGAAAAATGATCGCTTAGTGACACTGGTGACAGGGGGTGATCAAGGGGTTAAAAGTTTATTAGGGGGGGTTAGGGGGGTACCCTAGACCTAAAGGGGGCTAACACTCACTGTCCTACCACAGTAACTGTCACTAACTGACACCCTGCAGTAATCAGAAAAAAAAAATACTGCTTGGTGTCAGTGTTACAGGGAGGGGGGAGGGGTGATTGGGGGGGATCGGGGGGCGATCGGGGGGGGTCGGGGGTGTTTTGTGTGCCTGGCATGTTCTACTGTGTGTGTGTGTGTGTGTTGGTGCACTTACATGTCTTCTCTCCTCGGCGCTAGAACGGAAACTGCCGAGCCGAGGAGAGATGACATCCTCTGCCTGTGTGTACTATACACAGGCAGGGGATGTTCCTCATTGGCTGGGAGCGATCGCGAGGGGGGGCCACGATCGGATGGTCTCCCCCTCGTCTCTCATCGCTCCTAGACAAATGCCGACCACCGCTGGCACCGGGGGGGGGTCCGATCGCACCCCCCGCTCGCGGGAAGGCAATCACGTATGGGTACGTGATTTTGCCTGCCCGTGCCATTCTGCTCACGTATATAGACGTGAGGCGGTCGGCAAGTGGTTAACACACTGTGACCAAAGCAATGCAGTGTTACCTTAGTAACACTGTACTACTCTGGGGAAGTGATCAGGACTTTTTTTTCACATTATGGTTGTTCATACCAGTGAATTTTACTGGTGTATGCAACCATTTTTACTAAATAAAACTGATTCATTTAGTATTTTTGTTGTGATTAGCTGTGGTACATGGTACAGCTGGGCTGTGACTGGACCGGTCTGTACCATATGATCACTGTGACTAATTACAGATAACAACACAATTGTACACAATGGATGGCATACATTATTTACCATTGTCATGTGATCTGCTGTGATTGGTCACAGTGGTCACATGGTACCGGCAGTAGGCTGGCACACTAATCAGGCATCAGCTTTGTCCATCGAACACATCGGCATAGGCCCCAGGGCTGCATGCAAGTCGCTATCTGGGAGGACATTCCATGACATTGACCCGGATCGACGAAAGTCCCGCCCAGCCATCATTTTGCTATAGGCCAAGTGGGAACATGTTAAGATAACAAGGTAACACATACAGTGGGGACGGAAAGTATTCAGACCCCCTTAAAATTTTCACTCTTTGTTATATTGCAGCCATTTGCTAAAATCATTTAAGTTCATTTTTTTCCTCATTAATGTACACACAGCACCCCAAATTGACAGAAAAACACAGAATTGTTGACATTTTTGCAGATTTATTAGAAAAGAAAAACTGAAATATCACATGGTCCTAAGTATTCAGACCCTTTGCTGTGACACTCATATATTTAACTCAGGTGCTGTCCATTTCTTCTAATCATCATTAAGATGGTTCTACACCTTCATTTGAGTCCAGCTGTGTTTGATTATACTGATTAGACTTGATTAGGAAATCCTGTGTTTTTCTGTCAATATGGGGTGCTGTGTGTACATTAATGAGGAAAAAAATGAACTTAAATGATTTTAACAAATGACTGCAATATAACAAAGAGTGAAAAAATTTAAGGGGGTCTGAATACTTTCCGTCCCCACTGTATATTGTTCCTTTAGGCTCCATTTACACTTGCGCAACTTGTCATGCAACTTTTGGTCAAAGTTGCATGACAAGTCATTCCCCACATTTTCCAGTGATAACCATTCATATGTACAGTTGTGTGAAAAAGTATTTTTCCCCTTCCTGATTTTTCTAAATTTTTTTGCATATTTGTCACACTTCAATGATTCAGATCATCAAACAAATTTTAAGATTACACATAGATAACCCAAGTAAATACAAAACACAGTTTTTAAATTATAATTTAATTTATTAAGGTAAAAAAGCTGTCCAAACCTACTTGGCCCTATGTGAAAAAGTAATTCCCCCCCCCCTGCGAAATCATGAATGAACTGTAATTAATCACATTGTTTGGAACGCTGAGTTACATTTCACTTGCCACACCCAGGCCTGATTACTGCCAGACCTGTAGAATCAATAAATCACTTAAAGCGTGTTAAGTTGAACCTTGAAATAAAGGACATCAACGCCAATAGAGCTGCATTCGTCTCATGCATGTTTACTTCAGAATATGCACTGTACAGTGGATCACATTTCTTCAGGACAAAATGCGATGCAGTTTACAAGCCAGTACAGGCTTTATAGAGAATGGTTATACAGCAATCTTATGGCGGGCACAAGCCCAAAGTTACACGTCACAAGTACGCATTTCACTAAGTATTTCAACACAGGTTTTGGCTAACTTTCTGGGTTACTTTGACCCAAAATATTTTAATATGACAAGTTGTTTTGACAGAAGGGAAGAATAATTATTTGGGAAAGGTCAATTTGACTTTTAGACAGGGACTGTAGGGGGCGCTAGGATAAGGTGGGATGTGGTGACAATATAGATGACACATTTTATCAAGCTTTAGCTGTAATTGAAGTTGATTCTGTTGATGAGCCAATGGTTGAAATAAATGTAAATGGTATTGATTTGTGTGGTCTCATAGACACAGGGCTTCACGGTCCCTTTTGAATGTCTTTAACCCCAACTTACCACTCTCCAATGAAAGGGTTTCTTTGGTTGGAGTAAGTAATAATATAATTTCTGCAAGGGTCACGCAATCTGTACCGGTGACATTGGGAGAGCATTCAACAGAACACTCATTTGTATTGTCTCCACATTCCGCCTGTAATTTATTAGGAGGAGATTTGCTTGAAGTAAAGGGAAACTTTAGATTTGCTCCTTATGCCAGCAATTTATTAACCCCAAGCACAAGGGGCTATTGTAAATATTTATAGTGACTCAACCTATGCTGTAGGCATAACGCATAGTTTTGCACAACTCTGGCAAGAAAGGGGTTATTTGACAGCAGCAGGAACTCCTATACAGCTTAAAGAATTGTTAGACTATTGGCAGTAGTCCAGCTGTTTCTTAAAGTTGCAGTAATTAAATGTAAAGCACATACCAGGGCAGATGATAGTATATCACTTGGAAATGCTTTGGCTGATAGGTGTGCTAAAGATGCTATACATTCTTATGAGCCAACTACAGCGCTTCCAACATTCCTGCTCACAGATCTTCAAGTGGATCTGGATATTTTATCAGCTCTGCAGGCAAGCTCGCCTCATACATCTTTTTGGACCGCAAAGGGAGCTGTTTGTGGAGCAGATGGTATATGGAGATTAGAAAACAGACTGGTTGCTCCTCCGACATTGTTTCCTTCTTTGTTTGTTTTGAGCCATTGGCCTTGCCATGTCTCAACAGAAGGGATGAGTCGGGTGGTAGCCAGAGATTGGCTGCTAAAAAGGTTACTGAATGTTCCATATGTCAAATGCATAACATTGGAAAGTCAGTACCCACTCCCATGAAGCATATTTCACATACTGAGGAGCCATTTCAAATTGTGCAAATTGACTTTTTTGCCTCCCTGGCCCGCCCCCGGGGGAACGCCTTTTGAGGGCGTCTCACAGTACCGCTCCAAAAACCCTTGTGGTTTTAGGTTGGTGAGTGCAACGTTTAAACTTCAAATATGTTCTCCAACATTAATTGTGTGTTTCTCATGACATTTGTCCATTTTTTGTTATGTTGATACTGTATTGTTCTCTTCATCTTTGTAGATTATATACTATCAGACGCCTCCTGAAGAAGCGGCTGTGACCGCGAAACTGTAGAGGTCACGTCTGCAAGTATTATATTATACAACCTTTGTTTATGCATCTGTGTGGGCATTAGTCCTACTAACTAAGTGTCAACAATGCTGTAACAATCACTGCTTTTTGTGTATGTCAAATCATGACAATGTATATGATGTGTCCCTTGTAGGACTTTTTATTGTTATTTCAAATACATTTTTTACTTTTTAACAAAGTCTTTCTACATCCCTCCTGGTACCTCAATAGTCCCAATCCTTTTGAAAGAGACAGGACCTAGTTGGAGAGGTCCCTGCTCAGGTTTCTCTTTCAAACCCCATTTCTTGTCTTATTCATATCAAGGATGATGGTACCTATTAATAATACTATACCTCTTCTTGTAAACCATGTGGCACATACTTGAACTTTAGTAACTACATTGGAAATGATACTAAGACTGAAGATGCTATCATTTCGCATGTAGAAAAGGTACAACAAATGAAGGTTAATTTTCGTAAAGAACATACCGAAACTGCTTGGGTGGAAGGTAGCTGGGAAAGCTGGCTTTCCTGGCTCAATCCTCTCAACTGGTTTTCAGGTATTGCAGGATGGTTTTCTGGAATTTTGCATGGTATTTTAAACATTGTGGGAATTATAGTCCTCATAATCCTAATAGTTAAATGTGCACCCATGTTATGCAAATGTTGTTTGAAGATAATCACCCGTGCTGGTACTAATATTTGTTCTTCTGAGCCCTTAAGGTCTCGAGTCAGAACTGCTCATGAGATGGTGGTCCGTATACCTGGAGATCAACCTAAAGACACAGAAGAAGCTTAAAAGAGATACCGAAAGAATTCTAAACACAGGAGGGGCTGTGAAGATATGAACCATATCTTTCTATGTATCCAGAGTTCCTCTTCAACATGAATTTGTATTTTTGATAATTCTTCTTATTCTTGTTTTTCTCTAAAAAGGTTCTGAATTCTTTTGGTATTGCAACACATGTGGCTGACCAGTTGACATCAAATGTTCTGCCAATGATATGACACAATTCTCGGAAAGGATGTGATATGGGATGTTGACATAGAAAGTCCCTGTCTAAAAGTCAAATTGACCTTTCCCAAATAATTATTCTTCCCTTCTGTCAAAACAACTTGTCATATTAAAATATTTTGGGTCAAAGTAACCCAGAAAGTTAGCCAAAACCTGTGTTGAAATACTTAGTGAAATGCGTACTTGTGACGTGTAACTTTGGGCTTGTGCCCGCCATAAGATTGCTGTATAACCATTCTCTACAAAGCCTGTACTGCCTTGTAACTGCATCGCATTTTGTCCTGAAGAAATGTGATCCACTGTACAGTGCATATTCTGAAGTAAACATGCATGAGACAAATGCAGCTCTATTGGCGTTGATGTCCTTTATTTCAAGGTTCAACTTAACAAGCGGGATTCTGGCCGTAAAAAAAAAATTCAAAGTCAGCAGCTACAAACAGCTGCTGACTTTAAATAAGTACTTACCTGTCCTCCTGGCCCGAGGCCGACCCGTCCCTCGGCTCTCGGGTCCCGGCACCGCCATCTTAGGTAAGGGAAACAGGCAGTGGAGCCTTGCAGCTTCACTGCCAGCTTCCTACTGCGCACGCGCGAGCGGCGCGGTGCTCTGTGAATGGCCCCGTGGTGTTCTGGGAACACACACAGTTCCCAGAAGACAACGGGGCCACTCACCGAGGAGCAGAAGACGCCGTGGAAAAGGAAGAGGCAGATTAGAAAGACTGCCTAGCAACAAGGGTTTAGGTAAGTTTAAAAAATTTTTGTTTTTTCAAATTTTTTTTTTTTTTTTTTGATTTTTGGTGTATTTTTTTTTTCAGGGTGGCCCTCCACTTTAAATGGAAGCTGTCTGATAAAGTGAAGCACGCTTAAAAAAGCAACACATAATTCCACAATCTAAAGAAATTGAAGAACAGATGAGAAACAAAGTAGTTGACATGTATCAGTCTGGAAAGGGTTACAAAGCCATTTCTAAGGCTTTGGAACTCCTGCTAACCATGGTGAGAGCCATTATCCACAAATGGAGAAAACTTGGAACAGTGGTGAACCTTCCCAGGAGTGGCTGGCCAACCAAAATTACTACAAGAGCACAACAACGGCTCAACCAGGAGGTCATAAAAGAACCCAGAACAACATCCAACTCAGGTGTCATTTGCCTCAGGTAAGGTCAGTGTTCATGATTTAACAATAATAAAGGGACTGGGCAAAAATGGCGTTCATGGGAGAGTTTCAAGGTCAAAGCCACTGCAGACTAAAAAGAACACACAGGCTCCTCTCACATTTGCCAAAAAAACTTGATTATCCCCAAGACATTTGGGCAAATATTCTGTGGACTGATGAGACACAAGTTGAACTTTTTTGGAAGGTGTGCGTCCCGTTACATCTAATGTAAACCTAACACAGCATTTTATAAAAAGAACATCTTACCAACAGTCACACATGGTGGTGGTAGTGTGATGGTCTGGGGCTGCTTTTGCAGCTTCAGGACCTGGACAACTTGCCGTAATTGAGGGAATCATAAATTCGGCACTCTACCAGAAAATCCTTAAGGAGAATGTCCGGCCATCAGTTCCAGACCCAAAGCTCAAGCACACTTGGGTTATGCAGCAGGACAATGATCCGAAACACAACAGCAAGTCCACCTCTGAATGGCTTGAAAAAAACTAAATGAAGGTTTTGGAGTGGCTTAATCAAAGTCTGGACTTAAATCTGATTGAGATGCTGTGGCATGACCTTAAACAGTCTGTTCATGCTGGAAAACCCTACAATGTGGCTGAATGAAAACAGTTCTGCAAAGAACAGTCAGCCAAAATTTCTCCACAGAGATGTGAAAGACTCATTATCAGTTATTGCAAATGCTTGATTGCAGTTGTGGCCGCCAAGGGTGGCACAACCAGTTGTTAGGTTTAGGGGGGCAATTACTTTTTCATATAGTGCCAGGCAGGTTTGGACAGCTTTTTTCCTTTAAAAAATGAAATCATCATTTAAAAACTGCATTTTCTATTACTCGGGTTATCTTTGTATTATATTAACATTTGTTTGATAAACTGAATCATTTACAGTATCTCACAAAAGTGAGTATTCACATTTTTGTAAATTTTTTATTCTATCTTTTCATGTGACAACACTGAAGAAATGACACTTTGCTACAATCTAAAATAGTGAATGTGCAGCTTGTATAACAGTGCACATTTGCTGCCCCTCAAAATAACTCAACATACAGCCATTAATTAACCCTAACAGCCGTTATTTTACGTTATGAAGATAGTTCAGTAAAACTTTTTGCACTGGAGATTAGGGATGAGCCGAACACCCTCTTGTTCAGTTGGTAGCAGAACATGCGAACAGACAAAGAATTTGGCAGAACACACAAACACCGTTAAAGTCTATGAGACAGGAACATGAAAAATCAAAAGTGCTCATTTTAAAGGCTTATATGCAAGTCATTGTCATAAAAAGTGTTTGGGGACCCGGGTCCTGCCCCAGGGGACATGTATCAATGCAAAATTTTTTTTTTAAAAGTCTGTTTTTTCGGGAGCAGTGATTTTTGAACGCATAAAGTGAAACAATAAAAATGAAATATTCCTTTAAATATTGTGCATGGGGGTTGTATATAGTATGCCTGTAAAATGGCACATTTTTCCAGTGTTTAGAACAGTACCACAGCAAAATGACATTTCTAAAGGAAAAATTGTCATTTAAAACTGATCGCGGCTGTAATGAATTGTCAGGTCTCGGCAATATAGATAAAACTCATTGAAAAAAAGAGCATTGCATCCCCCCCAGTCCATTACCAGGCTCTTTGGGTCTGGTATGAATATTAAGGGGAACCCCGAAACAAAATGAAAAAAAAATTGCATGGGGATCCCCCTAAAATCCATACCAGGCCCTTCAGGTCTGATATGGATATTAAGCGGAACCCTGCGCCAAATTTTTTAAAAAATGGCGTAGGGGTCCCCCCCAAAATCTATGCCAGACCGTTACAACCCCCTATGCCATCCCCACAACCCTTGCACGGTGGTTGTGGGGGTATTCGGGTGGGGGGCTTATCAGAATCTGGAAGCCCCCTTTAACAAGGGGACTCCCAGATCCTGGCCTTCCCACTGTGTGAATTGGTAATGGGGTACATTGTACACCTACCATTTAAAAAAAAGTGTCAAAATAGTAAAAAAGACAAGAGACAGCTTGGGACAAGTCCTTTATTTAAAAAAAAAATTCCCACAATGTAAGTTTTACTTTTTTGTGAAATGATAGGGGTACAATCTACCCCGTTACCAATTCACACAGGGGGAGGCCATGATCTGGGAGTCCCCTTGTTAAAGGGGGCTTCCAGATTCTGATAAGCCCACCGCCTGCAGACCCCCACAACCACCAGGCAAAGGTTGTGGGGATGAGGCCCTTGTCCCCATCAACATGGGGACAAGGTGCTTTGGGGTCAGACCCCAAAGCATCCTCCCCATGTTGAGTTCATGTGGCCTGGTACAGTTCAGGAGGGGGCCGTTCTCTCATCCCCACCTCTTTTCCTGCAGCCTGCCAGGTTGCATGCTCAGATAAGGGTCTGGTATGGATTTTGGAGGGACCCCAATGCCATTTTTTTTTAAATGTTGGCGCAGGGTTCCCCTTAATTTCCATATCAGACCTGAAGAGCCTGGTATGGATTTTAGGGGGACCTCCACGCATTTTTTTTTTAAATTTTGGTTTGGGGTTCCCCTTAATATTCCTACCAGACCCAAAGGGCCTGGTAATGGACTGGGGGGGATCCCATGCTCTTTTTTTCATTAAGTTTTATCTATATTGCCAAGACCCGACAATTCATTACAGCTGCGATCACTTTTAAATGACAATTTTTCCTTTAGAAATGTCATTTTGCTGTGGTACTGTTCTAAACACGAGAAAAATGGGCCACTTTGCAGGCATACTATAGACACCCCCCAGGCACAATATTTAAAGGAATATTTCATTTTTATTGTTTCACTTTAAGCATTCAAAAAAAAAATCACTGCTCCTGAAAAAACAGCCGTTTAAAAAAAAAATTACAGTGATATATGTCCCCTGGGGCAGGACCCAGGTCCCCAAACACTTTTTATGACAATAACTTGCATATAAGCCTTTAAAATGAGCACTTTTGATTCTTCATGTTAGTGTCCCATAGACTTTAACGGTGTTCCGGCGGCTTTCAAATTTGCCGCGAACAGCGCATATTGTTCGCTGTTCGGCGAACAGGTGAACACCCGTAGTTTGAGTTGAACTTACATTCGACTCGAGCATCGGGCTCATCCCTATTGGGGATCGTGTCTCGTCTTTTCTTCTATTCAAGTATTAGTGAATAGGGATGAGCTTCGAGTTCGAGTTGAACTCATGTTCGACTCGAACATTGGCTGTTCGCAAGTTCGCCAAACAGCGAACAATTTGGGGTGTTCGGGGCAAATTCGAATGCCGCGGAACACCCTTTAAAAGTCTATGGGAGAAATCAAAACTTGACGGGACTTTCCTGTGACATCACGGGGAATGCCACAGGGAAGTCCCGTCATGTCCCATGCGTCAGAGGGGGCGGGGTCACCGGGTGGCCCCGCCCCCCGTTATTTAAGAACCGTCAGACGAGGAGACGCCGTCACACAGCGGGAGCCTCCCTCCATGCCAGCATGGGTGCGGAGTGGCCCGGAGAAGAAAATGAAGAGAAGAAGAGAAAAAGAGAAGAAGGAAGAAGATGAAGAGAAGAGCGGGAGCCTCCCCCCATGCCATGGGTGCGGAGCGGCCCGAGGAGAAGAAGATAGAAGACGCCGCGGAGGAGATGCTGGACGAGAACGCCGGAGGAAGAACCAGAAGAACCAGAAGAAGAAGAAGATGAAGGAAGATAGAAGAAAGAAAAAGTATTTAAATAAAGGAATTGTCAAAAACTGTCTCTTGTCATTTTTAACATTTTTGACAGTTTTTTAGTGAAATGGTAGGGGTAATTACCCCCTTACCATTTCACACGGGGGGGCGGGATCTGGGGGTCCCCTTTTTAAAGGGGGCTTCCAGATTCCGATAAGCCTCCCGCCCACAGACCCCCACAACCACCGGCCAGAGTTGTGGGGATGAGGCCCTTGTCCTCATCAACATGGGGACAAGGTGTTTTGGGGGCTACCCCAAAGCACCCTCCCAATGTTGAGGGCATGTGGCCTGGTATGGTTCAGGAGGGGGGCGCACTCTCGTCCCCCCCTCTTTTCCTGCAGCCTGCCAGGTTGCGTGCTGGGATAAGGGTCTGGTATGGATTCTTGGGGGGACCCCACGCTGTTTTTTTTTTTTTTTTGGCGCAGGGTTCCCCTTAAAATCCATACCAGACCTGAAGGGTCTGGTATGGAATTTAGGGGGAACCCCACGTCATTTTTTTTTTTAATTTTGGACGGGGGTTCCCCTTAATATCCATACCAGACCTGAAGGGCCTGGGATGGAATTTAGGGGGACTCCCACGTCATTTTTTTTTTTTTTTTAAAGAAATTTTATTGAAAGTTTACAATTTTACAGGGAATACAGTGAAGTCCTAAAATACAATGACTTTACAATAATTCACGATTACATGCAAAATGTTAACAGTCTGTCCGACGTTGTGCTTAGCGATAATATCAATTCCTAGAGTTTCATATGAAGAATGAACTCTTGAAAATCAACATATTCATAACTGTCTTAGGATAATGTAGATGTGTGCAGTATAGATCATAGAAAAAACAACGAGTTTTAAAACTGGCAGAGGTATCAGGGTCATGAAATTGGCTCTTTAAAAAATATGAATATTATCCGACCATATTAGTTTACCTCTCTGACCACCCCAGAGGGGTTCTAACTGTGGTCAGGGGGGAACACCTATATGAGTAGTGAAGGATTCGGTAAGATCGGAGCTTCGTCTAGGGGGAAAGAGCCTGATGTTGAGTAAGAGTGAGCTTAGGTATTAGAAATCTATGTATGGGTATCAATTAATGTATTTCAACCTGTGAAGCTTTAAAAGTCTTATTATTAGAAAGTGTATGTCTTGCATTTAGTGATATGTTTGGTGTAAAGTAATTGAGTTATATGAAATTGAGGGAAGGGTGGGGAGAGGTATGAGGAAGGCGGAGGACTGAGATTTTTTTTTTTTTTTTAGAAATAGGATCTACGTGGTGCTTTGTAACAAGGGAGAAGAGATTCCTTTGAAAGCACTATCTGTTAGCTTCTCTTTGTAGTGCAACCAACATGCCCAAATTTCCCAGTATTTTGTTGGTTTGTCTCGGGATCGGTGTATGAGGTTTTCCATTTCAGCTGTCTTGTCAACTCTGCATATGTGTGCCACTAGGATTTGGGAGAAAGCATTCTCTAGCTGAATCCAGTCCTTGTTGCTTCCATGTAAGTGCCAGTCGACTATTCTAGTCAAGTGGCATGCCCAATGGTATTTCTGAATATCAGGAAGATTTAAGCCTCCTTGCGATTTAGGGAGTTTCAGCCTCTCCCAACTCAATCTGGGTGTTTTAGAGGACCAGATAAAAGCCCTACATATTCGTTTGTAGGTAACAAAGAAGAAGTTTGATGGGGAT
This sequence comes from Lithobates clamitans, assembly GCA_037952925.1. Lineage (NCBI taxonomy): Eukaryota > Metazoa > Chordata > Amphibia > Anura > Ranidae > Lithobates > Lithobates clamitans. Next base: position 8,802,996 of record JBBGZY010000056.1, on the reverse strand, counting down.
AGCCTGAAACAGGTACAATAGTCTAGGTAGTACGTTCATTTTTAAGATAGCTATCCTGCCAAGCCATGAAAAAGGGCCTGTGTGTCATTTATGCAGATCTCCTTGGATGGCCATTAAGGTGGGTTGAAAATTCTGAGCGTATAGATCAGTCAGGTTGGTAGGAATTTTAATGCCCAGATATGTGATAGTTTGGGATTCCCATTGGAATGGGAAGTTGTTCTTACAATGTGTAACCATTGTATTTGGCAGGGTTATATTCAGGGCCTTTGATTTGGAAAAATTTATTTGTAGGTTGGAGAGTAATTTAAATAGAGAAAAGTCCTTAAGCAGGTTGGGGATGGTGGTTATAGGTTCCGTTAGAAATAGTAAGATGTCATCTGCGTAAGCAGCTACTTTATAGTTTCTGTGATTGATCTCTAAGCCTTTTATATTAGGGTTCTCTCCGAGTTTACGTAGCATAGGTTCCATGGTGAGTATGAATAGTAAGGGGGAGAGGGGACAACCCTGTCTCATTCCATCAGACACAGCGAAGAGGTCTGACAGGCAACCATTCACTCTGATTTTTGCTGTTGGGGAGGAATACAGAGCAAGAATCATCTGTAAGAGGCGTGGTGGTATACCCACTATACGAAGTGTTTCCTCCATGTAATCCCAGGCTACCCTGTCAAACGCCTTCTCCGCATCCAGGGACAAGAAAAAGCCCTGGGTTGAGGTAGAGGAAAGCCAATGATGGATATTTATAGCCTTTGTGGTGTTGTCCCTTGCTTCCCTGCCGGGGACAAAACCAACTTGGTCCAGGGATACTAATCTGGGAATTAGGGGAAGTAGACGATTGGCCAGAGCCTTGGCGTAAAGTTTTACGTCAGCGTTTAGAAGCGATATGGGGCGATAGTTTGATACTAGGGTAGCGTCCTTATCAGGTTTTGGTATAACAGCGATATGTGCTTCTAAGATGTCTTTGTTTGCACTATTTGTGGGGTTTAGATTGTTAAAGGCCTTTACTAAATGTGGAATGAGTATATTTGGGACGGTTTTATAGTAGCTTACCGTTAATCCATCAGGACCTGGGCTTTTGCCGGTTTTTAATTGTTTCAAAGCCTGTAGGATTTCTTCTACAGATAGTGGGGAGTCTAAACCTACAGATTCTGCATCATTTAAGGGTGAAGGAGTATATTGTTTTAGAAAGTCTTGTATCCTGGATCGTCTGTCATTAGTGTCTGAAGCCGTCAGTGGGGAAGTTAGATTGTACAATTTGGAGAAGTACCTTACGAATTAGTCTGCTATTTTATCTGAGGTCTCATAGGTGTTTCCTGCCGTGTCTTTTATTGTGTGGATAGTGTTCATCGCCTTCTTAACTTGTATAGCCCTAGCCAATAGCCTCCCAGATTTATTTCCGAACTCGTAGTAGATTTTTTGAGTCAAGGCGAATTTGTGTTTTATTGATTTGTTCAATACCTTCAGGAGTTCCTCTCTGGCTTGTATCAAATCGGACAAGGCATTGTTGGCTAGAGTGGCTTTGTGTTTTAGTTCTAGTGTATGTATGCGTTTAGTCAATTCCTCAATGCGGGCTTTTCGCAGTTTTGACCGTTTGGCTGCTTGGGATATGAATACTCCCCTAATACCACATTTATGTGCCACCCAGATTGTGTCCGGGGCAGAGCCTTCTTGTATGTTTTCAGCAAAGTAATTTGTAAGTGTTTTGGAAATTGTTTGAGTTGTTTCTGGGTCAGCGAGAAGAGAATTATCGAGTCTCCAAATGTGTGATCTAACCATTGTGGTGGGGATGTTTAGGGTCATAGTGATGGGGTTATGGTCTGATAGGATCATCGGCTCAATATTTGCTTTCGTGAGATATGAGAGATCATTTTGGGAAATAAAGAAGTGGTCAATTCTCAAGTACTTGTGATGGGGTGGGGAGAACAAGGTTAAATCCTTATCTTTAGGATGTAGAGTACGCCATGTATCATGAAGTAGCATATCACTGAATTGCATTTTTATCGCCCGTAAAGCTCTGTAAGACAGTGAGGATAACCCATTTGATGTGTCCAAAGAGGGATTTAAGGCCACATTGAGGTCTCCGCCTACGATTAGTGTGCCCGACTGAAACGTCAGAAGGTGTTGTAGCGTTGTCTGGAAAAAAGAAACTTGTTTTGTGTTTGGTGCATATATGTTCGCTATGGAGATGGGTCTTTTGTGAAGCGTGCCTTTAATAAAAAGATAGTGACCCAGTGGGTCCCTGTGGACTTCCGATATGAGCAGCGGGCAGTGTTTCGATACTAGGATGGAAACCCCTTTGGATTTTGCATCTTTGTTGGTTGCGTGGTATACCGTTGGATAATGTTTAGTGTATAATTTGGGAATGCTATCTGTTCTGAAGTGAGTTTCCTGAATGAGTGCAATTTGGATTTTTGATTTCTGTAGAGAGGAAAGTAATTGTGATCTTTTTTCGGGTGTATTGAGACCTCGTATGTTGACAGAGCAGAGTTTGAGGTGTGCGGTTAATGGAGCCCGATCCTGAAGTGAGTTGAGTGTACTCATGACCTCCGCCAGGAAGGTGTGGATGTGGGATAAAGGGCAGTTAGGTTTAGGGGTAAAGGAAAGTCTCAGGAGTTAAGTTAGACTTAGGTTACTTTTTAAAAAGTATATTCGATGTACCGATGAGGCGATGGAGAATCTTTCTCCCAACCTCATTTGGGGGGGTATTTTTTATGTACAGAGCGGAGTCAGAACGCGTCCCACAACCTGTGTGGTCACACCCTGGTCCGCTGCTGTGTGGGGGTTGTCCCAAGCCGGACACGAGTGGGGTCACAGATCCTAGAGATATCCGCTACCCACTGACCATGTTGAAATGTGATGGAGGTGTTGGAAGATTACATAAGAGGGTGCGGGGGTCTATATCTTGTGTAATCCTCTAGTGGGTGACACTTCCGTGTATGTGTAACTCATTGGTAGATATTTAAATCAGTTTTAACAGATCATGGGGTATAAAATACCTCTTCTGTATAATCGTTGTCTTAGGAATGATAGCCTTAAGAAATCATATGTGATGTTACTGCCCCGTCGGACAGTGAGCATTGGGAGATACCGTGAGAGAACATGGAAATGTCCCCACAGGTGTCTCGCAGTTAATTTTTAAAGAGTATTAACTTTTACATTAACAATGTATAAACATTCTACTTGTAGAGGGTAACTGGAATGTAAAACAGTTAAGTTTAACTTAGATAATTATAACCACTATATTATATCGTACCCAGCAGATGTTTGTATTGGTATCAGCAGTCTTCTCTATAGGGGCGCGATGCCAGGGGATATAGTTTAAAAGGAACCATAGCATTTGAGAAGGAGGTGGTATGAAGATATTTCCCATGTCGTATCAGTTCTGGAGATTTAGTGGGGAATGCAAGTGGTTTTAGAAGCTTCCTCTACATTTAAGGTGGTGTTCTGCAACTTTGGAAGTACAAACAAGGGAGCATTCAGCCTGCCTCAAAGAATATAAAAGTTATTGCTGGACAATTACCTCTGTTGTGTTCCGGTAGCAGAGGTTTACAGTCCCTGTAGTATGTTTAATCTTGTTCGTAGATTTCCAGTCCGTGGTGGATTTGTAGAGCCGTTGTCTGTTCTGTGCTTGTCTGATGTTTTCTGTGGGTCTCTGCTGTGACAAGCGTGGTATAGGGAAGAGATCTTCTGTGCATCGTGAGATGTCTCGTACGTTGTAAAGAGGAGGAGGGGCAGCCAGACTGCGTGCTGACGTTTGTTTGCCGCTAGAGAGTATTGGTATTGTAGTTTGGAAATGAGCCGTACATGAGATTTTCTCTGCAGGGGGTGAATGGAAGTGAGTTGTGAGCTATCACAACCTCCGAGAAATTCCAATGGGTGTTAAGGCTGTTTGACAGGGACAGTATGTCAGGCAATGCATCCCATTGATATAGACTCGTTGCTGTCAGGTCAATATCGGATAAAGAGAACACATAACTGTGGTGAAATAATATAAGTCTAACACAACTCAACGTTAATGTAAGTTAACTGATCTCTGACAAAAGTTAGCGGTCTCTCCTAGCCCTCCATGAGCTTGGTGAGGTGAAGGGGTTAGTGCTGCGGTATGTGCCTCGGGAGTCATGACGGTTACCTGTTGCCAAGGGAGAACGTCTCCTCTGGTGCCTGGATGCCTGTGCCTCCATTGGTTCTTCCGCTGGTGGTTCTTTCCTGACCACTGAATGGGGAAAGTCCGCATACCAGTTTGGTACTTCTATCAGCGGAATGTTTAAAATGTCGCAGAAAAGAGGAAGATCTTCTGGCACTTTCAAAAGAGCGGTGTGCCTTCGGGATGTGGCTGAGAGGCAGAACGGGAACTTCCACTTGTAGGATATTCCCTGAGTGCGCAAGGTGTCTAGTAAGGGTTGCAGGTCCCGTCGGTGTTGCAGGGTTATCCCTGAGAGATCCTGGTATATTTGAACCTGTTTTCCTTCATGTATGATCTGTGGATTCATTCTGGCCCGTCTCAGTATTTCCTCCTTCAGCTTAAAATCCACTATGCAGCATACTATATCCCGTGGGGGATCGGTATCTCTTCCTTTGGGTCTCAATGCTCTATGAAATCTCTCCATTTCAATATGGGTCTGAGGTGGCCTGTTCAGGAGCTTATTAAAGAGATCCGTGATGGCGGGTAATAATTGCTCCCCTTCTATGGTTTCTGGCAATCCTCTGACCCGCAGATTGTGTCTTCTGCCTCTATTATCGAGGTCTTCCAGGTGCCTCTGCATATCCCTCATCTGGAGGGTGTGTGTGTCTACATGCCGAGTGGTTTTTCGTAGTTGTGTGTCATGGCGTTCTGTCATCTTTTCCACCGCTTGCACTCTGTCAGTGAGTGCGTGTATATCCATTCGGAGCTCTGATATGGCCGGTGACAGGGTATCTTTTATGTCCGCTGCGATTGTCTTCAGGTCATTGATGTTCAAGTGAGGTAATGGTGCAACTCTTGTGTCCTCTCTGTCCGAGGAGATCGCCTGAGGGGAGGCTGAGGGAGTTCCCATGAGTGAAGGAGCTTGTGTTTGTGGTAGCCTCTGGTGGGAAGACGCCATATTACCCCGTCCTGAACGGAACATTTCAGGTATATTATGTCCCTGGGATCCCGGTTGTTCCCGGGGGGATCAGGAACGGGAGGCGGATGAATTCCGAGATGCTGTCCCCATAACACCAGCAATTTTTGGGGTGTTATACCTCCGTTAGTCAGATATTAGGTCGTGAGGTAGCAGGAGCTTCCAAGCTAAGCAGCCATCTTCGTGTCAGGTCAGGCCTCGCCCCCATTTTTTTTTTTAATTTTGGTTCGGGGTTCCCCTGTGGGGAATTCCCATGCCGTTTTGATCAATGAACTTCTATGTGTATTGTCGGCAATGCAATAGTCACGAGTAGTTTTAAATGGGTTTTTTCCTTCGAAATGTCATTTTGCTGTCAGACTGTTCTAAACACTGGAAACATGCGCCCCTTTACAGGCATACTATAGACACCCCCCAGCTACGAAATTTAAAGAGATATTATACTTTTATTGTTTGACTTTAAGCATTATTAAAATCACTGCTCCTGAAAAAATGTCCGTTTTTAAAACTTTTTTTTGCATTGATCCATGTCCCCTGGGGTAGGACCCGGGTCCCCAAACACTTTTTATGACAATAACTTGCATATAAGCTCTTAAAATTAGCACTTTTGATTATTCATGTTCGTGTCCCATAGACTTTAACGGTGTTCGCGTGTTCGAACAAACTTTTTTCCTGTTCGCATATTCAGGTGCAAACCGAACAGGGGGGTGTTCGGCTCATCCCTATTAGTGAATCATTGGGAGCCCACCTTGACACTGCTCCAAGAGTTACACAGATACAAGAGGAGTAACTCACCCAATCAGTGGATATTGGATACTCCCTGTGAGTAGATTACTTCTGAATACATGGAAGTGAGCGGAGGAACTTTTTCATTTACATAGGAGGAGGCCACACAGATTTTGTCCCAGGTGGCTGAATCCAGGATTTTTCTGACTGGGAACACCCCAGTACATAATACCCGGACATGGGAGAAACTACAAAAGAAACATACATCTTTGAAATTGCAAGAACTTACCCATGCTGAGTACCATCGGGTACAATGGATTCCAAAAGGTCTACAGGTGAGATTAACCCCTACAATATTCAGTGATAATGATGAGTATAAAAGCACCTTTATGCAAATTTTGAATAAGTGTTTATTTGATCTCATGACTTTAATAATCTCTTAATATACACATAATATACACAAGGAACTCAGTTCTATATCGGAGCCACTGGTGAAGGTGGAACAGGACCTTAAAACCTCTGTAACATATGAGGAGTTTACTAAACTCAAAGAAATGGTGGATGAAAATATCAATAGACATCAATCTGATCTGGAAATGAGAAAAAGGAGCAAGTTTGATCGTGACATTGAGGACTATGAGAGAAACCAGGTATACAGATGGCCGCGGCCTTACACCCAGACAATTCCTCAGTGAATACAGACACCAATTCCTCATCTAATTTTTTACAACAAGGCTGACGGGGAGGCTATCACTGTATGCAAACAAGATCTCAGCAGAACAGGGAAGAGACAGCGGGCCTGGAATGATATCGCAATACACGAGGCAATTGAGGTCGGTCACAAGAGAGCTGATCCACAACATCTCAAGACGAGTGCTGTTGCCAGAGGAGGTAGGATTGATTAAACTGGGTTTATCCTTTTGCGCTAAGAGCTATTTTGACAAATTTCAGTTAGATCAGGATTTGAATAGGCTTTTCCGGAGTATCAGGTGGAAGGTTCATTTTATACAGAAACCATATCTTTTTGGGGATACAGTAGAAGATGCTCTGGACTGTAAATCACTGGGTCTTAAAGTTAAATCCAAATCAGTACCACCAACCACCTATGCTCCAGTTGAGATATTTGTGAAAGAAATGACAAGAGAGATAAACCAATTTGTCTCTCAGGTCGATTATTGGCACCATACACCAAACAATTTAACACAGAAAGAAAGATCAGCCCTGAGGGAACTTAGTAGACGGGATGATATTATATTGAAACTTTGTAGGGTTAAACGTATTGTAAGTAACAAAACCATAAAGGAACAAAGGTTTAAAGAGATATAAAAACGGGAATTTACCCCCAAGAGTAAAGGGGCTTTCAAGGCAGCAAACAACAATACAAATGTTGTGTGGTTTAAAAAGTAGCTTTATTATACATGGGACATCGGAGTAAAAACATGAACTGTGTACATGAAGTTATAAAAAAGCACAGAAGCATACAAAAAGCTATACATAAATCGTGTACTACAAAAGCGCTTGGATAGTACTGACGCGTTTCGACCCCATCGGTTCTTCTTCAGAGGAAATGCATACGTTGTAGGAGAATTTTGTATACATGAAACAGTAAAACCAATATGGTTGTATATAATTATAACAGATGAGCACAGTTATATATAATAGGGATTTTTGAGCATAGTGACCCAAGGGTATGCGTATAGCTGTGTCTTCTAAGCTTACGATTTTCCAAGCAGCCTCCACTACCAGGTTCCAACACCAGGGCCCCCCGGTCAGCCAGCACCCCCAGGGAAGGAGCTTGAGCAACAACTGTGTGACTTACGATGACTTACATCTAGGATGAACCCCCACACACGGTAAGGGGCATGTGGATCAGCAGCACCTGTAATCTAAACACCAAGCAGCAACATCAGTGGAAGCATGTAGAGGAAATAGTGTCATCAATTTCTTTAAGGTTATATAAGTCAGTGGTAAAAGTATTATAATGTTATAAGACTCATAAGCAGCTCTTCAAACACTAGAAAACGCTCACCTTATTTGACAAGTAAAGTGTATGACTGAATCCTGGCTGTGCAGCAGAAAACTGTTGCTTAAGGGGAGTATTTAAGCCATTTAAATGTTTGTACATTGGGAAAACCATACAAAAGTTATGGCAGGGGATCTACCGACACATTAGAGCCATGCAAACCAAAAACCCAGACCTCCCGTTGGGGAGGCATGTTTTACAAACTCATGGTGGGCTATGCCCCAAGGTGTCAGTTCTGGTACTCGATCATATACACCCCGGCTCGCGAGGAGGAGACTTGAACAAGCTCCTCCTACAGCGCAAGCTGAGGTGGATATCTGACCTAAGTGCCACTGTGCCACCAGGCCTCAATGAGGCCTTTAACTTTCTTACCCAGGTTCTCATCTGGGGGTTTTGACAAAGATCTTTAATGCAACATTGATTCTCTGTCCAATTCCTCACTAATGTGGTATCTATGTCGTTTTATAATTCTTGGTCATGTTATGTATCCAACTTATTTAGATCAAGTTGTTTGAAATTCTGATCCTTAAAATTTATTGTATATAAACTTATTCTGTCATGCCTAATGTTTAACACAATCTCTCCTTCTTTTTGTTTTTTTCTAGCTTTTTCCATTTTGAAAATTGTACAAGAGAGATGGCAGCCTCCGGTCCTAATTATTCATCATAACTTTTAAATTCTAAATCTATGGGAACTATAGTACTATATACATAGTTTTTTGAAATTGGGCTTATATGGTGTCACAATGGTGTGATTTTTTCCATCTCCCTTGTGGCTTATCGAAGCTCCCCGTCACACAGGAGCCCTGGGGGTCTTTTCATATCCCAGGGCATTCCCTTTGTAAGGGTTGCAGTACACTGCGCGACCGCTGCGAGGTGTGCAAACTCACTCGCTCTTGCAGTTCCTGCTTTCCATCTCTTCAGCCTGTTTTGGCTGTATTTAATGTGCAGCCGCTTGGACGCCATCCATGCGGCGTATGCGCAGTTTGGCTATGACCAGCATGCCAGTATTTGCTTGCCCTTTTGTTGTGCCAGCGGCCTTGTCGACGTTGCCGCGCCTTGTGCGTGGTGACGCTGGATGCCGCATTGGCCAGGGGAACTCCTCCCTGTCGGACTGATGTCACCAAGACGCACCCCTTCCAGGTACAGCTGATCAGCATTACTGTTGTGAGGACAACACTACGTGCTAGTGTCTCCACCTTGCCTTCAGCTGCTTTTAATCATTACTTACTGAATTACCTCTGACACATCCTGGCTTAAATACTCCCCTTAAGCAACAGTTTTCTTCTGCACAGTCAGGATTCGGTCATACACTTTACTTGTCAAATAAGGTGAGCATTTTCTAGTGTTTGAAGAGCTGCTTATGAGTCTTATCTTGGTCATCTTTTTATACTTTCACAGCTTTACATCTGATCTTTAATGCATATCCTGTTTAATATACCCCCCTTTGATGACACTTCAGTCCAAGATTGAGATTACTGAGTTACTACCACACATTAATTTTCTTAATTTTATTGCAATTTGCAATTCACATACACTGATGACTTACTAGCCAAGATAAACATACACTCATCAATACTATTTTCATTTATTTTTATTTTCATTATTATTTTATTTTATATTTTTTTCTACTTTTTCATTTTTATGCTAGATTGACTCTTCTCTGACTCTATGGCTGTTCCTTGCTAGCCTTGATTTGCTGCCCTGGGGTGTAGGCATCGCACACCATAAAACATATGATAAAGCACAACCTGGGACTCCCCCAGCCTATGGCTTTTATCTAAAGTTCACCAATCTGATGATTTGTTATCCAACTGATCAAACTCCTTGTTTCTGGCACAATATCGCCATTCAAGAAAAATCTTCTGAGACTTAAGGCCCCCATCTCTTTTTATTGTGGTCTGTGCATTCTTTCCACATCGGATATTGTAATTGTGAGTACCATTTCTGTTTTTGATATGTCATACCATGTTTAGATACAATTCACTCTGTCAAGTAAAAATATACACATATATACTTTGTACTGTATGTTTTACCATACTGAAATACAAACCTTTTTTCTTCATCAGACATATAACAGTTCGCTTCCATTTAACCCCTGAGGAAGGAAATTATTATGTTTACCTTTATTTCCCCGCTTTTCCAAAACATGTTGGGATTTTTGTGATCATATTACCTGCATGACCCCTCTTCTGGAGTCTACCTGTGATCCAATAATCAAGCAACTGTATATGTATCAATATCCTATTCAATGGTTTTAGGAATATTTATAATGTAATTTGTTATTGTCATTTTGTAATAAAATTACTTGTTTTTTTATGTATACTTCTGTTTCCATCCCTTACTCATACTCCCACCCGCACAATCCCCCTAAGGGCATTCTTTCTCCATGGGATGTGGTGGGAGTTCTCTGTGAATCATCTCATAGGTGATTTCTTTTCATTCCTTTATTATACATGGTATGTATGAAACAGCAGTGCCATCAAGAGATTGAATTGTTGAATGTTTGCATCAGTGTAATAGTTAGAAAAAGCATGTGGGATTGGCTACCTATTCATTCTAAATAAAAAGCCAACAACAGAGACTGAAGTGAGGACTATGATGACTTAACACCAAGGAAGATCTCTAACAGAATAAGAAGAAACTTCACCATAAGATGCTTTTATCCGATCTCCTACAACCATTTGTAGAGCAAACCTGGGTTCTTATTGCTTATGGAGATTGAGAAGCTGCTCTAACCTGAGCTAAGTACCTTTTCATGTTTATTCGTTAGGAAGTAGGTAGCATTTTGCTTGTTGTATGTATTCTGCCAGCAATGTTTTGTATTCCTAAAGTTGTAATAGCTTGTATCTACAGCATTTTCATTTAGTACAGCATATTAATACACTGCAGAGAATTTTTCTAAGCTGCAAAGACACAAAGAAAAACAGTCTGTCACCTGTGAGATATTTCACATGTCTTATCTGTTTAAGTCACCATAGCGCCTACTGAAAGTTGTACTATGATATGTTCTCCTTAGATATCAAACACTTAAATAGCTCTTTTGGATGCTCCACAACCTGGAGGGAAGCTCTTGCTCAATAAGAAGTCATTCTTTTTCAAAAGAGACTAATATTGTAGCTCAGACTCAATCTCACATAAACGCTTTGTATTTCTGGCCAATGCCCCCAAGAAACATAGAGGAGTAGCTATTGCATTTAAAGACACCTTCCATTTTCAACACGTGTCTAGCATTCTCCACCACTTGGGAAGATTTGCTATTCCAACACGTAAATTTAATAACCATTGTATACATTGGTTGATGTCCATGGCTCGAATAAGAAACAACTTCCCTTGTTTTTGATTGATAAAAAAACCCAGGCAATCCAACATGGCTAATTTATAATTTGGGGCAATTTGAATATTTTAGCTGACCGATCCAGGGATACCACTACCCTCAAACGACAATGTCAACCTTCTCTTGTCTGGGGGTGCCAACATGGATTCAAAAGAGACTACATCTACTTTTCATCTTCTCATCTATCATATGCTAGAATTTCTATGTTTTTTTTACTATTAACTAGTCTTTGCAGCAAAATGTTCCTCCATCAGAGACATATCCTGGTCTGATACTGCATCTATAGTGCTCAAGGCCTAATATTAGCATAAGCCTTCCTCTACATATATCTGACAACCACCTAATACATCCATTATGACACAAAATATAGGGATTCAAACATGCTTTGAACACGCATAGATCTATACTTAGGCAAAAATAGTTAAAAAAAACAAATGGTATACAGTATAACTCATTTAAAAAAGTCCAGACTCAATGGACTATCACTTCTGCCATCACTTTTCTATGTTTCTATGACACTAGTGATGAACGAAACAAACCTGGGTTTGGTTTGAGCAGTATTTGACGAACACAGGTATCGGGTGCCAAATCTGAACCCCACTGAAGTAAATGGGGGACAAAAGTTAAAAATCAATTGTTGGGGAACATGTTGGAAAGCAATTTTTGTTCATTTCATTTGGCGGGGAGCCTATGAAGTGATGTGTACAACATACTATAGTAACACCTACAAAGAAAAAAGTGTGTTTATATTGCCAGAAACATGGGAATTCCATATTAGATGAGGGTCGTCTATAGATGCTAGTGAGGGACACCCACACACAAAAAATGGGGTTCCCTTATAATTCATACTTCAAGTCTGCTATAGTTTTAAGGGGGGCCTCATGCAAAAATATAACAAAAAAAAGTGAAGTTATTTTAAAAGGAAAAGGCAACAATTGCAATTTTGCCTGAACTCAATAAAAATTATATTGTCCCTGACATGTACAGACCTGTATTTCACTGAATTGTTGATCTAAAACCTATTCATCACCAGCAGGGTGGACAGGGGTGGGGGGCTCTGTCTCTGATCATTTTTAATTTGGGTATGGAGCCTTTAACTACAGCAATTTGTCAGACCCTGAGTATCATGGATATCATTAAAGGCCCCCAAACCCATAAAATTGTCTTGTTCGACAAAACTGAATTTTTTTTTAACTACAAGTATATGATAGTAGTTAGAAAACAATGTTCCATTTTGATTCCATTATCCTTAACCACTTAATGACCGACCGCATTGTACTGCAGACAGGCAGCCACTGTAGGCAAATTGATGTACTGGTATGCCTACTTCCGGGCTGGCTCCTGCTGTGATTGTACACAACGGGAGCCTGTCAGCAAGTCCCGGCCAATAATTCATGCCCAGGACCTGCTGATCAGCTGTGTACATTCATAGCCAAGAGCTCTGTGTTGAAATTCAACACAGAGCTCTATACACAGGGAGTTATCTGTCAGTTTCTCATCCCTGCAAAGCAGGGATCATAAACAGAGATCATTAGTAAAAAGCAGCAAACTTTACACATAGTTAGGCACATATTTAACCCCTTGATTGGCCTAGATGTTAACCCCTTCCCAGCCGGTGTCATTATTACAGTGACAGTGTATATTTTTAGCACTGATCACTGTATTAAGGGTACTGGTGATGTCAGTGGCAGTTAGTTAGTCCCCCCCCAGCAGCAGTTAGTGTCAGATTGGCCCCCCACAATATTGCAGTCCCATTATAAGTTGTTTATTGCCGTCATTAGTAGTGAAATACAAATAAAAATGTCAGTATATATACCATAGTTTGTAGGCACTATAACTTCTATGCAAACCAATCAATGTCCACTTATTGGGATTTTTTTATCAAAAACATGTAGCAGAATACTATGGGGTTCAGCTTCAAGTGGAGAGTTCTCAGAGAGGCAATCCATGCCACATGTAAGGTAAAGGATAAGTTCACCTTTCAGAACATGTTACACCCATATTCGGAGTGTAACATGAAACATGTTACGAATGGTCTGGCCCCCGCACCTCCCTGATCCCCGCTGTGACAGCTAGCGGGGTTCTTCTCCCTCCCTGCTAGCTGTCACAATTTTAAAAAAAATTTGGCCGAGCGAGGTCCGCCTGCCTAGCTACGTCAAAGATTGATAGGGCTCTGTGCACAGAAAACTACAAGGTCCGGCAGCCTTTGGGGCTGTCGGCTTGTAGTTTTCAAAGAACTGCCATGGCGCTGTGGTGCACCAGGCGAACCCCCACCCTGGATTTTACTTTTGGAGTTTGATGAACTCATATCATGTTTACTCTTGCTTCTCTCTATGGAGTGCTGCTGATCTCAGGTTGCCTTTCCACCATACCCCTGCTCACCCTTGCTCTGACGTGGATTTCACTGTGGACCAGAGAGACTGTTTGCTCAGAGTGCCCTATATAATTGTTTTTCGTTACATTATGATTAATGCCTGTTATGCTCATAGTTTGCTAGATATTACATTTTCTTATGAGTACATTTTCTTTTTTCATATTCAATGGATGTCAAAAATATATACAATAAAATTAAAACAAATCATATCAATTTCTTTACATACCAATATTACATTAGTGGGTAATTGTTCTTAAATGACAGCATAGAGAAGTGTGTCTATTATTCTTTAGCATTACCTCCTAAATTCAAATGTTGCTCTTTAAATAACTGTCTTTTATTTCCTCAAGTACAGGGCCAGAAGTGTGACACTTTTATGTCAATGGCAGCTCTTTACTTTTCAAAGCCAAGTGGAAGATCATTTTTAAAATGTTATGCATTGTAATAACATTTTCTCCTGAAGCATCTTGGACACTAGTTTCAGTAACTGATTTAACATATAAATTCATGGAGCGCTGGCAACATTAAGGAATATTTAACACCCCACAGATGGCACAATAGAAAACAATATCCAGAGATTTGGGTGACTTCAGTGCTCTATAACCCCTCACCAGCTGCTTTGGCATTAGTGTAAAAAAAGACCTTTTAGAGATAATGAACGTATCTTCTGTTATGTCTGAGCACATGCTATATATCCAATCAGCTATTTCAAATATCTACAGCTGCCATATGTTATTCCTGAATTAAAATTAAAATTATTATAAACAGGAATGTCCATGTATGTTTCCTATTCAAAAGCATAGCATTAGGTTTCGTTATAGCAGATTTTTTAGTTTTTTACAGCTTAATTTTGTTGCTTCATGTGGTTGGCAATTTGCTTTAATATATAGCAGCACCAGCAGTTATATACAGTAAATCAGACAAACTTAAATTAACTTAGAAAACAATTTAGACATATTAGATATGTTATTTTGTCTTAAAATGTTAGAAAAGCTTCATATTGATATTTAGTTGCTAGTTTCTCAACTAAAGGACATTTTTATGAAACAACAAATGGTGTTGGTTAATTATATGCTGCCTTTTTACCCCCTATCAGCGGTCAATACACATTTATCAACTGCATTCTCCCCTGCCTTTGCCTGCACAATCACCCAACTGAATCATATCCACGGCTAATTTGTCCAACATATGTGTTTCCCAATTGCAAAATGTGTGTCTCAATTGCAAAATAAGTCCCAAAAGAGTCTATATATTCCATGCAAGGATTGCTGAAATGTAGCTCAGCCATTCAGCATCTGAGCAGCTGGCAAGGAAGTAAACACAGTAACAAATCAAAATACCATGAATGAAAATAATATTCACTCACATGAAAAATGAATGTGTGCATCCAGGACACCCCTGGAGGATCCTGAGAAACCACTCCTGTCATGGTCTGGAGTCAGACTTGGAGGCCAGTAGCTATAGCAGTAGAGAGGCAACCACCAACCAGCTGGATAAGTACAGAAGCAGGTCACCCTGGCAGATGACACAGGCTCACCTGAGGTGCAGAGTCTAAGTACTAACTGGTGTTCACTAGAGCTCCTGATAGTGCAGATAGCTGATAGTGGAGATGGGTTTTGCTATGTGTTAGTACCAGGTCGGGGTCCTCAGGATCTTCCCACCAGGAGGTAAGCAAGCCGGGGTCCAGCAGCAGATAGCGCAGGTAGGGATAAGCAGAAGTGTAGTCAGTAAACAAGCCAAAGATCAATAATGAGTGGTTGCAGGTTGGGATCATGCATAAGCATAGTCGAGGAACAAGCCAAAGGTCAGCCACGAGTGGTAGCAAAGATAGGCTGCAAGAGTGGCAAGAGCAAGATATTGGCTGGCAAGAGCACAGTAATCTGGCAGGCAGGAAGTGCCGAGATATGGTTTAAATCAGGAAGTTCTTGTGAGAAACAAAGAGTCCAAGGTTCAGCAGAAAAAAACAGCAGAGGTGGTAGATTCAGACACGGGTCCAACTGTACTGTGTGTGAAGCTCAATGATACAAGCAGGCAGGTGAAACAGGAAACAGAATGTCTGCAGGCAGTGCTTCCAGGTTCAGCAAAGCTGTCAGGTACTAGGGCTGAGCTGAACACCCCCCCCCGTTTGGTTCGCAGCAGAACATGCAAACAGGCAAAAAAATTGTGCAAACACCGTTAAAGTCTATAGGACGAAAAATGAAAAGTGCTCATTTTAAAGGCTTATATGCAAGTTGTTGCCATAAAAATGTTTGGGGTCCTGCCCCAGGGGACATGTATTAATGTAAAAAAAAGTTTTAAAAACAGCTGTTTTTTTCGGAGCAGTGATTTTTATAATGCTTAAAGTGAGACAATAAAAATGAAATATTTCTTTAAATATTGTGCCTGGGGGATGTCCTTAGTATGCCCGTAAAGTGACACATCTGTTCCATGTTTATAACAGTGCCACAGCAAAATGACGTTTCTAAAGGAAAAAATGTAATTTAAAACTACTTGTGGCTGTAATGTATTGTCGGATCCCGGCAATATAGATAAAAATACCAAACATACAAAAAAAAAATGGCATGGATGTCCCCCCAAAATTCATAGCAGGCCCTTCAGGTCTGGTGTCAGGGTATCTAATTGACCAGACTGTGTGGACTGCACAGAGGAGACCAGAAACACATGTAAGTGAAATAATGGTGTTTATTAAACAAGTAAAAGGAATATAAACAGTGCAAAACCAACACAACAAACCCACTACAAACAACAATATATACAAGTAAATGGAGATACCGGAATCGTAAACAAGCCAGGCCAAGGTCATACACAGGGAGGTCAGCAGATGGGCATATACAAGTAAATGGAGATACCGGAATCGTAAACAAGCCAGGCCAAGGTCATACACAGGGAGGTCAGCAGATGGGCAAGGACGGGAAACCGAACAGGACAGGGAGAGGATGGATGGATGGGATACAGGGCAGGGATCCAAGGTAACCAGGAACAGAAGGGACAGGACCAGGAAGGGCTCAGGATAGGGATTGGATCAGATCAGGTCAGGACAAGGCAGATGCAGACTCAAGGTCAAAATAACAGGCAGCAAGGTTAGAATGCAGGGAGAGAGATACCAAGGCAAGTCTATGAGGGCTTGCTGGGTATTTATAAGGCTGTGGTAATTGAACTCATGTCACAGCTGAGCGCAGTGTGTGCTGTTTACTCCACACTGCCGGAGTGCACCCGCTGGTGGACACCGGTACTACGGCCCAGGGATGCAACAGTGCCACCAGTAGGAGAGACTTCTTACTGCAGGACCCAGGTGTTGGAAGACACCCGCTGGACACTGGTACTGCGATCCAAGAGACCGATAGCGCCACCAACGGGTAAACCCTCTCATGACATCTGGTATGGATATTAAGGGGTACCCCGTACCAATTTTTTTTTTTTAAATAGCGTGGGGATCCCCCAGGCACTATATACTCTGAACAGCAGTATATATACTATACAGCCTGCCCTATATACTCTGCAGAAAATTAGGCCTTAGGAGTTGAGGGTACCAGAACACTGTGAGCCCTCACCTTTACTCTAGTTGGGCACAGGAATGGGCCTAGTTGTGAAATATTATTTCAAAAATTGTAATTACATGGGGTGGAAAAATTGTGCCTTTGGTTTTGGTGGCACCAGAACACTGTAAGCCCTCACAGTTACAATTCTTGGGTGCAGGAACAGGCCCTGCGTTGAAATATTGTATCAAAAATTTTAAGCAGGGGCAAAAAAATTTGGCCTTTGGTTTTGGTGGTGCCAGAACACTGTAAGCTCTCAAAGTTACTCTTGTTGGGCGCAAGAATGAGCCCTGCTGTGAAATATTATATCAAGAATTGTAATTACATGCCCCCGTTAAACAGGGGCAGAAAAACTGGCCCTTGGGTGGTGGTGGTAGTGCCACAACACTGTAATCCCTCACAGTTACTCTTGTTGGGCGCAGGAATGGGCCATGCATTGAAGTATTGTATCAAAAATTGTAATTACACACCCCTATTAAACAGAAAAATTGGGCCCTGGGTGGTGGTGCCACAACACTGTAACCCCTCACAGATACTCTTGTTGGGCGCAGGAATGGGCCCTGCTGTGAAATATTTGGGCCTTGGGTGGTCGTGGTGGTGCCCTAAACCAAAAATATTGTTGGAAGCTAGCATCATCAAGATTGAGGAAGAAAAGGATAGTCAGCATAGGCAGTCTTCAAGGGATCCCACATCCATAGCAAATTCAATGTGTTACATCAACATCAGGTGCTTGATAGCTGCTGATCCAAGACCAATTCACTTTTATGAATGTGAGCCTATCAACAGAGTCTGTAGACAGGCGAACTGTTTAATCCATTACAAACCCTCCAGTAGTACTAAATGTGCGTTCAGAAAGCATGCTGGATGCAGGACAGGCCAGTAGCTCAATTGCATATTGAGCAAGTTCTAGCCAGTGGTCCATCCTCAAGACCCAGTATCCCAGTGGATGCTCTGTTGGAAAGGTCTCCAAGTCTGCTCTTGCCCCTAGATATTCCTACACCCTATAATGCAGATGCTGACGATGGTTGCTTGAACCGATCAGACCTTGGCACTGAGGATTGAAAACTTGTTTAAAGGCATCGGTCAGACGGCCACCTTCTCCACCGCTCTTCCTCTGACTGAACAAAGCCTCAGCAACACGTTATCCAGCACCAGGGAATGGTAACCTCCCAGGGTCTGGAAATGCGTTCCACAAACCTTTCTTCAAGGCCTCCTGAAGATGTTTCATCCTCTGCTCCCTCTGTGAAGGCAGGATGAGTTCTGCAACTTTACCCTTGTAACGTGAATCAAGAAGGGTTGCCAGCCAGTAATGATCCTGTCATGGACATACTACTTCCAGACCTGCAACAGGGCTCAGGCGCATCCCCACCAACAGGTTCCCAGTAACGAACAGGCGTGCGCCAATGCGCATGTGCCGATCGCGGAGATCGCACGCACAGTGATTCGGCTTTGGTGCCCAGTGGCCTTTAAGAGGGGCTTCCACCATTCAGCTCTTGCTGTTTGATCTGCAGCTTCACCTGTGACCTGTTCCTGTAATCAGCATCCGTTCTCCTGACCTGGCTCTCTGACCACGCTGCTGTCTCCAATCCTGAACCTTGGCTTTCCCTGACTCTGATTCTGTTTACCTGCCTGTCTGATCTCCTGTTACCAGAAACCAGCCCGAACTTGACTATTCCTTGCCTGCCGATTCTGTTGAACTGATCCACTGTGTATGACCCGGCTTGTCTGACCTTGCTTCTGCCTGCTGTGTGCACCCTGCTGACCTGCATCCAGCTTACCTGCTGACCTGCATCTAGCTTACCTGCATCCTGCTGACCTGCATCCAGCTTACCTGCAGCCTGCTGACCTGCATCCAGCTCACCTGCACCCTGCTGACCTGCATCCAGCTCACCTGCACCCTGCTGACCTGCATCCAGCTTACCTGCATCCTGTTGACCTGCATCCAGCTTACCTGCACCCGGCACTCCAGCCAGTTCCAGTGTCTCCCAGTGGACATCATCTCCAGTTCCAGAGAATCCACCAGGCACTCATACCCCGCTGTGCTCCTATGGTCACTGTCCTCAACTCCAGTGATCTGGGAACCAGGGCTGTACGAGAGGTCTCCCTCTGCACGTCAGGCTCACATACGAGGTACGTGTCAGATCCCTCTCCTTGATACCACAAATCCTAGGGTCCTTTCGCAGACTTTGCAGCATCAGGGAGGCCATGCAGCGTAAGTTTGCAGAGGCATTCGATTCTGAGTCCTCTGGGTCACTAAGGATCACATTATCCTCCCAGCCACGTACAACTCCTTGGGTTTCTGGGGACTGAAAACCATCCCTTGAAGACTGCTGTGTGTTATCCTCTACATCCATGCTGACACAATACTCCTCTTCCTCTTCTTCCTGTGTGTTTGGCGGGCCCGCAGGAATGCTATCTGGATAAAGGGGGCCTTGAGAGGAAAGGAAGTCCTCCTCTTTCTCCCGCTGTTCTGCCTCAAGTGACCTGTCCATGATTTCACAAAGTGTCTGCTCCAGCAGGACGACTAGAGGGACAGTGTCACTGATGCATGCATTGTCGCTGCTCACCATCCTCCTCAAATGGTGACAGGACAGTGCATGCATCCTTGATCAGTAGCCACTAGCGTGGCAAAAAAGAAGGCAAGCTCCCCTGACCCTGTCCTGGTGCCATACTAGCACAGGTATTCATTGATGGCTCTCTGCTGTGTGTGCAGCTGCTGCAGCATTGCCAACATGGAGTTCCACCTGGTGGGCATGTGACAAATGAGGCGGTTGGTGGGCAGGTTGCATTCCCTTTGAATGTCAGCCAGCTGAGCACTGGCATTGTTTGACCAGCGGAAATGACCACAGACTTTTCTGGCCTGCCTCAGGAGATCCTGTAAGCCTGGGTGCCTGCTCAAAAACTGATGCACCACCAAATTAAGGAAATGTGCCAAACATGGAACATGGGTCAAGTGTCCCTGTCGGAGGGCCGAGAGAAGGTTAGTGCCATTGTCGCATACAACCATTCCTGCCTGAAGCTGGTGTGGTGTCAACCACCTCTCAGCCTGCCCCTGCAGAGCTGACAGAATCTCTGCTCCAGTGTGGTTCCTGTCCCCTAGGCAGACCAACTCAAGCACTGCATGGCATCTTTTAGCCTGACTGCTTGTGTAGTCCCTTGAACTCTTACGGAGCACTGCTGGTTCAGAGGACAAATCTGCAGAAGAGGCCATAGAGGAAGAAGAAGAGGAGGAAGTGGAAGAGAGAGTTGTGTCAGAATCAACACTAGCATTTTGGAGACGTGGTGGCGAAACAAGCTCCAATAACACTGAACCCTGTTCTGCATCCTTCCAAGCTGCCAGCAGAGTTACCCAGTGCATCGTGAAGGAAAGGTAACGTCCCTGCCCATGCCTGCTGCACCATGAGTCAGCAGTAATATGAACCTTACTGCTGACTGTCCTGTCCAATGAGGCCAAAACCTTGCCTTCCACATGTCGGGTAGAGAGCAGGAATGGCCTCCCGTGAAAAGAATGGCCTTTGGAACCTGCCACTGAGGTACAGCACATTCCACAAATTCATGAAAGGGGGCAGAGTCTACCAGCTGAAAAGGCAGCAGTTACAGTGCTAGCAATTTTCCAAGCTAGCACTGAGCATTTCTTTTTACTGTTCAGCAACTTGGGTAGGGAAATTTGCATGTTAAAATCAACTTTTGGTGTACTGCTAGCAGATTGGCTGCAAGTACTTGGGACACCAATTACTATACCTTCATTCCTCTCAGTGCAGGTTTTTGAGAGGACTGGAGGTATAGTAGGGTTGGAGATCCCAGATGAGGAGCAAGGAGAAGTCTTCATTTTTCTTTGATGTGGATTTTTCAAGTGCTGTTGCCAACGGATTGCATGGCAGGTCATCATATGTCTGGTCAAGCATGTGGTGCCCAAGCGGCTGCTGTTCTGGCCACACTTGATCCACTTAAGACAGGTGTAAACAGCAACAGTGCGATCTGCTGCAAAAAAAGGCCCACACCAAGGAAATTTTGTGGAGTCAGCAGCACCCTGCACCTGCAGAGCTCTGTGGTGTGATGCAATAGGATGCCCTTAAGGTGCCCCCTAGAGGACATCCTGCCTCGTTGGAATTGTGCCTCCTCCTCCTCCTTTCTTCTCTCTGGCACCCAAGTTAAGTCAGTGACCTCATCGTCCCCTCCCTCCTGATCACTGGAGCAAACTTGGCAGTATGCTGCAGCTGGGGGAACATAACTGCCATTTTTTGTCCTTCTGTGGCTCCCCCTTTCTCTAGGCTCACGTTACTCCCTTCCTCAACCTGGAAACCAACATCGGAGCCTTCAAATCACTGCGCATCCTCCAGCAGCATGTACCCGACACTGTGGTCAAAATAATTCTGGGGACTCCTCCATGCATAATGGTGGGGCTATGGAAAGTGTGATTGTGGACAAGGAGCAGGTAGAATAGGCCGCTTTGGCAACTACATTGGAAGGCAAACTACTCTGAGCCTGGGTGACAGAGGATGAGGAGAATGAGGATGGCTTTTTTATCCACACTACACTGTATTAGATACTGTGTACACCACCTGAAGTGTATTAGAAACTGTACACACTGTATTAGATACTGTGTACACCACCAGAAAAGTAGTAAAAACTCTACACACTGTATTAGATACTGTGTACACCACCTGAAGTGTAGTAGAAACTGTACACACTCTATTAGATACTGTGTACACCACCATAAGTGTAGTAGAAACTGTACACACTGTATTAGATACTGTGCACACCGCCTGCACTGTATTAGAAACTGTACAATGGCTGCACTGTATTGTGTACTGTGTACACCACCAGAAGTGTAGTAAAAACTGTACACACTGTACTAGATACTGTGTACACTGCCTGCACTGTATTAGAAACTGTACAATGACTGCATTGTATTTTATACTGTGTACACCACCAGAAGTGTAGTAGAATCTGTACACACTGTATTTGATATTGTGTACACCGCCTGAAGTGTATTAGAAACTGTACACACTGTATTAGATACTGTGTACACCACCAGAAAAGTAGTAAAAACTCTACACACTGTATTAGATACTGTGTACACCACCTGAAGTGTAGTAGAAACTGTACACACTCTATTAGATACTGTGTACTGTACACCACCAGAAGTGTAGTAGAAACTGTACACACTGTATTAGATACTGTGCACACCGCCTGCACTGTATTAGAAACTGTACAATGGCTGCACTGTATTGTGTACTGTGTACACCACCAGAAGTGTAGTAAAAACTGTACACACTGTACTAGATACTGTGTACACTGCCTGCACTGTATTAGAAACTGTACAATGACTGCATTGTATTTTATACTGTGTACACCACCAAAAGTGTAGTAGAAACTGTACACACTGTATTTGATATTGTGTACACCACCTGAAGTGTATTAGAAACTGTACACACTGTATTAGATACTGTGTACACCGCCTACACTGTATTAGAAACTGTACAATGGCTGCACTGTATTGTATACTGTGTACACCACCAGAAGTGTAGTAGAAACTGTACACACTGTATTAGATACTGTGTACATGACCAGAAAAGTAGTAGAAACTGTACACACTGTATTGTATACTGTGCACACCACCAGAAGTGTAGTAGAAACTGTACACACTGTATTAGATACTGTGTACACGACCAGAAAAGTAGTAGAAACTGTACACACTGTATTAGATACTGTGTACACCACTAAAAGTGTAGAAGAAACTGTACACACTGTATTAGAAACTGTACTACAGCTGCATTGTATTGTATACTGTGTACACCACCAGAAGTGTAGTAGAAACTTGTACACACTTTATTAGATATTGTGTACACCGCCTGAAGTGTATTAGAAACTGTACACACTGTATTAGATACTGTGTACACCGCCTACACTGTATTAGAAACTGTACAATGGCTGCACTGTATTGTATACTGTGTACACCACCAGAAGTGTAGTAGAAACTGTACACACTGTATTAGATACTGTGTACATGACCAGAAAAGTAGTAGAAACTGTACACACTGTATTGTATACTGTGCACACCACCAGAAGTGTAGTAGAAACTGTACACACTGTATTAGATACTGTGTACACGACCAGAAAAGTAGTAGAAACTGTACACACTGTATTAGATACTGTGTACACCACTAAAAGTGTAGAAGAAACTGTACACACTGTATTAGAAACTGTACTACAGCTGCATTGTATTGTATACTGTGTACACCACCAGAAGTGTAGTAGAAACTTGTACACACTTTATTAGATATTGTGTACACCGCCTGAAGTGTATTAGAAACAGTACACCACCAAATGGACTGTAGATATAGGATACACTGGGTGCAGAGTATATATATATATATATATATATATATATATATATATATATATATATATATATATATATGTCAGAAAAGGGGGATTTATTTGGCGGGACTTTAGGGGTGCCAACAAAAAAGAGAAGGTCATGCAATGCTCGACAGTAGGTATGTAAACATTAAAGATTTTATTGTTACACACAAAACATCATAAAAATTCCAATATAGGTTGTACACACATGTTCAAGGATACATCTAGAAATTTAAAACAGATGATGAAGTATATTCACTCGATAGTAGCATTGGAGTGATTGTCCCGACATGTTTCGCCACTTTTGGCTCATCAGGGGACGTTTTAAAAGCAAAATAAATGTAACACTGCATATAAAAAAAGTACAAGCATTACATTGACTTGAAATATAATACAAAATAATAAAGTAATATAATGACGTACAAGCACAATAGGGTATAATGTCGACCACTGGGCCCATCAACAAAGACTCACCCATATGCAGGACTCATACCTGCAATTAAATGTTGGGAACAAGGAAAACCCTCGCTGAATGGTGCATGGAATATGCTGGAAGAGGCCCAGATGAGCTTGTCCGCTGCGATCTAGCCGAAAAATATTAATAAACGTGTATTTTATAATTAAGTTGGTGTGTATGTTCTATTCAAAATGGGGGGGGTGGAGGAAAGGAGGAGGGGAAGGGGGAAAGGGAAAATTTGGGGGAAGGGAAGGAGGGGCTGGAAGGGGAAGAGGAGGGTGTGGGTGTGGGGGTGGGAGGAAGCAAGGTGAAAGGGGGAGGGTTGATAAGGAATGTAAAAAAAGGTGAGTAAAAAATTAGAGATCTAAAAGATGGACATAAATCAAAAATTGCACAGACTAATGTGGAGTGATTAGTACGTATCCAAAGGAAATGAAATTTACTTACATTCATAGGGACAATAAATATGAGGGAGTCAAAAGTTGCTAGGATTTGCAGACTGAAGTCTAGGGGGAAGATGTATGAAAGATGTTTATAGAGTAAAATAGTGGATTTTTGGAAAAATATGCTGAACGGACAAGGCTATATGAATTGAGGTAAAGGTACAAAGAGGGATAGAAAAGGAGTATAGTTCATATTATAGATTTATGTAAAGATAAATAGGTCATCTTATATACGAAGGTGACCAAAACCTGCTGCAGATCACCTGCCCCCCTCAAATATGGGGGGGTAAAGTTTCCAACCCAGGCGGCAGCAGGTAAGAAAATATATAAATAATTAAATGGGTAAACTAAGATCTGAGGAATGGTAATGGTCATAAACCAGAGGTTAAGAGATAAAGGAAAATGATTTCATATAGAACTAGACATGTGCAGGATGAAAGAAATTGTTTTGTTTCATTTCGTTTTGATTTGTTATTTAACTAAATTCATTTAGTTAAATTCGTTGCATTCATTACATTTGCTTTCAGGATTCGTTTCGTTTCTTATTCGAATTCTAAAAAATGTGCCCGTATTCGAAAAAATTCTACCACATTAGAAAAAAAACTATCAAATTCGAAAAAATTCTACCGCATTTGAAAAAAACGATCAGATTCGAAAAAATTCTAATGCATTAAAAAAAAAAAAAAAAAAACCTACCGCATTCAAAAAAATTTGAACGAATTTGAAAAAGTAAACTGTATATAACCATTGCGAAATTCAAAATCCATATAGAATGAAAGTGAATTTGAATAGAAAAGAAAATAATAGAAAAGACTAGCATAGAAAAACAATAGAACAGAAAAGAAAAAAATGTAATATATTCTATTCTAATCTTTTCTATTTGAATTCATTCTGTACCAAATTCCAATTTCGGAAGATGGTTTTATATATATATATATATATATATATATATATATATATATATATATATATATATATATATATATATATATATATTGTGGCAGAGCAAGGCTCTGTCCCTATGAAAATGGGGTTAAAGTGGACACAGAGTCTGCATATTGGCTGAGTGCAGAGCTACAGAGTGTAAGTTTGAAATGGAGAAAGCTGCTCTGGCAGTTTTCTCCAGATTTTGCTAGTTCCTTATGGGGCTCTGTAGTTTGGAGATCCTTCAGAGTCTTGGGTGGGACGGGATCTCCAACCCTGTGTCCGGGTCTTGTGGACAGCCAGCAGGGTGTGTGCCCAGGTGCATACAGCCCATATAACGAGGGATTGGTGAGAGCAGAAAGGGTGGAGGAAGGTGAAGTTGGAGCAGTGGCTGCTAGTAACTGTCTCTGTGTGAGAACAGATGCTGTGTGCGTTGAAGGGCTTCAAAGCTATGTGCGTCCAAGGAGCCAGATGCTGTGTGCGTTGAAGGGCTTCAAAGCTGTGTGCGTCCAGGGAGCCTGAAGCTGTGTGCATTGAAGGGCTGTAAAGCTGTGTGCGTCAAAGGAGCCAGAAGCTGTGTGCATTGAAGCTCTTGAAACTGTGTGTGACCAAGGAGCCTAAGACTGTGTGCATCCAAGCAGCTTGTTTGAGGGGCCTGTTCCCTATAGCAGCAATACTGCTGAAGAGTAGCCAGGTGGGCTAGCATTTTCATTTGGATTTTCTATTGTATTTACTTGCTGAAGCTTGGACCCCTGTGTGGGATTCCTGGATGGACTTTTGTTTTGTTTTTTCCTTTAATAAACGTGGGCTACCAGGCCCTTAACTATAAATGCCTCTCTGATGTGGACTCACTGCACCAAAACGCATCTATCCACTTGAGCTGAACAATCTCCAATGTCACAATATGTATGTATGTATGTATGTATGTATGTATGTATGTATGTTCTATTGTTTTTTCTATTCTAGTCTTTTCTATTGGAGTTCGATTTCATTCTACTTCTATATAACCATGTTCCGAAATTCGAATTTCGTATAGAATGAATTCACATTCAAATAGAAAAGATTAGAATAACATAGAAAATAATAGAAAAGAATAGCATACAAAAACAATAGACCAGCATTGATAAATCATAATATATATATATATATATATATATATATATATATATATATATATATATATATATATATATATATATATATACATAAACATCTTCTAAAATTTCGTATAGGATGAATTTGGATTCAAATAGAAAATACTAGAAAACAATCGAACAGAATAGAATAAAATATAATATATATATTATATTTTATTCTATTCTGTTCTATTGTTTTTCTAGGCTATTCTGTCCTATTATTTTCTATTCTAATTTTTCTATTTAAATTCATTATATACGAAATTCGAATTTCAGACGCCATCTCCTGATGGAACAATGGAGAATAGAATAGAAATAGAATAAAATATTATATATTATATTTATTATATTTTTTTCTATTCTGTTTTGAATAGAAAAGATTAGAATAGAAAATAATAGAAAAGGAGAGACTAGAAAAACAATAGAACAGAATGGAATAAAACTATATATATATATATATATATATATATATATATATATATATATATATATAGTTCTGTTCTGTTCTGTTCTATTGTTTTTCTATGATATTCTTTTCTATTATTTTCTATTCTATTCTAATCTCTTCTATTCAAATTTGATTTCAGTCTACATGAAATTTGAATTTCAGAAGATGTTATATATATATATTTTTTTTTTTTTTTCTATTCTGTACCATTGTTTTTCTATGCTATTCTTTTCTATTAATTTCTATTCTCTATTCTGTACCAAATTTGAATTTCAGAAGATGGTTTTATATATATATATTCCAATATATATATTATATTTTTTTCTGTTCTATTGTTTTTTCTATTTTAGTATTTACTATTAGAATTCAATTTCATTCTATTTCTATATAACCATTTTCTGAAATTCGAATTTCGTTTAAAATGAATTTGCATTCAAATAGAAAAGATTAGAATAAAATAGAAAATAATAGAGAATAATAGCATCGAAAAACAATAGACCAGCATAGAAAAAAATATTATATAAAACATCTTCCAAAATTCGAATTTCTAATAGAATTAATTCGAATTCAAATAGAAAGGATTAGAATAGAATAGAAAAACAATAGAACAGAAAAAATATAATATACCATATATATATATATATATATATATATACATATATATAGCGAAAATTCAAATTTCGTATAAAATTAATTTGAATTTGAATAGAAAACATTAGAATAGTGTAGAAAAGAATAGACTAGAAAAACAATAGAATAGAATAAAATATGTGTATATTATATTCTGTTCTGTTCTATTTTTTTTCTAGTCTATTCTTTTCTACTATTTTCTATTCTAATCTTTTCTATTCAAATTTAAATTCATTCTATACGAAATTCTAATTTTAGAAGCCATCTTCTGAAATTTGAATTTCATATAGAGGGTAGATGAGAAACTCCGGACAGCCGCACACCAGGAAGATATTATCCCAAAAATTTTTTTGTAAAATCAGGATCATACCATATACAGGACACCGTGGTAAAAAATATACAGGCAATCAGCTAACACGTTTCTCACTTATGCTAGGTGCTTACTTATAGCTAACAATAATGAGAATGAGACCACATATATACTTTCTATCATGAATCATGTGACTATGTAATCATGCTGGAATCCGGAACAGCTGAGATCCGGCTATGAGGGGTGTGAACACCTGTCAATGAATGATAGATAATGGGATTAAACATCCCTGTGGATACAAAGTATATAAGTGTAAGCAACGGAAAAAAGAAAATATAAATTTAACATGAAAGGACAATGAGATTGATATTAAAAAAGTTAATGAAGAGTAAAATTGGGTAAAAAGAAAATGAAAAAGTGAGTAAAAGTGAAAAATTGGATCTCAAAAAACTAATAAAGATGTATATGTGTGTATTGTGTGCCCAAATGTGAGGACAAAAATTTGTGTATATTAGACAGTTGATTGCATAAAACAAAAAGTGAAATTCCCGTGTGTGCAAAAGATATCACTCTAATGTGACTTCAATGCTATATAAAATAAATATAGGACCAAGAGAAAAAGAGTGAAGTATGGAGATAATTATCTGGATGTATAAAAGTATAAAAGTATTATAATATGGGGAAGAGAAAATACATAAGAGTTATACATAATGTGTCGATAAACTAAAATATATATATATATATATATATATATATATATATATATATATATATATATATATATATATGTGTGTGTGTAATGTGTATATAAATAAACACTGTGACCAAAGTGTGTGTGAATATGCATAAAACAAACATGTGTTTTAATTTTGTAAATAAAGTCCATGGTCATATAAGGAAAAAAGGGGAAAACATATAAATATATGCCTCCTCTAATTTTTAGAAAGAACTGTGTGTTTATGTCAAAAATATATACTTTTGTGTCCACATATAAGTCACTCTAATGTGTGGTCTCGAGTTTCTATAATCTGTAGAAATGAAGCCCCTCTCCTAAAAGGAGAAAACAGATAGACAAACACATATGTTGATGAAAGAGGTTAAGTAAATGCACATAGTAAAATGTATAAAAAAAAATTATATGAAACCTGTTCTACTGTGCGTGTATGAACAGAAAAGAAAGAAAAGGAGACAAAAAGAGAAAGAAAAAGAAAGGAAACTGGAAAGAAGAAAGAAAAAGAAGAGAAAAGGATAAAGACTTTCATCAAATTACATGTGTAAACATGTTTCTGTATCATGAATAAAATCTTGAATACAATAAAGATAAAAAAGCCATACTTTAGCAAAACAACTCTATGTTCGACTGCATATACATAAAAACTCATCAACAGACGAAAAGTAGAGCATTTAAATACACAAAAAGATGTCTATATATATATATACACTACCGTTCAAAAGTTTGGGGTCACATTGAAATGTCCTTATTTTTGAAGGAAAAGCACTGTACTTTTAAATGAAGCTAACTTTAAACTAGTCCTAACTTTAAACAAATATACTCTATACATTGCTAATGTGGTAAATGACTATTCTAACTGCAAATGTCTAGTTTTTGGTGCAATATCTACATAGGTGTATAGAGGCCCATTTCCAGCAACTATCACTCCAGTGTTCTAATGGTACAATGTGTTTGCTCATTGGCTCAGAAGGCTAATTGATGATTAGCAAACCCTTGTGCAATCATGTTCACACATCTAAAAACAGTCTAGCTCCTTCCAGAAGCTACAAAACTGACCTTCCTGTGAGCAGATTGAGTTTCTGGAGCATCACATTTGTGGGGTCAAATAAACGCTCAATCTGGCCAGAAAAAGAGAACTTTCATCTGAAACTCGACAGTCTATTCTTGTTCTTAGAAATGAAGGCTATTCCATGCGAGAAATTGCAAAGAAATTGAAGATTTCCTACAACGGTGTGTACTACTCCCTTCAGAGGACAGCACAAACAGGCTCTAACCAGAGTAGAAAAAGAAGTGGGAGGCCGCATTGCACAACTAAGCAAGAAGATAAGCACATTAGAGTCTCTAGTTTGAGAAACAGACGCCTCCCAGGTCCCCAACTGGCATCTTCATTAAATAGTACCCGCAAAACACCAGTGTCAACATCTACAGTGAAGAGGCAGCTGCGGGATTTTGGGCTTCAGGGCAGAGTGGCAAAGAAAAAGCCATATCTGAGACTGGCCAATAAAAGAAAAAGATTAAGATGGGCAAAAGAACACAGACATTGGACAGAGGAAGACTGGAAAAAAGTGTTGTGGATGGATGCCAAAGGTGTGCAATGCTGTAATTGCTGCAAAAGGAGGATTCTTTGATGAAAGCAAAGTTTGATGTAAAAACAATGTTATTTCAAATACAAATCATTATTTCTAACCTTGTCAATGTCTTGACTCTATTTTCTATTCATTTCACAACGTATGGTGGTGAATAAGTGTGACTTTTCATGGAAAACATAAAATTGTTTGGGTGACCCCAAACTTTTGAACGGTAGTGTATATATATATGTATATATGTATATATATATATATTAGAGTGACTTATATGTGGACACAAAAGTATATATTTTTGACATAAACACACAGTTCTTTCTAAAAATTAGAGGAGGCATATATTTATATGTTTTCCCCTTTTTTCCTTATATGACCATGGACTTTATTTACAAAATTAAAACACATGTTTGTTTTATGCATATTCACACACACTTTGGTCACAGTGTTTATTTATATACACATTACACACACACATATATATATATATATATATATATATATATATATATATATATATATATATATATATATGCATAAGGACCATGCTCATTAGGACAATAGTCTTCTGTGTCAATATATGTACACATATATATGCATAAGGACCGTGCTTATTAGGACCATAATCCTCTGTAAATAGTAAAAGAGACATCTATGTAAAAAGTATATGCTAGACTGGATGTATGATAATGAAGTTTGTGGTAATTCAAACTATACAGAAAGCATATACAAAAAACATACAGAAAAATATATATGTCCTAAGCCAAAATAGCAAACCGTGGGTATGCCATAATATATGTATTTATTGATTATACTAATCATATTTAAAGATAGGCTCCCTAGGAAGAAAAGGAGAACTCTCACAAGGTGGCTTATCATGTTGTGTAGGTGTGTAAATATATAGGCATAAACCCAACCACACTGACAAGCAACCAGTACCAATAGTAAAAGAAACTAAGTCAAAACATCGCTGTGTTCAGACATGTCAGTGTGGTTGGGTTTATGCCTATATATTTACACACAGGGACAGTTTTGAGACTCGTCACGGTTTAATACAACCATGAATAGCCTTGAAAGTCTTAGGGTCCCTATAGACATATTAATTATCCCCCTACACAACATGATAAGCCACCTTGTGAGAGTTCTCCTTTTCTTCCCAGGGAGCCTATCTTTAAATATGATTAGTATAATCAATAAATACATATTTTATGGCATACCCATGGTTTGCTATTTTGGCTTAGGACATATATATTTTTCTGTATGGTTTTTTGTATATGCTTTCTGTATAGTTTGAATTACCACAAACTTCATTAACATACATCCAGTCTAGCATATACTTTTTACATAGATGTCTCTTTTACTATTTACAGAGGATTATGGTCCTAAAAAGCGCAGTCCCTATGCATATATATATGTGTACATATATTGACACAGAAGACTATTGTCCTAATGAGCATGGTCCTTATGCATATATATATATATATGCATATATATTGACTTCTTTTTGTGTATTTAAATGCTCTACTTTTCGTCTGTTGATGAGTTTTTATGTATATACAGTCGAACATAGAGTTGTTTTGCTAAAGTATGGCTTTTTTATCTTTATTGTATTCAAGATTTTATTCATGATACAGAAATATGTTCACAAATGTAATTTGATAAAAGTCTTTTTCCTTTTCTCTTCTTTTTCTTTCTTCTTTCCCGTTTTCTTTCTTTTTTCTTTCTCTTTTTGTCTCCTTTTCTTTCTTTTCTGTTCATACACGCACAGTAGAACAGGTTTCATATAATTTTTTTTTATACATTTTACTATGTGCATTTAATTAACCTCTTTCATCAACATATGTGTTTGTCTATCTGTTTTCTCCTTTTATGAGAGGGGCTTCATTTCTACAGATTATAGAAACTCGAGACCACGCATTAGAGTGCCTTATATGTGGACACAAAAGTATATATTTTTGACATAAACACACAGTTCTTTCTAAAAATTAGAGGAGGCATATGTTTATATGTTTTCTCCTTTTTTCCTTATATGACCATGGACTTTATTTACAAAATTAAAACACATGTTTGTTTTATGTATATTCACACACACTTTGGTCATAGTGTTTATTTATATACACATTACACACACACACACACATATATATATATATATATATATATATATATTAGTTTATCAACACATTATGTATAACTCTTATGTATTTTCCCTTCCCCATATTATAACACTTTTATACATCCAGATAATTATCTCCATACTTCACTCTTTTTCTCTCGGTCCTATATTTATTTTATATAGCATTGAAGTCACATTAGAGTGATATCTTTTGCACACACGGGAATTTCACTTTTTGTTTTATGCAATCAACTGTCTAATATACACAAATTTTTGTCCTCACATTTGGGCACACAATACACACATATACATCTTTATTAGTTTTTTTAGATCCAATTTTTCACTTTTACTCACTTTTTCATTTTCTTTTTACCCAATTTCACTCTTTATTAACTTTTTTAATATCAATCTCATTGTCCTTTCATGTTAAATTTATATTTTCTTTTTTCCGTTGCTTACACTTATATACTTTGTATCCACAGGGATGTTTAATCCCATTATCTATCATTCATTGACAGGTGTTCACACCCATCATAGCTGGATCTCTGCTGTTCCGGATTGCAGCATGATTACATAGTCACATGATTCATGATAGAAAGTATATATGTGGTCTCATTCTCATTATTGTTAGCTATGAGTAAGCACTTAGCATAAGTGCGAAACGCGTTAGCTGATTGCCTGTATATTTTTTGCCACGGTGTCCTGTATATGGTATGATCCTGATTTTACAAAAAATTTTTGGGGATAATATCTTCCTCGTGTGCGGCTTTCCTGATTTTCTCATTTACCCTCAGCATGATTCAGCATTAGCCAGCACCTGGGGCTCTTTACTCCTGGAGAGAATCATCCACTTTACACCTGGTTTGGATCCACACTGGTGCGGGGAAAACTCTCTTGTCGAATCAAATTTGAATAGAAAAGATTAGAATAGAAAATTAAAGAAAAGAATAGCATAGAAAAACAATAGAACAGAATAGAAAAAGATATAATATATATATTATATTTTATTCTGTTCTATTGTTTTTCTAGTCTATTATTTTCTACTATTTTTTTTTATTCTAATCTTTTCTATTCAAATTCAAATTAATTCTATACGAAATTCGAACTTCAGAAGCCATGTTCCGAAATTCGAATTATGTATAGAATGAATTAAAATTTGAATAGAAAAGACTTATAGAATAGGAGATAGTAGAAAAGAAAAGCACAGAAAAACAATAGAACAGAATAATAAAAAAATATTATATATATTCTATTTCTTTATTATTTTATATTCTACTCTTTTGTATTTTTTAGAAAATCATTTTCTATTTTTTTCTAATTTGATTCAAATTTGTTTTGAATTTGATTCAAATTTGTTTTCAAATTCAAATGTTTTTTTCAGATTCGTTTAAATTTGTTACTTTTGTAATTCGGAAATTTGGATGCATACGAATTTCCTAATAATGAAAAATTTGTCCGAATTTCGATACGGTACAAAATGAAATGCACGTGTCTATATAGAACTATACCTTGTGTATGAAATATTTCCAGCATGGCTAACCTTTGAAGTGTCTAGCAATGTAGTGTGGTATACAGGCACTATATATAGACAGGTGAGTGTCGTATAATTAGCGTCTGATGTCACGCAAGGGCCGCCAGCGTCTAAGCCGTACGGCGGAGAGTAGAAAGGAGATCAAGATACTACACTATATGCAGTGTTACATCTATTTTGCTTTTAAAACATCCCCTGATGAGCCAAAAGTGGCGAAACATGTCAGGACAATCACTCCAATGCTACTATCAAGTGAATATACTTCATCATGTTTTAAATTTCTAGATGTATCCTTGAACATGTGTGTATAACCTATATTGGAATTTTTATGATGTTTTGTATGTAACAATAAAATCTTTAATTTTTACATACCTACTGTTGAGCATTGCATGACCTTCTCTTTCTCTTTTTTGTTGGCACCCCTAAAGTCCCGCCAAATAAATCCCCCCTTTTCTGACATTCACTACAGGGATGTTGGTGCCCTTCATTTGCCACTGCCACCCACCCATACTATTATTCCATTTAATTCAGGTGTTGTACCACACCGCCAAAACCTCGATGGTTGACTTTTTTATATTTATTCATTTTTTTTTACTTTATTTTCATTTTTATCATTTATTAATACTTTTATTTTTTTCATTTTTTTTCATTTTTGCATAGTATTATTTATAGAAGTATCAGAAAATTAACCTTATTGAATATGTATGCCATGTGGCAACAACTATCATACGCATTCAATAGTGCATACTTTAATGTACTAACCATGCACTATGACGTATGAACTTACTAAATATTAACAATCCAATACTTCTTATGAATTC
This sequence comes from Lithobates clamitans, assembly GCA_037952925.1. Classification (NCBI taxonomy): domain Eukaryota; kingdom Metazoa; phylum Chordata; class Amphibia; order Anura; family Ranidae; genus Lithobates; species Lithobates clamitans. The sequence goes on along the minus strand of JBBGZY010000056.1, from coordinate 8,768,413 downwards.
ATTGATTTTTCAACAAAATCCTTATTTTTTTTAACTTCTATTCATTTTTATTTTATTTTTATTTATTAGTTAATATTTTTTGCTTATCCATAAAGCCCCATTAGTTTTGTTCTTTTTTCCCTCTTGATGTATTCCTTTTGTGGTGTCCGTTGGGTCCCATCGCATTTCCCTCCCCAATATGCCCAACCTGTCACCCCTCTCTGTCCCATCACTCCCTTCACTTATATATCTACAAATCCATACACCTTCCTTTCACATTACCACACAACACATATGCCCCTCAGTCATTTTTTCCTTTCTAAATTGTTACTTCCATTCTAATTTTGACTAATATATCATTCTAATTTTTCTTATCTAGCCTTATCTTCGTCTTTGTCTACCTAATACTATTGAACTGAGCATTTCTGCTATCTCTTTCTGATGCCCTCTGTTCCCCCGTGCTGCCTCTCGCTCTGTGTGTGGAAGATTGAGAGATGCGCGCCCACTGGTTGGGGCATGTCAGCTCCTCATGCGCTGTCTCCCTCCCCGCCCCCGGACCGCGCTGCAGCATGGGGATTGTAGTATCCTGATCTCCTTTCATCTCTGTGACGTTTTGTGAATGTGCCGTACGGCTTAGGCGCTGGCGGCCCTTGCGTGACATCAAACGCTAATTACACGACACTCACCTGTCTATATATACTGCCTGTATACCACACTACATTGCTAGACACTTCAAAGGTTAGCCATGCTGGAAATTTTTCATACACAAGGTATAGTTCTATATGAAATCCTTTTCTTTTATCTCTTACCCTCTGGTTTATGACCATTTCCATTCCTCAGATCTTAGTTTACCCATTTAATTATTTATATATTTTCTTACCTGCTCTAGTCCCTATGAATGTAAGTAAATTTAATTTCCTTTGGATACGTACTAATCACTCCACATTAGTCTGTGCTCCTTTTGATTTATGTCCGTCTTTTAGATCTCTAATTTTTTACTCACCTTTTTTTACATTCCTTATCAACCCTCCCCCCTTTTACCTTGCTTCCTCCCACCCCCACACCCACCTCTCCTCTTCCCCTTCCATCCCCTCCTTCCCTTCCTCCCAATTTTCCCTTCCCCCTTCCCCCCCCCTCCCCTTCTCCCCCCCCCCATTTTGAATAGAATATACACCCCAACTTAATTATAAAATACACATTTATATATTATATTTTTTGGCTAGATCACAGCTGACAAGCTCATCTGGGCCTCTTCCAGCATATTCCATGCTCACCATTCAGTGAGAGTTTCCTTGTTCCCAACATTTAATTGCAGGTATGAGTCATGCATATGGGTGATCCTTTGTTGATGGGCCCAGCGGTCGACAGTATACCCTATTGTGCTTGTACGTCATTATATTACTTTATTATTTTGTATTATATTTCAAGTCATTGTAATGTTTGTACTTTTTTTATAAGCAGTGTTACATCTATTTTGCCTTTAAATGTCCCCTGATGAGCCAAAAGTGGGGAAACATGTCGGGACAATCACTCCAATGCTACTATCGAGTGAATATACTTCATCATCTGTTTTAAATTTCTAGATGCACCCCTAAGGTCTTGCCAAATAAATCCCCCCTTTTCTGACATTTACTACAGGGATGTTGGTGCCCTTCATTTGCCACTGCCACCCACCCATACTATTATTCTATATATATATATATTGTACAGGACGCCGTGGCTGGGTCCTGGAAGGACGCTATGTTTCCCCTCTGTTTGGACTGTGGTCCCTTTAAGGGAACAAAAAAGGGTTAACTCACCTGTCAGAGGAAGTGGGTTTAAAACAAGACAGGAAGTTAGAGAGGGGATGGAGGAGTGTAGAGGAGAATGTGGATGGTGGATGGTGTTTTGTTGTGCAGCAACAGTGAATAGCAGTGTCCTGCCTGGAAGCCTCTTGCTAGGGGAACGTACCTGCAACAGAAACTAAGGACTGTTTAACTGCAATAGCAGTTCTGGACTTTGCAAGTCGGTGAGACTGAAACCCTTTTCTTTTGTTTTTGCTGCTGTAAAGCTATTTAAGTTCAATAAATCTCCTTTTGTGTGAAAAGCCTGTGTCCTGCGATCTAGCTGGTTCCCCAAACATTACAATATATATATTAATACACCTCCTGTAGTATAATAGAAACAGTACACCACAGAATGCACTGTAGATATATATTAATACACTGACTGAATATAGAGTAAACACTAGACTACTAGACTGACTCTATATATATATATATATATATATATATATATATATATCAAATACACTGCCCCTAATTTAATACCCTGCCTGCTTAATCTAACTCAATCTATCTCTCTGTCTACGCCAATAACACTACATATGGCCGCCGTGTAAGCAGCCTTATATAGTGTGGGGCGTGGACTTAGTCCCCCTAGGCCATGATTGGCCAAAGGCACCCTGCCTTTGGCCAATTATGGCTCTCTCAGCAGAACACACTGTGATTGGCCAAAGCATGCAGGTCAGGTGCATGCTTTGGCTAATCATCATGCAGCAATGCACTGCAACCTCGCAGTGAATTATGGGCCATTCCGCGGTGCTCAAATTTCCCGTGAACGCCCCATAATGTTCGCTGTTCTAATCTCTATCATTGACGTGGCATGCGCAGACGTGCATTTGCAGGTGACGTCTTGCCGGGCATAGGCTAACGCATATTCGCATGTGTGGGTACATTAGCGATAACAGGTGGACGCATATACACATGCGCTAATATACGCACGCACGTTAGCCATGAATGATGGCACCAAATAGCCTATATAAAGACAGCAGCAGCATTAGTGCAGTGCTGTCTGATCTGTAGCTTTACCTGAGTCTGATCCTGTATCTGCACCTGATTAACTGTGTTTGACCCGGCTTCCTTGAATACACTTGCTTATCTCCAGTCCTGATTCCGGCTTGCCTTAACCTTGCTATACATGCTATTCTGCCTCATATCCTCCTGACAACCTCTGCCTGTCTACTGACCATTCTCTGCTTACCGCTTATGCCATACCTGATTATCTTTGATTAACCCAACTTGTCTGACCCTGCTCCAGTCTTGCTCCATCCTGCTCCATCCAGTACCTGGTGTCGCTGTCCTGCATCCACTGTGTATCCATACCTGCTGCTTCTGCTGCCACCTGCTGCTCACCACCCAGCCTGGTCTGGCGACTCACCAGCTGCACATCTCTACCATCAACAAAGAATTCCGCAGGCACTCCTACCTCACTGCGCTCTCGCGGACACTGACGCAACTCCAGTGGCCCCTGAGCCAGGGCTGTAAGAGATGTCATCTTCTATACGTCAGGCTCTGTTACAAAGTACGTGACAAAGGCTTCCTCTGTTGTTGTGCCAACATTTTGAGGCCTCCACCTTTTTATCAAGTCAATAAAAACAAGGGGAACTAGGTGCTTAAATAAAAGGATCAAGCAATTAAAGAGGTTGGAGAGGGGGCAGTGAAGTAGGAGGGGAAAACATTCCATTCACACCCCCCGGTCAAACGTAACCCTAATAGACAAAATGTAATCATAATGGCAACCTAAAAGTATTTTCCCCTGTAAAATATAAGACCCCTTTCACACTGGGGTGTTTTTCAGGTGCTTTTGGGCTAAAAATAGTGCTTGCAAAGCACCTGAAAAACGCCCCCCCCCTGCAGCCCCAGTGTGAGAGCCTGAGTGCTTTCACACTGGAGCGGTGCGCTTGCAGGACCTTAGAAAAAGTCCTGCAAGCAGCATCTTTCGGGCAGTGCTAGAGCAGTGAATACACCGCTCCTTTACCACCCCTGCCATTGGAATCTATGGGCACTGCTGCCGAAGGACCTGCAAAGCTCTTCGGCAGCGGCGATTTGCGGGTGCTATTAACCCTTTATTTGGCCGCTAGCGAGCGGTTAAAAGCGCCCCGCTAACGGCTGAAATGTGCAGCTATAACACCAGTAAAGCGCCACTAAAATTAGCAGCGCTTTACCGCTATCGCCCCCCTGCCCCAGTGTGAAAGTACCCTAAGGGAAAACAATCTAATCCTATGAATAGACTAGACTATTGAGAACAATACTATAAAACTGATAATATCCACATAAACAAAAGTATTTTAGCAAATCAGAGCTGGCTTTATAATGAAATGTTTCCGAACATAAAAATGCTAAACTGTACTCTGCAGCATTTATGTACAGTGTGCTACATGGCTGATGCTCAGCATATATGGTAAGACAGATGCTCCAGAGCCACTGCATTGCATTAATCTCTTGTTGTGCTGTAATCAGCCTTTACCTTATACCTGTATATACAAACGTATATCACTATAGCACCGTTGTTAAAATAAGTTAGGACTTATTTTTTAGGATTTGTTTAATCATTGCAATGTATTGTAACATTACACAAGCTCACTATTCCTGTATGGATTAATATTGTCAAAATCTCTAAACTGTTATATTGCTGGAAATAAACTCTGTTTTGCACACACGGAATAGCACAGTGGTAAGGGTTATTGTAGAGAACTGAAGCTGAAAAAAAAATGTTTACAATAGATTCTGTATTGTTTGAGTTCCTTGCTGGGACCTGGCATCTCTGTAACAATGTAGCGTTTATAAATAAAGGATTCCATGGTGGAGCTTTGAAGCTTTTGACTTTCAACATACAGAAAATCTATTTTCAACAATTTCTAGATCTGTTATTTTTATTAGGAGACACAAATGCTGTAACACAATAATTGACAGAATAGTTAGCAATACAAATATAAACAACATGCTTGTTTACACAAAGTATGTAGTATTTACTGTAGTGCACAAGTATAAATAACTATATCTAATTTAGAAAAATATGAATAATGAGTTATATTATAAATAAAAATGGTAATCCCACTTTGGGCTTGTTTCACACTGCAGCAAAGCAGGAACCCTGTGAATCCAGTGTAGGTTCCCGCATCGCATACAACTCGCAGGCAGTTCACACTGCCCTATGCGAACTGCTGGGAGTGTCAATAGAAAGTTAATGATACCCCCATTTCAGTTCGCATATCGCAGTGCGAACTGTCAACTCAGACAGGAATTGGATTGCATGGGTGTGAACACCCATGCGATCAGATTCTGGTGCGGACCAATAAAAGGGTCCTGTGCGAGTTTGGTCCGAATGCAATGCAAATTCAGCCATACAAGCTGTATGGCTGAATTTGCATCACACAGACATTGCATGTGATTTGCACTGCAGTCACATGCGATGTCTGACATTGTAGCAGTAGGAACTGGCCCTAAACCCTCTCCCTTACCACAATTTGTCTATAAACAAACATAGCCCTGGCCTTGTACGGGTACATTTATTTATGTTCAGTGTTTGCAGCTGCAGTACCCTCTGGAGATAGTTCAGATTTTTCTTTTTGGGCTTTGGGGGTTGTTGAGTGGAGGGAAGTTGGCTTCAGACTGTTTTTCAGAGTTGGAAGATTTGATGGATAACCGCTCTGAGTGGTTACCAATCAATTTCTGGGTTTGGTTAATGCCCCCACCACAATAGTAGTGCAATAACAGGATGAAAACAGACCAGTGGTTGAAATAACGGCAATAGGTTTAATTTCTTTTGTTTTTTTTGCAACCTTGAAAATTTACTATAGAACTGATTTTAGTGGCTGTAGAGCAACCAAATCCCATTTATCTGTATGCAGACAGGCAATGTGTGAATCCCCTCCACTGAACCTCCTGGTCCTTGAACTCACCTATCTGCTCTTTTTTTAATGGGTACATTTATTAAAGTATTCCATAAAAATACACAACAGCACATAAATCAGCACTTGTACAACAAGCATAATATACTATAAGGATAACATTGATACTTTGATTGGTGAGTATTTGGCCTATAGGAGGTGAATGGGGGAGAGGGGAGAAAAAGAGAAAAAGAAAAAAGAGGAAGAGGGTAATCTATCTCTTCTTTGAGCCTAAGGTCCCATACACACTATTCGATTTTCTTCAGATTTACCCAAACCATATAATATGAGGTCAAACCTTAATGCCCGGTACACACGATAAGATTATCGGACCAATGATCGTCCGTTTTTCTTTTGTTGCATAATAATCGCAGATTGAATCTGATGAGTTTACTAATGTCACGAAAATTCTCATACTACAGAGTAAAATTTTGGAAATTATGTCATCTGTTTTAATGCATTTGTATTGCATTTTCGAACGACAGCTGTACTGATTAAAACAAAAATCGTGCAATCTGGCATTGTACAGAATTTTTTTTTGGTTTATGTCTGATAGAGTAATATCGGATGAACTGCCATGATCAGCTCTCGAAAGCTCTGTACTAACGATCCGATTATCGTACGATCGCTTAAAAAACTGTATTTTTCATACGATTTTCCTATTGTGTGTATGGGGCTTAAGAGTTTCAATTTGTATACAATCAGGCAGGCCCTTGCACTACATGTTTTTGGTAAATCTGAAGAAAAAAACCTGCAGAAAATCTAATAGTGTATATGGGGCTTAAAGCCTTGTACACACGATGCGATTGTTGGCAGGGGATTGTCTGTTGACAGACTGTTGTCCTAAAATCTTACTGTTAGTATGCTCCTTTTGACAATTGTTGTCCAACTTTCAGCCAACAAATGTTGGATGGCAGGCTAGTAAATTTTCGGCGGACAACGGTCTGTTGTCTGATTTTCGTATGGTCAGTACACAAGTCAGTCACGCAAAAGTCGAAAGTACAAACACGCATGATTGGAAGCAAGGAACGAGCCAGAAGCAGTCGGTCTTGTAAACTAGCGTTCATAATGGAGAATTAACATTTGTAACGCAGCAAATTATGAAATGTCGAAATGCAGCGCACATTCTCTTCTTCTGGTTCCCCAGACGACGCCATTTGTGGTGAAACGTACGTCGGGAGGTTGACGCTCTGACGTCATCGACATCCTAGTGTGGACGGGTGTTCGCTATGCCGGCCGGCTATTTGCTGTTTTTAATCTACTTATGTAAGTTTTCTACCTTTTTTTATTAAACTGTCCTGCCAGTATTACACTATGGTCAGTTTCTTTTCATTCACATGCCTGTGAGACGAGAGTTTGGGGTCCTTGCTACATCCTCTTAGCCACGCTGTATGCAGTCAAGTCACACCAGCTGGATTTTCCCATACCAGGACGAAACATAGGCTGGTTTTTGCTTGCCTTGTGGTAAGCGCAATATTTGTGTGGTGGCGCATCACTGAGTGTGGTGTCTCTTTCATCTTTACCACCAAGTCTGGTTGTGTCCATTCATGGGCTTCTCTCTGTGACTGATTCTGGTCAATTATCATATATAAAGATTTCCATCTACCACATATGGACATCACCTTTTGATTCACAGTTATATGTATGGACTTATATATATTTTTCTGATTATCGCAATGTTTCACATGCATACATGAATTTTCCAACAGAAACGGTTTTTGGGACATCGACATAAGAATATTTCACATATCTTATTCATATATATTTTAGCGCGGTTATTTCTTTTTCTTTTGATTTAATTCAGTGCAAAGTAATTCTGTTTTTGTTTTCTTTTCAAACGCCATATAGGATTTTCATCACTACAGCCAATTTAACTTCATGTATACCAACTATATAAAAAATTTCTCTTGCCTTTTCTGTTCTTGTTGTGTTCCTTTAGTCAAACAAACACTGATTCAATTCAGGGCTAAAGTTTTTGTTTTTGCTGTTAACACTGATTCAATTCAGGGCTAAAGTTTTTGTTTTTGTTGTTTCCCTTTAGTCAGATAAACACTGATTCAATTCAGTGCTAAAGTTTTTTTTTGTTTCCCTTTAGTCAGACAAATACTGATTTAATTTAGGGCTAAAGTTTTTTATATTTCACACTTTTCTGCATATTGATTAAATTCAGTGCAAAAAGTGAGTGTTTATTTTGTTACTTTCTTTGCTAAATATTGATTTTATTCAAGGCAAAGAATATTTGCTCTTGTGTCTCTCGTTTAGTTTTCTCTTTTTTCTGTTTTCCTAATTCTCGTTCCCTTACGAATTTATGATTTTTCATTGCAGTCCATGCATTTCTGCCCAGCCACTCCCAAGATGCAGTTGGTGTTGGGATCGATCGAGTCTATTTCCCGGGGTTGCGACGCGCCCAGTTTTTGACCCGGTCACATGACGGGGATGGGCCCTGACCTCGGCGCATTGGCGTCATGTTTTCCACGCCCCGTTTGCGGCGCTGTTGGCCCCCGCTTTGCGGGATCCTCAGTGGTTTACCACCCCTGGGCTTTAGCGCTGCGGAGATGGGAGGTGGCTGCATATGTGCCTTGGTTGTCCTTCCCTCCATCGCGTCATCACGTCCACACATGACGTTGGCGTGAGCACGCCCCTGGCCCGCGGCATTTAAGGGCGGTCTTTGGCCGGGTGCCTTGAGGTCTCGCTACGGTTTTGGGGCATCTGGCCTGGCCCGGCACTTTCACCATACAGGTAACTCTCCTGCACATCTCCACTCTGGTCTATCTACATCAGCAGTGGCCTCTAAGTCGCACATACACTCTATCCTACTCATACTTTAACACTCCTCTTTGGTCTCTGGTTTCTCTCTCCACACAGATGCTTACTCACCTCTTGATTTTCTGCCGAGGTTTTCACCTTTCTTATTTACTTTAACCCTTCACATTCAGTCTTAAGCCCACATACCTTTTCTCATTTTTTCCACAGCCATTCTAGTGTTTTATGGCCTCGTTATTTGTCCCTGCCTGGCGGCCCTTATGGGTACTTTGGTCAATTTGGTAGCCGTGGCCGACGGTTTCTTGGGGCGTGCTCTCTGCCTCAACCCCGGGGGAGACTTTGTAGACCCAGACCAATGCTGCATTCTAGTTTATAGGTCACTACCGACCAATGCATTACTTGTGAGTATTATAGAAATTTACATTTCCATCGTATCTTTTCTCTATATATCTGTCCGTATACTAACAGATGTTTCATTGTTTCAATGCAGCCAATTTGCATTGGACTCCTGATGATTGGTTATAAGCCAAGAAACGCGTTGAGTTAATAACTATTGATGCACATATCTTTTTACTGTACAATGTATTCTCTCTTGCAACTGTACAATTAGTATTTGAATTATGCTTTTCAATATACTGTCTGTAACATGCTTAATTGTGGCCTAAGATGTGTCCATTTATGATTGTATTTGGCTGAAGGATCTATGTTATTAAACTTTTATACCATTATTACCTTGTAAACTCTCTGTGGATATAATTATGTACAGGACCTACCCCAAAAATCATAGCATATACCATTGAGTTGACACATCCACCAACATGCCTCATGCAAAGTCCCGCTTCTATCCTCTAACTTTAAAAAAAAAAAATTAGTAAGTGGTGAAGGGGTGAAAACCCCCAGTCCAGCAACCTTGTTGGGGGTCTTGTGGCTGGAATTGCCACTGATCGCCATGCTGCTGTGGTGGGTGGGGTGGCTGTGGTGTATGGGTTGGCTGTTGAGGTGGTGGAGATGGGGGTCACAAAATCTGAAATGTGTGTGCTTTCAGAAATTTGGCCCCTCACCCCCTTGTTGAAGAGCTGCAGGATGAGTACCTCACACCTGCTCCTTTGCTCACCGGCCATCTGCCCTAATTTATTGGCAGTCACACACCCAAATGCCTCAGCCTCATCTGGGTCTGTACGGAGTGCAGTAGTGGCCTGGCTGAGCAAGGAAGCCTCCTCCAGATTCCTGCTCTTCCTGGACCTTTTAGCAGCAGGAGGGCGTGGGGGGGGGATCTGCAACTTTTTCTGGCTGCTGGCCACTGGCTCCTCTATACTGACACTTTCCTGTGTATGAAAATGGGACATAATTAGAATCTTTTTTAGGGTTTGGTCATCAATCATACACAATTTTGATCTCCTCACTGTTGCAAATTGAATGTGGAGAAATAGAAAAGACTATCATTCTGACCCCAGCATTTTCATTCTTGTTCAAATAATTTTTGGTCACTACTGACTATTGAAATTGAAACCACTTTGTTAAGGCAGAAATATTTTAGCAATAATGTCTAGTTATCATTATTGTATTTTTGGATACAAATATGTTCAACAATGCTATATCTGGGTCAAGCTGGGCTCCTCCACAGTGTCATCCTGTGCATCAGGACCTGTGCGGACCTCAGGAGCTGTGGCCTCAGCAGATGTCGAAGGGAGTGTAGACAGCGATGGCCTGGGTTCTGTCTGGTCAGTCACAAACCGCAGGCTGTGGGGGCATATAGGTCATCCGCTGCTGCTCCTGACCTCTCAGATTCCAGGACCTTGTTCAGCTCCGTTTTAAATGTATCTCTCAGTTTAGCAATTTTTTGCTTTACATAGTTGATGTCTGCCCTGTCGTATACCGGTTTGACCAACTCAACCATTTTCTCCAAAGCTGCCTTCCTCAATATTTTACTCTCTACTCTTGACCTTCCAGAGACAGGGCAGCTCCCGGTACAAGTCAATGAATTGGAGGAGAAATTCATGGGAAGTAAATTTATCCGTCATGATAAATGATATGATGCCTGCAAGACAGAACACAAGACAAACCATAATGTCTGGCTTAACCCATAAGCTGGTCCCAATATAGGCCACTACCCACCTATGCCCCAATTTCCAACTGTACCTTCATTTTATGCCTTTCTTTCTTACGTTAGCGATCATTCATCCTCCACTCCAAGATTGCTCCTATGGCCGTTCCATCGACTTTGCTTTCTGGCTTTATGTACACTGTGCATGCATCAAACTCTGATCTCAGTGCATAATGACGCTGGGGCATGACCATCTCTCTTTTGTATGCGACACAGATGACGAAACATTCAGGAGGGACATTATGGCGGTTTTGGCGGATTGCAGCCAGCCCCATGGTGGTGGAGCTCATAGGAGGCACAAAGCAACCCCCATGAGCAAGGCCCAACAGCCGAAAGGACCTCACCTTGGAGAAGGTCATCACCATTTTGCATTGCAAATTTTTGGTGGAATGATCAAAGGACCATATCCGAAAATGATTTTCTGATCTCAAAGACCGTGAACAAGATCAGATGGAGTACATACATCAGATCATAAAAAAGTAAGCAATATTTGTATCTAAACTATATGTATATGTGTAAATTAGCTGTCTGTATATGTTCTTTAAACAAGTAGCTCTAGAGAATTTTATATAAGCTTTTCTTAAAACTTTGTATGACTTGGGATTCCAAAGCTGAAGGTAAATATAAATCACATATGAACATTCTTATTTGGTCATGTTTTTGGACATTCCTTTTTTTTTTGGAACTTATTGTTTTTTCTTCTTTCAACAGTTAGGCACCAAAAAAGGAGGCTCCAGCTAAGCCACCACAAGGGACGAAGGGAGACTACCCTCTCCTGGGCCCCAACAGGGGAGGCAACAAGGTCAAAAACATAAGTGCCAACTTCAAACACACTCATTTAGCCACCGAAAGGGGTGTTTCTAGGTGGGCCAAAGGCCATGGGCTTAGGGCAGAACTTAAGGGGTAAAGAACACTTTCTGGTTGCTGCCTGGCTCATCAGTGCCCATTAATGCAGCCTTGCCAGTGTAGACAAGGGGCTCCCAGTCACAAAGAGTCATGCCTGCTACGATGGTCATCATATATCCCGTTCCCGCTGGAACTCAACCACGACCCCCCCCCAAAACCCCATCAAATAGTGGGTGTGGTCATATTTCACAAATAGTAGAAGTGTCTTAAAGGGTCATTAAATATCAGGATTGCATTACATACAGAGTGCAGAGTTCATGGGGGTTACACACAGAGTGCAGAGCTGTCACTTGTAAACACAGAAACCAGACTTCTGTGTTTACAAGTGATTGTGGTGAGCAGGCACCAAAGGGTCTGAGCCAGAGGTGGTGGAACTGAGTTCCACCAAGTTCCCCCTGAAAAAAAGCCCTGCCCGTATCCCATAGGAGACAAGAGGGGTGGGGGGCAACTGCAGAACTTTTTCAATATTGGCACTTGTCAAGTGTTTGCCCTCTGGAAAATGCCATCACCTTCCTTTTCTATGCATTTTTCACAGTAAAAAAAACCCAGAGTGCAGCATGGTGGAGTCCACTAGTCAGAAGCAAACACTGACATCAGACCAAGTGCAAAGTTGGTCAAAAATGGATGCTAGAAAGAGATGTGACTTGGGGTGGCTTAATGAATGGTGTATTGTTTCTTTTTAGAGGAAAGCGAGCGTGGTCAGCTCACCCAGGATGTTTCTTTGGAGCCATGGGATCTAAATCCTGGACTCAGCACAGGCATTGCCATTGTGGATGTCAAATCCCCTGACACGAGTCACAGTGAAGGCCAAAGTGAACCAGAAGAGGAAGAAAGTATTCAGAAGCCTTTTGTTTGCACAAGTAAGTATTCTTGAAATCTTGCTTCAAATGTGTATACATGTCGAGTGTTTAGATGTCCAAACCAAACACCCACTCCACACATTACCAAAGTATGTAGTGCCTTAACATTAGCATGGAGAAGGAAGAGGTGGAAGAAGCTGACAGTGTTTCTAGGTACCCGAGTTTGGAAGACCCAGGCACCAAGGCCAAGATTAAAGAGTAGTTGCAGTGTGTACATTCCTAGAAGTGTAGGTGTCTGAAGGGCAAGCAGGTTGCAAGCAACAATAGACTGGGTAGGTAAGTATTTCCTGAATTTGACTAGCAACTTGACCATAACTCACTATGTAGTGCCTCAGCCACTTGACCATTGTTCCCTTAATACTTTTTACTCTTCTTACTAGGTCATGATCTTCCATGATGTACTATTGGCAGAATGAGTGCAGATATGTTGCATTGTTTGAAGGACCTGCAGCAAATCAAGAAGGCTGCCACTGCTTTACAGTGAAGAATAAGAGATTTGTGAAATTTTAATTTCCTCTTGCCTGATCTGAAGTTTATTGTTACACTTGTTGGCTTCTGTTTGCCCTTTTAATAATTTTTTGTATGTTTTTATGACTTTTAAATGTGAAAGTTTACTGACAGAACTCATTGTTTCTACATCCTGCTTTCTAGATTTCCCTCAGTCTAAAAATGACTGTGTGAATTACTAACAGTGAAAGTGCCAAATTCAAAACATGACCTGTGTTTGCATCTTGAGGAGGAGAGTTGGGAAACACTGCCCTAACTAATGTGAATTGTAATGTTTATGTGTTTTTTAGAATCTAAACCCCCAAATTTGAAGGTGCCCCCAAATTGGGCCTTAACATTCTTATTTTCCCCACGATCCCACAATCCCATGCCTAAATTGTGTGTAGTTCCATACATCTATTTTTCAAAAACCCCAAAACACAGTGTGTCAACAGTGAAAATGACAACATCACCTGTGCCAAATTCAAAACATGACCTGGGTTTGCATCTTGAGGAGGAGAGTTGGGAAACACTGCCCTAACTAATGTGAATTGTAATGTTTATGTGTTTTTTAGAATCTAAACCCCCAAATTTGAAGGTGCCCCCAAATTGGGCCTTAACATTCTTATTTTCCCCACGATCCCACAATCCCATGCCTAAATTGTGTGTAGTTCCATACATCTATTTTTCAAAAACCCCAAAACACACAGTGTGTCAACATGTGCTATCTCCCATCACAGGGTATCAATGGACGCGTTTATGGGGGTGCAACCCCTTCCTCATAACTAAAGTAGCTCAGAGGAAGGGGTTGCACCCCCGAAATGAGTCCATTGTTACCCCGTGATGGGAGATAGCACATGTTGACACACTGTGTGTTTTGTGGGTTTAGAAAGATAGATCTTTGTAACTACACACATTTTAGGCATGTGATCATAAGGGACATTTAATCTTGTATGCCTCTACGTGCATGTGGCTTCAAATTTTGGCTTTTAGAGGGGTGAGATCACCCCATCTGAGGAAGGCAACATCCACACAGTCTTGGGATACTAATGTCTCGTTTGGCCTTCACTTTACAGAACTCAAACTTTGTAAGTTACTGAGTTTGGGATGTGTATCTAATGTTTTAGAACATGACTGTTTAGCCACAAAAAAGGAGAAATAATGCAAAACATACATGTTATACACCAAGATGCTGGTTTGTTTAAAAACCTTAAAATGCACATGTGAATGTGCTTTGAGTAAAATGTTTTTTACTAAACAATGTGTGGCTTATTATTTCATTTCTCAATACCAGTGTATTTTGTAAATTTTTGTAGTTACAGTGACAATGTGCTCTTAAATGTGGATGACTGCTGAAATTTTTAGACCTCAACAAAAAAAAGGAGTTGTAAAGTCATAATGTTTTTAAACTTCATGCATTAGATCCATTAAGAACAAAAATAGTGTGTGTGTGTGTGTGTGTAGCAGACCCACAGCACACCATAATAGTTAGGTGAAGAAGATATTGTCACCTCATGTAGAAATTAAGGTACATTTGCACTATTGGAGCAAGTTGCCAAAATAAAGCCCATTTGGGAACCTATTAGACATATAAGAAACACAGGCAACAGTAGTTCAAATGAAATAGAAGTTTATGATCTTCCAAAAAAATTATAAATTATCAGCTATAATTTGCTGCCAAGACACTGCCCCTCTACCCACAAAATATTCCAGGTATTTGTGCTGTAAATCTCTGGCAATTTGTGAGGGCAATCCAGCACAGGCATTTTAAATAGTCGTCAACATGCCCACAGATGGACTAGCTGCAGCCACTTCAGCTGGGCCTGCCACTGCAGGGTCCACGTCACTTGGCAGTGAGGCTAGGTAGCTGGTGACATTCCTCCTTAAAAATTATGGAGAATACAGCAGCACAGGACCAAATGATTTATATTGTAGAGTGCCAGGTTGATTGCAGTCACAAACAGCCTGAAATGACTCGATAGGATGACAAAGGTGTTTTCAACCACCCTTCTGGCACAAGAGAGCTTGTAATTGAAGATTCTCTGCTCTGGGGTGAGGTTCCTCATAGGAAATGGCTTCATCAGATGTTCCCCCAGAGCAAAAGTCTCATCTGCCAGGAGAACAAAATTGAGGCCCTAAACATTCTCCTCAGCAGGTGGCAAGTTTAAGGTGCCATTCTGGAGCCGCTTGTAGAACTCTGTCTGCATAATCACTCCTCCATCAAAGTTGCAACCGTTCTTCCCAACATCCAGATAGTTGGCAAAGACTACAGCTAGCATGACTATGCTGCAAAAGCACTTATAATTAAAATAATAGGAGTCATAGTTGGGTGGTGATACAATCTGGACATGTTTGCTATCAATAGCACCACCACAGTTGGGAAAATCCCACTGATGGTGGAACTGGGCTGCAATGTCTTGCCATTGCTCTGGGTTGGAAGGAAATGGTGGATTAAAAAATAAAAAACAAATTACTACTTCTGCACATAACATTGCAAGCAGAATTGACACAAACATGCTTAGCCAACATAAGGATACACTTAAATGAGTATTTAAAGACAAAAGTGGAAGGTCAACTTATCTGATTCCCCCCCCCCGGTGGTCATTAGACACATTTGGGGGGGTAATGGCAAGATGTTTTGGACAGGTAACCCTCTCCACTTCCATGAGAGCTGTTTGCATAAATAATCAGTGATACTTTGGCCAATCCCTCTTTACTTATACTATTGGCAGCTCAGTGGACAGGTAAGAAGTGTCATAATAGAAAAAGCTGGATACACACTGTCCAAATTGCAGCACATTTTGACATTATGATTTCATCTATCAATATAATAGAAGCCAAAAAATTAGGACGTTTCAATTTGTAGATAATCAGGCAGGCTCTTGCACTACATGGTTTGGGGAATTTATACAGAAATATAAACACAAAAGAAGGATAGTGTGTAAGGGTTTTGCAAAGTCAGGAGCTAGGTGTGTATGGGCCCAGTATAGCATGCTGGGGAGGTTAGTGAAGGAAAATATGCATGTAGACCAAAAAGGGAGCAGGAAAAGCTTACAGCAAGAGGACATTCACATCAGCATATTACAATATTGAGAATTATGTAATCAACAAATTTATACACTACATTAGCAAACATAAATACGTAGAATGTGATCCTAAAGGTAAAAACTTACCCTAATATAGTCCTTCTGCAGGACTTGAATAATGGCTGAGCAGGTCTCTGGAATAATGATTCTCAGAGCTTGGAGTGAGATCCCAGTCATAAACTTGAGGTCCTGGAGACTTCTCAGACGTCACCAAGTACCGCTAGGTGGCTATGAGCCTTTGCTCTGGAGTGATGGAAAGCCTCATGCATGTGTCCTACTTCTTAATATAGTGGTCACCAATGCCAAGAGTTGGTGAAAGCAGGGGCCCGTCATCTGGAGATAATTTCCAAAAATCATTCGGATTATTCTCCTGGAGCTCCCACAGCAATGGTATATGACATAATTGGTCGCGATTAAGCAAACAATTTTTGGTCCAAGAACTCCTCCTCCTCCTGTTCCTGGACTGGAGTTGGGTCAAAGCAATAACTCCTAGCCCAAGAATAACACATTCTCTCCTCCGATTATGCAACATGGCTGGTTGACGAATGGCTGTTCAGAAACTAACTGAAAAGCACGAACTGAAAAGTGCAAATCAACACTCATCAAAATTCTATTAACACAAAATTAACAGAAGGAGCCCAAAGGGTGGAGCTTGAGAAATGAACTTCCTCTTTATAGTCTTGTAGTACATCTAGTACATCACTACGTTCGTGTTGTTGACCGACAATTTGTATACTGTTAGTATCTAAGACAAGATCCTAGCAAGATCCTGGCACATGCCCTTTTGACAAAAATCAGACGCTCGGTTGGCCAAAAATCGTACCGTGTGTACGAGGCTTAGGAGTTTCAATTTGTATGCAATCAGGCAGGCCTTTGCACTACATGGTTTTGGTAAATCTGAAGACAAAAATATGCAGAAAATCGAATAGTGTGTATGGGGCCTTAGACATGGGCGTGACTGTTCCCTCCTCCTGGATCATTATTCTCAAAAAGAATACCACGAGACAGGAGGATGATCTCATACATACCAAACTGAACAAATTTCACAGAGATCTAGGGGATTACACTAATGATAGGGTATTCTCATGGAAAAAGAAGGATCAGTTACGTCCTGTGCCACCTTATTTTTCATCCTGTCATATTCCATCAGTACTACCACCTATGTCTATTACTTCTCGATCATTAGCTGCTAAGCCTCATATGAAGTTAATGCCACCTCCTCCTCCCTCTATATCCCCTAAAAAAACCTCCAATAAATTACTTAATGATCTAACCACATTTTTAATAGAGGTACCAATGTCGCAGCTTCATCTTCACAGACTGCACATCCAGTACATTTCTCAATGATCGTTTCCCTCCCCCTATCACAAATCTGATATATAAGAAGTCTTATGCCCTGTACACACGACCGGTTTTGCCGTCGGAATAAACTCCGAAGGGTTCTCCGACAGAACTCCAATGGAATTCCATTCAAGCGGTCTTGCCTACACACGGTCAAACCAAAGTCTGACCAAAGTCTGACTGTCCAGAATGCAGTGACGTACAGCACGTACGACGGGACTAGAAAAAGGAAATTCAATAGCCAGTAGCCGATAGCTTCCGTCTCGTACTTGCTTCAGAGCATGCGTCATTTTTGGTCCATTGGAACAGCATATAGACCAGTGGTTTTCTCGATAGCAATTGGTTCCATCGGAAATATTTAGAACTTGTTCCATTTCTAGTGTCCGTCATAATTTTCGAAAAAAAAAGTCAGATGAGGCATACACACAATCAGAATAGACGATGAAAAGATTCCGTCAGACTTTTTCTGTCGGACATTCCGCTCGTGTGTACGTGGCTTTACACTAAAAATAATTTTTCACATGCAAGCCAATAAAAATTCAGACATCTCCAATGTGATAGAGAAACCTTCAACCTTTATGTTAGATATGTCAGAATCCTACTCTGATAATGATTTAATAGACACCTTAGAACAACTATATCATCACCATTCCATTTCAGATCTTGAACTCTTCACTCAACAGTCACACCTTCATAACTCCCCACCTGTTATACACTCCTCCCTTAAGCCCAAATCCATATTCTATCCATATCGGGCTAAAGGTCCATACCTTGAGACCTTTTACAAAATAGCTACTCCGATTTACTCAAATTATGCCAGCATATATCTTCCCATTCCACACCATCAGTTCACCTTCCCCTCTCAGAACATAAAGCATTATTGTCTCTTACCAATAATGACACCATTATCATTAAAAATGCAGACAAGGGGGCGGCATAGTCATCCAGAATCACACTGATTACATTAATGAAGCCAACAAGGTACTTCCAGATTCCATTGCATACCAAAAACTCAGCAAAGATCCTCTGCCTGAGTTCAAGGTAGAGGCACATTGTTTAATTGATGAGGCCGTTCACTCTAACATCATTGACAAGGCAGAGGCATCCTTTCTTAAAAAGGTTTTTTACACCCCTTACTTTTATCACATTCCCAAAGCATCACTTCAGGTTCATTGACATATATTTACAACCTCTAGCACAGAGTCTACAGTCTTATATAAGGGATAGGGATGGGCGAATGGTTCGGCCCGAGCATAGGTTCAGGTCGAACTTTGGTTGTTCGGATGTTCCGCGAACAAGAACGGTGTTCGTGGCAAATTCGAAAGCCGCGGAACACTGTTGAAGTCTATGGGACACTAACATGAAAAACCAAAAGTGCTCATTTTAAAGGCTTCTATGCAAGTTATTGTCATAAAAGTCATAAAAAGTGTTTGGGGACCTGGATCCTGCCCCAGGGGACATGTATCAATGCAAAAAAAAGTTTTTAAAATGGCAGTTTTTCAGGATCAGTGACTTTAATAAAGCTTAAAGTGAAACAATAAAAATGAAATATTCCTTTAAATATTGTACCTGGGGAGTGTCTATAGTATGCTTGTAAAGTGGTGCAGTTTTCCCGTGTTTAGAACAATACCACAGCAAAATGACATTTCTAAATAAAAAAGTCATTTAAAACTGATTGCGGCTGTAATGAATTGTCAGGTCTTGGCAATATAGATAAAACTAATTGAAAAAAACGGCATGGGTTCCCCCACCAGTCCATTACCAGGCCCTTTGGGTCTGGTATGAATATTAAGGGGATACCCCGAACCAAAAATTATAAAAAAAATTGCATGGGGGTTCCCCCAAAATTCATACCAGGTCCTTCAGGTCTGGTATGGAAATTAAGGGGGAACCCTGCACCAAATTTTTTTTAAAAATGGCGTAGGGGTCCCCCCAAAATCCATACCCGACCTTTCGGGTCGGGTATGGATTTTAAGGGGAACCCTGCGCCAAAATTAAAAAAATGGCGTAGGGCCCCCAAAATCCATACCAGACCCTTATCCAAGCACGCAACCTGGCAGGCTGCAGGAAAAGAGGGGGGGACGAGAGAGCGCCCTCAACATGGGGAGGGTGCTTTGGAGTAGCCCCCAAAGCACCTTGTCCCCATGTTGATGGGGACAAGGGCCTCATCCCCACAGCCCTTGCCTGGTTGTTGTGGAGTTATGTGGGCGAGGGGCTTATCGGAATCTGGAAGCCCCCTTTAACAAGAGGACCCCCATATCCCGGCCCCCCATGTGAATTGGTAATTGTACCCCTACCATTTCACCAAAAAAAGTGTCAAAAACAATAAAAAAGACAGGAGACACTTTGGGACAAGTTCTTTATTAAAAAATAAAAAAATAAATGTCCATTCATCTTCTATTACGCCGCCCGACTAACTGGAAAAAGAAGAAAAAAAATAAAACACAACAGCTCCACCTCCATGAGAGGCTACCGCCGAGTGACGCTTCTTCTCGCTTTGACAGCTGTTACATAGCTGAGGGCAGGGCCACTCGGTGACGTAAACGGATAACCCCATCCCCTCCTCTGGTGCTTTGTGATGTCAGAGGAAGGCAGGGTCAACCATTTATGTCACAGAGTGGCCCCGCCCTCAGCTAAATAACAGCTGTCAAAGTGAGAAGAAGCGTCACTCAGCGGAAGCCTCCCATGGAGGCGGGGGTGTTGCTTTTTTTTCTTTTTACGGTTCGTCGGGCGGCATGATAGAAGATGAATGGACATCATGGAACATTTTTATTTTTTAATTTTTTAATAATGGACTTGTCCCAAAGTATCTCCTGTCTTTTTTACTATTTTGACACTTTTTTGTGAAATGGTAGGGGTACAATGTACCTGTTACCAATTCATATGGGGGGGCGGTGATCTGAGGGTCCCCTTGTTAATGGGGGCTTCCAGATTCCGATAAGCCCCCACCCGCATACCCCCTCAACCACCAGGCAAGGGTTGTGGGGATGAGGCCCTTGCCCCCATCAACATGGGGACAAGGTGCTTTGGGGGGCTACTCCAAAGCACCCTCCCCATGTTGAGGGCATGTGGCCTGGTACGGTTCAGGAGGGGGGCGCTCTCTCATCCCCCCTCTTTTCCTGCAGCCTGCCAGGTTGCATGCTTGGATAATGGTCTGGCATGGATTTTGGGGGGGCCCTACGCCATTTTTTTTTATATTTTCATGTAGGGTTCTCCTTACAATCCATACCAGACCTGAAGGGTCTGGTATGGATTTTAGAAATGTAATTTTGCTGTGGTACTGTTCTAAACACGGGAAAACTGCACCACTTTATAGGCATACTATAGACAACCCCCAGGCATGATATTTAAAGGAATATTTCATTTTTATTGTTTAACTTTAAACATTATTAAAATCACTGCTCCCAAAAAAATAGCCGTTTTTTAAAACTTTTTTTTTGCATTGATACATGTCCCCTGGGGCAGGACCCGGGTCCCCAAACACTTTTTATGACAATAACTTGCATATAACCTTTAAAATTAGCAATTTTTGCTTTTTCATGTTCGTGTCCCATAGACTTTAATGGTGCTCGCGTGTTTCATCCAAAATATTTGTCTGTTCGCATGTTCTGGTGCGAACCCAACCCGTTGTTGTTCGGCTCATCCTTAATCAGGGATGGCACACATGTTTTAGAACAACTACAAGCCTGAAAATGGGAACAAAATTACATCTGGATGTCTCTGGACGTTAACTCTTTATACACATCCATTCCTCACCAGTTTGGCCTCACAGCCTTAGAACACTTCTTGTCACAGGACCCTTACATGAGCCACGGCCAAATCCAATTCATTCTGGAAGCAACTACATTTTGTTTAACCCACAATTATTTAATTTCAACAACCGATTCTTCCTACGCTAATTTTGCACCATCATATGCCAACTTGGCTATGGGGCTGTGGGAGACCCAATACATTTGGCATAATAATCCTTTTTCCAAAAACCTTATCTTTTTCAGTCACTACATCGATGATATCCTAATCATCTGGGATGGGCCTAATGAACCCATTATAGAGTTTGTTGCACATTGCAAAAACAATCCACATGGGCTTTCCTTTAGACATGTCACAGACTCACACAAGTTGGCTTTCCTCGATTTAGAACTATACTACATTTGAGATACTACACACTCCATAAATTACTGTAAGCCCACAGTAGGCAATTCTCTTTTGCATTAAAAGAGCTACCACTACCACGAATGGACCGACAATATTCCCAAAGGCCAGTTTTATCGACTCAGACGTAACTGTACAAAACTGAAGATTTTATAGAACAGAGTGTCATCTTGAAAAATAAGCTACAGGGAAAAGGGTACCCCGACTCCCTGATACAAAAAGCATATTCACATTACCTAGTTGACCAACCGTCTAAAAAAGATAAAGAGCCTTTTGATCACACAATTCGTTTCACCACCCAATACCATACAGAACACAAAAAAAGGAACAAATTCTCCAAAAACATTGGAACATATTATTGGAAGATCCTCATCTTCAACCTCTTCTCCCAGAACATCCATGAGTGACGTACAGGAAAGCAGCTAATCTTAAAAACAAAATAGCCCCAAGCAAATTCAAACACGAGCATTGCATTCCCTCTACTCAACTCTGCCTCATTCCCATTGTTGGCATGTGTAGGTGCAACAAACCCCTGTGCAAAACTTGTGCATTCATCAAACATGGGAAAAAAGAGTTTGTTGCAAAAGGAAAATCTTATAAGTTTGGTGAGTTTTACAACTGCTCTTCTGACTATGTAGTATATTGCTTAAGTTACCCCTGCAATTTATTATACATAGGACGTACTATTCGTCCACTCAGAGAAAGATTTGGAGAACATCGTAGGTAGGTAGACACAAGCATTGACAAACACAGCATTCCTTGCCACTTTGCCAAATACCATCAGGAATCATCTGTAGGTCTAGAGGTGTGGATAGTAGAACAGATTTCCAAAAACCTCTCTGAAACTGAAAGATTTCACAGGCTTTGCGAACGTGAGACTTTCTGGATCTATTCTCTAAATACCCTCTCACCTGGTGGCTTGAATGAAGAAGTAGCGGTGTCCACTATTTTATAACATCATAATATTAACCCCCCCCCTTTTTTTCAGCAGAACATCATAGTCTATCATGTGATCCATGAGCATTACATATATTGGGGTGGGTGGGATTCCCAGACCAGTAAGTAAATGTATCTGACATTGGTACCATGATGTATATTTTTTAAGACATATCTTCCCTATCTAATCCTATCTAATCGCTCACAATAATATATACGTGTATAGTCTAATTCTACACTGCGGAACACCATCCCATGTTCTGCATCTATGAGTTGCTATATACACATCTTATATAATCTAACATGTCATTGTTTTTTTCCCCTTTTTATGTCATACACTCTGCCATTTTACTCCTATTAATGAGACCCCTGCTCCTATCCTGTGGAATACTGTCCACAATTTTAATACATTTTTATATAAAATCTTCTAATTTTTTATCAGACAATATCTGGTTATAGCCCATTTACATAATAAAGGTTACATAAACATAACCAATGATGACATATTAATACTGTATATAATGGTATTTCAGATATACCTAATTCCAATCTAAAAGCCCCCCCCCTTCTTTTCCTAACATTTACTACATATTGCTAGTGTGATATAATTTCCAAGTGCAAATATAATAAAAGTGTACACTGCGCTAAATTGAAAAAATATATGGTGCGGAGCAGCTACTTACAAGGTGACAACAACCAAAGAAACATGTGAAAATGAAATAAAAAGTAGCGCATAAATGGTGCCAAAAGTCTTCAATCAAGAAAACAAAAAATCAAGTCTTCAATCAAGAAAGAAAAACAAAAAACAAAAAAACAAAAAAAACAAATGTCCACAAATAATAAACATAACAGTGAAAAAAACTTGTAAGTCTCTCAATAAAGGTGAATAAAATCCTGTCGGTGAGTGGGAAACAAATGACATGGAATGTCCCACTGAAAACCATGCATGGATGCAGGGAGACAGAAGTTAAAATGCAGGTGAATCAACAAATCATCCCCAAGTTGTATCTCTCAACAACATGCGACTTGGTAAAGGTGGTGTGTAAGAAACTCTTACCAGATATGATGGACTCCCTTGTCAGCGACAGGGAGTCACTCGAGCGGGTTGCCTCTCAGGGCCAGTGAACGGACATCACAGCTCTGCGAACCTTCTGGGTCAAACTCTGCGCGGATCTCCCGGGGTCGCCAGGTGGGTCCTCCCAAAGGATGGCCAAGGTGCGGATCAGAGGGAACAATGCGTCACGTACAAAGGCTGGAGTGAAGGCTGGTTGAATCTCTCAGTAAGTATGTGGAGAAAAAATAAACAAGCTCCACATAGTGTAGATGAGCAAAAATAGGATTTTTATTGCTAAAAACGCCAGGTAACAATAAAATGTGATCACAGAGTATAAAATTAAAAATGGGCAACAAGGAGGATGCTGGAAGCTGTCCAGGGCATTGGCCTGCATTTCTTCCATAAGCATAATATTGTTTACCTCACTAACCCATATTATTACTATTAGAGAAGGGGGTGTAGTGGTTTTCCAGTGCCTGGGTATGAGTTGCCTTCCTGCACTGATGAAAAACTTCAGTAGACTATTTTTTTGTGACTTGATGGTCCCGGGTAATATGGAGAGGAGGGCAATGGAGGGTGATGGCATTAGAGGTTTGTCGTACATGTCTGTATAGATCTGGAAGATTTGTGTTCAAAATGGGAGAAGCACGTCACATTCCCACCAGATATGGATGTATGTACCTTTCATTGAGTTGCATCTCCAGCACGTATCTGAATTAGACGGGAACATGACCCTGAGGGTTGCTGGAACCCGATACCACCTTGAAAAGAGTTTATATTTTTTTCCTGCGTATAGCTCGAGATGGAGGTCTTATTCGTGAAAAAAAAGGCTTTACTCCATTCTGCCTCAGTTATTTCTTTCCTAACCTCCGCTGACATTTTGTAGTATAGTTAGGTAGGGCTCCATGGGTGTGCTCTAGGATTAGTTTGTATATAAGTCATAAGGTGTGTCATGGAGTCTCAGGAAGTATGCATAGTTGTTCAAACCCAGTCAGGGGCCTATGAATTTGTTTAGAGTCGTGGATTTTTTTGCAATAAGAATTCAGGTGTCCACGAGTGAGCCATGTCACCTTGGAATTAACGTCTGTTGGAGTAGATATGAAAGTGCCTAGGGTGATGTCGACAAATTGCCATGCCGTGGGCCAGAGGTCTCTATTGTAGTTGTCTATAGAGTGGGATGAGTGGCCTTCCGGAAAATTTGGGTTGTCAAATAAAGGGGTGAGGGGGCTAGGTCCAGATGATAATGAATGGTTATCTCTCCTATGGTACCAGATCGCCAGGGCGTCCCTAGTAAGGGGGGACAATGTTAAAAGTGATTTAAACGACTGATTGTAGCCCCAGAGAAGCGCTAGTAGGTCATGTGTAGATAGGTCTTGTTCCACGAGCGTGGAAGCTTTGGTCATAGGGCGGGGGAACCACTCAAGGATCCGGGATATAACTGCCGACGTATGATATAGCTCAAAATCAGGTAGGCCTAGCCCGCCTTTTTTAATAGGAGAACATAATAGTTTGTGTCTCAGCCTCAGGTGGCTTCCCCGCCATACAAATCGGATAACCATAGATCGAAGGGAGAGGAAGAAGGCCGAAGGAAGGGCGATGGGAAGGGCCTGGAATAAATATAGTAGTTTGGGGAGTATATCCATTTTTAATGTGTTAATACGCCCTACCCAGGACACAGATGAGTCCAGTCGTTCTTCCGTCAAGTGTCTACGTTTTTAGAGTAGAGGGCTGAAGTTCAGGGGGTAAATATCTGAAGTTTGTTTCGGTATGGCGGTACCTAGATAAGAGATAGAGTTCAGTCGCCATTGAAATGCAAAGTTGGATTGGAGGGAAGAGAGTGTAGATTGTGATAGAGAAAGATTTAGGGCCTCCGTTTTAGAAATGTTTAATTTGTAATTACTAAAACGACCGAATCTGTCTATCTCCGCCAGTATAGAGGGTATGGTAATGTGAGGTTTGGTTACGTAGAGGAGTAGATCGTTTGCATATAGGGAGAGTTTACAACGAGATGAGGGGGTCTGTATGCCCTGTATGTTAGGATTCGATCTGATGGCTTGGGCCAGATGTTCAATTACCAGGGCGAACAGGAGAGGGGACAGCCCTGCCTAGTGCCGTTAGTGATCGTAAATTTTTCTGATAGAGTACCATTTACCAGAACCGTGGCAGAGGGTGTGGAGTAGAGCGACATAATGCGTGTCAACATTCTCGGACCTAGACCTAGCTGGGAAAGTGTGGATTGGAGAAAATACCAGCTGACCCTATCAAAGGCCTTCTCTGCATCACAGGACAGGAGGCAGGCCGTTATATGATGGCGTTGAGCATAGGTGATTGAGTGTATGGTCTTGGTGGTGTTGTCTCTGGCCTCTCGACCAGGGACAAAACCTACCTGGTCTTTGTGTATTATTTTCGGAAGCAAAGGGGAGATACGGTTAGCGAGGATCTTATCGTATAATTTTAGATCGATATTTAGAAGGGATATCGGTCTGTAGTTGGGACATGTGGATGGGTCTTTTCCAGATTTGGGAATGACTACTATTTGGGCTTGAAGTATGGAAGAGGAAAGGGCGACGTTCTCATCAATTGCATTAAAAGCCTTCGCTAGCAGTGGGGAGAGTTGTGATGCAAAAAGTTTGTAAAAACGGGAAGAGAACCCGTCTGGACCTGGGCTCTTTCCATTTTTGAGATTTTTTATGGCGGATAGGAATTCCATTTCAGACAGAGAGGCCTCCAGATCCTCCGTATCAGATAACAGAAGAGGTGGAAGTGCCGTCTCCTGAATATAGGAGGGTAGATCCTGCGAGGTAGGTATAGTTGACGGGGTCTGGGGGATGAGATTGTATAGGGTAGAGTAATACTGGTGGAATTCTTCGGCTATCGCGGGATAGGCCATCTGGTTTGGCGTGTTTGGAGGGTATTTGCAAGGTGTCTGCCACATTTGTTGGTTTGGAAGTAGTAAGTGAATCGGCCTTTGTCTCGGGCTATTAGAGATCTCTCAGCAAAGATAAGCAGGAGGTCTCTTCTCGCATTGGTGAGTTCTAGAAGAGTCGAATTAATAGGGTTTTTTTTATGTGATTCTTCCAGGTTGGCAATGGTGGTGAGAAGACGTGTCGTATCTGCGATGCGGGCACGCTTCAATCGGGCGCCGTGTTGAATACGTTTGCCCCTAAGTACGCATTTGAGTGCTTCCCATTTCGTAAACGTGTTAGTTGGGTCTTGGGCATGGTCCGAAACAAAGTGTTTAATGGTCTGTATAATGTCCTGAGAGCATACTGAGTCAGTTAATAGGTTATCGTTTAGTCTCCAAGAAGAGTTTTGTTTACGTTTAGGAATACGTCCTAAGCTTATGTGTATAGGGGCGTGGTCTGACCAAAGAGTAAGACCAATGGAGACGGAAGGTGAAAAATCTAAAAGAGATTGGGAAATAAGGAGGTAATCCAGTCTACTGTAAGAGGTATGTGCGGGGGAATAAAAATGTAGTCTTTAGTGGTAGGATGTAGCCTCCTCCATACATCCACAAGGGATAAGTCAGATAGGAGTGTTCTCATTTTGGTCAGGGAGGTTGGGGAAATCGAGGACTTACCAGTCGAAGAGTCAAGACGAGATATCAAGGTGGCATTGAGGTCCCCTTCCAGGATCATGTTGATTGTGCAGAATCTTTTCAGACGAGAGATCACAGAAGAGAGTAATTGTTGTTGGTTCTGGTTAGGAGAGTATATGTTAATTACAGTGTAAATTACATTCAAGTAAGACAGTTTAAGAAAGATATACCTGCCTAGCGGGTCAATATAAGTATCAAGGACGTCTGGAGTAAAAGATGTGTGGAATGCTATAGAGACCCCTTTAGATTTTGCAGAGGGATTGGTACTATGAAACCAGACGGGGTATTGTTTATGAAGAAATTGTGGGAGTTTATCTGTTCTAAAGTGGGTTTCCTGCAAAAGAAGGATTTGTGTCTGCAATTTGTGAAAATGATATAGTATTTGCCGTCTCTTCTCTGGGATGTTGAGACCTCTGCAGTTTAATGAGGAGACTTTTAAGGTGGTTTGTGCTGCCATATTAAAACAACTTTATTTGGCATATGTGAATAGACAAAGGGGAGGCTCGCTGTCTCAAAGGAATAGGTGGAGGGAAAGAAGGAGGGAGAGGAGGGACATCTAGTGGTGAATTGAGAGAAGTAAAGTACTTGAAGTAATGCGAAAAGAAAAACAGAAGGGAAGAAGAGAGAACAAGGCCGGAACAGCCTCACTACTAGTGTTGTGAGCAACATTTCAGCTAAAACCTCTATGGGTGCTGAAGAACCTAAGTGGGGGAACAGCGGTCAATGCACAGAGGAGCCCGCACACGCCGGGCAGTAACTATTGAAAAAACAAAATCTGAAAACGATAAACATAACATTGTAGTTGTAAACGTATAAAATCTAAGAAACGGGACTTTGGGGGCACAACAGTATTAAACTACGAAAAAGTATTGTTTGGAATTTGTATTATTAAAGTACAAAAAGACAAAGAACAAACATAAAAGTTTAAAAACAAATCAAACTAGACATAAAACCTAGTTATGTACACCATAGGGATCCTATCCTGCAAGCTTGTATGAGATTTAAAGGAGTTATAGATACATAATCCGGGCACTTATTCCAAATGAAGGAGAATATACTTCCCCAAGCATGAAGCGGTGGACATATATAGAGCTATAATAGACACGATGCTGTAGGTCTGGTGATCCAAGGTGAGATGCTCTCTAATTGCTCAACATGTTTCACGTTGACAAAGAACGCTTCTTCAGGAGCTAGAGATTCTATTAAAAATACATAAAAAGGACAACAAGCTATCACAATAGCAGAATATAATAGTCAAAGAATAAGTTTCATACAGGTAGAAGGTATACATGTATAGAAATCACAATATTGGAATTGCAACCACCCCCAAGTATAATGATCTGTGGGAAATGCCCTATAAAAGGTTATAGTCTCCAAAAGAAGAAAAGCACGACCAGGTGGTCAGGGTCAGTGTCAGGAGACTAGTAGACCAGACTGTGTGGACTGCACAGAGGAGACCAGAAACACATGTAAGTGAAATGGTGTTTATTAACAAGTGATAAGTGACAGGAACAAACAGTGCAAAAAACCACACAACAACCCACTACAAACAACAATGTATATATATATATATATAAGTAAAGGGAGATACCGTAATCATAAACAAGCCAAGCCAAGGTCATACACTGGGAAGTCAGCAGAAGGGTAAGGACGGGAACCTGAACAGGACAAGGAGAGGATGGATGGATGGGGTTCAGGGCAGGGATCCAAGGGAGCCAGGAACAGAAGGGACAGGACTAGGAAGGCCTCAGGATAGGGATGGGATCAAATCAGGACAAGGCGGATAGCAGGCTCAAAGTCAAACAGGCAGCAGGGTCAGAACGCAGGGAGAGAGAAAGATACCAAGGCGAGCCCATGAGGGCTTGCCGGGTATTTGTAAGGCTGTGGTGATTGACCTCACGTTACAGCTGAGCGCAGTGTGAGCTGTTTGCTCCACACTGCCAGAGTGCACCCGCTGGTTGACGCCGGTACTACGGCCCGAGGATGCAACAGTGCCACCAGCAGGAAAGACCTCCTACTGCAGGTCCTAGGTGTAGGAAGACACCTGCTGATGGACACTGGTACTGCGATCCAAGGGAGCGATAGCGCCACCAACGGGTAGACCTTCTCATGACAGTACCCCCCCCTAAAGGAGCGGCCTCCGGACGCTCCAACAAGGTGTATCTGTTCAAAGTTCATGACCCTCAACTGGACAGATGAGGGCACATCAGGCCGGGCATCGGGTACATCAACCTGGACAGTGGGTACTGCTAGCATGTCAGAGTCATTAAGCTGGGCAGCAGACGACAGGAACCACTTGAGCTGGGCAGCAGACGACAGGAACCACTTGAGCTGGGCAGCAGACGACAGGAACCACTTGAGCTGGGCAGCAGACGACAGGAACCACTTGAGCTGGGCAGCAGACGACAGGAACCACTTGAGCTGGGCAGCAGACGACAGGAACCACTTGAGCTGGGCAGCAGACGACAGGAACCACTTGAGCTGGGCAGCAGACGACAGGAACCACTTGAGCTGGGCAGCAAACGACAGGAACCACTTGAGCTGGGCAGCAAACGACAGGAACCACTTGAGCTGGGCAGCAGACGACAGGAACCACTTGAGCTGGGCAGCAGACGACAGGAAACACTTGAGCTGGGCAGCAGACGACAGGAAACACTTGAGCTGGGCAGCAGACGACAGGAAACACTTGAGCTGGGCAGCAGACGACAGGAAACACTTGAGCTGGGCAGCAGACGACAGGAAACACTTGAGCTGGGCAGCAGACGACAGGAACCACTTGAGCTGGGCAGCAGACGGCAGGAACCACTTGAGCTGGGCAGCAGACGGCAGGAACCACTTGAGCTGGGCAGCAGACGGCAGGAACCACTTGAGCTGGGCAGCAGACGACAGGAAACACTTGAGCTGGGCAGCAGACGACAGGAAACACTTGAGCTGGGCAGCAGACGACAGGAAACACTTGAGCTGGGCAGCAGACGACAGGAAACACTTGAGCTGGGCAGCAGACGACAGGAACCACTTGAGCTGGGCAGCAGACGGCAGGAACCACTTGAGCTGGGCAGCAGATGGCAGGAACCACTTGAGCTGGGCAGCAGACGGCAGGAACCACTTGAGCTGGGCAGCAGACGACAGGAACCACTTGAGCTGGGCAGCAGACGGCAGGAACCACTTGAGCTGGGCAGCAGATGGCAGGAACCACTTGAGCTGGGCAGCAGACGGCAGGAACCACTTGAGCTGGGCAGCAGACGGCAGGAACCACCTGAGCTGGGCAGCAAACGACAGGAACCACTTGAGCTGGGCAGCAAACGACAGGAACCACTTGAGCTGGGCAGCAGATGACAGGAACCACTTGAGCTGGAGGGCAGACACCCGAACATCAGGCTGGAGGGCTGGAACATCAGACTGGAAAGCTGGAACATCAGACTTGGAAGCTGGCACATCAGACTGAGAAGCTGGCACATCAGACTGAGAAGCTGGCACATCAGACTGAGAAGCAATCTTCGAGGCATCAGGCTGAAAGGCAAGTTGCAAGACATCAGGCTGGGAAGCTGGGACAGCAAACTGGGAAGCTGGCACATCAATCTGGGAAGCTGGCACATCAATCTGGGAAGCTGGCACATCAATCTGGGAAGCTGGCACATCAATCTGGGAAGCTGGCACATCAATCTGGGAAGCTGGCACATCAGACTGGGAAGCTGGCACATCAGACTGGGAAGCTGGCACATCAGACTGGGAAGCTGGCACATCAGACTGGGAAGCTGGCACATCAGACTGGCAGGTAGGCATCAAGACATCAGGCTGGAAGACAAGCTGCAAGGCATCAGGCTGGGAAGCTGGCACATCAATCTGGGAAGCTGGCACATCAATCTGGGAAGCTGGCACATCAATCTGGGAAGCTGGCACATCAGACTGGGAAGCTGGCACATCAGACTGGGAAGCTGGCACATCAGACTGGCAGGTAGGCATCAAGACATCAGGCTGGAAGACAAGCTGCAAGGCATCAGGCTGGGAAGCTGGCACATCAATCTGGGAAGCTGGCACATCAATCTGGGAAGCTGGCACATCAATCTGGGAAGCTGGCACATCAATCTGGGAAGCTGGCACATCGGACTGGGAAGCTGGCACATCAGACTGGTAGGTGGGCATCAAGACATCAGGCTGGAAGACAAGCTGCAAGGCATCAGGCTGGGAAGCTGGTACAGCAAACTGGGAAGTTGGCACATCAATCTGGGAAACTGGCACATCAATCTGGGAAACTGGCACATCAATCTGGGAAACTGGCACATCAATCTGGGAAGCTGGCACATCAATCTGGGAAGCCGGCACACCAATCTGGAAAGCTGGCACATCAATCTGGAAAGCTGGCACATCAATCTGGAAAGCTGGCACATCAGACTGGTAGGTAGGCATCAAGACATCAGGCTGGAAGGCAAGCTGCAAGACATCCGGCTGGAAGGCAGGGACATCGAGCTGGAAGGCAGGCATCGGGACGACAGACTGGGAGGCAGGCACATCAGACTGTAAAGCTGGAACGTCAGACTGCAAAGCTGGAACATCAGACTGCAAAGCTGGAACATCAGACTGGAAGGCTGGAACATCAGACTGCAAAGCTGGAACGTCAGACTGCAGAGCTGGAACGTCAGACTGCAGAGCTGGAACAGCAGACTGCAGAGCTGGAACAGCAGACTGGAAGGCTGGAACAGCAGACTGCAAAGCTGGAACAGCAGACTGCAAAGCTGGAACAGCAGACTGGAAGGCTGGAACAGCAGACTGGAAGGCTGGAACAGCAGACTGGAAGGCTGGAACAGCAGACTGCAAAGCTGGAACAGCAGACTGGAAGGCTGGAACATCAGACTGGAAGGCTGGAACATCAGACTGCAAAGCTGGAACAGCAGACTGGAAGGCTGGAACATCAGACTGGAAGGCTGGAACATCAGACTGCAAAGCTGGAACAGCAGACTGGAAGGCTGGAACAGCAGACTGGAAGGCTGGAACAGCAGACTGCAAAGCTGGAACAGCAGACTGGAAGGCTGGAACATCAGACTGGAAGGCTGGAACATCAGACTGGCGAGCTGGAACGTCAGACTGCAAAGCTGGAACAGGTTGGGTTACTGGCAAGATGGTGTGGGTTGGGAAGAATTTTTGCTTCTTCTTTGGTTTAGCCCGTGCAGTTTTGTATGTAGGTGCAGGGCTGTAAGCAAAGAAAGTAGCTGGATCGAAGGAAGACCAAGGAACTGTAGCTAGAGAGGGGTTTTGTGGGACTGTTACAGGTGGAGGAGAAGAGACAGGTGAATTGAAAGCAGGATAGGTGCGACACTTGGAGACTGGGTGATAGTATTTGGTAGGGAACTGATTAAACTGGGTTGTAGCTGAGGTTGCCATAGGTGACGGGGAGATAGATCTTTTGGAAGGCAGATGATTAATGGCAGGGCTGGAATGTTGTGGCTTAGCTAAAGATAGGAGATCTGACCATGCCTGCAGCAAAGGTTGAACAAACGCTGATTTACATACAGCCTGACTAACCAGAGATTGTACTGAATAAATGCAATCGGATAACACCTGCTGGGAACAAGCGGAATAATGTTCATCAAAGTAAGCCGGATCATCCTCTAACAACCATACCAGGGATTCCACCTGGTCACAACTGAAAGGAGGGGAGAAATCGTCACTACCTTCGGGAATGCATGATGAGGCTGACTTTGTACATAATTGGATCAAAGGCAGAACATCCTCAAATAACACATGACCTTGATCTACAAGTAAATGGGCGGTTTGTATTGTTTCCAGCAGTTGGTCTCGGGTCCAATCTTTAAGAGTCTGACAACAATATTCATTATCCTCTGCCGCCAGCAGAGAATAATAGACAATTTCATCAAAGTCCATTTTGCGCGCCCACCGTAACAGGACGGTTTCTCAGTGCAGCCACGTCTGGTCAGGGATGGCCTTGGTATACTGTCAGGAGACTAGTAGACCAGACTGTGTGGACTGCACAGAGGAGACCAGAAACACATGTAAGTGAAATGGTGTTTATTAACAAGTGATAAGTGACAGGAACAAACAGTGCAAAAAACCACACAACAACCCACTACAAACAACAATGTATATATATATATAAGTAAAGGGAGATACCGTAATCATAAACAAGCCAAGCCAAGGTCATACACCGGGAAGTCAGCAGAAGGGTAAGGACGGGAACCTGAACAGGACAAGGAGAGGATGGATGGATGGATGGGGTTCAGGGCAGGGATCCAAGGGAGCCAGGAACAGAAGGGACAGGACTAGGAAGGCCTCAGGATAGGGATGGGATCAAATCAGGACAAGGCGGATAGCAGGCTCAAAGTCAAACAGGCAGCAGGGTCAGAACGCAGGGAGAGAGAAAGATACCAAGGCGAGCCCATGAGGGCTTGCCGGGTATTTGTAAGGCTGTGGTGATTGACCTCACGTTACAGCTGAGCGCAGTGTGAGCTGTTTGCTCCACACTGCCAGAGTGCACCCGCTGGTTGACGCCGGTACTACGGCCCGAGGATGCAACAGTGCCACCAGCAGGAAAGACCTCCTACTGCAGGTCCTAGGTGTAGGAAGACACCTGCTGATGGACACTGGTACTGCGATCCAAGGGAGCGATAGCGCCACCAACGGGTAGACCTTCTCATGACAGTCAGCCAATCAAAGGACATAGAAGGCACTATTCGTATGAAATAAAAGGGGTAAGTGGTAAGGGGTAAATTCCAAATAAAAACTATAAAGTTGTATGGTCGTGTATAATCATAAATTGATTAGACCATGTTACAAATATAAAAAAAAATTATGACAGGGAAAAGGGAGGGGGAGGGGGAAGGGGGGAGAAATCAGAAAAGGAGGGGGGGGAAGGGGGAGGGAGAGAGGGGGAAGGGAAAAGTACAGGTGGGGGAAGGGGGGGCAAGGGAAAGAAAGGGAGGGGGGAAAACTCTACTTTACTCTGTTACGGTTTTCTCTAAAATCCCCCCTCTTTTCCAGATCGATATGTTCCTAAGTTCCCTCCTTTTGAAATGTTTAAATGTTACTTTGATTGCCCATATGTATTGTCTGGTCCTTTCTGGATATCATGACTATGTACATTTGTATTTATGATTGTGTATATACTGTATGTATTTTCTTTTTCCTCCTCCCTGTTGATGATCTTGGGACTGTTCCCTTAGTGTTGGTCTCCCACTGAAATGTTTGGCCCTTGCCCTCGGTGAGTTCCGTTGCCCAATAGAGAAGGTAGGGAAAATACACAAAGGGTCTTAAGTGCCATACATTTCTCTCAAATACATCAAAAACCTTTAGTGCTTGTCTCCGCTGATGCGGAGAAAACATTTGATAGAGTAGATTGGACAAATTTAAAAGCTATGCTACAACATATAGGGATGAGGAAAGGAATGCAGAATTGGATCACAAGTCTATAGTCTGACCCGAGAGCAAAGGTTAAAATAAATATCATCTTCGAGCCCTTCTCCATATGTAATGGAGTACGCCGGGGTGCTCACTCTCGCCCATTAATTTTATACTTACATTGGAGCCCTTCCTAAGGACTATAAGAGCTACTAAAGATATCAGGGGTATCTTAATAAAGGGAGAAGAACAGAAATTGGCTGTGTATGCAGATGATCTGATATTTTTTGTAACTGCTCCAAAGATAACCCTCCCATCATTATTACGGGAGTTGCGTACGTATGGAGGCCTGTCCAATTTTAAGGTAAATTATAGTAAACCAGAAGCGATGGGAGTGGAGTTGAAGGCATCCCTGCAACATCAGTTAACCTCTTACTTTGCCTTCAAATGGACAGACTCACATATATACTATTTAGGGACTAAGTTACCTATTGAATTAAACAGGGTGTTCGAACTCAATTTTGCGCTCCTGGCACGACAGATTAAATTAGACCTACAGGGATAAGGAGGTCTTTACGTGGTTTGGCAGAATTGATATCATAAAAATGAATGTAATGCCAAGATTGTTATACCTGTTCCAGACGCTACCTGTCAGGATCCCCGCAGGATATCTGAGGGATCTGAGAGCGAGGTTTGTAAAATTTATTTGGGTGGGCAAATCAGTAAGAGTGCGTAGAAATATTCTGACATTACCAAAAGAGAGAGGAGGGGTTGGATTCCCAGATCCAGTAGGATATCACAAAGCCTCCCATCTAGTAAGGGTAGTAGACTGGTGTAAGCCCCGCAGAGATAAGCCTTGGATCCATCTGGAACAAGCAGCGATAGCCGTACCACTGGGGGGTCTTGTATGGCTGGTGGAGGCTGATATACCACAGGCTGTGAGGAAACATCCAGCGGTGGGTGCCACTCTTTGAGTTACAAAAAAAATATTTTAAAAAACTGAGATATCGCCATACCCAAGCCCTCTTATCCCAATCTTGGGTACTCCAAGATTTCAGCCAGGTATAGCAGACAAGAGTTTTATTAATTTAAGCAACAGGGAATCAGTAGGCTTTTACATTTTTCGATAAATAATCAGGTGATATCCAGGGAGGAGATTGAACGTGAGTTTTCAATGGATCTAGACCCATATAGGCAGATACAGCTTAATGCTTATCTGCGGTCGATGACATTGACATCAACTGTGGTACGTATATTATCTAAATTTGAGCAAATATGTCTAAACAAGGAACCATACAGACACTTACTTTCAATCCTATACGCTCTGGTGACTGATTTAGATGCCCCACAAGAACTTACCTTTATACAAGCATGGGAGAGGGACCTTGGGGTTACATTCTCCCAGGTACAAAAGAACAGGATTTTATTGTTTGCACATAAAGCGTCATTGTCAACAAGGTATCAAGAAGGTGGATATAAAATTCTAACCAGAACACCAGCAGTACTGCACCGAATATATCCATAGGTACCGAATATTTGCTGGCGATGTCAGAAGTCTGAAGGCAGATTGTTACACATATTCTGGGAATGTGCAGAGTTAAAAGAATTCTGGACGATGGTCTCGAAAACAGTCAAAGAAATTACAGATGTGTCTCTGGGAGAAAATCCCGCAGCCTTTCTATTACATGGTATTCCTCTATCCATTGAAATGTATAAAAACTCTCTCCTGAGACATATGTTGACCGCAGCAAAAGCATGTATTCCGGTTTTGTGGAAAATGAATGTATCTCCAACTAAGGTACAATGGTTTAAGAGAATAAAAGAAATTCAACAAATGGAAAATCTTACGTTAATGCTGAGAGAGCAAGATGAGAAATATCGGGAAATATGGGTTCCTTAGCAATAAATGGGATTCCAGGGGGGGGGGGGTAATTTTATTTTTATTTTTTTCTTCTTGTTTCTCATTTTTTCTGTCTTTTACTTTTTCTAGCTTTACTTTCTAGTTTTTTTTATTTGTGTTATCTTTGCCTTTTGAAGATAACCGGAGTGGATCTGGGTTAAGGAAAAATGACACAAAGGTTGGGTTGGTATAAATAAGATTATTATGAAAGTATGAATAGGTAGGATAAGTTGAAGATTAGGAGTTTGATTAACTGTAATTAATAGGATTCACAACGAGGTTGGGATAAGAAGAAAGAGGGGGAGGGGGAGGAGAGGGGAAGAAGATAAAGAGAGAAGGAAGGTTGTGTTGAACTGATGTATTTGTGAAAATCTTTTTATTACCTTTCTGAAAGAAAATAAAGAATTTATAAAGAAAAAAAAAAAAAAGTAATTTTTTTCCACACGTTTTGGGAAAATGTGGAAAGAAAATCAAAACGTATTATTTTACACAATGTTGTCAATTTATAAGATTCTTCTAACACATAGTATGTACGTAGCAACTACATTCCGCTACTCCTCCTGAGTATTGCGATACCACATGTGTGAGAGTTTTACACAGCCTGGCCACATACAGAGGCCCATCATGCAGGGAGCACCATCAGGCTTTTTCACAGTCTAGCCACATAGAGAGTTCCAATATGCAAGGAGCACCTTTAGGCATTCTAGGAGCATAAATTACATATCTAATTTCCTGACAACCTATCACACTTTTAAAGGCCCTGGAGCACCAGGACAATGAAAATGCCCACAAAATTTCTCCATTTTGGAAAGCAAACACCCCAACATATATTCTATGAGGCATGTGCTGCAGAAAGGTACTAAGGTACTCTGATGGGCTGCAGAGCTGTACGCTCTTATGTCCCGTACACATGGTCGGACATTCATGGGACATTCCGACAACAAAATCCTAGGATTTTTTCCGACGAATGTTGGCTCAAACTTGTTTTGCGTACACACGGTCGCACAAAGTTGTCGGAATTTCCGATCGCCAAGAACGCGGTGACGTAAACCATGTATGAGGAGACTAGAAAAGGTCAGTTCAGAACCAAGCGCGGCACCCTTTGGTCTCCTTTTGCTACGCTCGTGTTAGTAAAAGTTTGGTGAGAGACGATTCACGCTTTTTCAGACTCGTGGCTTTCAGATCATTTTCTGCTGTTCAGTTTGCGCTTGCGGGTTTGTATCTGCTCTTCAGTGCATGCAAGCAAGCTCCGTGTGACTTATTTGAGTCATTGTGTTCTTGTTCGTTCTGAGCAGCCGACCGTTTTCTAGCCATGTTGCGTATACGTATTCCTCGTAGAGTTCTGCTGTGTGGGGGCTTGGTGTTGGTGTCCTGACCTTGACACAAGTCCAGTCCATGAACAGGGTGGGGAGGAGTTCATGGACCAAGAATTGGTTGCTTCAGCGTGACCAGTTCTGTCATATGCCTTTGCTCCGTGAGATCCGTGAGAATAATCCTGATGATTTCAGGAACTTTCTCCGGATGATGGACCCCGTATTTCACTGTTTGTTGGCTTTGCTGACCCCTTATATTAGCAGGCAGGACACCTGCATGAGGCAAGCCATCACTCCGGAGCAGAGGTTGGTTACTACCTTGCGGTATTTGGCGACAGGGAGAAGTCTGCAGGACTTGAAGTTCTCGACAGGCATCTCCCCCCAGGCTCTGGGGATCATCATCCCAGAGACCTGTTCTGCCATCATCCAGGTCCTGCAAAAGGAGTATATTAAGGTAAGATTTTTATCCTTTAACATAACATTTTATTGTATTTAATGTTTGATAATATATTGTATTTCTTTCCTCATTCCCTAATTACCATGATTGTAATATGCTGTGAATGTCCCCTTTGTCCTCATGCATGCTGGATTTTTATTTAATTATTTTTGTTGTCCTTCTTACATATTTGCCTTCACTTACCTCCCCAGCATGGTCTACAGGCCCTATATTCACCTCATGTAGTCACTTAACAATGTATTTTATCAGCTCCATAGTAGAGCTTTACCCCAAACACCCCTAAAATGTTTTTAAATGTGATTTGTAATTTAAATTTAGGCAGAGTGCCAGAGGCTTTTTTGGGGGTCCCCAAATCATTTGGAACCCTCCCTCCCCCCAACTGCTAAGTCAGCTGATACCAATTCTCTATCTATCCTCAATCATCTATCTGCTGACTTTGCCAAACCCATACACACTATACCCATCTCTTTTGTGGTCAGATGTATGGATGAATTCCCCAAAGCATGTAGGGCCTGCCTGTATACTTTCAAATGGTACTGTTTCAAGTTTTTGTATCCTATTATTATGTTGATAGGTAATAGCAGAATGTCCAATTGTGCTCAAATGTGTACAGTGTGTATTTATATCTTTGAATTATGACACTTCTTACCTGTCCAGTGGGCTGCCAAAAGTGTAACTGAGGAGGGGCTGTTCAAAGTAATACACATTATATAGGCATTCATGTCTCAATGAAGTGGAGAGGGTTACCTGTCCAAGAGCTCCCCCCCTATAATGCTAGAAAGGGCCCAGGAGAGGGGGGGATATGATAGGTATACCTTATACTTTGGTGTTTAAAAATTCCTTTTAATAAATGTTATCTTGATTTTGGCCAAGAATGTTTGTGTCTAATCTGCTTTCCATGTTTTAATGTGCAAAAAGACTAATTTTTTTTTGTTTTCCTCAACAGTTTCCTTCCACGCCACAGGAATGGCAGACTGTGGCCTCCCACTTTGCCCAGCGGTGGGACTATTGATGGGAAACACGTCCACATCGTCCCACCACCCAACTCGGGGTCGTACTATTATAATTATAAGGGGTTCAATAGTATTGTGATGTTGGCGGTGGTGTCGGCTAATTATGAGTTCCTGTATGTGGACGTGGGGAAGAATGGCTGGATGTCCGATGGTGGAGTCATCGCCCAGACGGAGTTTTACAGGCAACTCCAGAATGGCAGCTTGGACTTGCCACCTCCAGAGGACAATGTGGAAGGACTCCCATTCTTCTTCATTGCAGATGAAGCTTTTGCACTGGGTGACCATCTTATGTGGCCATTCCCGATGAGGACCCTCACCCCGGACCAGAGGGTTTTTAATTACCGGCTGGCCAGAGCCAGAAGAGTGATGGAGAACACGTTTGGAATCATGGCCAGCCGGTTCCGCCTATTTCTTACACCCATACATATGGCGGAGCACAAACTGAATCACATTATTCTGGCGTGCTGTGTTCTACACAACTTTTTACGGAAACATTCTGCAAACTATGCTGGCTCAGTTGGGCCTGAGGCCAGAATTCAACATGATTCAACCCTGACGGCGCTTGAAAGTGGCCATCCTGGCTTGCCCTCCCTGCCCTCCGGCTAAGATACCTTGGGTTCTTTGCGGATAGGGGGGCTATCAATATGCCAGACAATGTGTGAAACCTTTATTAAATAAAAAGAAAATAAGCAAATCTTTGGTGACATTTACTGCTTGTGTTTGTTTTAGCTGACCCTGACAGAAATGTGGTGAGTCCTGAAAATGGCGTGATTGTGTAACCTTATACAAAGCACTGTTGGGTGTTATTTACTAAAGACAAAGACACTTTGCACTACAAGTGCACTTGAAACTGCACTTGTAGTGCAAAGTGGATTTGCCCTTATGAAATAACACCCATTGTCACAGAAAGCAGCAATTAGAGCACCACAAAAGTGTTGTAGCGTTGAGAAAATTATCCACACATTCTTGATTAACAATCTTTTTAATACCTGCACAATCACATGTGCATTTTGACAAGGTTTTTAAAACAAACCAATATGTTTGTTGTATAACAATTTTTGGGGTGGAATTAGAAAAAGTAGAAATGTCCTTTTAAGATAAAACAGGCATGTTTAAAACCAACAAGAAAGACACAAATCTTGAACTTACAAAGTTCACATTTGGTAGAACTTGAAGGCAATATCAGACATAAGTATTTAGGAACTGTGTTTGATATTGCATTCAGATGGGGTGAAGTCACCCCAGGAAAAGCCACATTTTGAAGATGCACACAAATTTAACAATGTCAACATGTGCTACCTGCCATCACGGGGGATCAAGGGACATGTTTTGGGGGAGCATCCCCTTCCTCTCAGCTACTTTTTTATTAAGGAAGGGGTTGCACCCCCAGAACACGTCCATTGATCTCCCGTGATGGCAGATAGCACATGTTGACACACTGTGTGCCTCTTCAAAATTTGGCTTTTCTACAATTCGACAAAATTTTTTAAAATTGTAGCACGCCATAAATAAGGGCTTTGAAGGGGTTTTAAACTCTCCCCAAAACATCAATGATGTTCTTATTTTTTTTTAATAACATCATTGATGTTTTTCCTGATGTTTTCTAATGCAACATTACACCCCATGATCTCCCCAATCAGGATCTGTGCACTTTCCGAGGTGAAAGGATCAGGATCCACAACATCATGATCACCTAAAAAGATAGAAACAAAAAAAAAACATGTATTATAAATATGCCGGCATCCATCTCTTACCTGAGCCTGTGGTCGCAGACACTCACCTGTTGTGGTGACTAGTTCCACCACATTTTCCTCCTCCTGCTCTTCTTGTCTTTGGGGTATTTCCCCTTCTTCCAGAGGTGGGGGGTCTCTGGTCTCCTCGGATGAGGGGTGCCCTCTGAGTCTTTTCTCCCCATGTGAGAAAAAAATGGTATACTTAGCACACAGATATTTGATGGCAGAACTATAAATATGAAACATTGCTTTGAAGTGGGGTACAATTGTCTGGTTTGGCAGAGTTCCAAGATGTAGAATTTTTGGGGTCCTTTGTCAAACTTCAAAACTTTACCTGTTTTGTCCAAGCTTCACAGATGGAGAAACCCCTATAGTATACACTAGAGCACCTGTGTGGACTCCCTAATAAAAAGGGTGTTCTGGTGTCCCACACTAGTGCTCCAGTGTCCAGATGTGTAAACAGCTGCTGAGTGTCCTCTCCTTACATAGAATCTAGTTTGCATTTCATTCTAGTAACAAACCCATCTACACAACCAACTTATTTTCATACAAGTAGGCCCTAAAAAATGTGGTCAAATGCATATGGCCAAAACAATGGTGTTTTATAGGCCGAAATAAAAATGTTTGCTACGAACGAATAATGTGCCCATGAACATGAAAGTTGCCATTTTAAACTGTACAACAGTTCAGAAAAGCACATGGATCAGCACGAACGTAATAAACACATAAAGAATAGGAACACAGCACAACTACTTACTTTTTTGCAGCACTCTCTGGATCTTTCTGTACTGCTCGTGCTCTCTTAATTTGAGGTCCGACCACCGCTTCCTGAGCCGATCTTTCGATCGACGTACCCCGAAATTCCATTGCAGACTCTTGACCACTTTCGCCATGATCTTGGCCTTTCTGACATTGGGGTAAGGTCCATACTTCCCATCATAGTCCGCCCTCTTCAGGATGTCGACCATCTCCAACATCTCCCCAAAGGACATATTTGATGCCTTAAATCTTCTCCTTCTGGATCCAAACATTTCTAGCTCCGGGCTTTCCTCCCCCTCCTCCTCGTTGCTATAATTAGCATGCACCTGCTCTGACACCACCATGTGCTCTTC
Source organism: Lithobates clamitans (assembly GCA_037952925.1). Lineage (NCBI taxonomy): Eukaryota > Metazoa > Chordata > Amphibia > Anura > Ranidae > Lithobates > Lithobates clamitans. Next base: position 8,726,560 of record JBBGZY010000056.1, on the reverse strand, counting down.
CCCCGCTGCGCCGAACGAAAAGGGGCGGGGAATAGACTAGAAAGAACCTCAGGGGCGGGCGGAGTTACACACATGCGCAGTGTGTATAAAGCATAACACGCGTGCGTAGTACTACGATCTGTGAGCAGAGGAAGGAGTATCGGAGGCGCAGACCGTGATAACGAAGATAAGAGCCAAACTTGGGCCTATACTGCTTCTAGATTGAGGCCTATATTGTAACAAGATTAGGAGAGTTTTGCCTGACATTAGGGTTTGTCTTGTGTTGTGTCTTGCAGTGAAAATTGATATCTTGAAAGATAACAACTTTTTGGCAATCTTCATTGATATGTTCAGGGATCTGCCTTGTCTGTGGCAGATAAACCACCCACATTATAAGAACCAAACAAAGAGGAAGGCAGCACTGGATTAATTGCTGGAATTTGTGAAGACAGCAATCCCCGCAGCAGACATCACCTATTTGAAGATCCTAATTGGTGGCCCGAGGAGCATTTATCTAAGGGAGTACAAGAAGGTCCAGGATTCCCAGAGATCCAGAGCTGCAGATGACATTTATGTCCCCAGACTGTGGTACTATAACAGGCTGCATTTTCTGGCAGGCCAGACTGAACCCAGGTCATCACTCTCCAGCCTTCCTTCCATGCTTCCTTCCCCCCCATCTGAGGCTTCTGACGCCCAACCTGGGCCTTCCAGGCAGCAACATGTGGGGGAGCCCAGCTTGAGCCAGGTATAGCATTTCTCTAAATATTTCTGCTTGTCCAATCAATGATGTTAACTAGATGTTAGTTTGGAGTACTAATTTCTGATTGTGATTGATGAAGCAAAAACTAAAACCATGTCCCTTTTTCATACACAGGGAAGTCTCAGCCAGGAGGTGGCTAGGCCAAGCAGGCTGCCTGATATCCAGGTCCCTCCCCTACACCTGCAAAGACAAAGTGGCAGGAAGAGGAGTACCCTGGAGGAGGCTGCCATAGGCCTCTTTTGGAAGGCTACAGAGGCCCTGAGAATCCCCCACACTGTGGAGGAGGACTTTGCTTGCATAACTGCCTGCAAAATGCTGCAGATGGAGGAGGGCCAATGACTCCTGTGTGAGTCCTTCATTTTGGAAGCTCTCAATAAGGGGTTGAGGGGCCAAATAACATCTGCTACCCACATTTGTGACCTCAAACATGGTTCTCCTCCTCCTCCAGGTCCTACTACTCCTCCTCCTCCTCCAGGTCCTAATACTACTCCTCCTCCTCCAGGTCATACTCCTCCTCCTGCCACATCTCCAACACCATAGCCACAGCCAGGAAGGAAGCGTGGAAAGAAGACCAGAAAGTGATGACCCTGGGTCTAGTCTGGTCTGGCAAAAGATGAAGCCTCTTGTAGTACCGCAGCCTGGGGACACAGATGTCATCTGCTGCTTTCCGGATCTCTGGGACTTCTGGACCAGACTGCACTCCCTTAGATATGGACTCCTCAGGCCACCAATTTTGATGATAAAGAATTGATGTCTGCCCTGGGGGTCCAAGGCTTCACCAATTTCTGCTGTTTATCCAGCGTTGCCTCCCTCTTTGTTTGGTTCTGAGCCCTTAATAAAGTATTTTTTGTTTCAATTATACTTGCCTATGTGTGTTTTCCTTCAAAAAGGACAGTTTGTTTGTGAGGATTCAGGTACATTTCAAAATACAATGTGAAATTAACAAGAGACACCAACACTAAACAATCTTCTTAAGATTAAATAATATAAGATATCAATGGTGTTGTGGTTACTTGACACACAAAACACACACAAAAATATTATGGAGTAAAACTAAAAATAAAATAAAACAAAGATCAGCCTTGAAAAAAATACAAACCTAAAAAAAAAAAACAGCCTTAAAAAAAAAAAAAAAAAAAAAAAAAAGAAAACAACCCAAAAATAATTTTGTCAGATGTGACAAATCAAAATATATTGAGGGAGTCCCGATAAATAATAAAGAAAGAAGTTTGTGAGAAGTCTGTTTGAATATCAGCAGCAAAACGACTTCATTCTTCTCACATTATAAAGAAGAAGAGAGTGCGCTGTATTAAACCATTTTTTACATAGCACCGTGACGAAAGTGCTGTATCCATTGCGAACGCTAATTTTATCAGACCGAGCTGTTCCATTTCGGAATTTCTTCTGAGCATGCGTGGCACTTTGTGCGTCGGAACTGGCCACACACGATTGGAATTGACGCGATCAGCTTTTGTTGTCGGAAAATTTTATAGCCTGCTCTCAAACTTTGTGTGTCGGAAAATCAGATGGAAAATGTCCGATGGAGCCCACACACGGTCGGAATGTCCGACAACACACTCCGACTGGACATTTTACATCGGAAAATCTGACTGTGTGTACGGGGCATTACACTGTAAGTGGTGACTAGCTGTTACCATAATCTCCTCCTCACACAGGATCGGTTTGTGAAAAGGAGTACCCAGTAACAGCTGGTTAACACGGTTTGTTGACATTTGTGACCAGCTGTGATTGGACAGAGCAAGTCACGTGGTAAAGAGCCAATTTCATTGGCTCTTTATCCTGATTGGGGATGGGCTGTGTCAGAGTGACATGCCTCATCCCTGATCGGGGATGGGCTGTGTCCCATGGGACATGCCTCATCCCTGATCGTCGCGCTGCGTGCCCCCCGAAGGAATGAAAGATTCCTGCCGGCGTCATTTTACAATGCGCAGGTAGGAAAGTGGTTCATTGCAGATATAAAAGATATTAAGGGAGACATTTTTTAAATATGTGAGAAATCTGATCTAGAAATAGACATGATCAGTTTTCCAATCCCTATACATTTTAACTTAAATCACTAATTACAAAATTAATAGACAGTTATAACAAAAACAAATAATTGGTTAATATTAGCAATTATTATATGCATTTTTTACTGTATTTGGTATGCCTTTATTTTTGGGTTTCCACACAAACCAAGCTGTCCAGCAAATCTGACAGAGATTGGATCAAACTATGACATGGCAAGGGGGCTTACAGACATCATGCTTGATCAAACAGTCAGTTCTTATTTATTTTTATTTTTTTACTTGAAGTTTGTTGAGGTTTTACAATTTTACATCAGAATGCAAAGGCTAACAGGCAATGCAGTAAGAGAGAGTACAATGCGAGGAGAATTTCCAGACATAGTGAGTAAAATATAAACCAAGATAGATCATTTAGGCTCGTAGCTAGTAATAAAACATTAAATTCAAGAGGAGTGTCACTCATAAGATTAAGAGGCAAGACCAAGTGAGGAGATGAGTGGACAGGTGGTCATAATGGGCGCAAGGGAGGAACTTTTCCTCTGGGGAGTTGATAGTTTATTTTAAGGTTGTGCACTTAGGGTCTGTCAACTGTTCTTGATGTAGACTGTTCTAGGCACTAGCGTTGTCAGACTATGTGGTCTACATGAATAGATTAATATATTTTAAAAGTGCAAAAAAAAAAAAAGAATATTTAACTAAATACTAACATTACGTATATCAAACACAAATAGAGCACAATATCTTTGTGATAGTGGCTCTTTAATTTAACCCATGTGTTACATGTTATTCCAACATAAAAAAAATAATTATAGCAAAGAAAAAAATAACACTGTAATCATCATTTGTCACTTAAAAAGTGCACATAATTTATTTTAGCAAAATTAAGATAAAAGGATGACACTTTGTTGTCAATCACATGGTATACTGAGATTGTGACATCTTCCTGACAAGTCTGTAATGTACTGAATAGAAGGTCACTTAAGTCACAAAAAATAAGATGTTATTCCTGTCTGAGTTCAATATTGCTACATTTTAAGCTGCAGGGCAGACTTTTTAAACATGACCTCAAAGTAATTCAATATATGTTGGTATTCATGGCATCTTGTTCAAGATGTATTGGCATTGGCAGAGGTATAATCAATCATTAGCAATCTCAAATTAAGGAACAGTAAGCATGCTGTTTTCATAATGCCATTAACAGTTAGAGTTGATGGTAATTTCTTTCAGTACATTTGATGAAATATCCTTAAACATATGCTTTTCACCAGTAGATTTATTATTACATAGAATGGAGCTTTTCTGATGGACATACTGTAGTTATTAAAAACTGTACTGAAGGGGAAAATTTGAAATTTTTAGGTAGGGTATTGTGTAGAACAAAATAAGTGTGGGTAGAAATGAATATGTCAAAAACCTTTCACAACAGTAAATTAAACAGTAAAGCAATACTATGAGGTCTATTTATAAATTGTATAATGTATGTCTGAGCATTCACACACAAGTCTCTAATAATACACATAATATGTGTGAAATTGCTTCTATTAATTGTCTTTTGCAGGGCCAATGTAACATTCCTTAACATCCAATTCTAAGAAAAAATTGCTTTAAGAACATTCAATCAGAATTAAAGAAAACACAATTAATAGAGAAAATACAGGCGGCCCCTTGGAAGGGAAATTCTCTCCTGTAGGAGTTAATATGTGAAAAAGGTGTCTCCACTGATGCTTTATCACCAATCCTTGTTTCCCTAAAAACCCAAAATTTTCAAAATCCAGTTGTCATTGGGACAGAAAGTGAGGTGAAATCTTCTGAACAGGGGCACAGACAGCAAAACAAATATTACAGGGGTGATGATAACCCTTCTCTATGTTATCCAAAAAGCCTAAAAATAGATTTTTTTGCTGGAGCTACACTTAAAAAATGTACCAGTTCCAACTTACAAACAGATTCAACTTAAGAACAAACCTACAGTCCCTGTCTTGTTTGTAACCCGGGGACTGCCTGTAGCCTAACACTATAGGCTAAGAACATTCAACCAGACGTGAAAATAATAAGGGAAACCTCTGCACTGTAAGTTAAGTGTATGGCGATTCCTGTGCTTACCACTGACAAGGCCACATGGCTGGGTTTTGGCCACAGGAATGACTAGGGTATGCAATTAGCTGCTCAGCCTATTTAAGCTAATGGCAGGCTGAGAGTGGCCTGCTCACATATAGCTGCACACAGAGCAGTTATCTGTGGTAGGGATTGATGTCTGAGCCTAGACACAGTCAACTGCCCTCAGGCTCGGACATCTGCCCCAATCGCAGGTAACCATTCTGTGTGTGACTACATGTGGCCATTGTCAGTCTGTTATTAGTTTAAAGGCTGAGTAGCATCTGCCAATTGCATGTCTTGGTCATTCCAGCCACAAGAATCTACTAATCCTTGCCGCTGGAATCCAGTGGCCACATGTAACTGGCCATGTGAAAGAGGTCTAAATGAATCAGCTACTGCAGGAGGTGAACTACTATACAGAATTGCTACAATGTTGCAGAGACAGAACTCCATTGTTTACCTTAGGTGATCTGTTGTTCATCTGTGAAGGGCTTCAGTCTGGTAAATCTGTCAAACAATGGATTTCTGTTTCTGCAACATTGTATCAGTTCTGTATAGCAGTTCACCCTCTGCATTAGCTCATTGAATACACCGTAGATGATGAGCAAAGGGATGTACATACACTAATACTTACCTCCATTTCTTTTAAATAAAAATATACATTCAAACAACATAATATATCCTAATCACATGTATTTTTGCTCCATTTAAATAAAACGTATATCATTGTGGGCCTTTTTATTCAATTACAAAATCAAAAGTGTGTTTATTTACATGTTTTTTTGTGAATGAGTAGGAGTATTATGTACCCCTTATTATTTTACATAGGTAGGGGTGGTATCTGGGTGCCTTCTTATTGCTAAATTGGGATTTCAATTTGCGTTAAGCCCCCCTCCCCCTTCGCCTGCAGACTCCCACAAACACTGGGCCAGTGTTGTGAGGAAGAGACCCTTAACCTCATCAACATAGTATAGGCACACATTTTTCACACACATACACTGTGTAAACATACTTATACTAATACCCACAATGATTTATTTATCACCCCTTTGGTGACACAGTTGGCTGTCCCTTTAACTTCTTTTGCTAGTGGTAAAGCCTAGAGATGGCAGAGCTGAGAAGAAGCAGCCTGACTGGCTGTGACCTGTTTAATTATGCTGTCTTCATGCCTGTATAGAAAACGTGGGGCAGCCCAGAAGCAGCATTTTAGGCAGCAACAAGCAACAGGGAAACATGGTTGGCATCAGAAACGGGACACAGAACACTATGCAATAGGTGCAGGGCATGTACCCCACGTGTCTGATCTGAATTCCATACCATCAACACTTATCTCCCTTATCCCCCTTATTTTTTTTGCCCATGCAAGATACTAACTGACTGCAATACATTGAAACAATGTAAACTCTTTATCAGGACTCTACTGCTGAAATATGTTATCTATACATTGTAAATAGAAAAAAGGTCATATTGCTTGAACAAAATGTAATGGCACAGCAATAAACAAACATATTTCATTTCTGCGATATGTTAGGTTCATGTAATCTTACTTTTTTTCCTAGCCAGTACTCTGTGTACAATTATTAATAAAACAACAGATATCAGGTCAATCAAAGTCTTAAAGGATAAATACTTTTCTTCAATATCGAGCTTTTATCTTACAATGTATCCCCTGTGCAAAACCTCATATTATATAACAATGTGAAAAGGAATTATTTTTCGTCTCTTCGAAACATTAAAGACACACTCCAATATTTGTCTCACATTTTTTCATTCACGTAACATAACTGAACATTTGAAATGAGTGACAGTTCTGACATATGTGAAATTAAAAAGAAAAGGATTTAGCAAGAGCTTTTGTGAAAATCTTTGTAGCATTGGCATTTCTAGCATTCTGAAGTATCCCATCATGGCTTAAGCTTAGGAAAAAACAACTCTCCATTTATGTATCAACTTAAAGGTGTAGTATCAATTAATGGAGTTTTTTTTTTTTTTTTTGCAATATGTGATTATGAGTGTAGCACCCTCCAAATTAGGTTACTAGTTTGGTTAGGTAAATTAAGTTTTTTTGGCTCCTCTAATCAGTGGAGCAGTGTGTGCTTTCTCTGGTCTGCTCTGACTTTCACTGGATGTGGTTTTGACCGCTTCTCCCTGCCTTCTGGATAGTTCTGAAAAGTAGTGGGCTGGATGAAGCAAATCAGCAGCTGAACATTTATGTTATTTCAGCCAATCCCTGGGGAAAGGCAGCCAGATGGTGGCTGTAAGTAAATAGTCTGAAGCCTGGAGCTGCCCTTTTCTTGTCCATTAGAATTCACAGCCTGAAATTAGTTGTAAAGGCAGAAGGTTTTTTTTTATCTTAATGCATTCTATGCTTCCGGCACTGGGGAGCTACAGTTCATTGAGGAAACCATGAATGCCAACATGTACTGTGACATACTGAAGCAGAGCATGATCCCCTCCCGTCTCTAACATCCACCAACTCCATGATGTTGTCCTGGAGTAGTGAAAGAGGACTCCAGTGGCAACCTGTGAAGTTCTTGTGAACTCCATGTCCAGGAGGGTTAAGGCAGTGCTGGAAAATAATAATGGCCACACAAAATATTGACACTTTGGGCCCAATTTGGACATTTTAACTTAGGGGTGTACTCACTTTTGTTGCCAGTGGTTTAGACATGAATGGCTGTGTGTTGAGTTATTTTGAGGGGACAGCAAATTTACACTGTTATACAAGCTGTACACTTAATACTTTACATTGTAGCAAAGTGTAATTTCTTCAGTGTTATCACATAAATAAAATATTTACAAAAATGTGAGGGGTGTACTCACTTTTGTGAGATACTGATTATAATATATATACTGTATTTAAATGTTTATCACTGCTGCTGACTTAAACAACATGGCCCACCAGTGGCATGGGGACTAAGAACTAGCTAGTCTTCATCAGAGCTCCTCATGGTGGAGATTGTTTTTTTTGCTCATGATAACAGAAGAAGCAGATAAGGACAAGCAGAAGCATTGTCGATGAACAAGCCAAAAGGTCAGTAATGAGTGGTAGCTACATGGGATTAGACGGAAGAGTGGTCAATGAACAAGCCAAGGGTCCATAACAACTAATAATGACATTAAGGACAGCAGCAAGTATGCAAAGAGTAAGATATCGGCTTGAGAGAACACAATAATCTGACAGACAGAAAGTGCAGAGACATGGCTTAAATCAGGAAGTTCATGGGAGGAGCAAAAAGTTCAAGATTGGCCAGAAACAAGATACAAGGCACGATTGTCCAAGGGATCAGGCAGGCAGCTGTCCAGCATCTCAAGTACAATCGGCAAGTACCTAGGTTCAGATTTGGCCACTAACAGTACTCCCCTCCTTCCCCTCCTTCCAAGATGGTCCTTGGAGCCAGGTATGAGAATAAACTTCGTGGAACTCGTTTGTCAATCTGGGAGCATGAAGGCTAGCCTCAGGTTCCCAAGAATTTTCCTCTTTTCCATATCATTCCCATTGTACCAGATATTGTAATTTGTTCTTAAACATCCTGGAATCAAGAATCCTTTTAACCGCAAATTCTAATTCAATCTATACCTTAACAGGTGGAAAAATTGTTCCAGAAAAAGGATTTTCATGAAACTGTTTGAGTAGTGATATGTGAAAAACAGGGTGAATCTGTCAGGAAGTTTAAATAAATAAAGCACATTGAATATTTAAATTTTTTGTCACAAGTAATTGAAAAATGACAAAAAAAAACATTTACACAAAGTTGTCACTGAAATGATATATTACACAAACATGCCATGGGCCAGGTATTTATATTAGCTATGTGCAATAATACTATGTAAATATGTGATCATTTTGAATATATTAAAACCAGTTTTTTGCTTAATTTATCTGCTCCCGTGTGCCTCATTTAAAGTCCTGCCCTTTGCTCTCCTTTTTTGTTTTTCCTTTATATATATTTAACCGGGATGGAGGAGGGGATTTGAATGCCCCCTTTAACCTCATTTAAAGTCCCAACTTACTTTTCTGTATCTAATGAATTAATCCGGGATGGAGGCACACGGTCACATTAACAACAATTATGGTCCCTTTATTCCAATTTATTGGTAATTTCTTATTTGTTTAATTTTATTTATCTCCTCAATCATGCATTTGCCCATATTCAATACAATTGCAGCCATATATTTTTCATTTCATTATTTTATTCATTGTGACCATGCATACTATATGTGCGCTCTGGTGCTGTTGGCCGTTGTTGGTTCTGGCCGTGCTGTCGTGTCATGTCCCGGAGCTGTGACGCGCGCTGGGGGTTCCCCCTCCCCTTTGATGTGACGCAGGGGGGTGGAGCCTCCCCCCCTGCACGTCAACGTCATGCTTCTTGTGTCGGCTGTTTGGCGTCCTCGTGGCGTACTTCAGTCGAACTGCTCACCACCTCCAGCATGCAGGGGGCTTGATATGACGCATTCGGCTGAGCAGCTTGGTTTTACCGGCCGTCTCCCCGGGGTGCCTCCCTTGCCCCATGGTCCACTGGTGCATGACATTGGGGACTTATGTATGGCGGCACCCCCCGCTTAAGCCTCCCCTTGTTGTTGGGTTTCACAGTTTGGTCTCCTCCAGTCACGTCTCCTCCCCTGGAACCATACACTTCATGGCATCCTTGCCTATATTCACCCTCGAGCAGGTATCTATTTTTCCTTTGTGAAGATATAGGAAATATAAGAACCATATCTTTTACTTATCCAGAGTTCTTCTTAAATATGAAACTGTAGTTTTCTTATTATATTTTTCAGTAAAATGTTTCTGAATTCTTTGGTATTGCAACACATGTGGCTGACCAGTTGACATTAAATGTTCTGCCAATGATCTGACACAATTCTCGGAATATGAGATAGGGAAAGATGTTGACATAGAAAGTCCCTGTCTAAAAGCCAACTTAACTTCTTTCCAAGTAATTATTCCTACAATTATTTCTCCCTTTCTGTCAAAACAACTTGTCAGTTTGAAATATTTTGGGTTATGATGACCCCTAAAAGTTAGTCTTTCTAGCCAAACCATTAGCCAAACCTGTGTTGAAATACTTAATGAAATGCGTACTTGTGATGTGTAACTTTGGGCTTGTGCCCACCATAAGATTACTGTATAACCATTCTCTATAAAACCCCTACTGCTTTGTAAACTTCATCGCATTGTGAGTACAAAGATGTGCGATCCATTCTGAAGTAAACATACATGAGACATGCAGCTGGCGTTGATGTCCTTTATTTCAAGGTTCAACTTTACATTTGGTGACCCCTGACGTTTCTTCTTGTTTGCATCTCCACCACCGGCTCTCCACCCTCTCCAGGACAGTCAGCAGCAATGAGGCCTCAGGGGAGAAAACTTTTATTTTCTCATGATAAATACTGTCTTTTCTGTGCGGTGTTGAGGGACCGGTTGGGGGAGTGCAGCCACAGAAGGTAACACGTTTTCTATTTTTATTTTGCCTGCATAATCGTCTCTGTGTGGTTACTGAGAATGTTAAAGGTACCTATTATAATTTAAAGCATGCTAAAGAATGATCATTTTAAACGCTTGCCTTTTTCTCCTTGTCTCCAGAAATGACAATGTATATATATTTTATGAAGGGATGTATAAGTGCAGGTACCACAATTTCTGAATAGTGAGTAGAAGTTGGTGGTGGTGTTGAATTTTTTTTGTATAAACGTTTGTGGTCCTAAGGCAGATAGGTATTGCCTTCAGCGGATATCCACAAATGGGTGAATGGTGTTTTTTGAACGTTTGTGGTCCTAAGGCGGATAGGTATTGCCTTCAGCGGATATCCACAAATGGGTGAATGACCTGCTGTGTGTTCTCTGGAATAGGGAGTCTAGATAGGGACTAGCCTATTGCCACTCAGAAAGGAGACGTCCTTCTGAGAGTAGAACGAGCGAGATATCTCAATTTATGTACTGGGCTGCTGGTACACAGCCATAAAGATAAACAGTGGAACTCTCGATCCCGGAGTTCCAAATTATTGTCATTTCTGAAGAGATTAATGAGAAATTGTGATAAATATGGAAAATTTGCTTGAAAAAAAATGTTTTGCTTGTCATGAATACATTTGGGTTAACAAAAGAGGGGAAAAAAGTTATTGAATATAGCAAAAGCAACAGGGCAAAGTATTGTTAAATTGCAACCAAGTGCTCCTATCATCAAAATGATGGTGAGTGGAGACCCAGATGCCCTGAAACATCATGTAAAATGGTGTAAACTAACAAAAAAGGAGTATAAAGAGGACCCATCTAAATGGCCGCCAGAGGGTCCCTTGATACACCTGCAATTGATGCATTGTTTAATTTGCTTTTTAAAAGGTCTGATTGTGGGGGGATTGAATGTTTAGCAGCCTAGAAAGAAGTATCCAGTAAAGATATAAAAACACCCCCCCTATAAAATGTGCTCAGAGAAAGCTGCTTTACATGTAGAACATAAGGATAAAATACCCAATGCTTGGGTTTCCCCTTATTACTCAATAAGAAGGGAATTATTAGGAGCATCTGCACCTATGGTATAGCAAGTGGAGACTACAGGAGGGGAGTCAGCTAATGGGGATACAGGAGAGGCATCTGGTTATCAGCAGACCACTCCAAGTATTATGACAGAAACTCCACAGTGTAGACTCATAGGTAAACTTGTTAATAAACAGTATTCCCCACATTACCATAGAGAGGAACCACATATATGTATGTCTGTCCATACATATAATATATAATTAAACTTTTATACCTCATGCATGCACCTAGAGATATTCTCCATGATAAAAGTTTAATTATATATTATATGTATGGACAGACATATATGTGTATATACATATGTGTGTTGGTTTTACACACACACATACACCCAGCATAACAAGGCTTTGACCTGCTCCTTGGGTGCACATATGTATCCATGGTATCTCAAACTGGGCTCATATATGGATATATTCTCTAGACTTCTCTAGATTCAACTTTGGAGTGCATATAATGCATATTTTCCCAAATTGTTTTCTCCTTCCTGGGTTGTTGCTGCAGGTGTCCTCCCCATCTGGTTGGCCGTGGAGTCCGTGCTTACAGATAGGGGGCGCTTCATTGTGTGATCCCTCGTAAGCCACATCTTTGGGACCTTCCCCTGGGTTTGGAGGCTGCAGCGGTGGTGCCATGAGATCTCTAGGGGAAAGTGAACAGGCAATCTTTTGATTTTAAGGGGACCTCTTGTACAGAAAACTTCTCGATATAGGACACTCATCATTGGGTAATTATGTCATGTCAATATATGGTATACCTGTTTTGGAATCTAGATAATTAATTATCTTTTTGACATATGCACCTTTGTTGTACAATTTTAGCAGATTGACCTTTGAAGAAGACCTGGAATTTATAGGTCGAAACGCATCAGGTCTACATTTCCAATACTGTCAATATATGTACAATGTTGTTATGAATACGTGCCCACATTGTATGTGCTGAGTGCCATGAGATTTGTAAACACTCTGTATTGGAGCTCATTTTTTAACCAGTGTGTTGAAGCTATTTTTGTATAATAAAATTAATTCATTTTTTACATACATTGGCCTATCACCTTCTTTTGTGCTGCCTAAAAACCCCATTTGGGGAACCTTTTCCTTTTTTGTCTTGATCAATAGGGGTGAGCAGCACTCCCTTCCCCTCCTTGTGTCCTTCCCTTTCTTAAGCTGGGATGTGGTGACAATATGGATGACACATTTTATCAAGCTTTAAGTGTAATTGAAGTTGATTCTGTTGATGAGCCAATGGTTGAAATAAATGTAAATGGTATTGATTTGTGTGGTCTCATAGACACAGGGGCTTCACGGTCCCTTTTAAATGTCTTTGACCCTAACTTACCACTTTCCAATGAAAGAGTTTCTTTGGTTGGAGAAAGTAATAATATAATCTCAGCAAGGGTTACACAATCTATACCGGTGACATTGGGAGAGCATTCAACGGAACACTCGTTTGTATTGTCTCCACATTCCCCCTGTAATTTATTAGGAAGAGATCTACTTTCTAAAATGGGGGTAATTATTGCTTTATCTCCAGATAAAACTATTATTGACATACCGCATAGGTTAAAAGTTTCAGAAGAAGTCAAACAAAAAATGAACCCTTCTATATGGGTAACAGGAGCGAACACTCCTGGTCTTATGAAAGTTGCCCCTGTACGGTTAAATAGAGACCCTACATTACCAGTACCTAGACTACCTCAATACCCTTTATCTCCTGAATCAGTTGAAGGTATTAAACCAGTAATAGGGAAGTTACTACAGGAGGGTGTTCTTACTCCTTGTAGGAGTTCAGCTAATACTCCAATTTATCCAGTTCCCAAACTTATAAAAGCAGGAGAGGATAGCTGTCGATGGAGGTTGGTGCATGATTTGCATGCAGTCAACAAGGTAATTATACCATCAGTACCTGTGGTACCCAACCCCTCTACGATGCTGGCAACAATACCTCCTTCAGCAACTCACTTTACTGTAATTGATCTTGCCTCAGCCTTCTTTAGTGTTCCTGTTCATCTAGATGATCAATGATTGCTAGCCTTCACGTTTGAGAAAAGACAACTTACCTGGACCAGATGGCCAATGGGGTATCATGATTCCCCCAGTTGTTTTTCTCGGGCACTCAAGGATAAATTAGATGAGTGGCAGCCACTCATGGGATCAGTATTAGTGCAATATGTGGATGATCTCTGGCTAGCATCCTCTGATGAACAGGCATGTACTGAGGATTCTATTTCTTTAATGAATTTTTTAGCCACTATAGGACAAAGAGTAGATGCTGCAAAAGTACAATGGGTTAAATTAAAAGTACAATACCTGGGCCACTGTGTCTCCCAAGGTATCAACTATTTGACAGATAAAAGGAAAAAAGGTCATTGCAAAGCAACGAATGCCCATAGCTCTAAAACAGTTGAGAGGATTCCTTGGATTAGTGGGATATTGTAGACAGTTTTTACCTCAATATTCTACAATTATAGGTCATATGCCCCATACACACGGTTGGATTTTCCGATGGAAAATGTCCGATCGGAGCGTGTTGTCGGAAATTCCGACCGTGTGTGGGCTCCATCGGACATTTTCCATCGGATTTTCCAACACACAAAGTTGGAGAGCATGAGATAAAATTTTCCGCCAACAAAATCCGATCGCGTCAATTCCGACCGTGTGTGGCCTGTTCCGACGCACAAAGTGCCACACATGCTCAGAAGAAATTCCAAGACGGAACAGCTCGTTCTGGTAAACTTAGCATTCGCAATGGATACAGCACTTTCGTCACGCTGCAATGTTCAAAATGGTTTAATACAGCGCACTCTTTTCTTCTTTATAATGTGACAAGAATATATTAGTTTTGCTGCTCATATTCACACACACTTCTCACAAACTTATTTCATTACTATTTATCGTGATTCCCTCAATATATTTTGATTTCTCACATCTGACAACATATTTTTGTATATTGTTTATATATTTTTTGGCTTTAATGTAGATTCTTTTTTTGTGTTTGTATTTTATTTTTATTTTTTTAGCGATTTTGATTTGTACTCCCGAAAATTTTTGTGTGTGTTTTTTGTGTCAAGTTTCCACAACACCATTGATATGTTGTTCTATTTAATCTGTAGGAGATTGTTTGGTGTTGTTGTCCCTTGTTAATTTTACATTTTATGTTAGAAATGTACCTGAATCGTCACCAACAAACGGTCCTTTTTGGATGAAAACACACACAGGTAGGAGTAGAATTTATCTAAAATTTTTTATTAAGGGCTCACAACTAAACAAAGAGGGAGGCAACGCTGGAGACACTGCAGAAATGGGTGAAGCCTTGTACCCCCAGTGCACACATCAACTTTTTTTAAGCAAAATTGGTGGCCTGAGGAGTCCTTATCTAAGGGAGGGCAGTCTGGTCCAGAAGTCCCAGAGATCCGGAAAGCAGCAGATGACATCTGTGTCCCCAGGCTGTGGTCATACGAGAGACTGCATCCTCTGTCAGACCAGACTGAACCCAGGGCCATCACTCTTTGATCTTCCTTCCACGCTTCCTTCCACGCTGTGGCTCTGGTGGTGGAGTTGTGGCAGCAGGAGGAGGAGGAGGAGGATCGTCCATCTCAATGACATCCGCCTTGGGTGTTAGCTCCCCACTCACCCCCTTACGTAGGACTTTGTACAGAAGGTCCTCACAGAGCCTGCGTTGACCCTCCTGCATGCCCTGCAGTTTGGTGGCAGCCATGCAGGCAAAGGCCTCTTCAGGAGTTGGTAAGGCTCGTAGGGATGCCGAAGCCTCCTGGATCAGCCTGAATGCTGAATCCTGCATGGGACTTGGAGTGGCCTTCCTGGCTCGTTTATGTGGCAGGCGGAGGGGAGGGACCTGAGACTCAGTCAGGCTGCGACTGGTCCCTGGCTTCTCCTGGCTGACACTTAGCCCCGCCTCCTCCTGGCTGCCACTAATCCCCGCCTCCTCCTGACTGCCGCATTCCACAACCTCCTCCTGGCTGAGGTCTTCCTGTGTATGAAAAAGGGACATAGTTTTAGTATTTTTTCTATCAATCACACACAATTTTCACCTCCTGACTGTTGCAAATTGAATGTTAACAAAAATAACAGACTATCCTTCTGAGCCCAGCATTTTTCATTCTTGTCCCAATTTTGGGTGCCCACTACTGTCTATTGATATGTAAAACACTTTTTTTTATCAGCAATTAGTGATCATTAATAACAATTAGTAAACATCATTTCTTTATTGCCCAGAAATCTGTAGAAGAATGCTATACCTGACTCCAGCTGGGCTCCTCCACTTCTTCCTGGCTGGAAGGCCCAGGTTGGACATCGGAAGCCTCAGCTGGGGTGGAAGAAAGCGTGGAAGGAAGAATGGAGAGGGATTCGCTGACTTCAGTGTGGTCTGACAGAAATCGTAGTCTCTCTTAGTACCAGAGCCTGGGGACATAAACATCATCTGCTGCAGCTCCAGACCTCTGGGAATCTGTGACCTTCTTGCGCTCCCTCAGATATGTGCTCCTCAGGCCACCAATTTTAGCTTTTAAATAAGGGATGGTTGCTGTGGGGACCACCGGCATCACCAACTCCAGCAGTTTCTCCAGCGCTGCCTGCCTCTTCTGTTTGTGATTATAGTGGGGGTGTCTTACCTGCCACAGACAGGGCAGCTCCCTGTACTTGTCTATGAACAGGGGCAGGAAATTGTGGTCGTTGAACCCATCCATTTTCTCTGCAAGACACAACACAAGACAAACCCTAATGTCAGTCCAAACTCCCCTAATCTTGTTACAATATAGGCTTCCATTTCGAAGCAGTATAGGCGCAAGTTTAGATCTTACCTTCGTTATCACGATCGGCGTCTCCGATGCTCCTTCCTCTGCTCACAGATCGTACGTAATACGCACGTGTGTTACGCTTTATACACACTGAGCATGCGTATAACTCCGCCCGCCCCAGATGTTCTTTCTAGTCTATTCCCCACCCCTTTTCGTTTGGTGCAGTGGGGGAAGAGCACATGGCGGATGGGCAGCAGGTGCGTGCTAATTGTAGCAACGAGGAGGAGGAGGAGGGGGAGAGGCCGGAGCCTGAAACGTCACGATCCAGAAGGAGATTTAAGAACTCAAATATGTCCTTTGGGGAGATGTTGGAAATGGTGGACATCCTGAAGAAGGCCGACTATGATGGAAAGTATGGGCCTTACCCCAACCCCAATATCAGAAAGGCCAAGATCATGGCGAAAGTGGTCAGGAGTCTGCACCGGAATTTCGGGGTACGACGATCAAAAGATCAGCTCAGGAAGCAGTGGTCGGACCTCAAATTCAGAGAACATGAGCAGTACAGAAAGATCCAGAGAGTGCTGGAAAAAAGTAAGTAGTTGTGCTGTGTTCCTATTCTTTTTGTGTTTATTACGTTCGTGCTGCTCCATGTGCTTTTAGGAACTGTTGTACAGTTTAAAATGGCAACTTTCATGTTCATGGGCACATTATTCGTTCGGATCAAACATTTTTAGTTCCAAATATAAAATACCATTGTTTAGCCCATATGCATTTGGCCACCATTTTGACGCCCTATACTTGTCTTCAAAGAATTGGGTTGCGTAGATGGCTTTGTTACTAGAATGAAATGCAAACTAGATTCTGTGTAAGGAGAGGACACTCAGCAGCTGTTTTCACATCTGGACACTGGAGCACTAGTGTGGGACCCCAGAACACCATTTTTATTAGGGGGCCACACAGGTGCTCCAGTGTATACTATAGGGGGGGTCTCCATCTGTGAAGCTTGTACAAAACAGGTAAAGTATTGCAGCTTGACAAAGGACACTAAAAAAGCTACATCTTGGAACTCTGCTAAAATTGACAATTGTACCCCACTTCCAAGCAATGTTTCCTATTTATAGTTCTGCCATCAAATATCTGTGTGCTAATTATACCATAGGGGATAAAAGACTCGGAGGACACCCCTCATCCGAGGAGACCAGAGCCCCCCCCCTCTGGAAGAAGGTGAAATCCCCCCAACACAAGCTGAGCAGGAGGAAGAAGACGTGGTGGAACTAGTCACCACAACAGGTGAGTGTCTGCGACCACAGGCTCAGATAAGAGATGGATGGCGGCATATTTTTTAGACCTAATTTATTTTGGGGTTCCTCTCTTTTTAGGTGATCGTGAGGTTGTGTATCCAGATCCTTTCACATCCGTTAGTGCCCAGATCCTGATCGGGGAGATCATGGTGTGTAATTTACAATTGGAAATCATCAAGCAAAACATCAATGATGTTATTCCAAAATATAAAAACATCATTGATGTTTTGGGGCGAGTTTAAAACCCCTCCAAATCACTTTCTTCTTTTGTGTGCTACAATGTGCTAAATGTTTTTGTGATTTTTCCCAAAGCCAAATTTGGAGGATGCATACAGTGTGCCAACATGTGCTATCTGCCATCACGGGAGATCAATGGATGCGTTTTGGGGGTGCAACCCCTTCCTCAATAATAAAGTAGCGGTGAGGAAGGGGTTTCTCCCCCAAAACACATCCCTTGATCCCCCGTGATGGCAGCTAGCACATGTTGACATTGGGAAATTTGTGTGCATCTTTCAAATTTGTCTTTTCCTGGGGTGATTTCCCCCCATCTGAACGCTATATCAAACACAGTTCCTAAATACTCATGTCTGATATTGCCTTCAAATTCGAACAAATGTGACATTTGTAAGTTCAAGATTTGTGTCTTTTCTTGTTGGTTTTACACAGGCCTGTTTTCTATAAAATGGATATTTTGATTTTGGATAATGCCACCACAAAAATTGTTATACAACAAACATGTTGGTTTGTTTGAAAAACATTTGGTAAATGCACATGTGATTGTGCAGGTATTAAAAAGATTTTTAATCAAGAATGTGTGGATTATTGTCTCAACGCTACAACACTTTTGGGGTGATGTAATTGCTGTTTTCTGAGAAAATGTGGGTTATTTCCTAAGGGCAAATCCTCTTGGCACTACAAGTGCAGTTTCAGTGCAGTTGCAAGTGCACTTGTAGTGAAATGTGTTTTTGCATTTATGAAATAACAGCCAACAGTGCTTTGTATAAGGTTACACAATCACGCCATTTTCTGCACTCAACACATTTCTGTCAGGGTCAGCTAAAACAAACACAAGCAGTAAATGTTCACAAATAATTTTTTTGTTTTTTTATTATAAAAAGGCTTCACAGATTTGCTGGCATATTGATAGCCCCCCTACCCGCAAAGAACTCCAGGTAGCGTAACCGGACATCACGGGCACTCAGGGAGGGCAAGCCAGGACGGCCACTTTCAAGCGCCGTCAGTGTGGTTTGATGTAGTATTCCGGCCTCAGGCCCAACTGAGCCAGCATAGTTGGCCGAATGTTTCCTTAAAAAGTTATGGAGAACACAGCACGCCAGTATAATATGGTTCAGTTTATACTCCACCATATGGATGGGTGTCAGAAATAGTCGGAACCGGCTGGCCAGGATTCCAAATGTGTTCTCCACCACTCTTCGGGCTCTGGCCAGCCAGTAATTAAAAACCCTCTGTTCCGGGGTGAGGGTCCTCATTGGGAATGGCCGCATCAGGTGGTCCCCCAGCGCAAATGCTTCATCAGCAACGAACACAAATGGGAGTCCTTCCACATTGTCCTCTGGAGCTGGCAAGTCCAAGCTGCCATTCTAGAGACGCCTGTATAACTCCGTCTGGGCGATGACTCCACCATCGGACATCTGGCCATTCTTCCCCACGTCCACATACAAGAAGTCGTAATTAGCCGACACCACCGCCAACATCACTATACTATTAAACCCCTTGTAATTATAATAGTACGACCCCGAGTTGGGTGGTGGGACGATGTGGACGTGTTTCCCATCAATTGCCCCTCCGCAGGTAGGAAAGTCCCACCGCTCGGCAAAGTGGGAGGCCACAGTCTGCCATTCCTGTGGCGTGGAAGGAAACTGTTTAGGAAAAAACAATAAACATTACTATTTTTACTCTGAAACATGGCAAGCAGATTATACACAAACATTATGGGGCAACCTCCAGATAGCATTTATTAAGGGGAATTTAACAACACCAAAGTATAAGGTACACCTATCATATTCCCCCCCCCCTCTCATGGGCCATTTCTAACATTATAGGGGGTGTGTGGAAATCTTGGACAGGTAACCCTCTTCACTTCATTGAGAGATGAATGCCTAAATACAGGGTATTACTTGGAACAGCCCCTCCTTAGTTACACTATTGGCAGACCACTGGACAGGTAAGAAGTGTCTGAATACAAAGATATAAATACACACTGTACACATTTGAGGACATTTGGACATTCTGCTATTACCTATCAAGATAATAATAGGATACAAAAACTTTAAACAGTACCATTGGAAAGTATACAGGCAGGCCCTTGCACTACATGCTTTGGGGAATTCATCCATAAATCTGACCACTAAAGAGGTGGGTATAGTGTGTATGGGTTTGGCAAAGTCAGCAGATAGATGATTGAGGATAGATAGAGAATTGGGATCAGCTGACTTAGCAGTTGGGGGAGGAAGGGTTACCAAAAATCATTTGGGGACACCACAAAAAAAAAGCCTCTGGCCCTCTGCCTGAATTTAAATCAAAAATAACATTTCCAAACATTTTAGGGGGTGTTTGGGGTAAAGCACTACTATGGAGCTGATAAAATACATTGTTAAGTGACTACATGAGGTGAATATAGGGCAGGAGACACCATGCTGGGGAGGTTAGTGAAGGGCAAATATGTATGAAGGGCATAAAATAATAATTACAGAAAAATCCAGCATGCATGAGGACAAAGGGGACATTCACAGCATATTACAATCATGGTAATTAGGGAATGAGGAAAGAAATACAATATACTAGCAAACATTCAATACAATAAAATGTGATATAAAAGGATACAAATCTTACCTTCATATACTCCTTCTGCAGGACCTGGATGATGGCAGAACAGGTCTTTGGGATAATGATCCCCAGAGCCTGGGGGAAGATGCCTGTCGAGAACTTCAAGTCCTGCAGACTTCTCCCTGTCGCCAAATACCGCAGGGTAGCGACCAACCTCTGCTCCGGAGTGATGGCTTGCCTCATGCAGGTATCCTGCCTGCTGATATAGATGGTCAGCGAAGCCAACAAACGGTGAAACACTGGGTCCGTCATCCTGAGAAAGTTCCTGAAATCATCAGGATTATTGTCACGGATCTCACGGAGCAAAGGCATATGAGAGAACTGGTCACGCTGAAGGAACCAATTCTTGGTCCATGAACTCCTCCCCACCCTGTTCATGGACTGGACTTGTGTCAAGGTCAGGACCCCAACACCAAGCCCCCGCACAGCACAAACTCTACGAGGAGTACGAATATGAAACATGGCTAGAAAACGGTCGGCTGCTCAGAACGAAGTAACAGAACGCACTGAAGAACAGCAAGTCCTGTGAAGAGCGACCTGAAAAACAGCAACGAGCGGGCAAGATCGCACAGAAAACTCCGATACGAACTGACTGCACGCACTGAAGAGCAGATACAAACCCACAAGCACAAACTGAACGGCAGAAAACGATCTGAAAGCCACGAGTCTGAAAAAGCGCGAATCGTCTCTCACCAAACTTTTACTAACACGAGATTAGCAAAAGGAGCCCAAAGGGTGCCGTGCTTGGTTCTGAACCGGCCTTTTCTAGTCTCGTCGTACGTGGTGTACGTGACCGCGTGGTTGGCGATCGGAAATTCCGACAACTTTGTGCGACCGTGTGTAGACAAAACAAGTTTGAGCCAACATCCGTCGGAAAAAATCCTAGGATTTTGTTGTCGGAATGTCCGAACAAAGTCCGACCGTGTGTACGCCCTATTAGCTGTTCAAAGTAGAAGGGAAAGATGAGCTAAGTCTAGTAGAACTAAGATGTATGTTAGAAATGCCCCAAGAGTGGGGGCTCAGGTTCAGCAGATATTGGAGTATGGTGATTTGATTATAATGAAAATTTCATTCCTTCCCTGAACTTGCTGTCTTGAATTTGGGACAAAATACAGAACCAATGATTGATGTGTCAGTTAATGGTTTGTCTATTCTGTGTTTAATAGATAAAGGCAATTCAAAGAGTTTGTTAAATATATGTGATGCCAATGTTTCCACTTCGAATCAGCAGGTAATTTTGGTCGGGGTAAGTAATGATGTAATTACTGCCAAAGTCACTGAACCTCTATAAGTAAGAATGAGAGGTCAGTGCCATAAATGTTCTTTTATTTTATCGCCATAACTCCCCTGATTGTCTGCTAGACAGAGGTATAGTAATAAATATAAGAGTAACTATAGTTTTATCTACTGAAGGAATGGGAGTAAAACATACTTGAAGTAAAGGGAGACTTTAGATTTGCTCCTTATGCCAGCAATGTATTAACCCCAAGCAAAAGGGGCTATTGTAAATATTTATAGTGACTCAGTCTTTGCTGTAGACATAATGCATAGTTTTGCACAATTCTGGCAAGAGAGGGGTTATCTGACAGCAGCAGGAACTCCCATACAACATAAAGAATTAATTGCTAAATTATTGGCAGCGGTCCAGCTGCTTCTTAAAGTTGCAGTAATTAAATGTAAAGCACATACCAGAGCAGATGATAGTATATCACTTGGGAATGCTTTGGCTGATAGGTATGCTAAAGATGCAATACATTCTTATGAGCTAACTATAGCGTTTCCAACATTCCTGCTCACAGATCTTCAAGTGGATCTGGATATTTTATCAGCCCTGCAGGCAAGCTCGCCTCATACATCCTTTTGGACCGCAAAGGGAGCTGTTTGTGGAGCAGATGGTAAATGGAGATTAAAAAAAACAGACTGGTTGCTCCTCCGACATTATTTCCTTCTTTGTTTGTTTTGAGCCATGGGCCTTGCCATGTCTCAACAGGAGGGATGTGTCGGGTGGTAGCCAGAGATTGGTGGGCTCCAGGTTTTTCTGCATATACTGCTAAAAAGGTGACTGAATGTTCTATATGTCAAATGCATAACATTGGAAAGTCAGTGCCCACTCCCATGGAGCATATTCCACATGCTGAGAAGCCATTTCAAATTGTGCAAATTGACTTCTCGGATATGTCCCCTTGTGGTCGATTTAAGTTTTTTTTTTGGTTTGCATTGATCAATTTTTGAACTGGCCAAGAGGCTTGGCCCACGTCCAAAAATGATGCCAGATCTGTGGTAAAATGTTGAGGGAATTGATCCCAAGGTTTGGTATAGGGTCAATAATTTCCTCAGATAGAGGTACACATTTTGATAATAAACTCATGGCAGAAGTAATGAGTATTTTGGGTATGAAACAGCAATTGCATACTCCTTACAGGCCTCAGGCCTCAGGCCTGGTGGAACGCAGCAATCAAACCCTGAAGAGGTATTTAGCCAAAATAACTGCTAATGGACAAAGCACATGAGTAGAAGTGTTACCTATAGCCTTGGCAACCATTAGGACTACCCCTAAAGAGAAACATGGACTGTCACCTTTTGATATATTGTTTGGGCGACTGCCCAGGAGACTACATTCATCTCTTGTCCAGCCAGAGACAGTGACTTTAATAAATGCACATTGCAAATTGGCAAATGTGTTTTCTGATACTTTTTCCAGAGCCAAAGCAGGACAACCTGTGGACACGAGCGAAGGAACTCATGAACTAAAGTCAGGAGATTGGGTGTATATCAAGAATCACACACCCCGGACTACTTTGTCTCCTAAGTGGAAAGGACCATTTCAGGTCATTCTTGTGTCTCCTACTGCAGTGAAGCTGAAAGACTATAAGTATTGGGTGCATGGTTCACACTGTAAAAAGACTGTGACTCCAAAAGAAAACATAAGCCGGCCTGCTGCTGGCAAGAATTGTTCTGTATCTTTATCTTCCAGGTCATCTCCTCCACTGACTCGTGCGCGAGCAAGAAGACTGCAGAATGAATCTCCTAGGGCCTAAGATGAATGTGAAGCTCTGGAGTGTTATCCTCTGCGGTGGTGTGGTGGTATGGATTACAGTCATGGCATATGAGTGGACATACAAGAAAGAAAAGGGTAAGATACAAGACACTTTTCTTCTTAATGCTACTGTAATGGAAGAAATGTCACAACTTGAACCGGTTTCAGATGCAAGCTGCCAAGAAACTGAATATCACTAATTGCTGGATATGCACACATGCAGCTATTTCTCATAAGACTATACTTTTGTTATGAATACCTAGCACTTTAGCTGAAATGGAGGACAGTGCACACTTTGGTGAAGTCAGTAGAACAATGATTGACAGAGCTATTTTACTTCTACTGTTCACAAATGCTCCATTGAGAAAACCACTTTTTTGAGTTTTAATGCACTAAAACACACTATATTGCCCAAATGTTTGGTAACATTAAAGGTTACCACTTTAGATTTAGAGAAGAGATATATTGCTTAAATAACTGCCCTTGATCTGACGTTCGCGGTGATACCCCACGTGCATGGTGCAATTGCTGTTTAAATATGACACGAGACCGACGCTTGCATTCGCCATTGCGCGCGAGCACAGGGGGGCAGGGTGCTTTTTTTATTATTATTTATTTTGCTTTTTTATTTTATTTTTACACTATTCCTTTCATTTTTTTATTATTATTTTTACTGTTATCACAGGGAATGTAAATATCTCCTATGATAGCAATAGGAAGTAACAAGTACTCTTTTTTTGAAAAAATTGGGGTCTATTAGACCCTAGATCTCTCCTCTGCCCTCAAAGCATCTGACCACACCAAGATCGGTGTGATAAAATGGTTTGCCAATTTCCCAATGCGCTGTTTATATCCGGCGAAACCTAAGTCATGAAATGCTCGTAGCTTCCGGTTTCTTGGGCCATAGAGATGATTTGAGCCATTCTGGTTAGCTGGTGGAGCCACCGGCTGCATTCTCAGGTTCCCTGTTGGGACAGGAGAGCCTGAGAAAACCATGGAAGATGGAGGGAGGGGGGGACGTTCCCTCCCACTGCTTGTAAAACCAGCCGCTAGGATTGCTTTTACATGAAAGCTGATCGCTGGCTGAAAAAAACAATACCAAGATGATAACTAAACCTGTAGGCATCATTCTGGTATAACCACTCAAAATCCAGAAACATACCAGTATGTTGCTGGCCCTTGTTGGACATATATTGTAATGTTGTTTTTTTTCATGCAGCCTGTGGGCTGAACAAAAAAAAAAATTGATTGGTGGGTATGCCCACAATTAGAATAGCGCCCTGCATCCACCCACTTCTAATGATGGGCATACATGCACCTTTTTTTTTTGTAACTGTGGTGGTGAAATCACCTCCTACAGTGCTGGAGTCGCTGATTTACGTATCGTGAGAGAAAACACTGTTGCTGTCAAGATAAATAAAACAGTGCTGCAGCTGAATGGCGTACCTGAAAAGCAAACAATGGTAACAATAAAACATTAACTCAATAAAACAACAACAATCTCTGCCAAAAAAGAGTAAAAAATATATGCTGAAGCATGGGGGCAATCCGGCCCTAATGTTAGGGGCAAATCTCCCCTCCACCCCGCCCCCATGCTTCCACATATATGCTCTTTTTTTAATTGTAGTGGTGAAATCACCTCTTACAGCGATGGAGTCGCTGATTTACGTATCATAAAAGCAAACGCTGTTGCTGTCAAGATAAATAAATCAGTTCTACAGCTGAATGGTGTACCTGAGAAGAAAATAATGGTTTACAATAAAACACAGTAAACAGTAAAGTAAGTCTACTAGACTCTCGTTTGGACAGATTTGAGTGAGTTATTCCTAAGAATTACAGGCCTACAATATAAAATGCCAAATTTCCATGCAAAATAATTGTACCGCTGGGGAGGGGTCAGGATGCAGCGAGAGGCAGCGGATCTGCCATTTGATGAGACACACACCATACCCTCACTGATGCACTAACCGTATGCTTTGTTTAGAGCGGTGCACTGACGCACCTTACAATTGTGAGTACTCCATTTGGGGAGTGTATTTAATATTTGAATACATTTTAAACAATATTACACTATATAGTTTTTTCTTCTCATCCATCTGTGAATACCGCATTGGAGCCTGGGATCCCGTGATCTGCATAGAGCCCTGGGGTGGTTCAAAAGCGTGATTTGACTTTGTTTAGCGACTAAGTCACACGCTCTGAGGTGAGCATATTACCTTGGGGGTCACCGGATTGCACCATCACATGGTCTGCAGCACAAAGAGAGTTATGAGCATGTCACCTAATTACATCACCAGTGGACATCACACATAAGCACCTCTATTTGCAGGGCTTCACAATTTACGCATAAGCACCTTTATTATTTATTTGCAGGACTTCACAGTTTACTTATATGATCTGTTTCCAATAAGGACTGTTTTTTCACATGAACTGTGTGGAACTAAGCACTTTTTGGAATTTATCTGGCACTAAGCACTTTTTTGGAATTTATCTGCATTTATGTTTATATATGTACTCGAACGTTGTTGTAATTAGATATACTTATTAGCACATTGCACTTTGATGCATTTATGTATATATATCATATTTCATATTTGATTACTCATTTATGAGCACTCACTACTCATTAATTTTACTTACCACCTTAAACAAAAATATTAAAAACCAGCAGCTACAAATACTGCAGCTGCTGACTTTTAATAAATGGACACTTACCTGTCCCAGGGTCCAGCGATGTCGGCAGCCGAAGCCAACCGATCGCTCATCTCTCAGTTGCCCCCACCGCCATCCTCGGTCAGGGAATCAGGAAGTGAAGCGTTGCGGCTTCATTGCCCGGTTCTCTACTGCGCATGCGCAAGTCACGTTGTGCATCTACACTGGTCCCTGTTGTGTTGTGGGAACTGTGTGTTTCCCACAACACAACGGGGGGGCGGGCATTTGCGGCTAGCTGTGGCTAACTATTCCCGGAAGTATAATACAGGTATTTGCACCCCCTCTCCCCTGAAAGGTGCCAATTGAGGCACTGCAGGGGGGGGGAGGAATCCGATAAAGGAAGTTCCACTTTAGGGTGGAACTCCGCTTTAAGTAGCACATTTAGCACAATCTAGCGCAGCATATTTTTCTTTTGTATTTACCATTTGCACGCTTATGAGACGTGTTTAACGCATGCAGCTGGGTAGTGTTTTCCACCAAGCATAAGGTTCAGTGTGGCTCGCAGGATTTTTTACCTTTTTGTTTTTTCAGTTTGCATCCCTTTTTGTTCCCATCCTTCCAGTCGTTACTGCTTCAAAGTACCATTCGACATCCTCGGAAATACCTTTCATACATCTCAGCCATACAAGCTACCACTACAAGATCTGAGCTAAACCCTTCCCACCCACCCTTTACTCTACTCGTGACCCCTAATGCCACCTTCTGAAACCCCTCTGTGCTACCCAAGCAGTGCCAGTCACTCACCAGACTGCCTATATAAAGCTAACTACTTATCTCATCATGACACTTAAATTTCCTTCCCTCAATGTGCAGGGCCTTAACTCTGCAAAAATGATCCTCACTCTTCAAGGAGACCCGTTTACTTAAAGCAGACATTCTCTTTGTCCAAAAAACATTTTGCTGTATCTTAAACTCCTCAATTCCATCTGAAACAATTATCCAATATCCACATGGCCTCGAACATCAAGAAAACAAATGGAGTTTTCAAGGTCATCATAGATTCAGACCAATTCGTCAAATACTCAGAAACTGCAGACCCACATGGATGCTTCCACATCCTTGCTTATGACATTAACCAGACCTGATATACCCTCGTCAATGTTTATGGTCCAAACACTAAACTATGCTTCTGTAAAAAACTCTTTGCACAAATAGCGACCTGCAAAAGCAGTCTTCTAATTATCAGAGATTGCTTCAGCATTATTGGCTACGCTGAAATTGATACCTCATCAAGTAGAAGACCCACCTATCAAACTCTCAACTCCATTTTGCCTGTACGACATCTGGAGATGTGAACACAGAGCTGAAAAAGACTACTTTTACTTCTCCCCTCACACCTTTCATACTCCAGAATCGATTTCTTCCTTTACAGACAAGTGGACTCTCCAGCAGATCACTGCTTCGACTATTGGATTAATAACATGGTCTGACCATGCCCCGTGAGTATTGAGATAGGTACCCGCACAAACATTTCTCTTCCTCGTTTGTGTAGACTAGATTCAACCCCCCTGACAGACCGTAAGCACCATAAGACAATTGAAGAAGCCCACTCTCTCTTTCCACCACTGACATATCGTTCCCAGCTATATGGGCCACGTATAAAACCTACATGAGAGGCATCTTTATTAAATTGCAAGCTTATGTTAAGAGACAGAGGTCACGACAGATTGAAAAGGTGATAGAGTCCATCAAAAACAAAGAAGAGAAAATAAATGTTCTCCTTCCCCATCCCTCTCCTTCTCCCTACTTAGTGATAGAAATATACTCTGTTCCCTATGATCGTTCAAATATGCTAGTCATCTGAAAAGGTCTAAAACTAATTACTTTTCCCTAGGGAATTCCTTCTAACAAAGTCTATGAAAAAACAACAGCACCTTAAGACCCCTTTCACACTAGGGAGCTTTGCAGGTACTACAGCGATAAAGATAGAGCCTGCAAAGTACCCTGAAAGAGCCGCTGCTGTCTCTTCAGAGTGAAAATTCGAAATTCGGAAATTTGAAAATCTGAATTTTCGTATTTCTGAATGTCCAAATTCCGAATTTCGGAAAAAAACAAAAAAACGAATGAAACGAAAATGAACACATTTTTTGTCAGTGCACATGTCTAATATCTACCCACCAGCCCACTCCTGCCTCAATGCAGGCCTTCCTACGTTCCACCTTATCCCCACCCCAAATTCAAACTCTATCTGACCCATTCTCATCAGCGGAAATAGAAAAAGTTATTAAAGCTCTTCCCTGTACTACAGCCCCAGGAGGTGATGGTTATATCAATGAGTACTACAGGCAATTTGCCACTATTCTTTCCCCCCACCTAGCTGACCTCTACAATTTTGTTACGACCTCTGGCTCCATACCTAAAGAGGATGTTACAGTCTGTGATAACAACTATTAACTATAAAGATAAAAGTAGTATACTATAAAGGTAAAAATAGTCTAGAATCCAAAAAAAGCCTTCTCTACTTCTATCTCTAGAGAGAAGGCGTTTGATCATGTGCACTGGGGGTTTCTACAAGCAGTTTTACAAAGGTATGGTATTACAGACTGGCTCCAAAAAGCCATTCTCTCTCTTTATTCCTCTCCCTCGGCAAGGGTACTATTGGATGGTGCATTGTCAAAAACCTATAGACATCACCAACGGTATGAGGCAAGGATGACCGCTTTCCCCCATCATCTTTGCACTCCTTATAGAACCACTAGCTATAAAATTTTGAGAAAATCCCTTAATCTCAGGCATTCCCTTTGGGGACAGTGAACATAAAATTAGTCTCTTCGCAGATGACATTATCTTAATGGTCACCAACCCTACCCAATCTCTCCCCATCATATGATCAATCCTAACCGAATTTGCTGAAGTCTCCTACTATAAGCTAAATTAGACCAAATCGATTATTCTAAAGCTTCATACAAATCTACAGACTCAACAAGACCTCACCAAGACTTTACCCTTTATATGAGCCGATCACTCAATCCCGTACTTAGGAATCAACTTAACTCCCACCACTAGCTAGCTTTTTGATTACAACTACAAACTACAAACCTCTCCTACAATCCTTGTCCAAAGACCTATTAACTTATAGATCAGCTGGATTATCTTTTGTTTTTCAATCAAATCATTTTTTATTGATTTTTTCACATATTATAAAAAAAAAAGAATGAACATTAGTATCCATTACACCTCTCTGCCCCTCCCAACATAGTGTATAAAGTCAAAAAAAAAAGCAATCCAACAAACATACTATCTTTCAAAACTAATAGACCCAAACTTAAAAAAAAAGATCCAAAGAGAAAATGTCCCTTCTCTTTTTTTTGTCCTTCTTTGTCTTTCCCTTTCCTTCCTTCCTCCTCTATATTTGCATTCGACAGTCCATCTTTTTTTTTCAATTCCCTCCTTCACCTTGATCTTATATGATAGCTATTTTATATGTATTCATTTCGATCCAATGTTAACTTTCTTACCTAATGACCCATATTAATATGCTCATCAGATTTCTCAACCAGATCAGACTCTAACCACCAATGCCAGAATTTTCCAAATGTCTTAGGGCATCTCCTATGTTTAAAGGTCAGTTCCTCTCATCTTAAATTAAGATTAAGTGCTTTAATCTATTGATCTGTCTTTGGTGGAGAGTTTGATATCCATTTTTTCAATATGAGTTTCCGTGCCATGTACATGACCCGTAACAATGCTTTTTTTGGGTCAGGCTGTCCCTGTGTGGTACAGAAGGAGTTCAAAGTATCAAATATAAACTCCCAGTAGCAGTGCAGTTTGGGGCAGTGCCACAACATATGTAAAAGTGTACCCGTACCAGTTATACATCTTGGGCAATTAGATATAATTGTTTTACCCCAGGAATAGTAGAGTATAGTGAGCTCCATGAATAATAAAAAGTTGAGTCATACATTGTACGGAGGATAAGGTTACCTTAAATACGTTTTTCAAGGCTTGCCCCCATTCCTCGTCACTAATTGTCTCTAAGTCTCTTCGCCACCGTCCAAGGCTACCTTCTTGTGAGTTGACTCTAGTAGTCATTTTAAAAGAACAGTATATCTTTCTCATTAGTCCCTGTTTAGCACATCTAGTAATAACTGCCATAGTTAAGATTAATGAAAGCATGCCGTAACTGTAGATATTGAAAAAAATGTTTATTAGACAAATTATATTTTTCTGTCAGTTTATCAAATGATTGCAAAGCATCGTTATCATAGAGTTGGCTAAGAAACAAAATGCCTGCCTTTTTCCATAATTCAAAATTTTTAAGTTTCGTCACTTCAGGCAATTGTTGATTATTCCATATGGGCATATATTGTGTGTAATCCTCATAATGTGTTTCTTGTTGAACAGAGGTCCAAATCCTATGTACCAAGTGGAATGTAGGATATCTGCGTTTATTAAAAAATTGGTAGGAAACTATTAACTGCACTAATGGTTTTATCAGCATTTGGGAAAATATAATTTGTTGTATGGGATGCTCACAATCTATAATATTCCAACCATTTAATTGCTGAAGTTGCGATGCCAGATAATAAAGCCTAGCATTAGGGACAGGCAATCCTCCTTCATCCTTGGGTAACTACAAAGTTTTCAAGCTGATTTGAGAATGTTTACATCTTCAAAGTAGAGCTCTAAACAGAGTATCTATTTGTTTAAAAAAATCTGTGTTAACCATATGGGACAGTTATGGAGCAGATATAATAATTGTGGCATTCAGTTCATCTTTATTAAATTGGCTCTACCTATTATTGTCAAAGGCAATTTACTCTAGATTTTTCCCACTTGTCCAAGCCACTTAAGTAGTGGGGACAGGTTCCTCTCCACATATATTCCCACTTGTGATGTAATATGTACCCCTAGATATTTAAATGTAGAGACTACTGTGATCTGAGAAGCAGAGATTGGCAGATTGATCGCCAAGGGGTCCACTGGTAGAAGTACTGACTTATCCCAAATTATCTTAAAGCCTGAAAAGAAACCATATGTTTTATTTAAAGATATTACTGCCTCCAATGAGGACGAAGTATCTCCTAGAAATAGAAGTGTGTCATCTGCATATAAGGCAATTTTGTCCTCTCCTGTAGATCTACAAAACCTAGGAATATTCTTTGATAGAAGCAGCTAACGATTCTAAAGCTAAAGCAAACAACAAAGGTGATAGTGGGCATCCCTGTCTTGTTCCTTGTTGCAGTGAGAAAGGTGCTGATATATGCACATTTACCTGCATCCTTGCCACTGGAGCAGTAAAAAGTAATTGTATCCATCTTATAAACTGGGGTCTAAAACCAAATTTTTCTAAACAATATCACAGAAAGTCCCATTCTATACTATAAAAAGCTTTAGCGGGATCAAGCGACAATATAGCTCTATTACCCAGATTTTCCATTGGAACCTGTAGATTAAGAGATAAACGCCTTATATTCACTGCCGTGGATCTATTTGGGATAAAGGCTGATTGATCCTTATGCACTATCTTAGAAATTATTTTGGTCAATCTAGTAGCTAATACTTTTGCCAATAGTTTCTGAAGTAAGAAATAAGATTGGACGATATGATTCAGGGTTGCTAGGAGTTTTATCAGGTTTTAACAGCACTATGATACTTTCTTCATTCATAGAAGATGGCAGATAGCCACTCTCAAATGCAGTATTAAAGACCTCCAACAATTCAGGGAGCAAGTCTTCTCCAAAAACCTTGTAAACCTCCACTGGTAACCCATCTTCTCCTGGGGCTTTATTATTAGGCATATAAGCTGAGGCTATTTGGAATTCTACTAGTAATAGGGGTTGGTCCGGCATCTCTCTATCACTCTCTGATAATTCTGCTAAAGTAATGGAGTTCAGAAAAAGTTTCAAATCAGCTTCCGTATAAGATACTTTACTGCTATACCAGTTTTTATAAAAGTCAGTAAAAGCTGATGAAATCTCCAAAGTTGTTTGTGCCTTTTTAGTAGGAGAAATTTGTAATTCCACTATGTGTGACATTGTTTTTTGGGATTTTACAATTGCAGACAAGGTGACCCGTGTTTTCCCCATCCTCAAAATAAGGTTGTTGAAGGAAAAAAGGTTTCTGATCAGCTTTTTTTACGAGAGATATTGAATATATCTGTTGTTTTTGA
Organism: Lithobates clamitans; assembly: GCA_037952925.1. Taxonomy (NCBI): domain Eukaryota; kingdom Metazoa; phylum Chordata; class Amphibia; order Anura; family Ranidae; genus Lithobates; species Lithobates clamitans. The sequence continues at coordinate 8,694,398 of JBBGZY010000056.1, read as the reverse complement.
ATCAATATCTGCTGAGTTTCTTTAGTAGGGTTTGCTATAAATTGAGAGTTAGCCTTTTAAGGGTTGACTTTCCATAAATTGCTGGTATGGGTTAAATTTAAAGTTTTCTTAAGGACCATTGGAGAATGATCGGATAATCCTCTAGCTGCATATGTAATTTCAGATATAACAGGTAACATCGTAGATGTAACCAATGCTATATCAGTTCCAGATAAAGTCCCATGAGTGCTAGAGAAACTGGAAAACTCTCTCTCTCTCTCTCTCTCTCTTTAGAATGATGGATTCTCCAGACATCCATAAGGCCTATCTCCTGGATATATCCAGAAAAAGGAGTACATACAGAATTTCCTGGAGTTGTATCCAAGCTAAATCTATCTAAGGAAGAATCAAGATAATTAATAAAATCTCCTATTATTAACCAAGGAACTTCCATTTTGTCAGACGTAAAGTTAAATAGCTCTTTAAGTATCTCCGATGAATATGGGGGAGTAATATATATCAGCTGGATTATCTAAACTAGGTGGAATTGCAGTGCTGAAAATGTACATTTTACTTAAACTGCTGTATCTATTTAGAATCCCACCCTATTCCTTTATCTTACAAAGTCCAAAAGGCCCAGATGTGCCACCCATTTATTACTATGCCCCTCAGCCAATGGAGGTGTGAATCCCCCTCATATTCACTACTACCACCAAACTTTGCTTCTAGACCAACTTTATAACTTTATTCCTGGTGGAACCCCACTAAAGAAAACATTTGGTCCATGATGAAATCTTTATTATTTAAACCACTTCACCCCAAGACACCTTGCTTCTTAGCTCCTTTAGATCCTAAGCATTAATCCCCCCAACATACACCACCTTTGTATTAGGCGTCTTTTGAAGCTTGGTCCAACCTCCTTTCTTATAAAACTCCAGAGCACAGATTGGTACCACTAAACATTCTTTACATGGTATAACGCAATGCTTAAATATAATATAATGGAAAAACAAAGGGATACGATTTATACGAGACCTCTATGTAAACAACAAAGATTTGTGCTAGCATGGGTGTTTTTTGGGGGAGGATTTGTTCTAGGAGGAGGAGAGATTTGGGGAGAGAGAGGATTGAGTTGGGAGGGCGGATGGAAGTCAAAGATTTGTGTTGGGAAGGGAGATTTTAGAGGGAGGATTTTTACTGGGAATTGGGGATTTTTTCTTTGGGGAGAATTTTGGTTTGCAAAGGGGATATATGCTTAGGATGTTATTGTACAGATTAGTGCTTCACTTTTTTTGTGGGGGGAGGGATTTTTGCTGCCACATAGGGAGAGATTTACTAAAACTAGTATACAATAAATCTGGTGCTGCTGTCCATAGTGACCAATCAGCTTTTAGTGCCCCCTGGACCATACCAGGCCACATGCCCTCAACATGGGAAGGTGGGTATTTTGGGGCAAGTGGACTCTGCACCCCTTACCCCAAAGCACCTTGTCCCCATGTTGATGGGGACAAGGGCCTCTTCCCGACAACCATGGGCGGTGTTTGTGGGAGTCTGTGGACAAGGGGTTTTAACAAGGGGGTCCCCCAGTTCCCGCCCCCATGTGAATGAGTATTGTACCCCTACCCATTCACCCCCAAAAAAAGCAGTGTAGTGTAAATAAAAACAAGAGACGGTTTGACAAGTCCTTTATTAAAACTGAAGAACATCCCCAGTTGTAGCTCCAATGCGTCTTCTTTCTCTGGTTCTTCCACCGATGTGTTCTTCTTCCAGTCTTCTCCCTCCACTGCTGTCTTCTCCCTCCGGTGATGTGTTCTTCCTTTGGTCTTCTCCCTCCACCGCTGTATTCTCCTTTGATGCTCAGCCTCTTGGTGACCCACGCTCCCTCCAACAGTGGAGGGAGAAGACCGGAGGAAGAACACATCAGTGGTGGAACCGGAGAAAGAAGACACGTTAGAGCTACAATGGGGGACATTCTTCAATTTTAACCACTTCCCGCCCAGCCTATAGCAGATTGAAGGTCGGGCGGTGGTTCAGTTATCCTGACTGGGATAACATGCTGCCCTTGCCCTAAAATACACACCTCCCCATGTTGAGGGCATGTGGCTTGGTATGCTCCAGGGGCACTTGCTCATCCCCCCCTCCTTTCATGAGCTGCTGGGCTGCATGCTCAGATAAGGGTCTGGTATGGATTTTGGGGGGAACCACGCCATTTTTTTTCAATTTTGATGTGGGGTTCCCCCCTCAAGATTCATACCAGACACCCCCCAATGTTGAGAGCATGTGACTTGGTATGGTCTTCATTAAAAATGTGGTTAAAAATAAGGTAATCTTGGGGTGCTTATCTCTACTATCCTATTTTCTAATTCTAATTGTATCATCCTGCCTCTTTCCATCTACAAGATATTTTATATAAAATTATTGATTTTCTTTGATTGTAAAATTCACAATTTTATTGAAATAGTAATTTTAAGGATATCACTGAATCTTTATATGGAATTTACTGACATATATCCCTATATTGTTGAGATATTTATTGCAGGGCTCAAAATTTCAAGTCCTGAGCTACCAGCCAGGCCTTGAAAGTTATGCACCACCAGTTGCCCCACCCAACCCCTACATGCCCTCATAAATTATCTCATGAAATGACAAATGTTAATGTTAAATGTTTAATGCAGAATTAAGTTACACAAATATTTATTATCAATAATTTTATCAGTGCCCATCAATGCAGCCTCATCAGCGTCCATCAATTCAGCCTATCAGTGCCCATCAGTGCAGCATATCAGTGCAGCAATTCAGTGCAGCTAATCAGTGCCCATCAGTGCCATGCCATCAGTGCCCATCAGTGCAGTCTCATCAGTGCCCATAAATGCAGCCTCATCAGTGCCCATCAATGCAGCCTATCAGTGTCCATCAATACAGCCTCATCAGTGCCCATCAATGCATGTGAGGTGGGCTGTTAGCAAAGTGGACCTCCCATTTTAATGAAGGTATGCTTTTAGCATTTTTGCTTTTACCACATATTTAGGAGTCTGCATTACCTTAATTAATTACCATTTCTCCATTGGTGAATATTGAATAACTGAAAGGAGGGAGAGATGAGGGCACTCTGGTGAGGCTGGGTATCCGGTCCTTAGTAGCAGTGGAGAGATGGTGCTGAAGGCAGCACTTTGTAGAGAAGAAGCAGCTCTGGAGGGTGTCATAAAGGAAAGGGAAAGACGCCTCTAAGTGCAGTGGTTAAAAGATTTATTACAGGCATAATAGGATTAAGAACACTTACAAGATATTAAGAGGTCATAGGCATATAATGATTTGTCCTCATGCAGATCAATGTAATCCTCGTCTAGTCTGGGGGAGAGAGAGAGCCGTCCTGCAGCTGTCAGAGTCGCTGGTGACGTGGATTGGTGAGGAGCGATGAGGCGGCCGTGGTTCTGGAACCAAGCTGGAACGCACGCGGCCGATGTAACATCAAGTGGAGGGTGGGTGGTAATGTGTTTTGGAGCATGCACAGCTCCTTAGTTCCAGCTTGGTTCCAGAACCCAGGCCGCCTCATGGCATCTTCACTTCCTCGCCAATCCACGTCACCAGGGACTCTGACAGCTGCAGGACGTCTCTCTCTCCCCCAGATGGACAAGTATTACAGCGATCCGCATGAGGACAAATCATTATATGCCTATGACCTCTTACTTTCTTGTAAGTGTTTTTAATCCCATTGTGCCTGTAATAAATCTTTTAACCACTGCATTTAGAGACGTCTTTCTCTTTCCTTTACTTCCCTGATATTGAATAACTGCATACACAGTTTCACTTTTTCAGAGGGACAATGCATTACCATGTAGGACCAGCATTACTGTGCTTTTTAACATCACTGTATAAAGCAGGAAGTATATCCATAATAGGGGAAGGGCCCATGAATAGCTTGGATGGCATGAAGAAAATAAAAGTATCTAAAGTCTGACAGATGTTGAAAATGAATCACTGAAGTGTACAGATCCAGGATAGATGTTATTGTTTTGGCATGGAGGAGCTAATTAACAGTGCTCTACTGGTGACTTTGTTTTAAATTTCTTTAGATCAAGACATCTAGAAAGAGCTTTGATGGATAAATGTGTTTTTGAGGCTTAAGAACTTTGTACCTTTGTTCTTAGCAGTATGGATGAAGGGAATTTGATGAGCTAGTGGCTCTAGCTTTTTAAATTATTTTAATATGTGTTCATTGAGTAAAACAATTCAGGTTGCTTATGAAAATTAACTTTCTAACTGTTTTGACAGTCCTAGTTAAGACTTTTTAAGATAAACATTGAGCAAAAATTACAGCCATACAGTACTACCGTATGTATAATTTTTAATAACGGCAATCCAAAAATTTACAATTTAGGCTTTATTGTAAAGTGTTTTTCTGGTTGTATTTAGATATTCTAGTCAAGTTCCCATATTGTTTAAAATCAATGATTCTTGTTCTTCCTAATTATTATTTACATTTCTTTATATTAATTCAGGTTTATAAGAAATAAGTGCTTTATTCCAGCACATTGAGAAACTGCAGGTTTGACACTCTACTTTGAAGGAATAAAATTAATTAATAAAAATACATGGACTTCTCTGTATTATTCAAATAATTATTACATTGAATGGTAAAAATGTTAAATACTAAATATATTAGGTAATTATTAAGTGAAAAGTTATAAAATGTGAACATTTCTTGTGAGCAACTGATATAATTTTTTTAACTAGGCAAGCAGCACTCTACACACTCCCACATCAATGTGCAAAAAATATAAAATAAAAAATATTTTAGTGCCACGCTAAAAAACTATAGTGATATCCTCACTTAAACATATTAAATTATACCACAATGTATCATAGTTTTAGCAAGTAAATATATAAAACTGCTACAAAAACTTACATCCCAACATAATCGGTCTCATCTGCCGAATACATTCAATATAACATTACAAGTGCTTAATAGAGATAAAGTGCTGTGCTAGATATAGTGCAATATGTGCAATAATGTGCTCCATATATAGTAAACAAACAAGTACAGTCCCAAGACTTGAAAAAATGCTTCAATCTAGTGCTACATCCTTAAACATCCAATCGTGTCTTCTCAATCCTTGCATGTATGTGTCTAACATACACACTTGTGCTCCCCCATTAGGTGTATGCTCAACTGAGATAATGTGACCTCATAATTAAGCTCAGTCAAAAACAGCTTTTTAGTCTCTATGGACTAGCACTTCAGGCATACGTTCCTCCTTCAAATTCTGTTGTTGTATCCCTCCAGTGTAAGCGGTTGCCGAATCATATATGCAAAGAAAGGAGCTCCAATAGTGCTTATATCATTAAAACCTCATACTTTATTAAAAAATGGTAAACAACTCACATTTGTTGGGTGCTCAAGTGCACCAGCTATATACAGCATGTATCATATAAACTCCATGACACTGCATCCACTGATTGGAGCTCCTTTCTTTGCATATATGATTGGGCAACTGCTTACAATGGAGAGATACAAAAACAGCATTTGAAGGAGCCTGAAGCACTAGTCCTTAGAGACTAAAAAGCATACACCTAATGGGGGAGCACAAGGTTGTTTACTATATTTGGAGTACATTATTGCACATATTGCACTATATCTAGCTCTGCATTTTATCTCTATTAAGCACTTATAATTTTATATTGGATTTATTTGGCAGATGGGATCGATTATGTTGGGATGTAAGTTTTTGCAGCAGTATGATACTGTATATCTACTTGGTAAGACTATGATACATTGTGGTATAATTTAATATGCGTGAGTGAGGATATCACTATGGTTTTTTTTTAGCGTGACACTAAAATCATTTTTATTTTATACGTGGAAAGTTAATAGTGGCGTTTTTTTTTTTTTGGGGGGGGGGGTTGCGGGGTTGGGGATACTACAGTAGAAGTCTGAAAACCAGACCAGACCAAAAGAGTGCATATTTTATTTTGGATGATGAAACTTAACTTAAAGGTGCATTAACATAAAAATGTAAATGTAAATCTTTCAAACAATTATTCTAATGCCGCGTACACATGGTTGGACTTTCCAATGGGAAATGTTCGATGTGAGCTTGTCAGAAAGTCCAACCGTGTGTATGCTCCATCGAACATTTTCTGTCGGAATTTCTGCACACAAATGTTCGAGAGCAGGTTCTCAAATTTTCCCACAACAAAACTTTGTTGTCGGAAAGTCCGATCACACAAAAGTCCACGCATGCTCAGAATCAAGTACGAGACGGAAGCATTCGGTCTTGTAAAACTAGCATTCATAATGGAGATTTCACATTCGTCACGCTGCAAATTTTTAAATCTTTCAATGCAGCACATTTTCTTCTTCTTTATAATGCTAGAATAATGAAGTTGCTTTGGTGCTGATATTCACAGAGTTCTGACAAACAGATTTTTTATTATTTATCGTGATCTCCTGAATAATATTTGTTTTTGTTTGTTTTTTTCTCAAGATCTCCAGAATAATCTTTATTTTCATTTTTTATAGTGATCTACTTTTTTTTTCTCAAGATCTCCAGAATTTTTTTTTCTCTTATAGTGATCTCCATAACAGTGTTTGTTGTTTTGTGTGTCAAGTTACCATAACACCATTATTATCTTGTATTTTTTAACCTCAAAGAGGTTGGTTGGTGTTGGTGTCCCTTGTTAATTTGACATTGTATTTTTGAAATGTACCTGCCTACTCACAAACAAACTGTCCTTCTTGAAGTAAAACACATAGCCAAGTATTTGTCAAAACAAAAATTAAAAATTTATTAGGGGTCCTAACAAAATAAAGAGGAAGGCAATGCTGGAGAATTGGTGAAGCCTTTGTACCCCAGGGCAGACATCAATTATTTGACAGTCAAAATTGGTAACCTGAGGGGTCCATTTAATAGGGAGCACAATACGGTCCAGGACTCCGAGAGATTGGGAGCAGCAGCAGATGACATATATGTCCCGAGGCTGTGGTCTTACAACAGCCTGCGTCTTTTGCCAGACCACACCAAACCCAGGCCATCACTCTGTTGTTGGAGGTGTTGCTGAAGGTGGTGGAGGAGTATGGTCCAACTCACACACGTGGCTTTTATTGGTGAGTTGGCCCCTCACCCCCTTATTTAGGGCCTAAAGTATTACCTCCTCACAGATGAGACATTGGCCCTCCTCCATTCTTTCCATTTTACTGGCTGTCATACACCCAAAGGACTCGTGGACACTATGGGTGGTTGTGAGGACCACAGTAGCCTGCCGAATCAAAGTAGTCGCTGACTCCTTCATGTTCCTTCCTGGTCCTTTTTGTTGGAAGGCGGAGGGGAGGAACCTGGGATTTGGTCAGGCTACTGGGCACGGCCACCTCCTGGCTGCCACTTTCCAAGGTCTCCTCCTGGCTGAGACTTTCCTGTGTATGAAAATGGTACATATTTTTAGTTTTTTTGGTCATCAATCACACACAATTTTGAGATCATGACTGTTGCAAATTGAATGTTAACATATAGAAAAGACTATCGTTCTGACCCCAGCATTTTTTATTCTTGTCCCAATCATTTTTGGCTACTACTGTCTATTGATATGTAAACCACCTTGTTAAATCAGAAATTAGTGATCCATAATAGCATCTAGTTAACATCATTCAATTTTGCCAAGAAATATGTTGAACAATGCTATACCTGACTCAAGCTGGGCTGCTCCTCCACATCTTCCTGGGTCGAAGGCCCAGGTTTTACTTCTGAAGACCCTTCTGATTCAGAAGGAAGTGTGGAAGGAAGTGTGGAAAGAAGTGTTGATAGCGATGGCCTGGGTTCACTCTGGTCTGATAAAAACTGCAGTCTGTCGTAGTAGCAGAGTCTGGGTACATATATGTCATCTGCTGCTGCTTCTGATCTCATGGAATCCTGGACCTTTTTGCACTCCCTATTATACGTGCTCCTCAGGCCAATTTTGACCTTCAAATAGGGGATGTCTGCCGTGGGAGTCACTGGCTTCACTAATTCCAACAGTTACTTCAGTGCTGCCTTCCTCTTTAGCTTGTTGGAGTATTCTCTGTTTTTGACTTGCCAGAGACATGGCAGCTCCCTGTACTTATCTATAAAGGTTGGCAGGTCAGTAAATTTATCCATTTTATCTGCAAGACACAACACAAGACAAACCCTAATGTCAGGCTAAACTCTCCTAATCCCAATATAGGCTTCAATGTATAAGCAGCATAGGCCACTAACCACTGATGCCCCAAGTTAAACTTGTACCTTCGTTTGCATGATCGGCGCTTAAGCTACTCCGTCCTCCGTTCACACATATGACGCATGCGTGTTATGCTTTATATACACTGCGCATGCGTGAAACTCCACCCCTGACCTTCTTTCTAGTGTATTCCCCGCCCCTTCTCTTTCGGCGCAGTGGGAGAGTAGGAGGAGGAGATATAAAGCCCCAAATATGTCCTTTGTAGAAATGGTGGAGATGGTGGACATCTTGAAGAGGGCCGGCTATGATGGGAAGTATGGACCATACCCAAACCCAAATGTGAGAAAGGCCAAGATCATTACTAAAGTTGTGAGAAGTCTGCACAGGAATTTTGGGGTACGACGATCCAAGGAGCAATTGAGTAAACGCTGGTCAGACCTGAAATTGAGGGAGCAAAATCAGTACAGAAGGATCAGGAAACTGCTTCTAAAAAGTATTTGTCGTGTGTTCATATTATTATTATTACTTTAGTGCTGCTCCATGTGCTTTTCTTTACTGTTGTACAGTTTAACCACTTCAATACCAGCCACTTTCGCCCCTTCCCACCCATTACAATTTTCAGCTTTCAGCTCTGTCGCACTTTGAATGACAATTGCACGGTCATGCTACACTGTACCCACTGATGAGGATGCACTGACATGTAGAATTGATGGGCACTGATAGGCGGCACTGATATGCAGCACTGATGGGCACTGATAGGAGGCACTGATTGGCAGATAGGCGGTACTGATTGGCACTGACAGGTGGCACTGGCAGGTGGCACCGATGGGCAGCACTGATGTTGAGGTACCGATAGGATGTACTGCTTGGCACTGAGATGAGAACTGACTGGCACTATAGTGGGCACTGGTTAGCACTGATATGGACACTGATTGGCACTTTGATGGACACTGTGAGCTGTGTTTTTATGGGGCACTGACTGACAGCTTATGGGCACATTTTAAAAGGTGTTGTGGCACATCTGAGGGGGCTGTGTTAATAATCAATGCACTGATTATCAGCACAGACCCCCCTCTGACAGGGAGAGCCGCCGATCGGCTCTCCCTGTCAGCGTGAACCGAGAAATGCCATTTACTGGCACTTCCTGGTTCACGCGATGATCAACTGTGATTGGTCACAGCTGATCACGTGGTAAGAAGCCTCTGACAGAGGCTTCTTATCACGATCAGAGGATGCGGGATGTCAAACTGACACACCACACTCGCGATCGCCGCGCTGCATGCCCCTACAGGCGCACACCAGAATGTTATCCTGCTAGACGTCATATGATGCCCAGTCAGGATAACAGAACCACTCCCTGGCCATAATTCTGCATACGGCGGGTGGGAGGTGGTTAAAATGGCAAGTTTCAGGTTTGTGGGCACAGTAATCGTTTGTAGTAAACATCGTTTGTTCGCCCACTAATACAATGTTTTTGGCAGATGCAAGTTAACTACATTTGTTCATGCCTATTTGTATTAAAAGAAGTTTAGGACATTGTTGTCTAGATGGGTTTGTAACTAGAATTAAATGCAAACTTGATTCAGGGTAAGGAGAGGACACTCAGCAGCTGTTTACACATCTGGACGCACAAGCACTAGTGTGGGACACCAGAACAACCTTTTTAGGGTATCCCACACAGGTGCTCCAGTGGATACTAGGGGTTTCTCCATGTGTGAAACTTTAACAAAAAAGGTAAGTATTCCAGCTTTACAAAGGGAAAAAAACATGTTTTCATTTTGGAACTCTGCCAAAACAGACAATTGTACGACACTTCCAAGCAATGTTTCATATTCCTATTTCTTGCCTCAAATATCTGTGTGCTAAGTATACCTTTTTTGTATTCACATAGGGGAGAAAAGAATCGGGACATCTGGGGGGACCAGGAACCCTACTACTCATGAAGAAGAGGAAATCCCCACACACCATGAAGAAGATGTGGAGGGAGAGGTTCATGAAGTGGGCAAAATAGTGACCACAACAGGTCAGTGTCTGAGACCACAGCTTCAGGTAATAGATGTATGCCTGCATATTTATTATACAAGGTGTGTTTTTTTTATTTTTAGGTCATGTGGATGTTGTGGAAGAAGTGCAAAAATCCTCATTGGTGAGATCATGGCGTGCAATCGGGATTTAGAGATGGTCAAGTAAAATATCACTGATGTACAAAAAAAAATAACCAACATCATTGATGTTTTAGGCAGATACTAAAACCACCAAAAATTGAAAAGTTGCTTGTTTTATTTTTTATTTTTGCTAAAGATTTAAAGTAATTTGAAAGCCAAATTTTGAAGATGCACACAGTGTGTCAACATGTGCTATCTGCCATCACGGGATAACAATGTACGCATTTTGTGGGTGCAACCTCTTCCTCCAAACTAAAGTAGATGAGAGGAAGGGGTTGCACCCCCAAAACACGTCCATTGATCCCCCATGATGGGAGCTAGCACATGTTGACATTAGGCATGGGATCAGGAGGGAAATCCACATTTTAACTCCCAATTTGTGTGCATCTTCAAAATTTGGCTTTTACAGGGGTGACATCTCCCCATCTGATGAAGGCAAGATAAACACAGTTTTGACATACTAATGTCTCATATTGCCTTCACTTTATCAAAGTTGAACTTTGTAAGTTCCTGAGTTGTGTATGTTATGTTTAAACATGCCTGTTTAGCCAAAAAAAAGGATATGTCTACTGTCAAACATAAACGTTATACACGAAAGATGTTGGCTTGTTAAAAAAACCCTTTTATAACGCACATGTGAATGTGCGTGCAGTAAAATGTTTTATACTCATCAATGTGTGGCTTCTTCTTTCAATGCTCAATACCAGTTTTTGGAGTAAGTTGGTGTAGTTACAGTGACAATGGGGGTATTTACTAAAGGCAAATCCACTTTGCACTACAAGTGCACTTTCAGTGCAGTTTTAGTGCACTTTCAAGTACACTTGCAGTGCACTTGTAGTGCAAAGTGGATTTGCCTTTAGTTAATAACCCCCACAGTGCTCTAAAATTTGACCCAATCGGGCCATTTTAGGGACTCAAAGCAATTAATTAATGGATCTGAAAAGGATGATTATTTTTAGCATTAATGCATTACATACATTAACAACAAAAACAATGTGTGTGTGTAGCAGACCCACAACATAACATAATAGTTAGCTGAAGAAGAGATTGTCACCTCATGTATCAAGTAAGTTATGTTTGCACCATTGAAGAAAATGGCCAAAAATAAAAGGCCATTGGAGAACCTAGGAGACAGCTAAAAGAAACACAAGCAGTAAATCAAATGAAATATGAGTTCAGTTTATAAAAAAAAAATATTTTAAACATGTTTAGATATTCTCTGGCATATCAATGGCCCCCCTACCTGCAAAGTGCTCTAGATACTTTTTGCGAACTTCGCGGGTGCTTTGGGGGGGCAAGCCAGGGCGGCCAGGTTCAAGAGCCGTCAGAGTTGTTGGATCCCTAATAAGCCATCCCTTTTTCCCCACGTCCACATACAGAAACTCGTAAGTCGAGGACACCACCACCAACAACACTATACTATACCCCTTATAATTATAATAGTATGACCCCAAGTTGGGGGGTGGGACGATGTGGACGTGCTTCCCATTTATTGCCCCACCAGTTTTGGGGAAGTCCCACTGCTGGGCAAACTGGGAAGCCACAGTCTGCCATTCCTGTGGGTTTGAAGGAAACTGTGGAGTCAAACAAGAAAAAAAAATGTTGAACTTTTGCCCATAACATTGCAAGCAGATTAGACACAAAAATTCTTGGCCAACATAAGTATAACATTTTTTTAAATTAGTATTTAAAGACAAAAATATAAGGTCCACTTATCAGATTCCTCACCCCCTCTGATGGCTCATTGTAAAAATTTTAGGGGGTGGATGTTTTGGACAGGTAACCCTCTCCACTTCATTGAGAGCTGAATGCATAAATAATGTGTGTTACTTTGGCCAGCCCCTCCTTACTTACACTATTGGCAACCCACTGGACAGGTAAGAAGTGTCATACAAAAATATGAATACACACTGTCCAAATTGAAGTACATTTTTACATTATGCAATTACCTATCAAGATAATAGGAGAATAAAACTTTAAACAGTACAATTTGAAAGTATTCAGGCAGGCCCTTGCACTACATGCTTTAGTGAATTCATCCATAAATATGAACACAAAAGAGGTAGGTATAGTATGTATGGGTTTGGCAAAGTCAGCAGATAGAGTATTGGTATCGGTTGACTTAGCGGTTGGGGGGGAGGGAGGGTTCCAAATGAGTTTGGGCTCCAAAAAAAAAGCCTCTTGCAGTCTGCATGAATTTAAGTACAACAATAACATTTGGACACATTTTAGGGGGTGTTTAGGGTAAGCACTACAATGGAGCTGACAAAATACAATTTGTTAAGTGACTAGGCTAGGTGTGTATGGGCCCAGGATAGCATGCTGGGGAGGTTAGTGAAGGCAAATATGCATGAATGACAAAAAAAGGAGCATTAAAAGCTTACAGCATGCATGAGGACATTCACAGCACATTACAATCATAGTAAGTATGGAATGATGAAAGAAATACGATACATTAGCAAACATTGAATACATAGAATGTGATGTTAAAGGATAAAACTTACCTTAATATAGTCCTTCTGCAGGACCTAAATAATGGCAGAACAGGTCTCTGGAATAATGATTGCTAGAGCCTGGGGGGAGATTCCAGTCGTGAACTTAATATCCTGGAGACTTCTCCCCATCGCGAAGTACCGCAAGGTGGTGACGAGCATCTGCTCGGGAGTGATGCCTTGCTGCATGCAGGTATCCTGCTTCATAATATAAGGGGACAGCAAAGCCAACAGACAGTGAAAAACGGGGTCCGTCATCCTGAGATAATTCCTGAAATCATCAGGATTATTCTCCTGGATCTCCCACAGCAAAGGCATGTGCGAGAATTGGTCACACTGGAGCAACCAATTCTTCGTACATGAACTCCTCCCCACCCTGTACATGGACTGGACTTGGGTCAAAGCAAGAACTCCAACATCAAGCCCAAGCACGAGTACGTACCCACAACATGGCTTGAAAATGGTCGGCTGGTCAGAACTAACTAATAGAACGCGCTGAAAATCAGAAAGGACCTGAGAACAATGAGCTGAAAATCAGAAACGAGCGGACAAGAAAGCACTGAAAAACAGAAGCAAACTATTAAATAGAACGCACTGAAAGACAGAAACGAACTGACAATATGCACTGAAGAACAGATACGAATCCATAAGCACAAACTGAAAAGCAGAAACAAACTGAAAAGCACGAGGCTGAAAAGCGCGGATCATCTCTCACCAAACTTCTATTAACATGATATAAACACAAGATTAGCAAAAGGAGCCCAAAGGGTGGCCCACTGGCTATTGAACTTCCTTTTTATAGTCCCGTTGTACGTGTTGTACGTCACTGTGTTCTTGACATTCAGAATTTCTGACAACATTTGTGTGACCATGTGCATGTAAGACAAGTTTGAGACAAGTTTGAGTTTCCTGCAGAAAAAAATCCACAATTTTGTTGTCGGAAAATCCGATTGTGTGTATGTGGCATTAGAGTCTACATACTGTTGCTCCAAACTCTCTTTTGCATGTACGAATGTGAACAAGCCATTAACTAATTGGCAAGCCAAGAAATCAAATAATAAGGATTATCGATGATTGATCATCTCACTGGACATAACTGCACTTTTGTTTAAAAAAAAAAAAAACATTCTCCTCTGGATGATATGTAAATTGCAAAGACTTTAACAAACTTTATTTCAGATTCCTACCTTTTGTTATTCTGAAGAAATAACTGTCAGCTGACAGTGGGTCATTGGGCCTCACTTATCATGATTGAAGTTGAATTGTGGAAGATTAAAGGGCTTTTTGCATGGTGTGTTTTAATTTTTGTATTGTTTTTGTATTTTTATTTTTTTTGCAAATGAGTAACAAGGATGACTATGTACTTCTGATGCATTTATACAGGGAGAAGCCAAAAAAATCTGGGGACCCCTTATTATTAGGGATGGGCCGAATGGACCCCTGTTTGGTTTGGACCAGAACGTCCGAACACAATGAATGTTCTGACCCGAATAACGAACCCCATTAAAGTTCATGGGACCTGAACGTCAAATATCAAAAGTGCCCATTTTGAAGGCTTAAATGCAAGTAATTATTCATACAATGGTTATAGGGGTCTGTGTCCTGCCCTGGAGGGTTTGGATCAATAAAAAAAAGTTTGTGAAAAACATAATTTTTAAATGAGCAGTGATTTTCTGATTTTTAAAGTGAAAGCCTAAAAATTTAAAATTCCTTCCAATACAGTGCCAGGGGGGTCCCCTTAGTCTAACTGTAAAGTGACAGATCTCTACCATATCTAGAATCTGCTGCAGCAATGAATGAAATGATCAAGCCAAAAAAATGACATTTTTCCTGCAAGCTGCCTTTTGCTCAGCAACAGCTGGGGAGCCAGTGCGTATGATGAGGCCACAATGTAGTGCACTGGGAACAAGATTAGAGATTTTTTGGATACATTCTGGTGTCACTTTGACTTTGTATAATAGTAACAGGTGCGTTAAAATTGGTCTTTGGGTGTCGGTGGCGCCTTCCCACCGTAACCCTATAGAGATAATCTTGATGAAAGCAAGAATTTGCCTTGCTGTAAAAAATTGCAATGATATGTACCTGTCAAACAGGTGCTGAAAAATTGGTCTTTGGGTGTCGGTGGTGCCTTCCCACCGTAACCCTATAGAGCTACTCTTGATGTAAGCAAGAATTTGCCATGCTGTAAAAAATAGCAATGATATGCACCTGTCAAACAGGTGCAGAAAATTTGGTCTTTGAGTGTCGGTGGCACCTTCCCACCGTAACCCTATAAAGGTACTCTTGATGAAAGCAAGAATTTTGCCTTGCTGTAAAAAATTGCAATGATATGCACCTGTCAAAGAGGCGCAGAAAAATTAGTCTTTGGGTGTCAGTGGTGCCTTCCCACCATAACATTATAGAGGTACTCTTGATGAAAGCGAGAATTTGCCTTGCTGTAAAAAATTGCAATGATATGCACCTGTCAGACAGGTGCAGAAAAGTTGGTCTTTGGCTGTCGGTGGTGCCTCCCCACCGTAACCCTATAGAGGTACTCTTGATGAAAGCAAGAATTTGCCTTGCTGTAAAAAATTGAAATGATATGCACCTGTCAGACAGGTGCAGAAAAATTGGTCTTTGGGTGTTAATTGTGCCTATGAAACCTATACCAAAAACATTCTTCCAGATGAATTGATTGAACACCCTTAAAGCTAGGCAGCCTCAAAGTAATGCAGAGATTCCACATCCCAAAAAGACTTATGCCCCGTACACACAATTGGACATTGATCGGACATTCCGACAACAAAATCCATAGATTTTTTCCGACGGATATTGGCTCAAACTTGTTTTGCGCACACACGGTCGCACAAAGTTGTCGAAATTTCCGATCGCCAAGAACGCGGTGACGTACACCACATACGACGAGACTAGAAAAGACCAGTTCAGAACCAAGCGCGGCACCCTTTGGGCTCCTTTTGCTAATCTCATGTTAGTAAAAGTTTGGTGAGAGACGATTCGCGCTTTTTCAGACTCGTGGTTTTCAGATCGTTTTCTGCTGTTCAGTTTGTGCTTGTGGGTTTGTATCTGCTCTTCAGTGCGTTCAGCAAGTGACACATGACTCTGTCATTGTGTTCTTGTTCGTTCATTACTGTTTTTCAGGTCGCTCTTCACAGGCCTTGCTGTTCTTCAGTGCGTTCTGTTACTTCATTCTGAGCAGCCAACCATTTTCTAGCCATGTTGCGTATACGTACTCCTCGTAGAGTTCGTGCTGTGCCTCGGGCTTGGTGTTGGGGTCCTGACCTTGACACAAGTCCAGTCCATGAACAGGGTGGGGAGGAGTTCATGGACCAAGAATTGGTTGCTTCAGCGTGACTAGTTCTGTCACATGCCTTTGCTCCATGAGATCCGTGAGAATAATCCTGATGATTTCAGGAACTTTCTCTGGAAGACGGACCATTTCACCGTTTGTTGGCTTTGCTG
Source organism: Lithobates clamitans (assembly GCA_037952925.1). Taxonomy (NCBI): domain Eukaryota; kingdom Metazoa; phylum Chordata; class Amphibia; order Anura; family Ranidae; genus Lithobates; species Lithobates clamitans. The sequence continues at coordinate 8,678,113 of JBBGZY010000056.1, read as the reverse complement.
ACCACTTATATTAGCAGGCAGGATACCTACATGAGGCAAGCCATCACTCCGGAGCAGAGGCTCATCGCCACCCTGCGGTACTTGGCGACGGGGAGAAGTCTGCAGGACTTGAAATCCTCGACAGGCATCTCCCCCCAGGCTCTGGGAATCATTTTCCCAGAGACCTGTTCTGCCATCATCCAGGTCCTGCAAAAGGAGTATATTAAGGTAAGATTTTTATCCTTTAATATCACATTTTATTGTGTTTAATGTTTGATAATATATTGTATTTCTTTCCTCATTCCCTAATTACTATGACTGTAATATGCTGTGAATGTCCCCTTTGTCCTCATGCATGCTGGATTTTTATGTAATTATTTTTGTTGTCCTTTATACATATTTGCCTTCACTTACCTCCCCAGCATGGTCTCCTGGCCCTATATTCACCTCATGTAGTCACTTAACAATGTATTTTATCAGCTCCATAGTAGTGCTTTACCCCAAACACCCTCTAAAATGTTTTTAAATGTGATTTGTGCTTTCAATTCAGGCAGAGTGCCAGAGGCTTTTTTTTGGGTCCCCAAATCATTTGGAACCCTCCCTCCCCCCAACTGCTAAGTCAGCTGATACCAATTCTCTATCTATCCTCAATCATCTATCTGCTGACTTTGCCAAACCTATACACACTATAGCCATCTCTTTTGTGGTCAGATTTATGGATGAATTCCCCAAAGCATGTAGTGCAAGGGCCTGCCTGTATACTTTCAAATGGTACTGTTAAAAGTTTTTGTATACTATTATCATCTTGATAGGTAATAGTAGAATGTCCAAATGTGCTCAAATGTGTACAGTGTGTATTTATATCTTTGTATGATACTTCTTACCTGTCCAGTGGGCTGCCAATAGTGTAACTAAGGAGGGGCTGGCCAAAGTAATACCCATTATTTAGGCATTCATCTCTCAATGAAGTGGAGAGGGTAACCTGTCCAAGAGTTCCCCCCTATAATGTTAGAAATGGCCCATGAGAGGGGGTGGGGGAATCTGATAGGTGTACCTTATACTTTGGTCTTTAAAAACTCCCTCAAATAAATGTTATCTTGATGTTGGCCAAGAATGTTTGTGTCTAATCTGCTTTCCCTGTTTATGTGCAAAATGACTATTTTTTTTTCTTGTTTGACTCCACAGTTTCCTTCCACGCCACAGGAATGGCAGACTGTGGCCTCCCACTTTGCCCAGCGGTGGGACTTTCCTAACTGCGGAGGGGCAATTGATGGGAAACACGTCCACATCATCCCACCACCCAACTTGGGGTCATACTATTTCAACCATAAGGGGTTCAATAGTATTGTGATGTTGGCGGTGGAGTCGGCCACTTACGAGTATGTGGACGCCCCAGGAGAAGTCTGACGACGAAACGTGCGTAGGGCGGGTTACGAACGTCTTGCAGCACCTCTAACAAAGGGAATTCGCTAACTTTTGGCATGCTTGATTTGTTCATTTGAAATGTGAGTACATTTGTCTATTAAGTTTTAATAAAAGTCCTCCTATGGTTTTACGCGATGGGCATACCTTCTTTCCTTTACATGTAATTACTACACCACAATACGCAAGTAAAGTGTGGGGGATATCCTTGATTGCTGCACAGTGGCAGACACTGTGACCGCGCATACCCCTGCAGGGGAAAGGAGAATCCGGTGAGTGCAAGCATTGTCAGAGCATGCAGACAAGGCACTAATTAAAGAAACCAGCACCTGGATAAGAAGCTTTCCTACAGATATTTGACCCTCAAAGATTGAACACTACAAAATACTCCAAAAAGAACTTGTTTTTTTCATAAACGGAACTTTTCCTATCCAACCAATACTGGTCACAGCACAAAAGTCACTATTTATGATGGATATTTTGCACAATGTTGTATGGATTTGTATGATTTAACACTGGTCACTTTAGTGATGCTGCACTATGCACTTTTGTTGAATAATTGAAGCACCTTATGTTGCAATTGTACCTTTAACAGTAAGGACTTGGCACCAGTCACATATTTATTCATTTTTGGCACACACACTTTAGGAATATAAAGTCATTTTAAAGAGGTGTTTTTTTTTTTGTCTCCATAAGGGCAGCGCCATACTATTCCTGTTTTCCTTTCTTTTTTTTTTTTTTTTTTACACTTTCCACCTAGATGATATTACATCTATATCCACAACTACTTTATTACTTAACTTAAAGGGCACAATGCACCTTTGTTGAACAATTGGAGCACCAGTTGTTGTATTTTCATTTTGAATAGAAATATTCACCACCAGTCAGTTTTATTCAATTTTTGAACATATACAGGTTCTAGAAGCAATTCTATAAGGATACTAGGCAATACATTCACTACAAAGCGCCATACTACTCCTGCTTTTTTACCATTTTTTACCATTTTTAATACTTTCCACTTAGGTGGTATTGTATGTGTAGAGGCAGCAGCCATATCCATAACTAAAACATTCAATTCATTGCGCGGATTTACCCCATACACCTGCAAAGTGGATTTTCCCTTAGGAAATACCCCCATTATCAGTGAAAACACCAATTAGAGCACAACAAAAGTGTTGGAGCGTTGAAACAATAAGCCACACATTCTTGATTGACAATCTTTTTAATACCAGCACAATCACATGTGCATTTAGAAAAGGTTTTTAAAACAAACCAACATGTTTGTTGTATAACAATTTTTGGGGTCACATTAGAAAAAGTAGAAATGTCCATTTAAGATAAAACAGGCATGTTTAAAACCAACAAGAAAGACACAAATCTTGAACTTATAAAGTTCACATTTGGTAGAACTTGAAGGCAATATCAGACATGAGTATTTACAAACTGTGTTTGATATTGCGTTCAGATGGGGTGAAGTCACCCCTAGAAAAGCCAAATTTTAAGGATGCACACCAATTGCCGAATGTCAACATGTGCTAGCTGCCATCACGGGGGATCAAGGGATGTGTTTTGTGGGTGCAACCCCCATCCTCACAGCTACTTTATTATTGAGGAAGGGGTTGCACCCCCAAAACGCGTCCATTGATCTCCCGTGATGGCAGATAGCACATGTTGACACACTGTGTGCCTCTTCAAAATTTGGCTTTTCTCAAATATGTCAAAAAATGCTAAAATTTTTCAGGTCACAAAAAGCCCCCAAAAAGATAGGGATTTCAAGGGGTTTTAAACTTTCTCTAAAACATCAATGATGTTCTTAATTTTTTGTTGAACATCATTGATGTTTTCCAAGTCCCTATTACACCCCATGATCTCCCCGATCAGGATCTGTGCACTTTCCGAGGTGAAATGCCCTGGATCCACATCACGATCACCTAAAAAGATAAAAACAAAAACAAACCATGTATTATAAATATGCCGGCATCCATCTCTTACCTGAGCCTGTGGTCGCAGACACTCACCTGTTGTGGTGACAATTTCCACCACGTCTTCCTTCTCCTGCTCTGCTTGGCTTGGGTGGATTTCCCCTTCTTCCAGAAGTGGGGGGTCTGTGGTCTCCTCGGATGAGGGGTGTCCTCCAAGTCGTTTCTCCCCTATGTAAAAAAAAATAGGTATACTTAGCACACAGATATTTCATGGCAGACATAGGAATATGAAACATTTCTTGGAAGTGGGGTACAATTGTCTATTTTGGCAGAGTTCCAAGATGTAGAATTTTTTGTGTCCTTTGTCAAGCTTCAATACTTTACCTGTTTTGTACAAGCTTCACAGATGGAGACACCTTCTTGTGTCCCACACTAGAGCTCCAGCGTCCAGATGTGAAAACTGCTGCTGAGTGTCCTCTCCTTACACAGAATCTAGTTTGCATTTCATTCTAGTTACAAACCCATCTACACAACCAAATTATTTGCAGACAAGTAGGCCATAAAAAATGTGGGCAAATGCATATGGCCAAAACAATGGTGTTTTCTAGGCCGGATCTTTCGGTACTGCTCGTGCTCTCTTAATTTGACCACCGCTTCCTGAGCTGATCTTTGGATCGTCGTACCCCGAAATTCCGGTGCAAACTCTTGACCACTTTTGCCATCTTGGCCTTTCTGACATTGGGGTTGGGGTAAGGCCCATACTTCCCATCATAGTCGGCCCTCTTCAGGATGTCGACCATCTCCAACATCTCCCCAAAGGACATATTTGAGGCCTTAAATCGTCTCCTTCTGGATCAGGATGTTTCAGGCTCCGGGCTTTCCTCCTCCTCATTGCTGTAATTAACAGACACCTGCTCTGACCATAAAGCATAATACGCGTGCATAGTACGTACGATCTGTGAGCGGAGGAAGGAGTAACGGAGGCACCGATCATGATTGCAAAGGTAAGATTTAACATTGGGCCTATACTGCTTCTAGATTGAGGCCCATATTTGCACAAGTTTAGAAGACTTTAGGCTGACATTAGGGTTTGTCTTGTGTTGTGTCTTGAAGTGAAAATGGATATCTTGAAAGATAAGGACTTTATGCCAATCTTCATTGATATGTTCAGGGAGCTGCCCTGTCTATGGCAGATAAACCACCCTGATTATAGGAAACCAAACAATATTTGTTGGAATTTGTTGGAATTTGTGAAGACGGTGATCCCCACGGCAGACATCACCTATTTGAAGATCCTAATTGGTGGCCTGAGGAGCACCTATCTAAGGGAGCACAAGAAGGTCCAGGATTCCCAGAGATCAGGAGCTGAAGATGACATTTATGTCCCCAGGCTGTGGTACTATGACAGACTGCATTTTCTGGCAGGTCAGACTAAACCCAGGCCAGCACTCTCCACTCTTCCTTCCACGCTTCCTTCCCCCCCAGATGAGGCTTCTGACGCCCAACCTGGGCCTTCCAGGCAGCAACATGTGGAGGAGCCCAGCTTGAGTCAGGCATAGCATTCTTCTAAATATTTCGGGTTGTCCAATCAATGATGGTAAATATATGTTAGTTAGGATTGCTAATTTATGATTGTGATTGATGAAGCAAAAACTAAAACCATGTCCCTTTTTCATACACAGGGAAGTCTCAGCCAGGAGGTGGCTGGGCCAAACAGGCTGCCCGATACCCAGGTCCCTACCCTCCACCTTCAAAGAAAAAGTGACAGGAAGAGGAGTAACCTGGAGGAGGCTGCCATAGGCCTCTTTTGGAAGGCTACAGAGGCCCTGAGAACCCCCCACACTGTGGAGGAGGACTTTGCTGGCCTAACTGCCTGCAAAATGATGCAGATGGAGGAGGGTCCACGACTCCTGTGTGAGTTCTTAATTTTGCAAGCTCTCATTAAGGGGTTGAGGGGCCAAATAACATGTGCTACCCACATTTGTGACCTCACACATAGTCCTCCTCCTCCTCCAGGTCCTACTCCTCCTCCTCCTCCTCCAGGTCTTACTCCTCCTGCTCCTCCTCCAGGCCCTACTCCTCATCCTGCCACATCTCCAACACCAGAGCCACAGCCGGGAAGGAAGCGTGGAAGGAAGACCAGAGAGTGATGGCCCTGGGTTCAGTCTGGTCTGGCAAAAGATGCAGCCTCTTGTAATACCACAGCCTGGGGACACGGATGTCATCTGCTGCTTTCAGGATCTCTGGGACCTCTGGACCAGACTGCACTCCCTTAGATATGGACTCCTCAGGCCACCAATTTTTCTGTAAAATAATTGATGTATGCCCTGGGGGTCCAAGGCTTCGCCAATTTATGATGTTTATCCAGTGTTGCCTCCCTTTTTGTTTGGTTCTGAGCCCTTAATAAAGAGAAACCAAAAGGGAAGATGTGCCCCAAGGGGATATTACGGGTAGCGTGTCACCGGGAAATGAATGGATGGTGCAACCGTAAAATACACAAATGTAATTAAAAAATTATTAACAAAAGTTTATTGAATACAAAATATACATAAACATATATAATATAAAATCATGTCAGTGGAAGAGACAATCGATAAATAGTAATCAAACTGCTGAAGTTCATTGGTATATCTTCCCAGCAAGTTTGGAAATAACCCGCTGGGATGAGAGTGCCGCCGCACAGAATACTCTACATGTTTCGGAAAATAGAGGAATTGTATTCCCTCTATACAGTGTATTTCCTTCTTCAGGAGTTTCAGGGGAGCAGTTTTTGTTGTTTTTCTAGAAGAAAGACAAAGGAATATATATATATGTGTGTATAAAGGTGTACATTAAGCAATATATTTAGCACCAACATAGAGTGTAAAGACATTGTATTAGGATGTGTAAGAGACTGTTAAATTACAAACAAGACATGGGGATAGAGCAATATCTCAAGAAAAAAAAAAAAAGGGGGGTATAAAGAGAAGGTATAGATTTACTCACAAGGCATGTGACTCTTCATCATATATACTGTGTACACAGAGTGCCAGGAGAAGGACTCCCACTTCTTAAAGTCCAGAGGGTTGCATCGATTTGTTGAAAATCCAAATACTGAAGGTATTTTAGATGGATCAAGCCCAAGAAGGAGGGTGTAAGGTGATTTGCAGACACTGGCCCTGATAGTGAGCCCCACAGGGACGGCAGGCCAGGGCTCACAAGAGCCACTACTGCTGGGCGGGCTGCACACACATCTATAAAGTCAAAAACAAAAGAGGGGAAGGTTTTATTTAAGGGGGTGTATAGGTCTCAAATTAGAGACACTGATACTAATGGGGTTTGTTTTGTATATGTAAGAGAATTAAGCTTTAACAGTATATGTCATCACACAGAAAGGTGTGTGAGAGTTAGAGTAAATGTGTGATAGGCATAAGAGGGATTTGCATACCTGGTCTTTGATGCTTTTCAGTATGGACCTGTCCTGCAGAGTGAGTTCATTCCTCTTGGCTTGTGTAGCACAGGAGGGTGTGTGGCAGATTGGTGCCATATATCCTGAATAGGATGGGGTGTGACACACTGCAGACCAATCATTCATTGGTGGGGCGGGGTGACTTAGGGTGAAGATGTTACAGCTGATTGTCTGCCAAGCCGGAACAAGTTGTCCGGTGGAGACATCAGCTGTGTGCAGATACGCTCATAGCGTCCGCCCACTGTAGCTCCTCAGCCTGGGCGACGGCCAACGCCACCGCGTCAAAAGGCGCGGTGACGTCACCCGTCGACAGAGGCCACCGACACGGAAAGGAAGGCGGTCTGGTGGGGAAGGCGGAACAGAACCCCTAGAACGCAGGCGCGAGGCAGATCGTCAGGCGCCTGTGCATCAGCACCGCTGCAAAGGTGCCTCCGTCCCCAGTGATGGGAAACAGAGGCCTTTCCCTGCCGGGGAGCACCAGCGAGCCATCCCCATGGAAACAGAAAACCGGGCCAAGTCTGCAAATACATTGATTTCATTGTGTGAATATTAAAAGACAAAAAATGAGTATAACTTGTACTGGACTGTTTAGAAGCGGGAGTTCATCTTTACAATGCAATCCTGGAAAAAACATATGCATATGTCAGTTTTCTGAATATTGTAATACATATATCCATCTAAGCTGGACAACAAATTGGTTATAATTGAGTTAAGAATGCATTTTGTTCATGGTGACAAATTGGCAAGTACTTGGCCCAAAGGCACATCAATATAGGCCTATGTATGGACTCAATATGAGACACTACATAGGCTCAACACGTATGTCCTGCACTGGGCATTAGAGAAAATGCAAAGGGTCATATAGAATGCAGAAGATTTGATTCATGTGTAGGTGATGAGAAGGAATAGAATAGCTTGGTATGGCAAGCCATTAGCTCAAAGTTCCTTGTCATAACCACCCGTGGAGAAACCAGGAAGAAAGGGTTTTAGGTTGAACGCCTCGTTTAGGCCTGGTGGCATTGTCGCATTAAGGTTGGATATCCAACGGAGTTCCCGTTGTAGGAGGGTCTTGTTAAAATCCCCTCCCCGGGGACTCAGGTGTAGGCGGTCCAAGATTAATACTGAAATTTTAGGACATGTGCCGCCATGTACCTGGGCTACATGTCTGCCTAGTGGGACATCAGGGTCGGCAGATTGCATCGCTCTGAGGTGACGATAGATGCGTTGCCATAATTTTTGTAGGGTTTTCCCCACATAAAAGCAGTTGCAGTGACAGGTCAATAAATACACCACTCCTGTTGTTTGGCAATTTGCGAAATGTTTTGGCACAAAGCGTTCGCCGTTTGGTAAGCATATATTTTTGCGTGTATCCATGTGCTTGCAGTAGGCACAGGAACCGCATTGAAATGTGCCCCTACGCTGGGCACATTTCAATGCGGTTCCTGTGCCTACTGCAAGCACATGGATACACGCAAAAATATATGCTTACCAAACGGCGAACGCTTTGTGCCAAAACATTTCGCAAATTGCCAAACAACAGGAGTGGTGTATTTATTGACCTGTCACTGCAACTGCTTTTATGTGGGGAAAACCCTACAAAAATTATGGCAACGCATCTATCGTCACCTCAGAGCGATGCAATCTGCCGACCCTGATGTCCCACTAGGCAGACATGTAGCCCAGGTACATGGCGGCACATGTCCTAAAATTTCAGTATTAATCTTGGACCGCCTACACCTGAGTCCCCGGGGAGGGGATTTTAACAAGACCCTCCTACAACGGGAATTCCGTTGGATATCCAACCTTAATGCGACAATGCCACCAGGCCTAAACGAGGCGTTCAACCTAAAACCTTTTCTTCCTGGTTTCTCCACGGGTGGTTATGACAAGGAACTTTGAGCTAATGGCTTGCCATACCAAGCTATTCTATTCCTTCTCATCACCTACACATGAATCAAATCTTCTGCATTCTATATGACCCTTTGCATTTTCTCTAATGCCCAGTGCAGGACATACGTGTTGAGCCTATGTAGTGTCTCATATTGAGTCCATACATAGGCCTATATTGATGTGCCTTTGGGCCAAGTACTTGCCAATTTGTCACCATGAACAAAATGCATTCTTAACTCAATTATAACCAATTTGTTGTCCAGCTTAGATGGATATATGTATTACAATATTCAGAAAACTGACATATGCATATGTTTTTTCCAGGATTGCATTGTAAAGATGAACTCCCGCTTCTAAACAGTCCAGTACAAGTTATACTCATTTTTTGTCTTTTAATATTCACACAATGAAATCAATGTATTTGCAGACTTGGCCCGGTTTTCTGTTTCCATGGGGATGGCTCGCTGGTGCTCCCCGGCAGGGAAAGGCCTCTGTTTCCCATCACTGGGGACGGAGGCACCTTTGCAGCGGTGCTGATGCACAGGCGCCTGACGATCTGCCTCGCGCCTGCGTTCTAGGGGTTCTGTTCCGCCTTCCCCACCAGACCGCCTTCCTTTCCGTGTCGGCGGCCTCTGTCGACGGGTGACGTCACCGCACCTTTTGACGCGGTGGCGTCGGCCGTCGCCCAGGCTGAGGAGCTACAGTGGGCGGACGCTATGAGCGTATCTGCACACAGCTGATGTCTCCACCGGACAACTTGTTCCGGCTTGGCAGACAATCAGCTGTAACATCTTCACCCTAAGTCACCCCGCCCCACCAATGAATGATTGGTCTGCAGTGTGTCACACCCCATCCTATTCAGGATATATGGCACCAATCTGCCACACACCCTCCTGTGCTACACAAGCCAAGAGGAATGAACTCACTCTGCAGGACAGGTCCATACTGAAAAGCATCAAAGACCAGGTATGCAAATCCCTCTTATGCCTATCACACATTTACTCTAACTCTCACACACCTTGCTGTGTGATGACATATACTGTTAAAGCTTAATTCTCTTACATATACAAAACAAACCCCATTAGTATCAGTGTCTCTAATTTGAGACCTATACACCCCCTTAAATAAAACCTTCCCCTCTTTTGTTTTTGACTTTATAGATGTGTGTGCAGCCCGCCCAGCAGTAGTGGCTCTTGTGAGCCCTGGCCTGCCGTCCCTGTGGGGCTCACTATCAGGGCCAGTGTCTGCAAATCACCTTACACCCTCCTTCTTGGGCTTGATCCATCTAAAATACCTTCAGTATTTGGATTTTCAACAAATCGATGCAACCCTCTGGACTTTAAGAAGTGGGAGTCCTTCTCCTGGCACTCTGTGTACCTATACCTTCTCTTTATACCCCCCTTTTTTTTTTTTTTTTCTTGAGATATTGCTCTATCCCCATGTCTTGGTTGTAATTTAACAGTCTCTTACACATTCTAATACAATGTCTTTACACTCTATGTTGGTGCTAAATATATTGCTTAATGTACACCTTTATACACACATATATATATATTCCTTTGTCTTTCTTCTAGAAAAACAACAAAAACTGCTCCCCTGAAACTCCTGAAGAAGGAAATACACTGTATAGAGGGAATACAATTCCTCTATTTTCCGAAACATGTAGAGTATTCTGTGCGGCGGCACTCTCATCCCAGCGGGTTATTTCCAAACTTGCTGGGAAGATATACCAATGCACTTCAGCAGTTTGATTACTATTTATCGATTGTCTCTTCCACTGACATGATTTTATATTATATATGTTTATGTATATTTTGTATTCAATAAACTTTTGTTAATAATTTTTTAATAACATTTGTGTATTTTACGGTTGCACCATCCATTCATTTCCGGGTGACACGCTACCTGTAATATCCCCTTGGGGCACATCTTCCCTTTTGGTTTCTGTCCTTTTCTGGGATGTGGTAGTGATCCCCGGGTAAGCTCCAACATTGGTTCCTTTCCAAATTCTTGTTTTTGAGCCCTTAATAAAGGAATTTTTGGTTCAATTCTACTCGCCTATGTGTGTTTTCCTTCAAAAAGGACAGTTTGTTTGTGAGGATCCAGGTACATTTTAAAAATATAATGTGAAATTAACAAGAGACACCAACACCAAGCAACCTTCTTGAGATTAAATAATACAAGATAATAATGGTGTTGTGGTAACTTGACACACAAAACACACACAAAAATATTATGGAGTAAAACCAATTAAAAAAAACAAAAAAACATCAGCCTTGAAAAAAATACAAAACCCCCAAAAAAATACAAAAAAACAAATTTGGTCAGATGTGACAAATCAAAATATATTGAGGCAACCACAATAAATAATAAAGAAAGAAGTTTGTGAGAACTCTGTGTGAATATTAGCAGCAAAACTACTTCATTCTTCTCACATTATAAAGAAGAAGAGAATGCGCTGTATTAAACCATTTTTTACATTGCAGCATGACGAAAGTGCTCTATCCATTCCGAACGCTAATTTTACCAGACCGAGCTGTTCCGTCTCGGAATTTCTTCTGAGCATGCGTGGCACTTTGTGCGTCAGAATTGGCCACACACAGTCGGAATTGACGCGATCAGATTTTGTTGTCGGAAAATTTTATAGCCTGCTCTCAAACTTTGTGTGTCGGAAAATCTGATGGAAAATGTCCGATGGAGCCCACACACGGTCGAAATTTCCGACAACAAGCTCCGATTGCACATTTTCCATCGGAAAATCCAACCCTGTGTACGGGGCATTAATCAGTGACATCGGTATCAGGGGCTTCATAGCTGGTAATCCAGGACCGATTCATTTTTTTAAAAGTCAAATGGTCCACAGAATCTGTGGACAGACGCATTCTATGATCAGTAATGAAACCTCCTGCAGCACTAAATGCCCGTTCTGAAAGCACACTGGATGCAGGGCAGCCCAACAACTCAATAGCATACTGGGCAAGATCTGGCCAGTGGTCTATTCTCATGACCCAGTAAGCCAGTGGATCATCAGCTGGAAAGCTCTCCGTCTCTGTTTTGGCCCTGAGGTAATCATCCACCATGTGATGCAGACGCTGCCAATGGGATGTGGAAGCTGACAGCCCTGGGCGGCGAGGACTAAAAAAAATTCCGAAATGCCTCACTTAGGAGGATGCCTTCTCCAACGCTCCTTTCTTGACCAACGGAAGACTCAAAACGACGTTTTCCACCACACTGTAACCTACTAGAGTCAGGAAAAATATTCAATAAAATCCTTTTCAATGTGTCCTCAAGAGATTTTATCCTCTGCACTCTCTGTGGGGACAGGATGAGTTCAGAGACCTTCCCCTTATAAAAGTGGTCAAGAAGGGTTGCCAACCAGTAATCATCCTTCTCCTTTATGCCACGTATTCTTGGGTCCTTTCACAGGCTTTAAAGCATGAGGTTGCCCATGTGCCTCAAATTTGCAGAGGCTTGAGAAGCAGACTCCTCAGGGTCACTCAGGATGACAGCATCTGGAACTTCCTCCTCCCATCCACGTACTACTCCCAAGGGTCCTGGGGTTGGAAAGCCATTGCTTACAGATTGACGCATGTCTTCCTCTTCTTCAAAGCCTATGAAAGGGCCAGAATCATCCTCCTCATCCTCCTCCCCTCTCTCCTCTTGTGTGTTCTGTGACATAGGAATGATGGTGTTTGCATAAAGTGGGCCTTGAGTGGAAAGGAAATCCTCCTCTTCCTCCTGCTGCTCTGCCTCCAGTGCTCTGTCCATAATGCCACGCAGAGTCTGCTCCAGCAGGAACACAACAGGGATTGTGTCACTGATGCATGCATTGTCACTGCTCACCATCCTTGTGGCCTCCTCAAATGGTGACAATACAGTGCATGCATCCTTAATGATCAGCCATTGGCGTGGGGAAAAAAAGCCAAGGCGGCCTGAGCCTGTCGTCGTGCCGTACTGACACATGTACTCGTTGACGGCCCATCTGGTGGGCATGTCACAAATCAGGCGGTTTATGGGCAGGTGGAATTCCCGCTGAATTTCAGCCAACCAAGCACTGGCTGTGTATGACCACCTGAAATGGCTACAGACTCTTCTGGCCTGCTTTAGTACATCTTGCAATCCTGGATACATACTTAGGAAATGCTGCACCACCAAATTGAGGGCATGTGCCAGGCATTATACATGTGTCAACTTTCATTGTCTAAGGGAAGACAGCAGGTTTGAGCCATTATCGGACACCACCATTCTTGGCTCCAGCTGCCATGGTGTGAACCACCTCTGGGCCTGTCCTTGCAGAGCTGCAAGAATCTCTGCTCTGGTGTGGTTCCTGTCCCCTAGACACACCAGCTGAAGCACTGCATGGTACCTTTTAGCCTGACTCTGGCAAAAGCCCTTTGAATGCTTAGGTGGTACCTGATGTTCATAGGACAATTCTGCAGAGGAGGGCATGGGGGTGGCAGAGGAGGAGGAGGAGGAAGAGGGGTAGAGCTCACAGGTCTGGCATCATCACCACCAGCTGTATGGAGACATGGGGGCACAACAAGCTGCAGCACTGAGCCCTGTCCTGTATCCTTTCGAGTTGCAAGCAGCGTTACCCAGTGTGCTGTGAATGAAATATATCATCCCTGCCCATTCTTGCTGGACCACGTGTTAGTAGTAAGGTGGATTTTATGGCTGACTGCCTTGCCCAACGAGGCCAGAACATTCCCTTCCACGTGATGGTAGAGAGATTTACGTGAAAAGTAGTATTGACTGGGAACATGCCATTGTGGTAAAAGCACATTGTGCGAATTCGCAGAAGGGGGCAGAATCCACCAGGCTGAAAGGCAGAATTTGGAGAGCCAACAGCTTTGACAAGCTTGCATTCAGGCGCTGGGCATGTGGGTGGCAGGGACTGTATTTTTTTTTCCGCTGCAGAAGATGGAGCAGAGAAATTTTCCGGCTACAGTCTACAGCTGGTGGTGTGCTGCTGGTAGATGAGCTGCTAGGACCTTGGACACCCTGTGCTATACCATCATCTCTGTCAGTGGAGGCTGCTGAAAGGTAATGACTCAGTGTTGCAGGGGCAGACTGAAGTGGGTAAGGAGGAGGGTGGGACAGATTTGTGCCCCTTTTGTGTGGCTTTTAGGTGCTCTTGCCAATGGGCTGAGTGGTTGGACGTTAAATGTCTTGTTAGGCATGTGGTACCCAAATGGTTGGTGTTTTTGCCATGTTTGATGTGCCTGTGACACAGTTTGCGGATAGCAACAGTGCGATCTACTGCAGATGTGCTGAAAAAGGCCCAGACAGCTGAGCTGTGGGGAGTGGGCCAGGAGATAACAGCTGCAGAATGTGATGGAATAGGGTGGCTGCTCTCTACTCTTTCTTGATGCTGACCTCCTTGAGGTTCTGCCGCCTCACCTTCTGTTTCCTCCTCTGCTCTATCTGGCACCCAAGTCGCATCAGTGACCACATCATCATCATCATCATCTCCATCTTCTCCATCTTCATCATTACCACTGGAGCCAAACTGCGGCTTGGGGAACATGAATGCCAATTTGTCTACCAGTGTTCCTCCCTCTCTCTAGGCTCCTGTTCCTGTCATCCTCAACCTCAGAACCAGCATCTGAATCCAGTAATGGCTGGGCATCATCAAGGAGCAAGTGGCTGACGCTGTGGTCAAATAACTCAGCTGACTCCTCAATGACTGATGTTAGGGCTATGGCAGGAATGGATGTGGACAAGATGGATTTTGTTGCTGGAAAATTTTATTTCCTGCTCTCAAACTTTGTGTGTCGGAAAATCCGATGGAAAATGTGTGATGGAGCCTACACACGGTCGGAATTTCCGACAACAAGGTCCTATCACACATTTTCCGTCGGAAAATCCGACCGTGTGTACGGGGCATAAGTGGAGCAAAGTTCTTCTTAGGGTGTATGTGGATACATATCTTTTACTCATTCGTATCACCCATCTTGGCATCATATGAATCTGCTAATCTGACTATTCGATAACACTATCTCTTCCTTGGGGTCATCTTTCTCAGTTCTTACTGTCATTGTAGTAATCTTTGTATTTTACATTTAGCACACCTAAAAAAAAACAAATAAACAAGCAATCCTATAACGATGATTTCTATGAGGACAAAAACATCCGTTGAATCCATGAAAATGTACCATTTCTAAACAAAGTGTAATCTGGGTTTGTCATATTTCCTATCATAATGTCACATTGTATACCTCTTTTCCTTACTAAACAATGGGACATTCCCAAAGGCCTTAAGTTATATTTAGCATAAAATGTATTTTCACAATAATAGAACATTTGTGGTATTTTTAGACATACTGGTATTTTGGTAGCTTTGTATAGCTTAACCACTTGCCGACCGCCGCACACCAATGTACGTTACTTTTTTGAGGACGGATATCATTGTTATGGCAACAGCTAGCTGCCATAACCAAGGTATCCCCGTTTTCGGCCGACTACTAGATAAAAGTGGTCTCTGCGGCGTATTCGCCGCAAGATCACTTTTATCGGTGGCAAGAGAGGGCCGCCCTCTCGCCCCGATCCGGTGCCCTCCGCCGCTTATCGTAGCCGTCGGTAGCGATCGCATCCTCTCACTTGCTGTGCATGGAGACGAGTGAGGGGAAGATGGCCCTCTCCTGTCTCCATGACACTGCAGGGCGGAAGCGAAGTCATAACGTCACTTTCGCCCATACGTCTTAAAGGCACATTTTTTCAATGTAATTTTTTTCAAATGACATTTTTTTTTAATTTTTTATTGCATTTAAGTCCAAATATGAGATCTGAGGACTTTTTGACCCCAGATCTCATATTTAAGAGGACCTATCATGCTTTTTTGTATTACAAGGAATGTTTACATTCCTTGTAATAGAAATAAAAGTGACAGAAATATTAAAAAAAAAACAAAACAGCATAAAAATCAATAAAATCAAATAAAATAAATTTAAAAAAATTAAAACGCCCTGTCCCGACGAGCTTGAGTGCAGAAGCGAACGCATATGTTAGTATTGCCCGCATATGAAAACGGTGGTCAAACCACACATGTGAGGTATTGCCGCGATTGTGAGAGCGAAAGCAAAAATTCTAGCCCTAGACCTCCTCTGTAATGCAAAACATGAATTATTTAGAATTTTTTAAACGTCGCCTATGGAGATTTTTGAGGGTAAAAGTTTGACACCATTCCACGTGCGGACGCAATTTTGAAGCGTGACATGTTGGGTATCAATTTACTCAGCGTAACATTATCTTTCACAATATAAAAAAAATTGGGCTAACTTTACTGTTGTCTTATTTTTATATTCAAAAAAGTTTTTATACACCATGCTGTCCCTTTAAGAACAATGTAAGCAGCCAGCACAGCAAGTAATCTATTCATGCAAAAATAGATCAGATGATGTCCTAGAGGATGAAACGCGTAGGAATGGACTACTGATACTGCTGATTGTTTTATATGTTTAAGCACTTTTTACCTTCAGAAATTTCATATCTTTAACCACTTACTTACTAGGCACTTAAACCCCCCTCCTATCCAGACCAACTTTCAGCTTTCAGTGCTCTCACACTCTGAATGACAATTACTCAGTCATGCAACACTGTACCCAAATTATTTTTTTGTCCTTTTGTTCATACAAATAGAGCTTTATTTTGGTGGTATTTGATCACTTCTGGGTTTTTATTTTTTGTGCTATAAATGAAAAAAGACCGAAAATTTTGAAAAAAAACAAATTTTTCTTAATTTCTGTGATAACATTTTGCAAATTAGTAATTTTTCTTCATAAAGTTTGGCCACAATTTATACTGCTACATATCTTTGGTAAAAATAACCAAAAATTTGTGGAAATTATTTGGTCTGTGTGAAAGTTTTATGCCCCGTACACACGGTCGGACTTTGTTTGGACATTCCGACAACAAAATCCTAGGATTTTTTTCCGACGGATGTTGGCTCAAACTTGTCTTGCATACACACGGTCACACAAAGTTGTCGGAAAATCCGATCGTTCTGAACGCGGTGACGTAAAACACGTACGTCGGGACTATAAACGGGGCAGTGGCCAATAGCTTTCATCTCTTTATTTATTCTGAGCATGCGTGGCACTTTGCAATTTCCGACAACGGATTTTGTTGTCGGAAAATTTTATCTCCTGCTCTCCAACTTTGTGTGTCGGAAAATCCGATGGAAAATGTCCGATGGAGCCCACACACGGTCGGAATTTCCGACAACACGCTCCGATCGGACATTTTCTATCGGAAAATCCGACCGTGTGTACGGGGCATTAGAGTCTACAAGCTATGGTGCAAATCATAAAAAAATTATCACATCTGATGTACTGGTGACCTATCTCTTTTCCTGAGACCCTAACAAGCCAGGAAAGTACGAATGCCCCCCAAATAACCCCTTTTTAAGAAGTAGACATTTCAATGTATTTAGCTAGAGGCATGGTGAGTTATTTGAAGTTGTATTTTTTCCCACAATTCTTTGCAAAATTGAGATTTTTTTTCCCCCACAAAATTGTCATTTTAATAGCTTATTTCTCTCACATGGCATGTGTATATCACAAATGACACCCCAAAATACATTCCGCTACTCCTCCTGAGTATTACGATACCACATGTGTGGGACCTTTTCACTGCCTGGCCACATGCAGAGGCCCAACATGCATGGAGCACCATCAGGTGTTCTAGGAGCATAAATTACACATCACATTTCTCAACCACCTATTACACTTTTGAAGGCCCTGGAGCACCAGGACAATGGAAACACCCACAAAATGACCCCATTTTGGAAAGCTAACACCCCAACGTATAATATATGAGGCATAATTAGTCTTTTGAATGGTTTATTTTTTTCCAGAAGTTTGTGGAAAATGTGGAAAAAAATGAAAACGCATTTTTTTTTACACAAAGTTGTCCGTTTATAAGATATTTCCAACACATAGAATTTGGATAGCAAAAATGACACCCCAAAATACATTCTGCTACTCCTGAGTATTACGATACCACATGTGTGTGACTTTTTCACTGCCTGGCCGCATACAGAGGCCCAACATGCAGGGAGCACCATCAGGTGTTCCAGGGACACATAGCATGCACATAGCAAGAATTACACCCCAAAATACATTATGCTGAGCAAAGCGTAAACAAAAGATTACCTGTGGTTGTAGTAGCGCAGTTGTACACAGGAGGATAGCACTGGTCCAGGCAGCAGGCAGGGACTTGGTCAACAGTGGCGAACACAATTGTACAGGCAGCAGGCAGGGTTACTGTCCATATAAAGTCCATGGTCAGTGCAGGCAGAGATATTGTCAGCAGTGCCAAAAATATTGGTCCTGGTAGTAGGCAGGTCCATGTGGTGTGGTCAGTGCGACAGGCAGAGGCATGACGGCAGTAAGTCCTACAGGCAGAAGTAGGGCCTCATTCAGGACAGAATGGGGACAGGGGTAGAGGCTTCTCCCACCCAAATCTCTTTGAAGCCTCTGAGTCTCCAGACCCTAATCTAGGATTGAGAAAACAAAAAAAATTGTTTTCTTCATCCAGAAAAACAATTATGGAGCCCCTCACATATGTGAGACCCCTGTGTTGAATCCCACTAGTCAAGTAGCAGGGTACAAGATCAGTCCAAGAGGCAGGCAAATATCATGGTCAAACAGTCCAAGGTCAGTTCCAGATCAGGCAGATGTATGTACAGAATCGTTAGGCAGAAGCATGGTCGAATAACAGTCCAGGGTCAGTTCCAGATCAGGCAGAGGTATGTACAGAATCGTTAGGCAGAAGCGTGGTCAAATAACAAGCCAGGGTCAGTTACAGAGCAGGCAGTGGCATAAGGGGTGTGAGGGTAAATCGCAGGAACGGAGGCTTACGTTTACCATACTTCACTAATAATTTACTGAAGTATGGTAACGGCAAAAACATTCACCTACGCAGAGGACTGGTTCAGAAGGACATTGTGCACAATAAAAAGATGTGTCTCTTCTGAATCCTGCTCTGGTACACACCTTACATTTTTTTCGCCGTCGTTGGCCTGTTGGTTTGGGAGGTATTTTATCAGGAAAGTGGCGTTTGGAGAGTTGACTTAGAAAATCTGATCGGATATTTTCTGGTGGGCTGTTCGGGAATGTAAGGGCAGTGAAAACTTCCTCCTGGTAGCCAAGGAAGCGTTTGGGGTTTTGGGTGGAGTTACGATAAATTACAAATGAATTGGAGATGACCAAATGAAAAAATAAATTGCAACTTTTTTATACCAATGGTATGTCCGTCTTGTGACAAGGTACGATTCCAGCATCTGGTCATTCAAGTCGACTCCCCCCATAAACAAATTATAATCATAGATGCATTTAGGTTTTTGTATGGGGCCATTTCTTCTGAGGATTTCCATGAAGGTATCATTGTGGATTGAAGACAACATGTAGACATCTCTTTTGTCCCTCCACTTCACTGCCAAAATCTCGTTGTTTCGTAGACTTTCTGTTTCTCCTTTCCTCAATTTCTTATTAACCAGACTTTGAGGAAAGCCATTCCGGTTCTTTTTTATGGTACCACATGCAGGCGTCTTCTTCCGGTGTAGGTTGTGGAACAGGGGCAGAGATGTGTAGAAGTTGTCTACATACAGGTGGTAGCCTTTCTCCAGTAGGGGGTATATGAGGTCCCAAACAATTTTCCCGCTTGATCCCAAGTAGTCTGGGCAATTAGGGGGTTGCAGCTGGGTGTCCTTCCCTTCGTACACTTTGAAGGCATACATGTAACCTGTGACTCGGTCACATAATTTGTATACCTTCACCCCATAGCGGGCCCTTTTACTGGGAATATATTGTTTTATTTTAAGCCTGCCACTAAACTTAACAAGGAACTCATCCACACATATGTTTTTGTCCAGGGTAAACAGCTGGGGGAATACTGAAGAAAAATAATTTAAAAGTGGCGGAATTTTAAAAAGCCTGTCATAGTTTGGGTAATTTCTGGGAGGGCACTGGGTATTGTCGTTGAAATGAAGAAACCTCGTTATCATGAGGTATCTGTTTCTGGGCATTACCTTGGAGAATACTGGCATGTGGTGAAGGGGGTGGGTTGACCAATAGGACATCAAAGTGTTTTTTTTGTGAGTCCCGTATTAAATGTGAGCCCTAAAAAAACCTTCAACTCCTCCACAGTTAGGTCTCTCCACTCATAGGGACGGGCATAGTAGGACATTGGATTATTCAAAATAAATTGCTGTGCATAAAGGTTGCACTGGGCCACAATATTTGATAGCATGTCCTCGGTAAAAATTAATTAAAAAAAATCTATTGGGGAAAAATTCTCCGTATCCACCTGGACTCCTGGCTGGGCAGTGAAAGGGGGAATATTGGCTTCTCCTGAATTAGAAGGAAGCCACAAGGGGTTCTGCAGGGCATAGGGGAGGCTGGCATGGGTCCTTGGCCTTTCTTGCCGAGGCACTTCGATGCTGGTGGATGGCACTGCAGTGCTGGTGGATGGCACTGCGGTCCTGGTGGATGGCACTGCGGTGCTGGTAGATGCCACTGCGGTGCTGGTAGATGCCACTGCCTCCTCATCAGAACGCCTTCGTTTGGCGGGCTGAATATCTTCCTCCTCTGAGTCACTCAGTGTTCCACTACTGAGGACTGGCTCATAATTTATGTCCGAATCAGAATCGGAAAGGGAATCCGAAAAAGAGAGCTCCCCGTTGCTCCCGTCGGCCTGGGACAGTATATGGTACGGCTCCTCGGCGGAAAAGCTTCTTTTGGACATGGTTGCTAAGCCTGCACTGATGGGCACTGATGAGGCGGCACTGATGAGCACAGATGGGCACTGAGGTGGCACAGAGGGGCACTGATGAGGTGGCACAGGTGGGCACTGATGAGGCGGCACAGGTGGGCACTGATGAGGAGGCACAGGTGGGCACTGAGGTGGAACAGATGTGCACTGAGGTGGAACAGATGTGCACTGAGATGGCACAGATGTGCACTGATGAGGTAACACAGATGTGCACTGATGAGGTGGCACAGGTGGGCACTGATGAGGCGGCACAGGTGGGCACTGATGAGGTGGCACAGGTGGGCACTGAGGTGGAACAGATGTGCACTGAGGTGGAACAGATGTGCACTGAGATGGCACAGATGTGCACTGATGAGGTAACACAGATGTGCACTGATGAGGTGACACAGCTGGGCACTGATGAGGCGGCACAGATGGGGCAGCACAGATGGAGCGGCACAGATGGGCACTAATGAGGTGGCACAGATGGGCACTGATTAGGCGGCACAGATGTGCACTGATTGATTGCACAGATGTACACTGAGGCAGCACAGATGGGCACTGATTGGCACAGGTGGGCACTGATGAGGTGGCACAGGTGGGCACTGATGAGGTGGCACAGGTGGGCACTGATTGTGCAGATGGACACTGATCACCGCTGGGCAGACAGGCGGGCACCGATTGGCACATTTGGGCACCGATTGGCACAGGTGGGCACTGTACTGATGGTGCACTGTACTGATGGGGCACTGTACTGATGGACATTGTACTGATGGGCACTCTACTGATGGGCCACTGTAGGCACTGAAAAAGGTTTTTACACTCACAGATCGCTGACAGTTTCTCTCTCTCCTCACACGCTGTCTCTGTGTGAGGAGAGAGAGCCGGCAATGAGAGATGATCTCAAATGTTTACATTTGAGATCATTGCTCATTGGCCATGGCGATCGCGCTGTAAATGGCCGCTGTGATTGGCCATTTACAGCGATCTGTGATTGGCTGTGTCCAAGGGACACGGCCAACACAGAATTTCCCCGATGCACGCTCGTGAGCGTGCACAGGGGGCGAGGAAAGGGGAGGCCGTCATATGACGGCCTCCCGGGAATTGACATCCGCGCTGTAGCCGTCATTCGGCTACACATGTTATGAGTTTTTACAGAATCACGCTATGCGCTCTCCTATTTCCTTTATACACCATTGAAGATTCTCCGGACCTACCACTCCAAAAAAATCATTTACAAGCACCTTGATTCCTTGGAATCCGCGTTCCTTGCGGTAGCTGCCACTCAGGATCATCATTTTTCAAGCCTGATTGACCCAGTGGGTGTACACCCATCTGTGTCCAATCTCTCTGGTAAGCCTTTCCAAGTATAAGGTGGTGTATCTTTTATCAAAATCTTCTTTCACTCAAGTCACCATTAACCATTTTCACTTTTTTGGGTCACTTCTGGCATTTCTTTTTATAGACTATTGTAATATGATTGTGAATACCATTTGCATCATTCATATCTATTTTTCTATTCAGTGACTCTTCACTTATATTATTGTGTATACATCATGTTTTTATATTCATTTATTATCTACATTGTGTTTTTGTAGTACATTGTTTGTATTGTCACTGGTCACATTAGTCTCAGTGAATATTTGTGATTTTTTAGCGCTGCACTTTTTTACACTATACCTTATTTTTATATTCAAAAAAGTGTTTTTTTTTCCAAAAAAAGTGCGCTTGTAAGATGGCTGCACAAATACGGTGTGAAAAAAAGTATTGCAATGACCGTCATTTTATTCTCTAGGGTGTTAGAAAAAAAAACAATACATAATGTTTGGGGGGTTCTTAATGCCCTGTACATACGGTCGGATATTGATCGGACATTCCGACAACAAAATCCATGGATTTTTTCTGACGGATGTTAGCTCAAACTTGTTTTGCATACATGCGGTCGCACAAAGTTGTCGGAATTTCCGAACGCCAAGAACGCGGTCACGTACACCACGTATGATGAGACTATAAAAGGGCAGTTCAGTACCAAGTGCGGCACCCTTTGGGCTCCTTTTGCTAATCTCGTGCTAGAAAAAGTTTGGTGAGAGACGATTTGCGCTTTTTCAGACTTATGGTTTTCAGATCGTATTTCTGCTGTTCACTTTGTGCTTGTGGGTTTGTATCTGGTCTTCAGTGCATGCAGCGAGTTACCATTGATTTTTCATTGTGTTCTTGTTCGTTCGTTACTGATTTTCAGGTCTCTCTTCACAGACCTTTCTGTTCTTCAGTGCGTTCTGTTACTTCGTTCTGACCAGCCGACCATTTTCTAGCCATGTTGTATATACGTACTCATCGTAGAGTTCGTGCTGTGCGGGGGCTTGGTGTCGGGGTCCTTACTTTGACACAAGCCCAGTCTATGAACAAGGTGGGGAGGAGTTCATGGATCAAGAATGGGTTGCTCCAGCGTGACCAGTTCTGTCACATGCCTTTGCTCTGTGAGATCCGTGAGAATATTCCTGACAATTTCAGGAACTTTCTCTGGATGACAGACCACGTATTTCACCATTTGTTGGCTTTGCTGACCCCCTATATCAGCAGGCAGGATACCTGCATGAGGCAAGCCATCACTCCGGAGCAGAGGCTAGTTGCCACCCTGCGGTACTTGGCGACGGGGAGAAGCCTGCAGGACCTTAAGTTCTCGACAGGCATCTCCCCCCAGGCTCTAGGGATCATTATCCCAGAGACCTGTTCTGCCATCATCCAGGTCCTGCAGAAACAAAAGGGGGGAAGAGGAGTACTAGGGACTTTGAGGAAGCCAGGACCTGGTAAGGTCGCGTATTTCCATCCCTGCGGGACTTTAAATGAAATCATGACCTGGTAAGGTCATGTATTTCCATCCCTGACGAGTCAAAACGAAAATATTGGGGAGGGTGGGACTTTAAGTGAAGCACTTGGTAGCACATAGATGATTAGGCTGAACAAAGGAATTTTATTTTGTGTACATAGTTAACAATCATAGATGTCAATAATAATATCAAGGTAATAAATGGGCACTAGAGCAAGGATAAATGACCAAAAGGTAACGGCACATATATCTCAAATGCGATCATTGGTACAAGATTGGGACCGTATGAAGAAAAGATGGTACATATAATGATATACAACCAAAAGTAAATCCATAATAAAACTCCACAGTTCAACCAGAGTTGGGTTAAATACATTTGTGATTGCGAGATAATGCCTGCAGGACCTGGGGCCTCACTTGGACCTGTAGAGGTACAAATATGATAAAACTTGAAGATCAGGATATGAATGAATATGGAACACGGCATCAAGTAGCTCTACGCGTTTCGTGGCTTAACCGCCACTCATCAGGAGCAAGTGTGTAATAATCTATAATAAAAATAATAAAAAAAAATGTATTTTTATTTTTTTTTATTTTTATTTTTATTATTTTTTATTATTTTCATTATAGATTATTACACGCTTGCTCCTGATGAGTGGCGGTTAAGCCACGAAATGCGTAGAGCTACTTGATGCTGTGTTCCTTATTCATTCATATCCTGATCTTCAAGTTTTATCATATTTGTACCTCTACAGGTCCAAGTGAGGCCCCAGGTCCTGCAGGCATTATCTCGCAATCACAAATGTATTTAACCCAACTCTGGTTGAACTGTGGAGTTTTATTATGGATTTACTTTTGGTTGTATATCATTATATGTACCATCTTTTCTTCATACTGTCCCAATCTTGTACCAATGATCGCATTTGAGATATATGTGCCGTTACCTTTTGGTCATTTATCCTTGCTCTAGTGCCCATTTATTACCTTGATATTATTATTGACATCTATGATTGTTAACTATGTACACAAAATAAAATTCCTTTGTTCAGCCTAATCATCTATGTGCTACCAAGTGCTTCACTTAAAGTCCCACCCACCCCAATATTTTCGTTTTGACAGGTCCTGCAGAAGGAGTATATTAAGGTAAGATTTGTATCCTTTAACATCACATTTTATTGTATTTAATGTTTGATAATATATTGTATTTCTTTCCTCATTCCCTAATTACCATAATTGTAATATGCTGTGAATGTCCCCTTTGTCCTCATGCATGCTGGATTTTTATGTAATTTTTTTGTCCTTCATACATATTTGCCTTCACTAACCTCCCCAGCATGCTCTCCTGGGTCTATATTCACCTCGTCTAGTCACTTAACAATGTATTTTGTCAGCTCCATAGTAGTGCTTTACCCTAAATACCCCCTAAAATGTTGAAAATTGTGATGTGTGCTTGAAATTCTGGCAGAGTGCCAGAGGTTTTTTTTGGGGGGGGGGGTCTCAAAATCATTTGGAACCCTCCCTCCCCCCAACTGCTAACTCAGCTGATACCAATCCTCTATCTGCTGACTTTGCCAAACCCATACACACTATACCCACCTCTTTTGTGGTCAGATGTATGGATGAATTCCCTAAAGCATGTAGTGCAAGGGCCTGCCTGAATACTTTCAAATGGTAATGTTCAAAGTTTTTGTATCCTATTTTTATCTTGATAGGTAATAGCAGAATGTAAAAATGTGCTAAAATGTGTACAGTGTGTATTTATCTCTTTGTATTATGACACTTCTTACCTGTCCAGTGGGCTGCTAATAGTGTAAGTAAGGAGGGGATGGCCAAAGTAATACACATTATTTAGGCATTCATCTCTAAATGAAGTGGAGAGGGTTACCTGTCCAAAACATCCCCCCCCCCATAAATTTATTTAAATGGCCCATGAGGGGGGGGAGGAATATGATAGGTGGACCTTATACCTTTGTCTTTATATGATTTTTTTTTTCTTGTTTGACTCCACAGTTTCCTTCCAACGCACAGGAATGGCAGACTGTGGCCTCCCACTTTTCCCAGCAGTGGGACTTTCCTAACTGAGGAGGGGCAATTGATGGGAAGCACGTCCACATTGTCCCACCACCCAACTCTGGGTCATACTATTAAAAGTACAAGAGGTTCAATAGTATTGTGATGTTGGCGGTGGTGTTGGCTACTTATGAGTTCCTGTATGTGGATGTAGGGAAGAATGGCCGGATGTCAGATGGTGGAGTCATCGCCCACATGGAGTTCTACAGGCGTCTCCAGAATGGCAGCTTGGGCTTGCCACCTTCAGAAGACAATGCAGAAGGACTCCCATTCGTCTTCATTGCGGATGAAGCGTTTGCGGTGGGGGACCATCTTATGTGGCCTTTCCTTATGAGGACCCTCACTCCGGACCAGAGGGTTTTTAATTACCGGCTGGCCAGAGCCAGAAGAGTGGTAGAGAACACGTTTGGAATAATGACCAGCCGGTTCTGCCTATTTCTTACACCGATACACATGGCGGAGTATAAACTCAATCATATCATCCTGGCTTGCTGTGTTCTCCACAACTTTTTGAGGAGAAATTCTTTGACATATTCTGGCTCAGTTGGGCCTGAAGCCAGAATTAGTCTCAATGAACCAACCCTGACGGCGCTTGAAGCTGGCCGTCCTGGCTTGCCCCCCCTGAGTGCCCGCAAGGTCCGTATAAAATACATGGAACACTTTGCGGGTAGGGGGGCCATCAATATTTCAACATCAACATTTTTTAAATACATTTTTAAAAACTGAACAAATATTTGCTTACATTTACTGCTTGTGTTTCTTTTAGCTGACCATGACTGAAATTTGGGGAGTCGTGAACATGGCGTGATTCTGTAAAATTATAAAACACTGTTGGGTGTTATTTACTAAAGGCAAAGACACTTTTCACTACAAGTGCACTTGAGACTGCACTGAAACTGCACTTGTAGTGCAAAGTGGATTTTCCCTTAGGTAATAACCCCCATTGTCACTGAAAACACCAATTTGATCACAAAAAATGTTTATGAGCATTGAAAGAAGAAGCCACACATTGTTGATTATCAATCTTTTTAATACAAGCACAATCACATGTGCATTTATAAAAGGTTTTTAAAACAAACCAACATGTTTGTTGTATAACAAATTTTTAGGTCACATTAATAAAAGTAGAAATGTCCTTTTAAGGTAAAACAGGCATGTTTAAAACCAACAAGAAATACACAAATCTGGAACTTACAAAGTTCAACTTTTATAGAAATTGAAGGCAATATCAGACATGAGTATTTACAAACTGTGTATGATATTGCGTTCAGATGGGGTGATGTCACCCCTGGAAAAGCCAAATTTTGAGGATGCACACTAATTGCCGAATGTCAACATGTGCTAGCTGCCATCATGGGGGATCAATGGACGTGTTTTGTGGGTGCAATGCCTTGCTCTCAGCTACTTTATTATTGAGGAAAGGGGTTGCACTCCCAAAACGCATACATTGATCTCCCGTGATGGCAGATAGCACATGTTGACGCATTGTGTGCATCTTCAAATTATGGCTTTTCGAGAATATGTCAAAAAAAGTTCAACAAATTTTCCGGACAAAAAAACTGAAATAATTTGGGATTTTGAGGGGTTTTAAATTCTCCCTAAAACATCAATGATGTTCTTCATTTTGTTTTGAACATCATTGATGTTTTGCTTTATGTTTTCTAAGTTCCTATTACACCCCATGATCTCCCCGATCAGGATCTGGGCACTTTCACTGGTGAAGTGACCTTCTTCCACAACATCACGATCACCTAAAAATATAGAAACAAAAACACATCATGTATTATAAATATGCAGGCATCCATCTCTTACCTGAGCCTGTGGTCGCAGACACTCACCTGTTGTGGTGACAATTTCCACCACGTCTCCCTTCTCCTCCTCTGCTTGGCTTTGTGGGATTTCCCCTTCTTCCTGAGGTGGGGGGTCCGTGGTCTGATCTGATGTGTGGTGTCTTCCGAGTCTTTTCTCCCCTATGTAAAAAAAAATAGGTATACTTTGCACACAGATATTTGATGGCAGAAATAGGAATATGAAACATTGCTTGGAAGTGGGGTACAATCGTCTGTTTTGGCAGAGTTCAAAGATGAAGAAATATTGTTTTCCTTTGTCAAGCTTGAATACTTACCTGTTTTGTACAAGCTTCACAGATGGAGACACCCCTATAGTATACACTGGAGCCCCCTAATAAAAAGGGTGTTCCTTTGTCCCACACTAGTGTCCAGCGTCCAGATGTGTAAACAGCTGCTGGATGTCCTCTCATTACACAGAATCTAGTTTGCATTTCATTCTAGTTACAAACCCATCTAGACACCAAAATTATTTTAAGAGAAGTAGGCCAGAAAAAATGTATTGAACTGCATCTGGACAAAACATGGTGTTTTATAGGCTGAACGAATAATGGTTCCTACGAACGAATAATGTGTTCATGAACATGAAAGTTGCCATTTTAAACTGTACAACAGTAAAGAAAAGCACATGGAGCAGCACGAATGTAATAAAAATAAAGAATACAAATACAGGACAACTACTTACTTTTTTGCAGCACTCTCCTGATCCTTCAATACTGATCGTGCTCCCTTAATTTGAGGTCCGACCACCTCTTCCTGAGTTGATCCTTGGATCGTCGTACCCCAAAATTTCTGTGCAGACTCTTCACAACTTTAGTCATGATCTTGGCCTTTCTGACATTGGGGTTGGGGTAAGGTCCATACTTCCCGTCATAGTCAGCCCTCTTCAGTATGTTGACCATCTCCACCATCTCAACAAAGGACATATTTGAGGCCTTAAATCGTCTCCTCCGGGATCCTGGCGTTTCTGGCTCCGGGCTTTCCGCCTCCTCGTTGTTGTAATTAGCACGCACCTGCTCTGTCTCCACCATGTGCTCTTCCCCACTGCGCCGAAAGAGAAGGGGTGGGGAATAGACTAGAACGAACGTCAGGGGTGGGCGGAGTTTTATGCATGTGCAGTGTATATAAAGCGTAACACACGTGCGTCGTACGTACGATCTGTGAGCGGAGGAAGGAGTATAGGAAGCGCCGATTGTGATAACGAAGGTAACATTTAAACTTGGGTCTATACTGCTTAGAGATTGAGGCCTATATTGGGACAAGATTAGGAGAGTTTAGCCTGACATTAGCATTTGTCTTGTGTTGCATCTTGTAGAGAAAATGGATATATTGAAGGATCAGGACTTTATCACCATATTCATTGATATGTTCAGGGAGCTGCCCTCTCTGTGGCAGGTAAACCACCCACATTATAAGAATCAAACAAAGAGGAAGGCAGCGCTGGATCAATTGCTGGAATTTGTGAAGCCAGTGATCCCCACGGCAGACATCACCTATTTGAAGGCCCTAATTGGTGGCATGAGTAGCACTTATCTAAGGGAGCACTAGAAGGTCCAGGATTTCCAGAGATCAGGAGCAGCAGATGACATTTATCTCCCCAGGCTGTGGTACTAAGACAGGCTGCATTTTCTGCCAGGTCAGACTGATCCCAGGCCAGCACTCTCCAATCTTCCTTCCATGCTTCCTTCCCCCTCAGCTGAGGCTTCTGACGTCCAACCTGGGCCTTCCAGGCAGCAACATGTGGAGGAGCCCAGCTTGAGCCTATAGGAGCCAGCTTGAGGTATAGCATTCTTCTAAATATTTCTGGTTGTCAAATTAATGATGTTAAATATATGTTAGTTTGGAGCACTAATTTCTGATTATGATTGATGAACCAAAAACTAAAACGATGTCCCTTTTTTCATACACAGGAAAGTCTCGGCCAGGAGGTGGCCGGGCCAAGTAGGCTGCCCGATACCCAGGTCCGTCCCCTCCGCCTTCAAAGAAAAAGTGGCAGGAAGAGGAGTAATCTGGAGGAGGCTGCAATTGGCCTGTTTTGGAAGGCTACTGAGGCCCTCAGAACACCCCACAGGGTTGAAGAGGATTTTGCTGACCTAACAGCATGCAAAATGCTGCAAATGGAGGAGGGCCAATGCCTCTTATGTGAGTTTCTCATTTTAGAAGCACTAAATAAGGGATTGAGGGGCCAACTCACATGCCAAAGCCACATTTGTGAGCTCAAGAAAATGGGTAGTGGCACTTTAAACTTTTTTTTTAGACTTTTTTTATACCCTTACATTGCTTTTGCTATTATTGGGGTTTACATACCTAAGTTAGAACAGTGTATAATGTTGTTGAATTAATTATGTATTGACATGAAATGTTTTGATCTCGCCAATCGATATTTATCAGTGTATTATATTATCATATTTTCGATAATGAATTTACCATGTAGTACTATGTATTGCCTAGATCCACCCATTGAGACTTATTAATGCATTGTTACATCAATTTACTATATATTACTTTACATGTGTATGTACAAACTCTACAATCAATAAACAATGTGTATACTGACTGGCTCATATAACTCAGTGATTTGCTTCATTTAAAGTCCCACTACCCATTTTCTTTTTCTCAATGTATCAGGGATGGAGGTGCATGTATATTTTACTGCCTCATATAAAGTCCCACTTCAGCTTTAGGTTTAGTTTGTTTTCACATTTGTGAGCTCGCCCATGGTCCTCCTCCTCCAGGTCCTCCTCCTCCTCCCCCAGGTCCTACTCCTCCTCCTGCCACACCTCCAACACCAGAGCCACAGCCGGGAAGGAAGCGTGGAAGGAAGACCAGAGAGTGATGGCCTGGGTTCAGTCTGGTCTGGCAAAAGATGCAGGCTCTTGTATGACCACAGCCTGGGGACATACATGTCATCTGCTGCTGTTCATGATCTCTTGGACTTCTGGACCAGATTGTACTCCCTTATATATGGACTCCTCCGGCCACCAATTTTGCAGTAAAATAATTGATGTGTGCCCTGGGGGCCAAAGGCTTCGCCAGTTTCTGCAGTTTATCCAGCTTTGCCTTCCTCTTTGTTTGGTTATGAGCCCTTAATAAAGGAATTTTTTTTTCAATTATACTTGCCTATGTGTGTTTTCCTTCAAAAAGGACAGTTTGTTTGTGAGGAGGCAGGTACATTTCAAAAAATGCAATGTGAAATTAACAAGAGACACCAACACCAAACAATCTCAGTGAGATTAATAAATAATACAAGATAATAATGGTGTTGTGGTAACTTGACACACAAAACCCACCCCAAAATATTCTGGAGTAAAAAAAAAAAGATAAATAAAACACAAGATCAGGCTTTTAAAAAATCCTAAAAAAATGAATTCATCTAAAAACATCCCAAAAATATAATTTTTTCAGAAGATGTGACAAATAAAAATATTATATTGATGAAATCACAAGAAATAATAAAGAAAGAAGTTTGTGAGAAGTCTGTGTGAATATGAGCAGCAAAACTACTTCATTCTTCTAGCATTATAAAGAAGAAGAGTGCTCTGCATTAAACAATTTAAAACATTGCAGCCTGATGAAAGTACTATATACATTCCGAACGCTAATTTTACCAGACCGAGCAGTTCTGTCTCGGAATTTATTCTGAGCATGCGTGGCACTTTGTACGTCGGAATTGTCCACACACGGTTGGAATTGATGCGATTGGATTTTGTTGTCGGAAAATTTTATAGCCTGCTCTCAAACTTTGTGTGTTGGAAAATCCGATGGAAAAAGTCAGATGGAGCCCAAACAAGGTCGGAATTTCCGATAACAAGCTCCGATCACACATTTTCCGTTGGAAAATCTGACCATGTGTACAGGGCATAAGTAATTTTCTAGCAAAAACAACTGTTTTAAACATGTAAACACCTAAATTCCAAAATGAGGCTTGTCTTTAAGTGGTTAAACGCAAAATGAAAGTAAATGGGTACCAGGTGTGTGCCTTTTTTTTTTTTAACTGTCAGGCCTATGTGAACATATCTAGCAATTATTCATATTACTCCTTATGCCTGTTAGCAAGTGTAATTTGTACAGGTGATTTTCCTCTATAGCCTTGACTGCTAAGATCAAGCAAAGGCATAACAGTAGTTTACTCATATTTTTAAATTAGCTGTACTTTCTTGCAATGGCTGGCATGTCCACGTCACCTTACAGATGTAGCAGTTATCAGGGACACTTGGTAGGGTCCTTCAGACTTTGGTCCCAAAGGTACTTTCACAAGTTCTTTTACTAGGACCCAATCACCTGGCTGTAATTCATCTGTTCCAGTTGCTTGATCTGGATCTGGAATTGAATCAAAAACAAACTTGTGCATCGCAGTTAGTGGCTTGTATTAGACAATTACATAACAAAACATAATCATTATACATTACAGCAGTCTGATATGGAAAATACAACCCTGTCTTAGGTGGGCCCCAAAACAAAATCTCATAAAGGCTCAAGTTCTCTGTCCTATAAATTAGGGGTAATCCTGATGTTGTAAAGAAACAGAGGCAACAGACCTGCCCACTGTTTCTTTACTGACCCATCTCCCCTCTTCCTGTATTAATTTAGCTAGCCTGCCTTTAATGATTCCATTATATTTTTTACCTTCCCTGAACTCTGGGGATTATAGGGGCATGGAAGGCCTGCTCAATTGCCAAATCCTTTCATGTAATTTGCATGATCTGTCCAGTGAAATGTGTTCCTCTGTCATTCTCGACTCCAAAGGGGCATATTACTTTTGAAAGGAGTTTCTTTGCTGTTGTCTTGGCATTTGCTTTAGCCACCAGTCAGGCTTCTATTCAGCTTGAAGCATGTCTACGCACAACAAACATTATGATATTGGCCTGATTTGGGAAATTGGATTTAATAAATCTAAAGTCTCTGGAAAAGGAATAGTGAATTGGCCAAATGTCTTTGTGTTACTCTGGGCTGTTTTCCTGGGTTATTTTTAGCACAGATTATGCATCCCTCAACAAAGGTTGACATGCATTCCTGGAGTATTGAATAAACCATCCAGCCTTGCTTATGTTTCTCTCCATTGCCTTAGGGTCTACATGACTCAGGCCATGGGCTAGTTGCATGCTCATCTTCTCCATTTGAGGTGGGACACATATTCCATTTTCCTTACACAAAAGTCCTTCTTGGTTCTTATTTGCTCTGTCCCTTTTCATGATTTCATTCCAATCATCAGGTGCAGATTCTTGCATTTCCTTAATCAGTTCTTTTACTTTGAGTATTTGTTCTCTTCTTTTTCTTCAATCTGTTATGGGCTTCTTATTCCTTTGCAAAATCAGTGATTAGGGTCATGATTGCTTCCATTGGTGTTTCAGCAGTCTTCCTGGCAGTATATGCCTTGACCTTCAGGATGGCTACTTCCTTTGGGAGGGTGACTGCTTCAAAAAGTTCTTTCCAGTTTTAAATTGGTTCTCTTGCAGCAGTTGTGAATCTTCTGTTCTTCCTTATGGGTCCATAATCATGGACTACTTCAAGAGCATACTTGCTATCAGTGTATATGTTGACTGTTTGATCCTTTGCGGCCTCACAGGCTCTTGTGAGTGCTGCCACTTTGGCAACCTGTGCTGAAAGTGATGAAGGGAGTAGTTGGATCTCAATCGCTTCCTCCAATGTTGTCACCGCATATGCCATTCTTGGGTACTCCATCTTTGTACAGGCGTGAACCCTCTGCAAACAGGATCAGATCAGAACTTTCAAGAGGAGTGTCCTTTACTGTGGAGATTTGCGCCATTTCTTCTTCCATAAGTTTTAAGCAGATGTGGTCACCCTCCTCTTCGAGGTCTTCTTCTCTCTCTAGGAAAAAGCTGTCAGGATTAATTGTAGTACATCTTTTCACTTCTATTTTTTCTAATTCAAGCAGGATTGCTTCATACTCACTCAGCCTTGCTTATGACAAATGTTTCGTCTTTGCTTTTTTCAAGATTTAATTTGCAAATTTCTTAATTACATCCGTTCTAAAGCATATCTTCCATTGTGTACAGTACCAATGGCACAGGTTGCAGCTGCAGTTTTCTTTTTGTGTTCTTGCCACAACATGGATCTTGGTGCATCCACCAACCGGATCTATTTCATACATGGTTCGAAGGGGTTTGCGGTCAACAGGGCAGGATATACAGCAAACGTGACAACATACTTCTGGAAAGCCAGCCTCCAGAGAAAGACTGTTCAGACAAATTGAACACCTCTCAGTTGATCTTAATGCTAAAGTACTGGCACCAGTCCCATATTTGCCTTCATCACCATCTTCTTCTTCATGTTGCTGGTCTCTAGCATTAGATGCCTAATAGCATAAACATTTTCTTCTTCAAACTAGAAAGCAAAGAGTTCTTGGCTCTCTTCATCCAAGGTGACACTGAAGAAAGCATTTGCCAGTTCTATTACAGTGTACACCCGTGTTCCTGTGGGTATGTTATTGAGCAAAGTACTGGGATTTGGGACAGCAGGAGTGCCTTCCTTCTTGATTTGATTGATGGCCCTTAAATCATGTACCAGTCAATATACTGGCTTTTCTCCCTTTTTGACCTTTTCCTTCACAGGAAACAATGGCGTCTGTCCTCTACTTTCTGTTTTCTTTATGATACCTGATTCAAGTAACTCTTTTATTTGTAGTCATACACCAGTGAGTTGATCTGGTGACAGTGGATACTGTGGTATGCATGGGATTTGAGCTCCTGCTTTTATTTTGACTTTAACTGGAGGGACTTGTAGAAGTCCTACATCATATTTTCCCTTGACCCAGAGAATATCAGGTATTTGAGCAACAGTTTCAGGTGGAATATTACCTTAAATCTTTTGCTCTACTTCAGTTGCTGTCAATCCACATATAATTTCTTCATCTAATTCTCCAACATGTACTTCTACTCCGTTGGGTGTATACTGTGCACAGACTTGTAAGTAACTCAGTAGGTCTCTTCCCAATAGGTTGCATGGTACAGTGTCAGAGACAAGCAGCTTATGAAACATATTGTGGCTTCCAATTCCAATTTGTATGGGGGGCGTTTCCTTGAGAGGGGTAGATTTCCCTCCCACTCCAACTTCTAGTGGCCCAGATGTAAGGGGATGTCTTTTGGTAGGTGGGACTTTTGAATTATAGTTTGGGCAGAGCCAGAATCAACTAAGCATGAAACTTTCTGATCTGTTAGTTGTGGAAAGCATAATGTTACAAAAGCGTCTTTACCATCCGTCTCAGAGATGCACAAATTAACTTCTGTGTGCTTTTATGTTGCCTTACTAGTCATTTTTCATCATCTCCCTCTTTTTTCTGCTTACGTCTGTCAGGCAATCTGCATTTTCTGGCAAGATGGCCAGTTCTACCACAATTATAGCATTTCCTCTTTTTTCTGCTTACGTCTGTCAGGCAATCTGCATTTTCTGGCAAGATGGCCAGTTCTACCACAATTATAGCATTTCCTGGTTTCTTTTTGAGAAACAGCTCCTTGTCTATCATTTTGGGCTACAAAAGCATTCAACCTTTTCTCTTTTCTTTCTTCTTCCTGAGCCTCAATGCTACTGCACACTTCTCTCCGCAAAGCCCGTTCAAAAACTTGTTTCCTTATTATGGCAGTAAAGTTAGTACTCAGTCACATCCACATTTACTCTGCCATGGACTGGACACATAGTGCAATTCACTCTTATGTTTGCTATCTACTTCTTTAAATCATCAATAACCTTCTGATAATTTCTGGCATGCTAAAAAACGAAATCAACCCGGTCTTGTATATCACTCACATTTAAACATAACATATTATACTAATAATTTCATAGCTGCTCAATTGTTAACATTTTACAGACAGTCTCTCAAACAGGAATTTGTCCATCGAAGAAGCAGAATTAAGGGGGGGGGGGGGTCAAAGGGGGAAGCTGGAAATCCGTCTCACTTTTCTCTTCTTCTAAAAAATGATTTCTTGGTTAAACTTACAAAGACTTCGATCTTACAAAGGCTCTATCTTTCTCATATACCATTTTTTTCTCATATACCACTGTCCACATCTGTCTGTCATTTCAGTCATAGGACTTCCTTGTGCCACTTCTTCTACCTCTTCTGACATCGAGAGGTCCATGGAAGCACCGTACTCCCAATCTAGAGAACTCATTCTCGAGTCTCTACTTAAAAAAGGTGTGGGTCGTCACCCAAAATTTCTTCTGGGCTACACACAGTAGCCGTCAAATGACACTTTATTACACTTGGCCACACAGGCCTGCACATTTGCCACATAGGCATTACTAACCACACAGGCTCACTACTACAGTCCTGTGGTCAGACCTTCTCACAAGTCTCATAAATCTATTGACACCCCAAGCATAGAAACAAAACATCAACATTGATAAATATTATCGGCTCTATTATTTCTGCAACAGGTAAAGTAAAGGAGTTATTTGGGTCAAACTGTGTAACATCAACATTACTCTTGTTTGCACTCAATTTTTTTTTACCTTAATCTCACCATCTCATCAACAGGATAAGACTCCCTCAGCCAATGGACCCCAGACACCGACTAATTACTCGACACGGAGAGCAGAATAAGTAAGAATAACAGTTTCTTACCGTGGCCACTTGTCTGCTGGACTGTATCCGAGTCACAAGGAACCAACTGTTAAATCTGATTTAGGGGTCTAAAAACAAGACAGATGATGAGATAGTGAGTCCAGATCTTAAGATAAGATTAGTAGGTGCTTTATTGTATACAAACACTGCAGTGGAGAGACACAACACAGACCGACTTTCATCTCTACCAAGCGGAACGAAGCAGGAAGTGTCTCCAACTTAAAAAATCAAGTTTAACAACATATATACTTTATGAATATGCATACACACTAGGCGCGTTCTAGGTGTGATCGTATAGTTTAGTCCAATCAACATTCATGTCTTCTTAACAGCAAGGGAACAGTTAAATGGGTGGTTACATCATGTGACTGGCAAAGAAAGAGATTTCAACAGTATCTGATCAGTTCAGACTATTTTGAGCAGCTTTCTGGGTTTCTTATCAGTGTTTGTGTCGTCACATATCCAACAGTTTCAATTCCCAGGAATTGAAACAAGCCATCTAAAAAAGGAAAGAAACAAATCAAGCACAATATAAATTCTTAAAGCGATAGTCTCTATATACATATTCAGTGGGGACGGAAAGTATTCAGACCCCCTTAAATGTTTCACTCTCTGTTATATTGAAGCCATTTGCTAAAATAATTTAAGTTAATTTTTTTCCTCATTAATGTACACACAGCACCCCATATTGACAGAAAAACACAGAATTGTTGACATTTTTGCAGATTTATTAAAAAAGAAAAACTGAAATCTCACATGGTCCTAAGTATTCAGACCCTTTGCTGTGACACTCATATATTTAACTCAGGTGCTGTCCATTTCTTCTCATCATCCTTGAGATTTGGTTCTACAACCTTCATTTGAGTCCAGCTGTGTTTGATTATACTGATTGGACTTGATTAGGAAAGCCACACACCTGTCTATATAAGACCTTACAGCTCACAGTGCATGTCAGAGCAAATGAGAATCATGAGGTCAAAGAAACTGCCTGAAGAGCTCAGAGACAGAATTGTGGCAAGGCACAGATCTGGCCAAGGTTACAAAAAAATTCTGCTGCACTTAAGGTTCTTAAGGTTATATACAATGTAGCACTACCCCCGAAATTTTTGATTCTGCACCCTGCCTCTCAACCCCAAGAACGGTCTCAACCCCTCTGGCACACTTGCTTGGTAATATTAGTGTGGGACCCAGCAATAGAGAGAAACACAATAATGGTATACCATAAAGTATATTTACCATAGCCCTCGTTCCCATCACTTCACCAGCTGTAGTAGTAAATAGAGACTCACACAGAATAGTAATTAAGCACTCAAAAAGTTTACCCCCGAAAGAGCTGCTTAAAAATGTTTGATTCTGCACCCTGCCTCTCAATCCCAAGAACGGTCTCAACCCCTCTGGCACACTTGCTTGGTAATATTAGTGTGGGACCCAGCAATAGAGAGAAACACAATAATGGTATACCATAAAGTATATTTACCATAGCCCTGGTTCCCATCACTTCACCAGCTGTAGTAGTAAATAGAGACTCACACAGAATAGTAATTAACCACTCAAAAAGTTTACCAAAGTGGACATTAAACATGATGAACAATGTGACAAATATAAACAATAAATGTCAGTTGATAACAACCAGTACGGATTTGCAAAGAACTGTAGATATAATAATCAACGTAGAGAATATATGTATATAGACAGGGGTACAGTGAGACAAATGTTCAATATTCTCAAGATCTATATTGAACACCTTCCCACTGAAGCCTTAGCACCCACACCAAACTGCAAGGTAATGTTTCTCACATATAATGACACAATGCAATAATTAACCTGTACTCAAGGGCTCCCCCTAGGTTGTGATTTAATGTCCCAACTTCAAAGTAGAACCGTGACACTTTGTAAAAGATGATAAAAGTTCCTCGTCTCCAGATATCTTCAGCTAGCCTGTAGTTTTAAACTGAGGTATTTGTAATCCAAACAGGGAAATAGAGAGAAAGCAAACTGTAGAATAAGTGATACACTGGTCACTGTGTAACTGAAGAAATATAGCACTTGTAATACTTCCTCCTTATCAGTGAGTGTAATACAGTACTCACTTTATAGCACAGGAAATAACAAATCCTAGAGTTCAGCTCTATGCAGCCCGTGAGTAAGTGGAATCACCTCTGTGGGACTACAAGTCTCACCAGCAGTCTGTACAAAACTCACTCAGCAAATAAGGTACTTTACTGAAATTGGGAGGTGCCCTCTCACCACAATAGACCCAGAGGCTGTGAGGCTCCATCCAGACTCCCCTCCTGATGTCTTATGCCCCGTACACACGATCGGACATTGATCAGTGTGACAGACCTAGCCGGGAGAGAGACTTTTGGAGGGGACTGAATGCTATTCTCTTGCCGATCGATCACGGGCCCTGGCATTTGGGGGAACGGTGCTCTTTGTGAGCTGTATGCCTGGGGACCCTTGAGGTGGTATTACTGTGGATTCGGGTCCTGGTCCCCCAGGACACACAGACTCTGGGGACCCTGGATTTGCCTTATTAGAAATACTGGCTGATTCATAATGCTGGGACAAATACTGTTAGGAGATGCTGATGTCAATTCCAGCCACCTGTCTGTCTGTTGCCTGCTAGAATGTGTATTGTAAATAAGTCTAGTATGGGATCTAAGAGTCATTTGATCCCCATTGTTGTTTGTGTTAATTAACTCTGCTATTGTGTTGATTTGTGATAATGTTGATTGGGTTTTCTGAGCTACAAGATGGCCAGTCTGGCCTAAAAGTCATGTCTGAGTCATCTAGGCTGTCTAATAATAGAATAATCCTGATGATTTCAGGAACTTTCTCCGGATGACGGACCCCGTATTTCACCGTTTGTTGGCTTTGCTGACCCCTATATCAGCAGGCAAGATACCTGCATGAGGCAAGCCATCACTCCGGAGCAGAGGTTAGTCGCCACCCTGCGGTACTTGGCGATGGGGAGAAGCCTGCGGGACCTTGAGTTCTCGACAGGCATCTTCCCCCAGGCTCTGGGGATCATTATCCCAGAGACCTGTTCTGCCATCATCCAGGTCCTGCAGAAGGAGTATATTAAGGTAAGATTTTTATCCTTTAATATCACATTTTATTGTATATAATGTTTGCTAATATATTGTATTTCTTTCCTCATTCCCTAATTACCATGATTGTAATATGCTGTGAATGTCCCCTTTGTCCTCATGCATGCTGGATTTTTATGTAATTATTTTTGTTGTTCTTCATACATATTTGCCTTCACTTACCTCCCCAGCATGACCTCCTGCCCTATATTCACCTCATGTAGTCACTTAACAATGTATTTTATCAGCTCCATAGTAGTGCTTTACCCCAAACACCCCTAAAATGTTTTGAAATGTGATTGGTGCTTCAAATTCAGGCAGAGTGCCAGAGGCTTTTTATGGGGGTCCCCAAATCATTTTGAACACTCCCTCCAACTGCCAAGTCAGCTGATACCAATTCTCTATCTATCCTCAATCATCTATCTGCTGACTTTGCTAAACCCATACACACTATACCCATCTCTTCTGTGCTCAGATTTATGGCTGAATTCCCCAAAGCATGTAGTGCAAGGGCCTGCCTGTATAGTTTCAAATGGTACTGTTTAAAGTTTTGGTATCCTATTATTATCTTGAAATAGCAGAATGTCCAAATGCGCTAAAATGTGTACAGTGTGTATTTATATCTTTGTATTATGACACTTCTTACCAGTCCAGTGGGCTGCCAATAGTGTAACTAAGGAGGGTCTGTTCAAAGTAATACACATTATATAGGCATTCATGTCTCAATGAAGTGGACAGGGTTACCTTGCCAAGAGTCCCCCCCTATAATATTAGAAATGGCCCATGAGAGGGGGGGGGGGGAATCTGATAGGTGTACCTTATACTTTGGTCTTTAAAAATTCCCATAAATAAATGGTATCTTGATGTTGGCCAAGAATGTTTGTGTCTAATCTGCTTTCCATGTTTATGTGCAAAAAGACTATTTTTTTTTGTTTTACTCCACAGTTTCCATCCACGCCACAGGAATGGCAGACTGTGGCCTCCCACTTTGCCCAGCGGTGGGACTTTCCTAACTGCGGAGAGGCAATTGATGAGAAACACGTCCACATCATCCCACCACCCAACTCGGGGTCGTACTATTATAATTATAAGGGGTTCAATAGTATTGTGATGTTGGCGGTGGTGTCGGCTACTTATGAATTTCTGTATGTGGACGTGAGGAAGAATGGCCGGATGTCTGATGGCGGAGTCATCACCCAGACAGGGGTCTCCAGAATGGCAGCTTGGACTTGCCACCTCCAGAAGACAATGTGGAAGGACTCCCATTCGTCTTCGTTGCGGATGAAGCTTTTGCGCTGGGGGACCATTTTATGCGGCCATTCCCGATGAGGACCCTCACCCCGGACCAGAGGGTTTTTAAGCGTGGTGGAGAACACGTTTGGAATCATGGCCAGCTGGTTCCGCCTATTTCTTACACCCATACATATGGCGGAGTACAAACTGAATCCCATTATCCTGGCGTGCTGTGTTCTACACAACTTTTTACGGCAACATTCTGCCAACTATGCTAGCTCAGTTGGGCCTGAGGCCAGAATTCAAAATGAACCCACCCTGACGGCGCTTGAAAGTGGCCGTCCTGGCTTGCCCCCCCTGAGTGCCCGTGATGTCCGGCTAAGATACCTTGAATTCTTTGCGGGTAGGGGGGCTATCAATATGCCAGACAATGTGTAAAACCTTTTTCAAATTAAAAAAAAAAAAGCAAATCTTTGGTGACATTTACTGCTTGTGTTTGTTTTAGCTGACCCTGACAGAAATGTGGTGAGTCCTGAAAATGGCGTGATTGTGTAACCTTACAAGCACTGTTGGGTGTTATTTACTAAAGGCAAAGACACTTTGCACTACAAGTGCACTTGAAACTGCACTTGTAGTGCAAAGTGGATTTGCCCTTAGGAAATAACACCCATTGTCACAGAAAACAGCAATTAGAGCACCACAAAAGTGTTGTAGCGTTGAGACAATAATCCACACATTCTTGATTAACAATCTTTTTAATACCTGCACAATCACATGTGCATTTAGAAAAGGTTTTTAAATCAAACCAACATGTTTGTTGTATAACAATTTTTGTGGTCACATTAGAAAAAGTAGAAATGTCCATTTAAGATAAAACAGGCATGTTTAAAACCAACAAGAAACAAATCTTGAACTTACAAAGTTCACATTTGGTAGAACTTGAAGGCAATATCAGAAATGAGTATTTAGAAACTGTGTTTGATATTGCGTTCAGATGGGGTGAAGTCACCCCCGGAAAAGCCAAATTTTGAAGATGCACACAAATAGCCGAATGTCAACATGTGCTACCTACCATCACAGGGGATCAAGGGACGTGTTTTGGGGGTGCATCCCCTTCCTCTCAGCTACTTTATTATTGAGGAAGGGGTTGCACCCCCAAAACGCGTCCATTGGTCTCCCGTGATGGCAGATAGAACATGTTGACACACTGTGTGCCTCTTCAAAATTCGGCTTTTCTACAATTTGACAAAAAATGTTAAAAAATTGTAGCACACCAAAAAACAAAGATATTTTGAGGGGTTTTAAACTCTCCCCAAAACATCAATGATGTTCTTATTTTTTTGAATAACATCATTGATTTTTTTCTTGATGTTTTCCAAGTCCCTATTACACCCCATGATCTCCCCGATCAGTGCACTTTCCGAGGTGAAAGGATCTGGATCCACAACATCATGATCACCTAAAAAGATAGAAACCAAAAAAAAACATGTATTATAAATATCCCGGCATCCATCTCTTACCTGAGCCTGTGGTTGCAGACACTCACCTGTTGTGGTGCCAATTTCCACCACGTCTTCCTCCTCCTGCTCTGTTTGTCTCTCTGGTCTCCTCGGATGAGGGGTGTCCTCCAAGTCTTTTCTCCCCTATGTAAAAAAAATGGTATACTTAGCACACAGATATTTGATGGCAGAACTATAAATATGAAACATTGCTTGGAAGTGGGGTACAATTGTCTGTTTTGGCAGAGTTCCAAGATGTTGCATTTTTCTTGTCCTTTGTCAAGCTTCAATACTTTACCTGTTTTGTACATGAAAGTTCACATTTAGAAATGGATAACAGTTAAGAAAAGCACATGGAGCAGCACGAACATAATAAACATAAAAAGAATCGGAACACAGCACAACTACTTACTTTTTTGCAGCACTCTCCGGATCTTTCTGTACTGCTCATGCTCTCTCAATTTGAGGTCCAACCACCGTTTCCTGAGCTGATCTTTCGATCGTCGTACCCCGAAATTCCGGTGCAGGCTCTTGACCACTTTCGCCATGATCTTGGCCTTTCTGACATTGGGGTTGGGGTAAGGTCCATACTTCCCGTCATAATCGGCCTTCTTCAGGATGTCGACCATCTCCAACATCTCCCTAAAGGACATATTTGATGCCTTAAATAGTCTCCTTCTGGATCCAGACGTTTCAGGCTCTGTGCTTTCCTCCCCCTCCTCCTCGTTGCTATAATTAGCACACACCTGCTCTGTCTCCGCCATGTGCTCTTCCCCCACTGTGCCGAACGAAAAGGGGTGGGGAATAGACTAGAAAGAACGTCAGGGGCGGGCGGAGTTACACGCATGCGCAGTGTGTATAAAGCGTAACACGCGTGCATAGTACGCACAATCTGTGAGCGGAGGAAGGAGTATCGGAGGCGCCGATCGTGATAACGAAGGTTAAACTTGGGCCTATACTGCTTCTAGATTGAGGCCTATATTGTAACAAGATTAGGAGAGTTTTGCCTGACATTAGGGTTTGTCTTGTGTTGTGTCTTGCAGATAAAATGGATGGCTTCAATGACCACAACTTCCTTCCCCTGTTCATAGACAAATACAGGGAGCTGCCCTGTCTGTGGCAGGTGAAACATCCACATGACAATAATAAACAAAAGAGGCAGGCAGCGCTGGAGAAACTGCTTGAGTTGGTGAAGCTGGTGGTCCCCACGGCAACCATCCCCTATTTAAAAACCAAAATTGGTGGCTTGAGGAGCACTTATTTTAGGGAGCGCAAGAAGGTCACGGATTCCCAGAGATCAGGAGCTGGAGCAGATGACATTTATGTCCCCAGACTGTGGTACTATGAGAGACTGTGATTTCTTTCAGACCAGACTGGAGCCAGGGAATCGCTCTCAACTTTTCCTTCCACTTTTCCTTCCACCCCAGCTGAGACTTCCGATGTCCAACCAGGGACTTCCAGCCAGGAAGAAGTGGAGGAGCCCATATGGAGTCAGGTATAGCATTGTTCTACAGATTTCTGGTCAATAAATAAATGATGTTTACTAGATGTTATTATTGATCACTAATTGCTGATTTAAGAAAGTGTTTTACATATCAATAGACTGTAGTGGGCAAAAAGAATTGGGACAAGAATGAAAAATGCTGGGCTCAGAAGAATAGTCTGTTATATTTGTTAACATTCAATTTGCAACAATCATGAGCTGAAAATT
Source organism: Lithobates clamitans (assembly GCA_037952925.1). Lineage (NCBI taxonomy): Eukaryota > Metazoa > Chordata > Amphibia > Anura > Ranidae > Lithobates > Lithobates clamitans. Next base: position 8,634,844 of record JBBGZY010000056.1, on the reverse strand, counting down.
GTGTGTGATTGATGAATAAAAAACTAAAACGACGTCCCTTTTTCATACACAGGAAGACCTCAGCCAGGACGAGGCTGTGGAATGTGCCACACAGGAGGAGGCTGTGGAATGTGGCAGCCAGGAGGAGGTGGGGGTTAGTGGCAGCCAGGAGGAGGCGGGGCTAAGTGGCAGCCAGGAGAAGCCTTGGCCCAGTCGTAGCCTGACCGAATCGTAGGTTTCTCCCCTCCGCCTTCCATACCAAAGACGCAGGAAGGGGAGTCATGTTCAGGATTCAGCACTCAGGCTCATTCAGGAGGCTTCTGCGTCCCTCAGAGCCACCCCCACTCCTGAAGAGGCGTTTGCCTGCATGGCTGCCACCAAACTGCAGGCCATGCAGGAGGGTCAACGCAAGCTGTGTGAGGACCTTCTGTATAAAGTCCTAAGTAGGGGGTGAGTGGCGAAATCACACCCAATACCCACCTGAGTGAGTTGGCCCATCCCCCTCCTCCTCTTCCTGCTCCACCACCACAGCCACAGTGTGGAAGGAAGCGTGGAAAGGAGACCAGAGAGTGATGGCCCTGGGTTTAGTCTGGTCTGACAAAAGATGCAGTCTCTTGTATGACCACAGCCTGGGGACACAGATGTCATCTGCTGCTTTCCAGATCTCTGGGACTTCTGGACCAGACTGCACTTCCTTCGATATGGACTCCTCAGGCCACCAATTTTGCTGTAAAATAATTAATGTGTGCCCTGGGGGCCAAAGGCTTCACCAATTTCTGCTGTTTCTCCAGCATTGCCTCCCTCTTTGTTTGGTTCTGAGCCTTTAATAAAGGAACTTTTGTTTCAATTATACTCGCCTATGTGTGTTTTCCTTAAAAAAAAACAGTTTTCAAAATACAATGTGAAATTAACAAGGGACACCAACACCAAACAATCTCATTAAGATTAAATAATACAAGATATCAATGGTGTTGTGGTAACTTGACACACAAAACACACACAAAAATATTCTGGAGTAAAAACCAAAAAAAAGAAAAAAAAAACAGCCTTGAAAAAAATACAAACCCAAAAAAAAAAAAATTAAACAGCCTTGAAAAAAATTTTTTCAAAAATTAAAAACAACCAAACAAAAAATTAGTCAGATGTGACAAATCAAAATATATTGAGGGAATCCCGAGAATAAAGAAAGAAGTTTGTGAGAAGTCTGTGTGAATATGAGCGGCAAAACTACTTCATTCTTCTCACATTATAAAGATGAACAGAGTGCGCTGTATTAAACTATTTAAAACATTGCAGCGTGACGAAAGTGCTGTATCCATTCCGAATGCTCATTTTACCAGACCGAGCTGTTCCGTCTCGGAATTTCTTCTGAGCATACGTGGCACTTTGTGCGTCAGAACTGGCCACACACGGTCGGAATTGATGCGATCGGATTTTGTTGTCGGAAAATGTTATAGCCTGCTCTCAAACTTTGTGTGTCGGAAAATCCGATGGAAAATGTCCGATGGAGCCCACACACGGTCGGAATGTCCGACAATACGCTCCGATCACACATTTTCCGTCGGAAAATCCAACCGTGTGTACAGGGCATTAGTCTGATGAAAGATGGCGCCGCGGTACTGCTCCTCTGGATGGCTGGAATGCAGGAAACTTCCAGATGTCCTGGCATTACACACCAATCCGCTTGCTAAGCTGGTAGGGCTGTATTCTGAAGTCCCTCAGAGGCTAGCAATCCCGCTCCTCACCGTGTAGGCCGGAGTCTTTCGGTCATACACACACAGACCTCCCTGCTGGTTGTTGCATGGCGTTCAAAGAGACCGAAAGCAGGCCACGCCTGTCCTTTTATCTGCTTACCCAGCAGGCTGTTCTGTCACTTGGCATTGTGGGTCTGTGACTTAGGATGGTGGGTCTAGTAGTTCCCAAACTGAGTTAACAACAGGAGTCACTTCCTCATCAAACTACATTCCCCACAATGCATAGTTGTTTGCTTCTTAAAAGAAAGAAAGATCCTGGCAAAGTTTCAGCGGTCACTAGAGGGAGCCAAACCCTTGCTTAAGAAACAATACATTACTTAGCAGGATAACTTTGGTAGCAAACTCCTGTGTTACATATATATAACTCAACATTATCAGACCCTATAATTTTACTCACTCATGTGTATGCATGTGTACCTGTGCCCATCGGCGTGCACATCGGCGCACGCAACGGTGCATTTACAACCACTTGTGACACATTGTGGTGCCAAACGGGCTATTTAAAATGAGCTACTGCTCAGATTCAATGCTGCTTTGTCTTCAGGCCTCCATGTGACCTGAGACCGTGTGTTCCTGTAACCTGACTTCAGTTGCTGATCTGGCTAGTCATGATTGCCCTTTAAACTCCATCTGTACTGACCTCAGGTTGCCTTCTGACCACCGCTTCTGCCTGCTCCATTTGCAACTGCTCCACTGATTGTTTCCTGACCCAACTTGTACCTTCACCATGCTCTTGCCTGTGCCACTGTATATGATCTGTCCTGCCAGTGTATGACCCAGCCTTCACGACTCTGCTATTTCTCCTGCTACCTACCATTCAGCTGCGCCTGCATGTCTTCTGTCTGCTGCTAGTATATGCTTCACCTGCCTGCTGTTGCCAGTACCAGTCCAATTCAGTCTGCTGTCTACCAGCTGCCATCCAGCTTGCCTGCTTCACTGAAAACCAGTGACCAGTACTCAAAGGAAGAGAAAATTTGATATTTTCATGAAAAAAACACGTGAATTTTGTAAGATGATTTTGGGAGCCATATAACAGCTTCCCCTCACATGGTTTAGAACCTTAAAAAGAAACACCATAAAGAAATAGGATGAGCTCATTGCCATAAAGCTAGGAAAATTCAGACGGGGACATGGACAACTATAATACCAGAGTATTCTGTTGGAAGAAGCCCAGAGCCCCTTTCCCTAAGACACCTGCACCAGTGGTGGCTGGTGAAGTTTTAGGATGGCAGGCACCAGATCTCCTCCCCTCCTTTTTGACAACTACCACTTCTCATAAGCCCCACCCCTTATAGAATCCACCCACTTTGTCCCCTGTATTCCACTTGCTTCTACCCATAGTGTCAGGAGTATACAGCTCAGGACAGAGTATACAGTCCCAGAATCACAGGACAGATTATACAGCTCAGCCTCATAGATCAGAGTATATAGCTCAGCATCACAGATCAGGGTATACAGCTCAGCATCACAGCACAGAATATATAGCTCAGCCTCCCAATTCAGGGTACATAGCTCAGCCTCACAAATCAGGGTATATAGCATTACAGATCAGGGTATACAGCTCAGCCTCACAGATCAGGATATATAGCATTACATATCAGGGTATACAGCTCAGCCTCACAGATCAGGTGCTCATTATTGTATACTACACCCATCATCATCATCCTCACCATTGTATAATACACCCATCATCATCCTCCTCATCACTGTATAATACATCCGTCATCATCAATGTATAATACACCCTTTATCGCTATCCTCATCATTCTATAATACACCCATCATGATCTTCTCCATCATTGTATAACACAGCCATCATCATCATCCTCATTGTATAATATACCGTCACTGCTATCCTCATCATTGTATAATACACCTGTCTTCATCATCCACATCATTGTATAATACACCCGTCATCATCATCCTCATCATTGTAAAATACACCTGTCACTGCTATCCTCATCATTGTATAATACATCCATCATTGTAATCCTCATCATTGTATAATACACCCATCATTGTAATCCTCTTCATTGTATAATACACCCATCAGCATCATCATCCTCATCATTGTATAATACACCCATCATCATCATCATCTTCATCCTCATCATTGCATAATACACCCATCATCAGATAATGGGTGTATTATACAATGATGTGGATAGCGATGACGGGTGTATTATATAATGATGAGGATAGCGATGATGCCAGGTGTATTATACAATGATGAGGATGATGATGAGGATGATGATCATCATCAGCCTCATCATTGTGATTTTGTATAATACACCCGGCGGCTGGCGTCATCACTATCCTCATCCAGTGAGTGACCAGGACATCCGGCCAGGTAAGTGGTAACTAACACTCTTGATTATTTATTTTTTTCTTAGCAAGTTGCAAGTGAAGTTTCAGTTTGAATCTTAACCACCTGCCTACTGGGCACTTAAACCCCCCTCCTGCCCAGACCAATTTTCAGCTTTCAGTGCTCTCACACTTTGAATGACAATTACTCAGTCATGTAATATTGTACCCAAATGATTTTTTTGTCCCTTTTTTCATACAAATAGAGCTTTCTTTTGGTGGTATTTGATCACCTCTGGGCTTTTTATTTTGTGTGCTATAAATGAAATAAACAAACATTTTGAAAAAATAAATTTTTCTTAGTTTCTGTGATAAAATTTTGAAAATGATTAATTTTTCTTCATAAATTTTGGCCACAATTTATACTGCTACATATCTTTGTTAAAAATAACCCAAATTAGTGGATATTATTTGGTCTGTGTGAAAGTTAGAGAGTCTACAAGCTGTGGTGCAAATCATAAAAAATGATCACACCTGATGTACTGGTGGCCTAATTTCTTGCAACCCGAACAAGCCAGGAAAGTACAAATCCCCCCCAAATGACCCCTTTTTTGAAAGTAGACATTCCAAGGTATTTAGTAAGATGCATGGAGAGGTTTTTGATGTTGTAATTTTTTCCCCACAATTCTTTGTAAAATGAAATTTTTTTTTCCCCACAAAATTGTCATTGTAATAGGTTATTTCTCTCGCATGGCATGAGTATACCACAAATGATGCCCCAAAATACATTCTGCTACTCCTCCTAAGTATGGAGATACCACATGCATGGGACTTTTTCACAGCCTAGCCACATAGAGAGGCCCAACATGCAGGGAGCATCATCAGGTGTTCTAGGAGCATAAATGACAAATCTAACTTGTTGACTACCTATTACACTTTTGAGGGCCCTGGAGCACCAGGATAATGGAAACGCCCACAAAGTGACCCCATTTTGGAAAGCTAACACCCCAACGTATAATCTATGAGGAATAATGAGTCTTTTGAACACAAATACGTGGCACTGATGGCACGTGACACTGATGTGTCACTGGTGGCACATAGCACTGATACGTGGCACTGATGACACATGGCACTGATGTGGCACTGATGAAACGTGACACTGACAGATGGCACGGATGACAGATGGCACCGATAGATTACACCGATGACAGATGGCACTGTGACACTAACAGTGATGAGCACTGTGACACCAAAGGCACTGATGTGGCACTGTATGGGCACTATTTGGACTCTGATTTATACTGTGTTTTCACTGTAATTGACTCCTAAACAGTTGGCACTCACAGATCTGCAGCACAGGTCGCTCTCCCTCCTCACATGCTGTCTCTATGTGAGAAGGGAGAACCGGCAATGAGAGACGATCTCATATGTTTACACTTGAGACCATCTCTCTTTGGAAACTCCGATTGAGGGCTAAATGGTCGCTGTGATTGGCCATTTAGCACAATCTGTGATTGGCTGTGTCCAAGCGACACAGCCAACACAGAATTTCCCCGATGCTCACCCGTTCCGGCGCGCGGGGAGGGAGTAAACAGGAGGATGTGCAGGGACTCCCTCCCAGCAATTGAGCACCATGCTGTAGCCGTATTTTGGCTATAGCATGGGCGCAAAGTGGTTAAGTCAGTTTTTTTTTGCCCAGTGTAAGTAAATCATGGAGACAGTGAGCTACAGGAAGTAGTCCACAAATACTGCTAGGTGTTGTTAATCCTTGTGGCTTTTAGGGAGGGTGTTTATGACAGGATATTGCGGGTGTTATGTAGTGAGATATCCCAATTCTTCTTCGTTAATTCATCCCTGGGCATAGCCATCACTGAGTTTGGCATCAATAATGCACTTGAAGCAAACAGTGGGGTCCATGGGTAATAAAGTGTAAGTCATGTTATCCTGAAGTTGAAGCAGGATTTAATTCCGGTAAGCAGATACATCCTGTATAACAATTGCACCTCCCTTGTTGGCAGGGTGAATCAAAATGGAGGAATCAGAGCATGGGGGCTTTATAGCTTCTTTCCCAGCCTTGGTGAGACTCCCTTACTAGTTACCAACTGATTATTTATTTCATGACCCAGTCCTCAAGTGGAAGTCCACAAGTGGAATGTCCTCAGGGCTGAGGGTACCTGAGAGGCCTCAGTGGTGCTATGTGGCTGAAATGGAGCAGGAGACATCATTGGTGGAGTTTTTTTAAATATCTCCCAGAACGCGTTTTGGTTCAAAATGATATAAATTAATTTGAAAATAAAAATCCTAAAACTTATTAGTGGGGATAAACAAAAGTCCTTTATCCAATAGACCATGTTCAGCAGGAGTAAGCTGATTCTGGCTAAGGTGGAAAACCACAGTTTCTTTTATTTTTTGGCCCAACCTCTTCCTCTCCAAAAGAAAAAAATAAAAAATAAAATATATATATATATATATATATATATATATATATATATATATATATATATATATATATATATATACACACATGTATACAGTACACTGCCCTTAAACGTGTGTTAAAGTGCAATGTTGCAATGTCTAAACCGCTGGCAACAAACGTGAGTATAAATATATATACGCTACGCTAAAAGGTATGTATGGGAAGTGCACAGTAAATAAATGATCTCAAATTAAATAAATAATGAACCAGTGAATTATAAATGTTAATACACATATATCATACTATGGATATAGTTAAAGTGCCTAGTGCATAACTGTGTATTACAAGCCAAAAAATAAAAATATATGATATATATTTATATTAAAAAAGCAGCAATATATCAAAGTGCTTCTGTGCTTTCATATAGTGTCCAAATAAGTCAATAATGACCATGCTTTCATACAGTGTCCAAATATGTCAATAGTGACCGTGCTGAAAAACGATGCTGTAAGTGATTCAAATCATATAACAAAGTGCTCATGTGCATATAATTAGCGACCAATTGCTTCACTAATCCAGTATTGATAAAGGTCCATATAATCCAAGCCGTGCTAAGGTGTCATCACTCAGGTGCCCCCCTTAGGTGATAAATGCTCACCTTGGAGCGTGCAACTTTGCGATTAAGCTAAGTCAAAACACGCATGTGAACCTCCTCTGGGCTCTATGATGGTATTGGGCTCCTGGATTCCTCAGCATACACCAACCGGGATATGAAACAGGAAAAACTTGATAGCGGAAGTACAGTTCGAACCATTTATTAAATAAAGCAAAAAAGATCCCCTACAGGGGTACTCGTACAGATTAGGTGCGTCAGTGCACCGCTCTATAGTAAGCCTATACTGGTGTATACCAATGGTGGTATCGAGATGATGCGGGGGTCCTCCTCATTGCACAAGATGCCTTCCATGCTATCCTGACCCCTCCCCAACGCGTATCAATGCAGAGATTATGCATCTACTTCAGGAGCCACCTGAAGTAGATGTGTGAATACATCCCTAAGTGAAAATGTTCAAATTGGGCCCAATTAGCCATTTTCCCTCCCCTGTGTCATGTGACTTATTAGTGTTACAAGGTGGATGAGGAGCAGGTGTGTTAAATTTGGTGTCATCACTCTCTCATACTGGTCACTGGAAGTTCAACATGACACCTTTTGGCAAAGAACTCTCTGAGGATCTGAAAAAAACAATTGATGCTTTACATAAAGATGGCCTGGGCTATAAGAAGATTGCCAAGACCCTGAAACTGAGCTGCAGCACTGTGGCTAAGACCATACAGTTGTTTAACAGGACAGGTTCCACTCAGAACAGGCCTTGCCATGGTCGACTAAAGAAGTTGAGTGCATGTGCTCAGTGTCATATCCAGAGGTTGTCTTTGGGAAATAGATGTAGGAGTGCTGCCAGCATTGTTGCAGAAGTTGAAGGGGTGGGAGGTCAGCCTGTCAGTGCTCAGACCATACGCCGCACTCTGCATCAAATTGGTCTGCATGGCTGTCATCTCAGAAGTAAGCCTCTTCTAAAGATGATGCACAAGAAAGCTCACAAACAAGCAGACTAAGGACATGGATTACTGGCACCATGTCCTGTGGTCTGATGAGACCAAGATAAACTTATTTGGTTCAGATGGTGTCAAGTGTGTGTGTGGAGTGTGTGTGTGGTGGCAACCAGGTGAGGAGTACAAAGACAAGTGTGTCTTGTCTACAGTCAAGCAAGGTGGTTGGAGTGTCATGGTCTGGGGCTGCATGAGTGCTGCCTGCACTGGGGAGCTACAGTTCATTGAGGGAACCTTGAATGCCAACATGTGACATACTGAAGCAGAGCATGATCCCCCTCCCTTCAGATCTGGGCTGCAGGGCAGTATTCCAACATGATAAGGACCCCAAACACACCTCCAAGAGGACCACTGTCTTGCTAAAGAAGCTGAGGGTAAAAGTGATGGACTGGCCAAGCATGTCTCCAGACCTAAACCCTATTGGGCGTTTGTGGGGCATCCTCAAATGGAAGGTAGAGGAGCACAACATCTCTAACATCCATCAGCTCTGTGATGTCGTCATGGAGCAGTTGAAGAGGACTTCAGTGGCAACCTGTGAAGCTCTGGTGAACTTCATGACCAAGAGGGTTAAGGCAGTGCTGGAAAATAATGGTGGCCACACAAAATATTGACACTTTGGGCCCAATTTGGACATTTTGACTTAGGGGTGTACTCACATTTCTTGCCAGCGATTTAGACATTAATGGCTGTGTGTTGAATTACTTTGAGGGGACAGCAAATTTACACTGCTATACAAGCTGTAAACTCACTACTTTACATTGTAGCAAAGTGTAATTACTTCAGTGTTGTCACATGAAAAGATAATAAAATATTTACAAAAATGTGAAAGGGGTGTACTCACTTTTGTGAGATACTGTATTTATTTGATGCTGGATTCTGCTGGTAGACTAAATTCTTCTGTGTTCACTTCCCATAATTTATCATAATTTTTTGCGAGCTACTGTAAAACGTTTAATGCAATTCAAGGAATACTGCAGTACTTATGACTTGTATTAGGAACTGCAGAAAGTAAATGTATAGCATATGGTCACAAGACACTGGTAACAATAGTGTTAAATGTAGCAAATCATATTTTTTTTAGATTGAAAGGCTATAACATGGATAGTTTACATTACATTTATCCCTGAGGTGATGTACAAAGAAGTAAAAAATAACTCTTATAAAATATACATGACAAATAATGAAAACTAAGACCCTGCCTATATATGCTACAAGGCAAACCCATACAATCAACATCTATACCCTAATGTAAATCCCTGTTTCTATTTGTAACAATTTAAGATTTATGTACAAATAAATTATATATATAATTATATATATTTATTTATTTATGTATAAACATATACCTTGTATAAAATAGTTTATATTTCTCTGAATTAGTGATAGAACAGGGAGAATTAATTTGAAATACATTTGGGTTCAATGAGAATACAAAATTAAGGTTGTTTTTGATTTTTTTTTTGCACCCTTCAGAAACAAAGGCAGATAAAAAACATAAAGTTAAGGTGATAGTACACACATAGAGATCAAATGCATGAAAAATGACTAATAATCAAGAACACACAAAAAAGCTTTTTTTGCCTAATCAGCTCACTAAATTAAATTAATGCATTGTACACACGACCGGTTTTCCCGTCGGAATAAACTCTGAAGGTTTTTCCGACGGAATTTCAACAGAATTCCGCTCAAGCTGTCTTGCATACAGTACACACGGTCACACCAAATTCCAACCGTCCAGAATGCGGTGACGTACAACACGTACGACGGCACTAGAAAAAGGAACTTCAATAGCTAGTGCGTCACCCTTTGGGCTCCTGCTGCTAATCTCGTGTTTATCTTGTGTTAGTAGAAGTTTGGTGAGAGACGATTCGCGCTTTTCAGACTCGTGCTTTTCAGATTGTTTTACTGCTGTTCAGTTTGTGCTTGTGGGGTTTGTATCTGTTCTTCACTGCATGTAGTCAGCTCATATCTGTTTTTCAGTGCGTTCTTGTCCGCTCGTTTTTGATTTTCAGCTCGCTCTTCACAGGCCTTGCTGTTCTTCAGTGCGTTCTGTTAGTTCGTTCTGAGCAGCCGACCATTTTGAAACCAAGTTGCGCGTACGTACTCGTCGTAGAGTTTGTGCTGTGTGGGGGCTTGTTGTTGGGGTTCTTACTTGGACCCAAGCCCAGTCCATGAACATGGTGGGGAGGAGTTCATGGACCAAGAATTGGTTACTCCAGCGTGACCAATTCTCTTATATGCCTTTGCTGCTTGAGATCCAGGAGAATAACCCTGATGATTTCAGGAACATTCTCAGGATGACGGACCCCATTTTTCACCATCTGTTGGTTTTGCTGTCCCCTTATATTATGAAGTAGGACACCTGCATGTGGCAAGCCATCACTCCGGAGCAGAGGCCAGTCACCACGTTGTGGTACTTGGTGACAGGGAGTTCTCTATAAGGCATCTCCCCCAGGTTCTGGGGATCATTATCCCAGAGACCTGTTCTGCCATTATTCAGGTCCTACAGAAGGACTATATTAGGGTAATTTTTCTCCTTTAACATCACATTCTATGTATTTCATGTATGCTAATGTATTGTATTTCTTTCATCATTCCATAATTACCCTGATTGTAATATGCTGTGAATGTCCCCTTTGTGCCCATGCATGCTTTAAGCTTTTAATGCTCCTTTTTTGTCCTTCATGCATATTTGCCTTCACTAACCTCCCCAGCATGCTATGCTGGGCCCATATACACCTATAGCCTAGTCACTTAATAATGTATTTTGTCAGCTCCATTGTAGTGCTTTACCCTAAGCACCCTCTAAAATGTGTCCAAATGTAATTGTTGTCCTTAAATTCAGGCATAGTGCCAGAGGCTTTTTTTGGGTCCCAAACTCAGCTCGAACCCTTCCCCCCACCGAAAATTTTTACAATGGGCCATCAGAGGGGGTGAGGAATTGGATAAGTGGGCCTTATATTTTTGTCTTTAAATACTCCTTAAAATAAATGTTATACTGATGTTGGCCAAGAATGTTTTTGTGTAATCTACTTGCAATTTTATGTGCAAAAGTACTAATATTTTTTTTTCTGGTTTGACTCTATAGTTTCCTTCAACGCCACAGGAATGGCAAACTGTGGCCTCCCATTTTGCCGACCATTGGGACTTTCCCAACTGTGGAGGGGCAATTGATGGGAAACACGTCCACATCGTCATTCTTCATCATTCGGGGTCTTACTATTACAATTATAAGTGTTTTAATAGTATAGTGTTGATGTTGGTGGTGCCGGCACAATATGAGTTCCTCTATGTGGGCATGAGGAAGAATGGCCGGATGGAGGGGTCTTCTCCCAGACAGGGTTTACCCGACGTCTCCAAACTGGTGGCCTGGCATTGCCACCTGCTGCAGACAACGTTGAAGGACTCCCGTTGGTCTTTATTGCTGATGAAGCATCTGGTCTGGGCGAGCACCTGATGAGGCCATTCCCCCAGAGGACCCTCACCCTGGAGAGGAGGGTTATTAACTACCGGCTGGCCAGAGCCCAAAGAGTCATTCAGAGTGCCTTCGGGATAATGGCCGCCTGTTTCTGACAGCAATACATATGGCGGACTACAAAATTAACCACATCATATTATTCTGCTACATATTGCACATTTTTTTACGGAAAAATGCCCAAAATGATCTTGCCTCAGTTGGGCCTGAGGTCGGACTTGCTGCTAATCCCCTGACGAGTCTGGATACTGACCGTCCTGGCTTGGCACCCCAAAGCACCCGTGAAGTTTTCAGAAATATGTCAATTATTTTCTAGGTTCTCCTAGTGCACTTGTAGTGCCAAGTGGATTTTCTTTTAGTAAATAAGCCCCATTGTCACGGTAAACACAAAATTACTTAAAAAACTGGTATTGAGCATTGAAAGAAGAAGCCACACATTGTTAATTAGCAAACTTTTTACTCTGTGCACATTCACATGTGCGTTATAAAACATGTTTTTTTTTCTCACGTTTTTTACAATATATTTTTTTTGTATAAACAGGCATGTTTCAAAACATAACATACACAACTCTGGAACTTACAAAGTTCAATGTAAAAAAACTGAAGGCAATATCAGACATTATAGTATGTTCAAAATGTGTTGATATTTTGCCTTCATCAGATGAGGTGATGTCACCCCTGTAAAAGCCGAATTTTGAAGATGCACACAATTTGGGAGTCAAAATGGGTATTTCCCTCCCGATCCCATGCCTAATATCAACATGTGCTATCTCCCATCATGGGGGATCAATGGACGTGTTTTGGGGGTGCAACCCCTTACTCTCACCTACTAGAGTTACGAGGAAGGGGTTGCACCCACAAAACGCGTACATTGATATCCCCTGATGGCAGATAGCACATGTTGACACACTGTGTGCATATTCAAAATTTGGCTTTTAAAATGTACAAAAAATATTTTCGTTTAGTCCAAAAAAGTTAAAATGGTGGCATTTTGAAGATATTTAGTTTCTCCCCAACACATCAATCATGTTCTTCATTTGTTGTTCAAGAACATTGAGTTTACTCCTTATGATGTCTTTTTCACGATTCCACACCATGATGTCCTGGAATAGGATTTGGGCACTTACACTTGTGAAATGTTGAGCTTGCTCTTCCACAACCAGGACATCACCTAAAAATTTTAGTGAAAACATGTATTATAAATATGCAGGCATTCATATATTACCTGAAACTGGGGTGTCAGACACTCACCTGTTGTGGTGACAATTTCGCCCACTTCCTCCACCTCTCCTTCCTCCAGATCCTTGGGGTTTGGTGTTGTGCTGAGTTAATAAATAATAATTTGAAATTTGAAAATAATTTTTCAATAATCCAAAAAAAGGAGATATTGATGAAATTAAAAAAATATATAAAAAGATGACTATAAAAATTAATTCTAAACATTATTATGGAGATCTGGCTTTGGTGTTGTGCTGAGTTAATAAATAATAATTTGAAATTTGAAAATAATTTTTCAATAATCCAAAAAAAGGATATATTTTTTTTTCTTTCAATACTTTTTATTGGATATTTTCATATTTAAACAGAACATGAAAGGTACACTGAAGGTACATTGAAATACGCATCATCAGATATACATAGTTAACTTATATTGTCATATCATTGAAATAATAACTTCTCATTTTTTGTCAAAGCATTTAGGCCAAATAGACCAATAGTTGTCAAACAGTTTACAAGTCATAGAGTTTATGGCTAAAAGACGTTCAAAAGTGTAGTTTCTGTGAACTGCTGTGATTACGTCAGATATATTTATAGCTTTACTGGATTTCCAATTGCGTAAGATCAGTAAACGGGTTTCTAAGAGTATATGGGTTATGACAGGCCTGAAAGCGCTCTGGAATTTATCTATGTTCAAGTGTAGGATCGCTAGGGCTGGATCAGGCTTGGTAAGTATTCCTGTTATGGAGGAGATTAATTGGAATACTTGATTCCAAAGGCTCTTAATGCTTGGGCAGTGCCAGAGCATATGTATCAGGTTTCCTATGTGACCACATTCTCTCCAGCATTTTGGTGATGCACCTGGGAAGAAGGTAGCTATTCTATATGGGGTATAGTGCCATCTGTTGGCCATTATAAGTTCCCAGTGTTTAACACAGTGAGACGCTTTATGAGTTTCTCTAAAGGAGTGTATCCATTGTTCATCTGAGAAGGTGGTACCGAGATCTGCCTCCCATTTTGTCATTGCTATCGTTTTTGTGAACTGTAGCTTTCCTTGGATTAGATTGTAAAAGAATGATATGCCCTTTGTGTCCTGTTTGGATGTGGAGTAGAATTGCCATATTTTGCTAGGTATGGATATGGTTGGGGGAGCTTGTGATTTAAGAAAGTGGGCAATTCTCATGCATAGGAATCTTGTGTCATTCTTGAGGTGGTATTGTGTCATAATGTGGTCTACTGATTTGTGTTGTAATCCCTCGTATAGGTCAGAGATATGTATGATGCCCTTGTCTGTCAAATCTTGGATTCTTATCATTGGTATTTTGGATTCTAACAGAGTTAGTGGTATTTTATAATTTACCATTTGGTTATCCTGTCTTTGTTGTTCCAAAATGTATCTCCATGCTTTCAGAGAGGTCTGCAATGTAGGTGATAAGTTGTGTGTTTCCCAGTGGTCCCAGCTGTCGCTCATAAGCATTAGTGCTAGGTTTTTTGTTGGTGAGATTGTTTTTTCAATGTCTACCCATAATGGGGTGTTATTTTCTTGAAACCAGTATTTGATCTGGTCTAGACGTACCGCCCATAGGTAGTCATATATGTCTACTAGCCCAGCCCCTCCTGCTTTCCTGTGGGAAGTTAAATTGTTCCTGAGCATCTGGCTTTTTTCCCTCCCCAGATGTATCTCCAGCTGAGGTTTGATAAGCTCTTGAGGTATTGGCATGGAATGTGTATTGCTAGGGTGCGGAACAAATAGAGTATTTGAGGCAATATTAACATTTTGTAAGCAGTTATCCTACCAAGCCATGATGTTTCTTTATTAGACATGTCCTTGAGCTGGGCTTCCAGTTTGGCTATTAGTGGGGGCATATTAGCCTTAGCAAGTGCAGAGGTTCTATTAGTAATTTTTATTCCTAAATAAGTGATTCCTTCAGAGCTCCATGTGTATGGTAAGTTTGCTTGAAGGGTGTTTCTAGTGGTGGGAGGTACTCCCAAGTCCAGAATCACTGATTTGGTGAAATTGACTTTGTAATAGGAGATATCTCCAAAGTCAGTGAGGATATTGTGTACTTCGGTTAGGGATGCGAGTGGGTTAGTCAATAGGAGGATTACATCATCCGCAAACAGGTTGATGGTGTGCGTGTTGGAGCCAAACTGAAAGCCCTTGATCCGCGGATGATTCCTAATGGTTTCAGCCAATGGTTCTATCATTAGATTGAGGATGGTCGGAGACAGGGGCAGCCCTGCTTCGTCCCATTAGATATTTTAAAAGTTGTGGACAGAAAACCATTGGAGTATACTTATGCGGAAGGACAAGAGTATAAGGCCATAATAGCTTTTAATATGGAACCTTGGAACCCACATTTGTGTAAAACCATTTCCATGTATGTCCAATGGACTCTGTCGAACGCCTTCTCTGCGTCTATGGATAGCAGCAGAGAAGGCGTTCGAGATCTCTCAGCATGATGTAGCACATTAATGATTCTCCTGGTGGCATCAGAGGTCTGTCTCCCCCTCACAAAGCCCATCTGGTCGATTTTGACTAATGTAGGAATGATATTAGTTAGTCTTTTGGCTAGTAATTTTGCATATATCTTAGTATCGGCGTTGAGAAGGGATATGGGTCTAAAATTGGCTGGTGTATTAGGGTCTTTCCCTGGTTTTGGAAGTGTCACTATATGTGCTCTCAGCATCTCTTGTGGTAGGGTTGCAGAGATTGTTGCTTTATTAAATACCTTGGACATGTGTGGAGAAAGTATGGATTTGAATGTTTTAAAGTATTCATTTCAGAGTATTTAGTTGGGTTTCTGATAGAGATGGGAGGTTTATTTTGTCCAGGAATGTTTGTATTTTGTCTGCTGTTGGTTGGCATGTAGAAGTGTCAGTGTGTAGGTTATACAGTGAGCTGTAATATGTGGCAAATTGGTTCGCTATGTCTTTGGGATTGATAATTTTGTGTTTATCAGAGGGGTGTAGTAAATATGCTATTCTAGATTTGGTACGGGCCGCCTTAAGTCTATTCACTAGGTATTTACCTGCTCTATTGGCATTGTGATAATAGTTTAGTTTTAGGCGTCTGAGGTGTTTGTCATATTGTTGTGTCAGCAATTTTCTGAGCTTTTCCCTAAGGATTGATAGTTGTTTAATCAAAGGTGCTGATGGTGATTGTTTGTTTTGTGCGTCTATGGTATGTATTTTTGTGAGAATCTCAGTAAATTCTTTGGCCTGTCTCTTTTTTTCTCTGGCTCCTATTTGTATTAAAATGCCTCTTATGAAGGCCTTGTGAGCATTCCAGACTATATATGGGTCTGATACTGAATCTGTGTTGTCTGAGAAATAATTATGGAGATGCTGAGAAATTGAATTTTGGAAGTGTGGGTCTTGGATAATACGTGAATTACAGCGCCAGATGGGTGGTGACGAGGAGACTCCCTTCTCTGCAACAGACATAGATATAGAAGCATGGTCTGACCATGTGATATCGTGTATTCTTGTTGATTCAATATTTTGCAGGAGCCATTTGTCTGTTAAAAACATGTCTATACGTGAGTAAGAACCATGTCTGCTGGAGAAAAAGGTATAGTCTCTTTCGTTTGCGTGAAGACATCGCCATGCATCAAATAGTTCCTCTCTTTTAAGGATATGATTGAGGGACATCTTGTTGGTAGGTTTACCTGAGGAAGAGTCTAAAAGAGGATCTGAAGTAACGTTGAAGTCTCCACAGATCAGGAGATTACCATATTTCATAGCATTGGCTTTGATGAAAACTTTCTTTAGGAACCGTAATTGATGGGAATTTGGGGCATACAGCGTAACAATCGTGTATGGGTTGGAGTTGATGTCTCCCGTGACAATTATGTATCGTCCTCCCTCATCAGTAATAACTTCTTTGGGTTGGAACGAGAGAGAGTTTCTGATGGCTAGGAGAACGCCTCCTTTTTTGCTATTGGGATTGCAGGACATGTAGATAGTTGGGTATGCGGAGTGCAGGCATTTAGGGGTGTTGTGTAGTTGAAAATGTGTTTCCTGGTCACAAAGAATGTCCGCCTCCTGTTTACAGGCTTCTTTTCACAGAGAAAATCTCTTTGCCGGATGGTTTAAGCCTCTGGCATTTATTGATAAAATTTTGATCGTCATAGTGTGAGGGAGCAAGATTTGGTGGCTGTGTATTGTTGGTACTTACAGTTCCTGGTGGTTACTGATCGTGTCTCTGATGATAGAAGTGAGAAGAGTATCCGGTGGACGTCTTCTTTAGCAGTGGGTAGCATAGTGTTGTAAGAGATGTTGCGTATATCCAAAAAACTAAACAAAAGGAATAATAACGAGAAAACAAGAAAAGTTAACTGTGTGAACATAAGAAATGGATCTGAAAACTGATCCTCGTGCAGTCTTAGCTGATACTACTAGGGTTATGGATGAGAATCTAGCTAGATATCTCTATCCCGGAGAGATTGGATTGTGTAAGTGGGTTCGCTTTATGATAGCCCATCGGCTTTCTTAGGTGAACTTTTCTTGGTTAACACTTGCCATTCGTTTTGCATGTGATGTAGATTTGTAGATTCAGCGGGTTGGGTACTTTGATCGGTGATGATGCCCCATTGACGTTGAACTGTATGGCCTTCTTCTAACTTAGACACAGATATTGTGTTCCCGTTGTGTGTAATAGACAGGGTTGCTGGATATTTCCACTTGTGCAGAATGTTGTGGTTCCTCAGTGCTTTGGTGATCGTCAACAGGTTGCGACGACGTTGCAGTGTGTGTCTGGACAGGTCAGGGAGCATCCTGATGTTAGCATATTGTTGGGGTATATTCTCTTGCTTGCGTGAAAGTTGGAGGATTTGATCCTTGATGTGATAGAAGTGCATTCTGAGGAGTATATCTCTGGGGGTGTCGTCAGATAGGAATGACGGTTTGGGAATCCTGTGAATTCTGTCCACAAGGAGATCTTGGGCCGTTGCTCCCGGCATCAAGGTGGAAAAAAGGGTTTGGGCAAACTGCAGCAGCTGGTTAGGAGGGATTGATTCGGGGACGCCTCTTAGTTTGAGGTTGTTCCTCCTGGACCTGTCTTCTAGGTCCGCCATTTTGTCCTTCAACCACGCTATATCTTCTCCCTGTGTCTTGTGTGCATCTACCAGCTGGTTGTATGAAGAAGTGTATTCCTCCATTTTAGTTTCTACGTGGTTTACCCTGTGGCTTATGGCTTTAACTTCCCTCTGGCAATTTGTCAGGCCTTGGAGCATGTCTGCCTGTAGTGAGGTTCTCAAAGACAGTAGCATGTCTTTAAGCATTGTATCTGACACTGGTCTGTCTGCCGTGGGAAAGTCCACTATGGGGTCCCCCCCTGTGTATGCTGGCTCGTGCTGGCGTTTTGTGGCCCGCTTACCTCCATGTTCAGGTCGGGTCGCGGCCTAGCAGGGGACTCCCTCCTCTGTTTAGATTTGGCCGGGCTCCTGGTAGTGGGGCTGGACGTCCCAGATGAGGATTCGCTGGGGCACTGTTGCGGATGTGTCTTTTTGGATGGTGTCTCTTGACCGCTCATGGGTGCTCCGGACGGATGCCTCTGCTGTGTGTTCTGAGCTCCGTCGCGGCCATTTTGCTGTAGGCCGCGCACCGCTGTGCTGAAAAAGGTGTCCAGCTTCCGCGGTTGTTGTGGGTTTTTTCGGTGTCTGGGCATCTTTGTTGTGTGGAGCGAGGATCTGCCGCCTCGGTGGTGGTATTTGTGGCCTCTAGTATCGCCGATGGGCTCCGATGGATGCGGATCTCTCCAGTGGACGAGCGGAGCTCCTAGATTACACGTCCATCTTGGAGTCCGGTCACCACGCCCCCCCCAAAAAAAGGATATATTGATGAAATTAAAAAAATATAAAAAGATGACTATAAAAATTATTTCTAAACATTATTATGGAGATCTGGCTTTAAAAAATTCAAAGATTATTCATGAGATCACGAGAAATAATAAAGAAATAAGTTTGTCAGAACTCTGTGTGAATATCTGCAGCAAAACAACTTCATTATTCTAGCATTATAAAGCACAAAAGAATGTGCTGCATTAAAAGATCACAGAATTTGCAGCGTGAGGAATGTGCTATCTCCATTACGAACGCTAGTTTTACCAGACTGAGCGCTTCCATCTCGTACTTGCTTCAGAGCATGCATAGTTTTTGGTACGTCGGAACAGCATACAGACGAGTGGTTTTTCCGATAGTATTTTTTTCCATCTGAAAAATATAGAACATGTTCTCTATCTAAGTCCGTCTGAATTTTCGATGGAAAAAGTCCGATGGGGCATACACATGGTCAGAATATAAAATGAAAAGCTCCCAACTGACTTTTTCTGTCGTTTCCATGTTACTAAGATTTTGTCAATTTAACTGAAATCTCTCTGCTTATCTCTCATTCCCACTCTCAGTGTCATGACTGCAATCCTATGCATTTAGAAGACATTTTCAAATACATATAAATGCAGCTAATGGTTTTTAAATGATGTCACTCAAACTCAGTGTTTACCGGCATTTAGTTGTGGTCAGTTTAGCTGAGTTGGAGAAAACGGATTCCTGCATTGAGGATCAGATTAGAAACTCTAAACACCTGTAAATGTGGCTAAACCCACTTTAAATTAGGAATATCTAAAAGCATGAAAAAGTCATGTGTAAAACATAAAAGTTTTTTATACTTCTCTGATAACTTCTCCCTTGAGCCTAAAGCAGGAGACAAAACTGGTTGGTTGTATGAAGAGCAGATTACAACCACAAAATGGCCAGAAGTGAGGCTGAAGTCACCGTTTTGTAAATCTTTATAGTAGACTTACTGATTTAAAATGAAATATTCAAATTTTTGTGACTGGTTCTTCTTGGCTATATTTATTCTATTGTATACATTTTTTTTTATAATTGGCATTAGAATATTAGCAGTTGACATATGGTTATGTTGTTGTTGAAAAATAAATCATGGGTGATTAACTTGTTGGTATAGCTTACAGGCTAAACAGACAGAATTGAATTACATGTCGACTAAATATGACACTGTGCTGTGAGTCACATTAGAAATAAACATTAGGTAGGTAATACTTATAAACATTGTTTATAAGTATTAAAATATTAAGATGTTATTTTTTTTGATCAATATTTAAATCTAATCAAAATGTATTCAAAATATGTGCCCTTAGTTACACAATCTACCCATTTTGTTAAAAAATGCTTTAACTACAGTAAATTCAACAAAAATCTAATTGATTCGATGGGAATTAACAGAAGGTTGGCGGCATTAAACCTAAGATTGCACCACCAGGAGTGAAACTGTTTATCATTAATAAGACTCATAACAGAACTGTCAAGCAAAATTCTATTTCAGTCGTTTGAGATGCCCACCAGTGTCAGACAATCTGGCAGCTAGTAGAATTAATTTCAGCAGAAAGCATTCCTGTTGTGCTTTGTATAAAATGGAATTTTGCTATTCTTGCAACATTTTGGGGGTTTATTGATAGTGCTGTTTATATACCTCACAATGCATGCAAACTCTACCCAGGTGGTCCAATAAAATGACCACATTTGAGGAAAATTCTTTTTACAGTTTACAAAGAAACCAGAATTCAGCCCAGAAAATGTTTACTTTTCCTTGGTGGAGAACATTTGAAATGTAATGTTGGCCATAATGTAAAAGTCCTTTTGTGCCTTTGATGGTGTTATAATTTATTTGTATCAGGAACTTCTACACTTGTTTCTGTTGTGGAAGCGCCAGATGGTCCATGCTTAAAATGATATCGAAGGCTCAGTTTTTTTAAATTGAAATAGTTACCTGCTCTGTGCAGTGGTTTTGCACAGAGCGGCTCTGATCCTACTCTTCTTGGGTCCCCTGCCGGTGCTCCTGCTCCCTCCTCACTGACTGTGATTAACAGCAGCAGGAGCCAATGGATTCTCATCCCCACAACCCTGGCCGGTGGTTGTGGGGGTCTGCGGGCGTGGGGCTTATCGGAATCTGGAAGCCTCCTTTAACAAGGGGACCCCCAGATCCCGACCCCCCCTGTGTGAAATGGTAAGGGGGTACTTACCCCTACCATTTCACTAAAAAACTGTCAAAAATGTTAAAAATGACAAAAGACAGTTTTTGACAATTCCTTTATTTAAATGCTTCTTCTTTCTTCTATCTTCCTTCATCTTCTTCTTCTTCACCCGGTGACCCCGCCCCCCTCTGACGCACGGGACATGATGGGACTTCCCTGTGGCATTCCCCGTGACATCACAGGGAAGTCCCGTCAAGTCACCGTGCGTCAAAGGGGGGCGGGGTCACCGGGTGGCCCCACCCCCTGTTATTTAAGAACCGTCAGACGAGGAGACGCCATCACACAGCGGGAGCCTTCCTCCATGCCAGCATGGGTGCGGAGCGGCCCGGAGAAGAAAATGAAGAAGAGAAGAAGAAAGAAGAGAAGAAGATGAAGAGAAGAGCGGGAGCCTCCCCCCATGCCATAAGGGTCTGGTATGGATTTTTGGGGGGACCCCATGCCGTTTTTTTTTTTTTGGCGCGGGGTTCCCCTTAAAATCCATACCAGACCTGAAGGGCCTGGTATGAAATTTAGGGGGACTCCCACGTCATTTTTTTTTTCATTTTGGTTTGGGGTTCCCCTGTGGGGAATTCCCATGCCGTTTTTATCAATGAACTTCTATGTGTTTTGTCGACAATGCAATAGCCGCAAGTAGTTTTAAATGGGTTTTTTCCTTCGAAATGTCATTTTGCTGTCAGACTGTTCTAAACACAGAAAACATGCGCCCCTTTACAGGCATACTATAGACACCCCCCAGGTATGAAATTTAAAGGGATATTACACTTTTATTGTTTGACTTTAAGCATTATTAAAATCACTGCTCCTGAAAAAACGGACGTTTTTAAAACTTTTTTTTGTATTGATCCATGTCCCCTGGGGCAGGACCCAGGTCCCCAAACACTTTTTATGACAATAACTTGCATATAAGCCTTTAAAATTAGCACTTTTGATTATTCATGTTCGTGTCCCATAGACTTTAATGGTGTTCGCGTGTTCGAACAAACTTTTTTCCTGTTCGCATGTTCTGGTGCGAACCGAACAGGGGGGTGTTCGGCTCATCCCTACTCATCAGTCGTCTCTACTGGTGGCTTAACCTCCGCTCGGGTGTTAAAGAGTACGTCAAGGCTTGTCATCTCTGTGCTCAGTCTAAATCTTCCACACTAGACCCTGCTGGTCTTCTCATGCCCTTGCCCATTCCTAAGAAGCCCTGGTCTCACATCACCATGGATTTTATCACCGATCTTCCACTGTCGGAGAATAATATAGCCATTTGGGTGGTAATCGATCGGTTCTCCAAGATGGCTCATTTTGTTCCTCTTCCTGGTCTCCCTTCTGCCTCTGCCTTGGTTCCCATTTTCGTACAAGAGATTTTCCGCCTTCATGGTGTTCCTTCCCATGTCGTTTCGGACAGGGGTGTTCAGTTTACGTCCTGTTTTTGGAGAGCCTTTTGCAAATCCCTCAACATTACCTTGGATTTTACCTCTTCTTACCATCCCCAATCCAATGGCCAGACTGAGAGGGTTAATCAGGAGTTGGAGGTCTTTCTCCGTACCTTGGTCTCAGCTCATTACGATGATTGGGCATCACTACTTCCGTGGGCAGAGTTCTCCCACAATAATCATGTCAACGTCAGTTCTCAGAAAACACCCTTTATCACTGTTTATGGAACATCCTCAACTCCCTCCTCCTATGACCTGTTCTTCCGACATTCCAGCCTTGGCTACTGTTCAGAAATCATTCAATTCCATGTGGGCTGACGTTCATGATTCCCTCCAGAAAGCTGCCAATAAATTCTAGAGTTTTGCCAACCGTCGCAGGCGTAAGCCACCTTCTCTTCAGCCAGGAGACAAAGTCTGGCTCTCCACCAGGAACATCAAACTCCGGGTTCCTTCTCTCAAATTTGCCCCAAGATTAATTGGTCCGTACACCATAACTTCTAAACTGAATCCAGTTTGTTTCAAGCTCCAGATTCCCAAAAGCGTCAAAATCTCTAACTCCTTCCATGTTGCCCTTCTGAAGCCTTTAGTCCTCAATAAGTTCTCTCGTCCTCTCTCTACCGCAGCGCCGGTCTCTGAGGATAATCAGGAGTACGAGGTTAGCCAAATTTTGGATTCCCGACTCTGTAGAGGCATTCTCCAGTACCTCGTGCATTGGAAGGGGTTTGGTCCTGAGGACAGGTTGTGGATTAAGGCTTCTGAGGTCTTTGCATCTCGTCTGTTGAGCAAGTTTCATTTGAAGTTCCCCTCTAAACCTGGTCCCAGGTGGGGAAGGGGGAGGCCTTGTAAGAGGGGGGGTACTGTCATGGTTATGCAATAGAGTTTGTTTGTCAGCTTACCTGTCTCCATGTGTTCATCTCCAAAGACCAGCTGTATCTCACCTGACTGCTTTTATTAACTCTCCTCTAGCATGGCTCCACCCCAGCTCCTATCAGAGAACTCTATATTAACCTCTGCACTGCAGGTCAGCCCTGCTGATCAACCTTTGAGTGTTTGTCTTCCTGTTCCTGCCTGCCGTGTGCTCTACCTTTATTTCTGTTACCGACCTTGGCTTATTCCCTTACTATCCCTATCCTTCTGTTGTCTACTGTGGGTGTGAGCTGGGGGACCCTGGGGGTCATGACCTGGAGCCAGTTGCAGCCCAGTCCATCCTCACCACTAGAGGCTCTGGTGAACACCTGCTGACTCTTAGACTCCGCGCCCCAGGGAATCCTATGCTCTAAGCCCGGTGGGATCCATGTTGGTGTTACAGCGGCCCTGCCTTCCTTATACCCGGACTCCCATCCGCAGCAGTCAGCCATAGGGTCCACTGCCTTGCGGTGCACTTCTGATCCCAACGGTGTGCATCTGTCACCTAGCCTCAAGGTGACCTGACAATGCTTTATCATGCACAGATTTCTTTTTAAACAATATCCCTTAAGAAATCTATTAAGATAAATTAATTCCACCTTTTCAGACTGCTGGAATATTCTAGGAGTTTGTCTTATAGGCTGCTGTAGACTTTTTACCAGATAGTCTGAAGTGGGGTGGGGTTTGTAATGTGTTTATTGTAAAGTAGGTCATTCCCATTGTTCTATTGTTTCTGAGCATCTCTTGTAGATGAAATTAATCTTGTGATCACTTTAACTTGTTATAGAACTATTGTGAGATGTTATGTTTTATGCTTATAATAATGTGTATATTACAGTATTTTGTATTCAGGGTTTTAGGGGCCAAATTATCTGGTCACCTAGGCTGGTTTAGGTGACTAGCTCATGTTAATGAAATCACTGTCAGCTATTAGTTTCAAGAGAGGGAATTTCTCCAACAGCCCTTCTTAGGTGCTGTCAATGTGCCCAGTTACTGATTGAATTATTTGATGTAAAATTTGAATGTACCTGTGTCTCATGTTAGTGAATGTACAGTTTACCTGACCCAGTGTCATTATGCAAAGAAGAGTGCAGAGTGTATATTTCTTTGTGCCTGTGTTTCAATAAACAGTTGATGTTTTATGCCACCCTACACTGTGTCCCTGTCCCGACAAGTGACTGGGTGAGCTAAGGGATCTTGGATCATGCTGGTTCCTTGGCAATGGAAGCTTATATGATGCACAAGCATTTGACACAGTTCCCCATAAATGTTTACTGTACAAAATAAGGTCAGTTGGCATGGACCATAGGGTGAGTACATGGATTGAAACCTGGCTACAATGGCAGGTTCAGAATGTGGTGATAAATGGGGAATACTTGGAATGGTCGGGAGTGGGTAGTGGGGTCCCCCAGGGTTCTGTTCTGGGACCAATCCTATTTAATTTGTTCATAAACGACCTGGAGGATGGGGCAAACAGTTCAATCTCTGTATTTGTGGATGATACTAAGCTAAGCAGGGCAATAACTTCTTCCGCCGGATGTGGAAACCTTGCAAAAAGATCTGAACAAATTAATGGGGTAGGCAATTACATGGCAAATGAGGTTTAATGTAGAAAAATGTAAAACAATGCATTTGGGTGGCAAAACTATGAATGCAAACTATACACCGGGGGGAAAACCTCTGGGGAATCTAGGATGGAAAAGGACCTGGGAGTCTAGTAGATGATAGGCTCAGCAATGGCATGCTGCTGCTAACAAAGAAAACAGAATATTGGCATGTATTAAAAAGGGGATCAACTCCGGAGATAAAACGATAATTCTCCCGCTCTACCAGACTCTGGTCCAGCCGCACCTAGAGTATGCTGTCCAGTTCTGGGCACCAGTCCTCAGGAAGGATGTACTGGAAATGGAGCGAGTACAAAGAAGGGCAACAAAGCTAATAAAGGGTCTGGAGAATGTTAATTATGAGGAAAGGTTGCAAGCACTAAACTTATTATCTCTGGAGAAGAGTCGCTTGAGAGGGGATACGATTTCAATTTACAAATACTGTACTGGTGATGACCCCACAATAGGGATAAAAAATTTTCACGGAAGGGAGTTTAACAATAAATGTGGCCACTCATTAAAATTAAAAGAAAAGAGGTTTAACGTTAAACTACGTAGACGGTTCTTTACTG
Organism: Lithobates clamitans; assembly: GCA_037952925.1. Lineage (NCBI taxonomy): Eukaryota > Metazoa > Chordata > Amphibia > Anura > Ranidae > Lithobates > Lithobates clamitans. The sequence continues at coordinate 8,609,531 of JBBGZY010000056.1, read as the reverse complement.
TAAAAGCGGCAAGGATGTGGAATTCCCTTCCACAGGCGGTGGTATCAGCATGGAGCATCGATAGTTTCAAAAAACTATTAGATAAGCACCTGAATGACCACACCATACAGGGATATACAATGTAATACTGACATATAATCACACACATAGATTGGACTTGAGGGACTTGTGTCTTGTTTCAACCTCACCTACTATGTAACTATGTAACTATACTATGGCACTGTGACGGACATAAGTATCAGGGTCCATCACAGTGCCCATAAAAGAGGTCATCCGAAGGCAGGGTGGCAGTCAATCAGGCAAGAAAGTAGACGGAACCTAGGACAGAAATTTTTCACAAAGCCTGCCAAACCCTTAAAGGTCTGCATGCCCACCAATGGGGAGCAAGAAGCAGCACCCAGCCAGCATCCATAACCAGGGCTGGTGTCACCGCAAATCAGACAATGTGAAGATCCTCCAATAAAGCAGTTCAGCCGCTACACAAAACAAAACAAATAATTATACTAGGAAGGAATTACAAAATAAAACCGTATAAGCAAAATCATACTGATCCTGTGTCTCTGACATTTTATCTGCCATCCATGCTTCAATCTAGGCTTGTTTTGGTACGTATAGCCTATCTGCCATATAGTGGAGTAATAAATCTTCCTCATGTTTCACCACATACAGTATATATTTCTAATTGGCACAACATTCTTCTGTTTCAGTTTTTATCTTTCCGATCATTATTGCTCCCATGTCAGCCTTGGGAGGATCATAGCTGCTCGACCTCTGCATTTCTGGCTTGGTAGGTGGTTTTCCATTTCTGGGTGAGGCTCAGTAGGTCCCCCATCGAGCAGCCTGCGCTTTCAAATAGTTTATCATGGTGTTTTTCTTTATGTTATACACCAATGTGCAGGCCCGGGCATTTTAAACTGAGCAGCCCATTTTTTTTTTATACAGATCAGGAAAGTATGACATGTTTGTTACTTAACCAACCCCTGCCCTGGGCCCCTTCCTCTCACAGGACGCTGCCAATCGTAAGCAGCTGAGACATTTCATGGTCTGCAGCTGCACATATACAAGAGGAGTGTATATGTGTGGCTATCCTAAGGTTTTACTTACCTGAGCCCCTAATTTCCGTGGGCGTGATCCCGCGTCGCTCACTCCATGGCTTCTCGGCTCTTCATTGGATAGATTGATAGCAGTGCAGCCATTGGCTCCCGCTGCTGTCAATCAAATCCAATGACGCGGGCTCCGGGGGGGTGGGGCTGAGTCAAACACTCGGTGGCTATGGACGCCGAGTGTATGACAGGGGTGTGCGGCCGCAAGGTAACCCCCTCGGGAGAGAGATTCCCAGAGGGGGTTATCTATTGCTGGGAGGAGCTGCGAGAGCAGGTGGATCGGGGCCACTCTGTGCAAAATGAACTGCACAGTGGAAGTAAGTGTGACATGTTTGTTATTTAAAAAAAAAAAAAAACTGAACCTTTAGTGTCACTTTAAGGCCTCAGCCCAGGTTCACACTACTGCGGTGTGAGATACCACATGTAATTCGCAACACATTCCTGTGTGAATTACATGTGGTATCTCTGGGGTGCATTTTGAGCCATGGATTTGTATGGCTCAAATCGCACTGCATTCACACCAAACTGGTGCAGGACCCTTTTTTGTCCGCACCAGAATCAGATTGCATGGGTGTTCACACCCAATGCGATCCGATTCTGTAAACTGCGCTGCGTTTTGCAAACTGATTGCGGGGTGTCGTTTACTTAACATACACTCTGCAATTGGTTCACATAGATGGATGCAATTTAGATGCAGTGCTGAAACCGCAGAAAATTTGCTGTGAATTCGCACAACATCTAGTGTGAACCCAGGCTAAGAGATAACAGTTAATTTTAGGCCACATTAAAAATATATTACACAAAATTATATATAATATAATCCAAAAGGTGTCCTGCATTTAAAGTGTATATATGATTTTTTTTTCTAACACTGCACTGTGTACAAGAGACCACTGACCAGATCAAAGCATGCTCTCATCATGCTTTGTGCAAATGCAGGTGTAAAACATGATTTTGGGAAAACGGGCAGGCTGGCATCACTTACTTTTTTAGCTGTCCTGTCCAGGCCCCGGATACACTTTTCCGACATCAGGCAGAAGAGGACTAATCCAGGCAGCTCCTCCCCCTTCATGATCACCTGAGTCACCTAGCCAGCTTTCATGTGCAGGAGGCGGGTCTGAGATCCTCCAGCTGCGTATACAGAAGGTAGTGGCGTGGAAGGACTCGGCCTCTCCGTCCCTCCTTCTCTCCTGGCGTCCTGGTTGCCAGGTGACCGACGGCTGTGAGGCGCATGCGTGAACCGGGACCTTCGCTTCAGCAGTGGTCTAGGTTGCTATGGAGCGGCTTGGTGGGCGGGGGAATGGTGAGACTCCTTCCATTCCTCCCGCATATGCAGCACATCGCCGCGGCCGGTGTCTTGCCGAGAATGTTCCCGCGGCCGGCCCCGCAAACCGCCCATCCAACCGCGGCCAGCCCTGCATGTCACAGTCTCCCTAGGAAATGCGGCCTGGCGGCCCCGGCCCACCAGGAAAATGCCCGGTGTGCCCTATGGCCAGTCCGGGCCTGCCAATGTGTATTATTTACATGTTTCTTTCATTAATTGGTGTAATGTTAATAATTGGAAGATATCTAACCTGGCATTTTCCTGCATAAGGTCAAAAGTCAGAAGGCAAGACCTGTATTTTTAGTTAAACTATATATAGCTACAATGTTACGGCAGGAGGAGTGAGACTATTTACAGCTTCTAGTGTCAGCTTAAAGTCAAAAGGTAGGACCCGTCTTTTTAGTTAAGCTAGCAATAACTATAGTGTTACGGCAGGAGGAGTGTGACTATTCTGAATCCGTCTTTTCAGTCTAACTATCTATAGCTTTAGTGTTACGGCAGGAGGAGTGAGACTACTTACGGTTTCTAATGCCAGTTAAAAGTCAGAAGGCAGGACCCGTCTTCTCCTTTAGTTAATTTATTTATAGCTATAACCTGGCATTTTCCTGCATAAGGTTAAAAGTCAGAAGGCAAGACCTGTCTTTTCAGTTAAACTATCTATAGCTACAATGTTACGGCAGGAGGAGTGAAACTATTTACAGCTTTTAGTGTCAGCTAAAAGTCAAAAGGTAGGACCCGTCTTTTTAGTTAAGCTATGAATAACTATAAGTTTCGGCAGGAGGAGTGTGACTAGGCAGAATCCGTCTTTTCAGTCTAACTATCTATAGCTTTAGTGTCACGGCAGGAGGAGTGAGACTACTTACGGCTTCTAATGCCAGTTAAAAGTCAGAAGACAGGACCCGTCTTCTTTTTTAGTTAATTTATCTATAGCTATAGTGTTACGGCAGGAGCAGAAAGACTACTTACGGCTTCTTAAATGCTAGTTTATTCCTGTTTAGTCTATTGCCGTAGCATTGTAGTAAGTATAGTGGGTTTGCTTATGCTTATGCTTATGACTCAGCTGTCAGTCTATTTTCTATTTTCTACTTTCTATTTTTGCCCTAATATTACATAATTTAAGTACATTTCAACTGGATTTTTAACATTCAGTGTCAATTTATGGGTCTATATACATATATGGGATATTAATATGCGGTCATACGAATTTGACCATTATGTGTTTTCTTCTACCTTTTTCTCTGGTTGATGTTTTGCGAAGAGGAAACATTTTAGCTTCCTGGGGCAAGTAATATTGTAATCTGTATTTCATTTATTTATTTCAGTATTTTAGGCTGAGTTCTATATTCTAAATGTGCATGATAATATACATTTATATGTTAATGGTTTTCAAGCATGTTATTTTGTGACAGCTTAATATCTGGGGCTGTGTGATTCCATACAGGTGTGTCTTTTCTACTTTAACCCATTATAGTTCATTTATTTAATTTAATTGCCACTAGTTTTTCTATTGGTGTTTTTTTATATCTGTTTGTAGCCCTCCAATGCCGCTTACTGCGATAGCCAGCTATAAATGAGGGTGGTGGCAAGTTTTTTTTAGATCACCATGGTGTGTGTATTGGTCCAGCAACGCACCAGCACCTTTGCAGCCATTGTGCTATTTGCTGGGTGTCTGGTGTGCTCCTGTACCTTTAGAAGGGATGGGCTGCCCTTCAGTCCACCTGCCCTCATTTATCCATCAGAATGCATGTGCCTCCACTGTGGGGACACTCATATTTTAGTGTTAGGACCACAGATATCAGTGTGCCGTGACGAGGCTCTGTGGCTTACGCATGCGTTTGCAAATGCGTGCGGACTAAACCCCTGTTTTTAATGCATACTGTTAGACAGATTAATTTGGTTATCTGCGAGCTGGTGGTAAGTAGGCTTGGAATTTTTTCCTGGGCATTCCCCAGGCCTTGTTTATATCTGTTTGTAGCCCTCCAATGCCACTTACTGCGATAGCCATCTATAAATGAGGATGGTGGCAAGTTTTTTGAGATCACCTTGGTGTGTGTATTGGTCCAGCAACGCACCAGCACCTTTGCAGCCATTATGCAATTTGCTGGGTGTCTGGTGTGCTCCTGTACCTTTAAGAAGGGATGGGCTGCCCTTCAGTCCACCTGCCCTCATTTATCGATCAGAATGCATGTGCCTCCACTGTGGGGACACTCATATTTTAGTGTTAGGACCACAGATATCAGGGTGCCGTGACGAGGCTCTGTGGCTTACGCATGCGTTTGCAAATGCGTGCGGACTAAACCCCTGCTTTTAACGCATACTGTTAGACAGGTTAATTTGGTTATCTGTGAGCTGGTGGTAAGTAGGCTTGGAATTTTTTCCTGGGCATTCCCCAGGCCTTGTTTATATGTGTTTTTTGATTGTTCTACTTATATATTTGTAACTACGTCTTTTCGCACTTTAGCTATGAGTAAGCATCTTTGCATGTGAAACGCGTTAGCTATTGCTATCTCCCATCTGTGTGGATGACTTTTGTTGTTTTTACCATGGAATAAAGATGGAATAAAGGTGATCGTTTTTCAGAGTGCAGCAGTCCGGGATCTTTCTTGTTCATACATGTCTTTTTAGGCTTAAAGGTGTACAGGACATTTTAAAACCTCTCCTGAACGATTTAACTTGACAGATAGTAACCAACGTTTTGCTGTGTTTACATGCCGTGTATAGCAGCCTTTAGCCGCGTTTGCATTTAGCAGCATTTTTTTTTTTTTTTTGCAAATTGCCAAAAATGAAAAAACGCCTGTAAATGAAACACAGCTAAATGCGAGTTACTGCATTTGCACACGTTTTTAAACGCTGTCACAGGTATTTGGCGTTTCAGTTGCCTCTGAACATCTGTCCTGAACGCATTTTTTTGCTTTCCAAAAAATGCTTCTTAACTCAACTGCCTAGAAATGACTATAAACAACATTGTGTACATGTGCTGATAAGATAACATAGAGGAGAGTTCAGGGGCAACTAAAAAAAATGCCCAACTGCTCCTAAACGTCTGTTTATCAGCAGCAGTGTATATGAAGCCTAACTGCAAACACATCTTGCTTCTTAACTCATGAAGAAGTGGTCTTGACCTTAAAACATGTTGAGATGCAATGGGGGTTATTTACGAAAGGCAAATCCACTTTACACTACAAGTGCAAACTACAAGTGCAAAGTGCACTTGAAATTGCACTGAAAGTGCACTTGGAAGTGCAGTCACTGTAAATCTGAGGGGTAAATCTGAAATGAGGAGAAGCTCTGCTGGTTTTATCATCCAATCATGTGCAAGCTAAAATGCTGTTTATTTTCCTTGCATGTCCCCCTCAGATCTATAGTGACTGCAGTTCCAAGTGCACTTTCAGTACAATTTCAAGAGCACTTTGCACTTGTAGTTTGCACTTGTAGTGCAAAGTGGATTTGCCTTTCGTAAAAAAACCCCAATGGCTGTACGCACGTTCCTTCTAGTTGTTAATATGTTCAGTTCTTTGAATTATTTATATGAGTATATGTCCACCATTTATGATAGAAATGGTGTTTCTGCCCATGAGAATAATGTTTTTCAGTATATGGAATCTGTGGGGGCTATTTACTAAAGCTGGAGAGTGCAAAATCTGGTGCATCTCTGCAAAGAAATCAGCTTCCAGGTTTTATTTCCAAAGCCTAATTGAACAAGCTGAAATTAGAAGCTGATTGGCTGCCATGCACAGCTGCACCAGATTCTGAGTGCACCAGTTTTAGTAAATCTCCCCCCCGTATTTCTGATGGTGCTCTTTTAGTGCAATCATGCAGCTGGCTGTAGTCAATACCTGTTTAATAGTTTAGTAGAACATTTGGTCTACCTCTTTCCCACGTCCAGTCCCCATCCATTTTTTGCACTAAACTAATTTCAAAATTATGTCTTGAAATGTATTTGGACTAACACAAATGCTATAATCACTAAACACACATAATACATGCATAAACAGTTGGGAAGTCTCAGATTCTCCAATGTTCTCAAATGTTACAAAGCAACCCAAATCACAACACTAACGTCCCTATTCCTATAAGGCGCTGCCCAACTTGTGGGTTAAAATAAAGTCACGCCACTGCTCAATGATTGATGATGGGACACTTCCTTGGCTCACAACATAAACAAGATCCTAATCAGTGAGTCCTTAAATGGGTCATGCCTTAACCATTTGGTATCCCACCAAATATTCTGGAAAAATAATTTCCCCACATCCACCTTTGCTGCCACTTCTAGGAAATCCACTTTTCCAACCTGGTATAGAATCCCTTGCATTCAGTTGGTGAATAACTAATAAGTTTCATTATCTGTATTCTTTCATTAATTTACTTAAATCAATTCAATCTATACCAGGGAGGAAATCAGAAATAGACATCAAGCCCCCACTCAGAAATTTTACGAAACGTAATTTTATGAAACATGCAAATTAAACATTATACCACTTCTTGATTATTTCTTTTTGAACACATTTGCTACCATACACCCCTTTCTCCAACCCAGACATTTTAGAAGTGCGAGAGTGATCTTGGAGCCACTATATCCTAGGAGGATTGGTAATAAATTTGATCCATAAATATCACCTGCTTGATAGCAATAACATCCGCAGAGCATTACCCGATGGTACATGGTGTCGACCAGATTATCAAAATATATGAAAACAAAAGAGAGCAGATTATCACACCTTCACCTCTCACACTCTTCAAATTGCTTCAGAGGCTGGAATAGTAGGTGGACTTGACCTATGCTAAACAGATTCTGGACCAAAGTGTTCAATTTACCACACACCCTGTTCACTTGCTCCTTCTTGAGAGACCATTGGTTCACACTACTTCATTTAAAAACTTCCCACAAAAATCTGTGGAATCCCTGGATCCATAAGGACCATATATCAATTTAGTCTGATTTATAAATACCGTATTTATCAGCGTATAACATGCACAGGCATATAACACGCACATTCATTTTAAGAGGGAAGTTTCAGGAAAAAACTTAAATTTTTAATAAGGAACTTTGAAACAAAATAAGAGTCAGTGCCCATCTGCAGCCTCACCATTGCCATCAATGCAGCCAGATCAGTGCCCATCTGCAGCCTCACAAGTGCCATCAATGCAGCCTCATCAGTCCACATCAATGCAGCCTCACCATTGCCATCAATGCAGCAGCCTCAACACTGCCATCAGTGCAGCCTGATCGATGCCCATCTGCAGCCTAGAGGGGACAGGGAGGGGGCGGGACGAGCACCGACAGATTACATACAGTGAGAATCTCCTATGATAGACAGAACAGTGGTCCAATGGCGGCCCAGGAGACGGGACTTTCTATTACAGAGGCCACCAAGTAAACAGTAGATTCTCACTGTATGTAATCTGACGGCACTCCTCCTGCCCCCCTCCCTGTCCCCTCCGAGGCAGCTAAAATTGAAGTATTGGCGTATAACACGCACACGCTATTTGCACCCGATTTTCATGGTAAAAAAGTGAGTGTTATACGCCAATAAATACAGTACTTATATTCCTTATAACATATTAATTTGGAAGCCCTCTCTTCCTATTTATTACCCTTCTACCCCTACCCTTCTCTTTCTTTTCCTTCATTCCTTCCACAAACTCTCTTTTTCTCTCTTATCTTGGTTTCTTGTTAGTATTTTTTCAGTTGATGATATGCAATTTTTAATTAAAAGGCAATGCATTAACATCACAGCCAGGGAACTAGTATTTTCAGAAGGAACAGAAATGCCAGTATCTGTTTATTTCTCAGTTCCTGTATTGTAATAGTAGGAGAATATAATTGAAACCCTGCAACAGAAATGATACCTTTTAAGTGGTAGTATGTTAGCTATAACAAATTATTTTAAACTAAAAAAACTGATACAAACTAAATAAACGATACCACTATAATGCTGTTATATATATTTTAAACCTGCTGTACTGATATATATATATTTAAATTGTTCTCTCTAAATTTGTCATGTTATTCAGATTTTAGGCCAGCATGATCTTGGAGGAATATCAGTTGATATGCTTTGTAGACTTGCACCAGATGGACAAGTAAAGGTTGCTGTCGGCCATATGCTCATAAACTAGTCCAGGTAGACCTCTATGTTCTTACATAGGAAAATTTAAAACAATCAGAAATGATATTCATCAAAAAACATTATTCTTCATTTGTATTATGTATTTTCCGTAAAGAGAACAAGAGAAACCAAGTTATTAAAAGCTGATAACAAGTGAAGAGTAAAAAATATTTCACACACATTTAAACTCATTTTGAAATCATTATTGCTAGCAACAAATATATTTTTTTTTGTTACATGGAAACAAAGCTCCATTACAAAGCAACTTAAATAATTGTGTTTATTAATTGTATGTAAGTAAATACTAAATTACTGTAAATATGTTATAGTGATTTTCTATATATTCCATTTTTGTGTATATACACTTACATATCTCTGTGAACATCTAAACATTTTTGCATAATATACTGTATATGTTTTTACTAGATTGTTGAGGAACAATGACAATGACTCTTTCCCTTGCTCTCATCTACTTACTACTTTACTCCTGTACCATAGAGGCTGTCGGTTGATGCTGGACAACCTCCTATTGTTCTCCAGTGCAGGGATGAGTCACCAAGGTGCCATATTGCTTTATCTCTTTTCCCCGATCTTTGTTGAGGTTCCAATGTTTGGTTTTTAGTTCCTGTACTTATCCTAGGCTTATAGGCCCCACCTGTGTTGTACTGGTAACTAGCATTCTTTTTGACACTAGTGCCCCTTAATTCATCTATGCACATCACTATTCTAACATGCTAATTAATGGTAATGTGAACTGTATTGTTTTTTTTTTTTTTTTTCACTTTTTTTTTTTCAAGAAAATTTTTATTGAGTTTTACAGCTTTACAGAGTATATGTAACATACATCCCAAACTGTGTGTTTACAGGTTTAATGCAATAGTACAGTGTTCAATAAAGTGAGAATACTGACAAACGTTAGTCTGACAAAGTAATTACAGAAACAAGTCTTTCAGGATTAAAACTTATAAATTACAGACCTATAGCATTGCATTAGCGCTGAGAGGTTGTTGCTGAATATGAGAGGACTGCAAGTGGTCATCGGTCACTTCCGGAAATGATGGGAGTAGCCACCCCGAGTCCGTTCACCCCCTAGGGGATCAAAGCTGTGAACGGGTTGGGGTCAGAGGAAGGTGCGTCAGTGGCACCGCTGACTAGTGCGCTTGGTGGGTTGTGAATCAGTACCACTGAGTGACCAAATTCGTTGCAGACGAATGATGAAGGAGATGTTATGTCAGAGTTAATGAGACGTCTAACTTGCTAATGTGTCAGGTGGGGGAGTATTCGCAAGAGGGAGTGCCCATTGTGTCTGTGGGAAGAGCAGGGGTAGAGGTCTAACTGATACTGGGGGGGGGAAGAAGGGGGGGTCCAGGAGGAAGGCGGCTCTGTGGAGTCAGGGAATCTGGATAGTGCTATTTATGTGTTCAAGGATTAGAGAATGAGGAGGGAGTAGGTGGGGTTATTGGTGTGGGTGATTGACGGAAATGTAACCAGCACGCCCAGGTTTTGTGAAATTTGGTGGGGTTGTCGTTGGCCTGGCAGATAAGCTTCTCCATCTCCGCCATTTTATCTACCCTCATGATCCAATCTTGGACCGTGGGGGGTGACGTATTTCTCCAAATGGCTGGGATGCAAAGATTAGCTGCATTGCTTAGATGTATGGTAAGCGATTTTCTGTAGGTACTTGGAGAAACAGGAGTGTGGTGTAGAAGGTATCTTTCAGGTGTGAACGTCGGTGGGAAGGTGGTGATATGGGTGATTATCCGTTGGATATCCTGCCAGAATGGCTGGATGAGGCTGCAGCTCCACCAGATGTGTAGTAGAGTGCCCTTTTCAGAGCCACACCTCCAACAGGTTGCGGGGATGGTGGGGTGAAAGTGGTGAATTTTGTCTGGTGTTCTGTACCATTTCGAGAACACTTTGAATCTGTTTTCCTGTGTGGATACGTTAATAGACCCCTTGTGCATGAGAGTGAAGATGGAGTCCCATTCCTGCGGGGATAAGTCCAAGGAAAGGTCTGATTCCCATTGTCTCACGAGTTTGTCATTTTTGATTGTGTGTTGTGAGAATAACAAGGAATAAGTGGCGGAAATAAGATGTCCCTGGGGTTCATTGTCTAGGCAAAGTAGTTCGAGAGGAGTGTGGTCTCTACAGTAGGGGGAGTCTTTGCCATGTGTTTGGAAAAAATGTCTCAGTTGCAAATACTTAAAGAAGGGTAAATGATGATTGGAGAGCGTCGTTTCGAGTTCTGCGTGAGGGAGTAGCGAGCCATTGCGAAAGCAACCATGGACTCTTACTGGATTGAAGGTCGCTTCTTGTGAAGGACCTTTAAGCCGTAGGCCGGGAGGGAATTCTGGGTTGTTGGTTAGAGGAGTCATGGGGCCCGGTGCAGGGAGCAAATTAAGCGTTTTGCAGACTGTTTTAAAGATTGCTAGGGTAGCACCAATGGAGGGGTGAAAGGAGAGGGTATCTGGTATGTGTCTGCCATCAACCCATGGGGCGTTGACTATTGGAAGATTTGCAAATGAGTCTTCCAGTTCTACCCAGTCCTTGGCCTGACGGTGTTTGTGCCAATCTACCAGTCTAGTCAAGTGGCAGGCCCAATAATATTTTCGGATATCCGGAAGACCCAGGCCTCCTAGCCTTTTGGGGAGGACCAGTCTGTCCCAACTAAGTCTCGGTTGCTTCGAGGCCCATATGAAGGACCTGCAGATGCGTTTATAGGACGCGAAGAATGCGAGGGGTAATCTGATCGGTATGGCTTGAAGAAGGTAGAGGAGTCTGGGCAGTACGTTCATTTTTAGTATAGCGATCCTACCCAACCAAGAGAAGGATCCGAGATGCCATCTCTGAAGATCTCCTTGGATGGATAGGATCACAGGTGTGAAGTTACTGGCGTATAAGTTTTTCAGGTCAGAGGTGATTTTGATTCCCAGGTACGAAATGGCCAGTGGTTCCCAACCGAAGGGGAAATTAAGTTTACAGAGGTTAACCGTTTCAGGGGGTAGGGTAACATTAAGGGCTTTAGACTTGTCAAAATTGATTCTTAAGTTCGAGAGGGTTTGGAAAAATGTGAAGTCTGCTAGAAGGTTGGGGATGGTTGTGATGGGGTCCGACAGGAACAGCAATATGTCGTCCGCATATGCCGCTAGTTTGTAGGATTTGTGATGTATGGTAACTCCTTTAATAGTGGGGTTGTCTCTTAGTTTACGGAGCATGGGTTCAAGGGTCAGTATAAATATGATCGGCGATAGTGGACACCCTTGGCGGGTTCCATTGGATACAGAGAAGGCGTCCGACAGCGTGCCGTTGACTCTTATCCTGGCTGTGGGAGAGGTATACAGGGCTAGAATCATTGTGAGCATGCGCAGAGGCAGGCCTAGAGCCTGAAGGGTGGCCTCCATGTAGTCCCATGCTACCCTGTCGAACGCCTTCTCTGCATCCAGTGATAGAAAGAACCCTTTCGTGGACGATTTTGTGAGCCAATGATGTATGTTCAGTGCTTTAATGGTGTTGTCCCTGGCTTCGCGGCCGGGGACAAAGCCAACCTGATCTAGCGAGATCAGGGACGGTATGAAAGGCAGGAGTCGGTTAGCTAGGGCTTTCGCGTATAGCTTAAGGTCCACATTGAGTAGAGATATGGGGCGATAGTTCGTTACTAGGGTGGGGTCCTTATCTTTTTTGGGGATGAGTGTAATGTGTGCCGTGAGCATTTCGTTGGGTGAGGGCGTTAAGGGGGACAGAGCATTGAGAGCTTTCGCAAGGCGTGGAAGGAGAATGGAAGGGAAGGATCTATAGTAGCAAGCCGAAAGGCCGTCGGGGCCGGGGCTTTTCCCTGTCTTCATTTGTCGCAGAGCTGCAAGGAGTTCTTCCGTCGAGAGTGGAGTGTCGAGGGATTCAGCGTCTTCTGTGGAGAGGGGTTGCGGTCCATATTGTGTAAGAAAAGTCATGAGAGCGGTTTTCCGGTTAGGAGAATCGTCTGCGTGGTGGGATGGTGGCAAATTATACAATTTAGTGAAATATTGTACAAATTGTGTTGAAATGTCCTCGTTTCTAGAAAGTGGTTCACCCGCCGGGTTGCGGATTTTATGAATAGTGTGTGATGCCTTTTTTGTTTGCAGTGCCCTCGCTAATAATTTGCTGGATTTGTTCCCGAACTCGTAATATAATTTTTGTGTCAGCATGAATTTGCGTTTCAATGATTTGTTTAGAACTTCTAAAAGCTCCTCTCTCGCCCGTGTCAATTCGGCTAGTGACGCAGCTGCAACAGAGGCTTTGTGTGCCTGTTCAAGCTTGTGTATACGTGCAGTTAGTTCAACTATATGTGTGCGGTTAAGTTTGTTGCGATTAGCGGAAATAGAGAGAAGCTCGCCCCTGATGACACATTTATGTGCGTTCCATGCGGTCAGAGGTGTTACGTCGGGGGTGTCATTATTAGCAAAGAAGTCAGTCAGGCATTTGGACATTCTATTCGTGTTAAGTTCATCCGTCAGTAGGGAGCTGTCGAGGCGCCAAATACGCGTTTTTGTGTTCGTAGATGTTAATTGTAGGGTCATAGAGATAGGGTTGTGGTCTGATAGTATGGACGGTTCTATGGTAGCTTTCGTGAGGTTGGTCAAGTCATTTTGAGAGAGAAAAAAGTGGTCCAGTCTGGAGTATTTTGCATGCGACGGTGAGAAGAACGTGTAGTCCCTGTCCGTGGGGTGCGTGGTACGCCATGTATCGTGGAGTAGGAGGTTATTGAGCTGCAGTTTGATCGCTCTTAAAGCCCTGTAGGTGAGAAAGGAGGACCCGTTGGAGGTGTCTAACGCTGGGGTCATTGGGACATTGAAATCACCGCCGACGATGAGGGTGCCGGCCTGGAAACTAGTTAACAGTTGTAGGGTCTTCGTGAGAAAGGCGACCTGGCCTGTGTTGGGGGCGTAGATGTTTGCAATAGTATAAGGTAGCTGATGGAGAGTGCCTCTTATAAAGAGGTATCGTCCATGGGGGTCTTTTAACGTGTCTGTGATCAGGAATGGGCACTGGTTGGAGATGAGGGTTGAAACCCCTTTTGATTTCGCCTCTACATTGGAAGCGTGGAGTATCGTGGGGAAGTAACGGCTTTGCAATTTAGGGATGGAATCCGTGCGGAAGTGTGTTTCCTGAATCAGCACTATGTGAGCTTTGGAGTGTTTGAGTGATGTTAGTAATTGAGACCTTTTTTCAGGGGTATTCAGACCTCTTATGTTGATTGAATACAGCTTGAGTGATTGTGTTGGTTGTGGTGCGACTCCTCTGGTGAGGGTAGAGTTCGTCATGGCCTTCGTCATGGGATAGGGGGGAAAGGGAGGGGGGGGTCGATGTTCAGAGGGGGACGTCTAGGAAGTAAAGCAAGTATAAGTAGCAAACGTGGGTTAAGTGGGGAGAACCGAAGAGGTGTGGCACAGAGTGACCACCAACCTCCTAATTTATATATCGGTCGTGTACAGTTCCTGCGTGGGGCACCGTGTCCCTTGAGGGAGACTGTGACTCCAGGCAGGCCCGTATGGGGGTTGACCAGGACCAGGCAACGGAGAGGGTCGGGAGAAGAAGTAGTGAGGATAGGAATAAAGCCCTCCGCCACAGGATAAATTATGGCTGATTGCTGAGGTGCGGGTAGAGAGTGTGTTAACCAGGGTTGTGGGTGATCAACTATGGGGCTGTATAGTACTTTCAGCAGACCACCGTAAATTCAGATGCAGACATCGTGAAGGGGTTCAAGTTCAGCAATAAAACATTAGGTCTATGTAACTGAGAGGGGCCTTTTAGGAGAGGCAACTTCCAGAGCTAGGTGGCGGGTGCAATAATGTACAGGCCTGGTAGTGATACAACTGCCGGTATCCCTAGCCAATCGTGTGTGGTGCCCTTCCCTCCTGCGTGTGAGGTGGGCGGTGTGGAGTGAATAAAGGTCCGAGGCAGCTGCTGGAAGTTACCCCCCCTTGGGCATCCGTCATGTGAATCAATAGAAAACTTAACCATAACAATGTGCCACTTGTGAAGCATAAACTACACTTGGGCTAACTAAGGGAGGGAAGCTGGAACTATAGCAGACAGAACCTCGGCGGTATTGATAGTACCGCAATACAGAATCTATTGCAATCATAAACCAAACAATATAAGGATCAGTAAATCAAAAATAACAGAACCAAGGGATGGGTGTACCGGGCAGTTCATACTCCTGTACGAGGTGATGTAGCTTACGGCAGCCTGGCAGGATCAGTGTGCGGCTGACATGTAGGTGGCGGCTCTGGATCAGCTGGTTGGCAGATGTCTGGATGAGCACCGCAGCGGCGTAAGAGTCATCGATCGTGAAGCCGTTGAAGTTGTCCGCAAGGTAGCCTGTCTTTTCCACCGGGATGCTGTGCTCCTTCAACGCTTGCGACTCCTCTTGTCGGTGTTCGGGCTTGAGGCGTCTGTGGTGCGGACGCACGTAGTGTTCTGGGCAGGGTTGATCGTCGCGGTGCAGTGTGGTAGTCGTAGTTGCGAGTCCGCATATCGAGCTGACAGCAAACAGTGGAGGGCGGGGCTTGGAGTAAATGAGTGCCATCTGGGCGAGGTCCGAAGCAGAGAGACATCACTGATGTTGCAGTGAAGCGAAAGGAGTCCGCTAGCCCATGGATCCGGCATATTTGGCCTGTTGATGGGTTAGTGTGATCTTCTGATATAAGTCCATCATGCCCAAAGAAGGTGTAGAAAACAAAACAGAAAAACAACATTAAAAACAAAAAAGAAAAAATTTTCGCTGGAGCTGGAACTGCGTGTAACTGCGTCTAACAGTCTTGGAAACCGGTTACATATGTCTGTTCCGACCCCTACGTGGGCCCCGAGATCTGAGGGAGACATCTGGGCTGTTGGCGCGGTAATGGGAGCGATGAGTCGCATGGCTTCTGTTCTCGGAGGGGGAGCGTCTTCGGCTGGGCTGAGGTGCTTGCGTTTCCATGTGGTCCGTTCCGTCCGTCCCTCTGGTGTAATTGCGGGGGCGAAATGCAGCATACCAATTGGGGACATGTATCATGGGGATACCGAGGGTGGCGCAGAAATGTGGGAGATCTTCAGGGACCTTGAGTAATGCTGTGCGTCCCTGCGTGGAAGCGGAGAGGCAAAAGGGAAACTTCCACTTGTACACTATCTGTCTGTCCCTTAAGGCTTCCAGCAGAGGTTTCAGGTCCCGCCTGTGCTGGAGTGTGATACCGGACAGATCTTGGTAGATTTGTACTTGCGCGCCATTGTGTAGTATCTGCGGCCTGCCCCGCGCCATTTTGAGTATTTCCTCTTTCAGTCTGAAATCCACTATGCAGCATATAATGTCCCTCGGTGGGTCTGTTTCCCTGCCTTTGGGGCGAAGTGCGCGGTGTATGCGTTCCATTTCCACTGGGGTGTGTGCAGGCCGGTTAAGCAGGGAATTAAAAATGGAGATTATGGCCGGAGATATATGGTCCCCTTCAACGGACTCCGGTAGGCCTCTGATACGCAGGTTGTGCCTTCTGCCCCGGTTGTCGAGGTCTTCCAAGTGCCTCTGCATGTCACGTAACTGTCGGGTGTGAGAATCAACGTCTTCCGATACTGACTGCAGGACAATTTCTTGGTGTTCTGTCACGTTTTCAACCACCCGTACCCTTTCATTCAGAGACTTCAGGTCTAATCTGAGTTCCGAAATGGCCGTTGCTAGGGTCTCTTTAATGTCCTCCGCCACGGAGCGTAGGTCAAGAATAGTCAGTGGCGGGTGTGGGCTGAGTTCTATCCCCTCTTCCCCCGCTAATGGAGGCATCACCTGAGGTGGTAGAACGGGCAGCTGTTGCGGATGAGGGGATGCCTGTGAGGGTTGTCCCTGTGTGTGGCGGGCGGGCGCCATATTGCCTCTACCCGTCCGGAACATCTCGGGGATATTCTGCCCCTGTGTACCGACAAGGTCTCTCGGGGACCTCGAGCGGGATGCAGATGAGGTCCAGGAGGCTGTCCCCATGTTCTGTCGTGAGTATGGAGCGAAATTACCTCACAATATTAGCGGCTTTCTCCTGTGGCGGACGGAGCTCAGGGATTATGCGACTGTCTCCATGCCAGGTCAGGCCACGCCAACTGTATTGTTGTTACATTTATGTTGCAGTATCATGTCCCATGTGCCCCTGCGTGGGCCTTTAGTCAACCTATCTCCCTAGTCTAGACTGGCAAACAAAGCTAGTCAGTTTGATTAGAAGGTCATGTCAATCTCTTTTTATTATATTTTGCATACACAAACAATTTTATGTCGGGTGACATTGCACATAATTAAAATGACTTTTTCATATTTGTACATGGTATGTAATTATTTTACTGTAGTAAATGATTCTGAAGGAGTAAATCCAGTACTAGACACATTACCTGCCAATCCTTGTAAACAGAAACTGTTGTTGTGTAAAAATATAAGAGCAAATGGACACATTTTTGGGTTTCTCCATGTCTTTTAAAATGTAAAAAAGTATTGCAGGATGTACAATTGTATGACATTACCTCACAACACTTGCAAACAAAAGTTCTTTTGTTGTCAAAGTGGAAAAATTAGTTGAACAATAATTTGAGTTTCTGCCTATTTTTAAATGTCATACATTCATGTAATAATATTGCATTATGTACAGTACTACATTACCTAAACGTATTGTAAATTCAGCAGTACAAGTAATACTAAATAACTATCTATACTTGTAGTGAATTTTGAACATTGGCAAAGTGTTCTGCCTCCACTGTAGACCCTGCACAAACTATCAGCTGTGTTGAAGGATTGAACAATATGGAAAAAAAAAACATTGAGAAGCATGTACCAGTGGGCCAGGGTGATTAGTAGGGATGGGCCGAACAACCTCCCATTCAGTTCACACAAGAACATGCGAACAGGCAAAAAACTAGTTAGAACACGGGAACACCGTTAAAGTCTATGGGACACAAACATGAAAAATCAAAAGTGCTAATTTTAAAGACTTATATGCATGGTATTGTCTTAAAAAGTGTTTGGGGACCTGGGTCCTTCCCCAGGGGACATGTATCAATGCAAAAAAAAGTTTTAAAAACGGTCTTTTTTTTGGAACAGTGATTTTAATAATGCTTAAAGTGAAACAATAAAAGTGTAATTTTCCTTTAAATTTCGTACCTGGGGGTGTCTATAGTATGCCTGTAAAGTGGCGCATGTTTGCCATGTTTAGAACAGTCTGATAGCAAAATGACATTTCTAAAGGAAAAAAGTAATTTAAAACTACTCGCGGCTATAATGAATTGTCAGTCTGGCAATACACATATACACATAAAAGTTAATTGATAAAAACGGCATAGGATTCCCCCACAGGGAAACCCCAAACCAAAATTTAAAAAAAAAAAAAAATGGCTTGGGGGTTCTCCTCAAAATCCATACCAGACCCTTCAGGTCTGGTATGAATTTTAATGGGAACCCCGTGCCAAAACTTGTTAAAAAAATGGCATTGGGTCCCCCCAAAAATCCACACCAGACCCTTATCCGAGCATGCAACCTGGCAGGCCACAGGAAAAGAGGGGGGGTGAGAGAGCGCCCAGGCCACATGCTCTCAACATTTGGAGGGTGCTTTGGGGTAGCCCCCCAAAGCACCTTGTCCCCATGTTGATGGGGAGAAGGGCCTCATCCCCACAACCCTTGCCCGGTGGTTGTGGGGGTCTGTGGGCGGGGGCTTATCAAAATCTGGAAGCCCCCTTTAACAAGGGGACCCCCAGATCCTGGCCCCCCATGTGAATTGGTAATGGCATACAAATGTACCCCTACCATTTCACAAAAAAAGTGTCAAAAATGTTAAAAAAAGACAATAGACGGTTTTTGACAATTCCTTTATTAATGTCTTCTTCTTTCTCTGCTTCTTCTTCTGGTCTTCCTTCAGTGTTCTTCTTCTTCCTCCTTCCCCCACTTTTTCCTCTATCTTCCTCCGCTTCTTCCTCCGGTCTTCTCGTCCAGCATCTTCCTCCAGCTCCTTCTTTTCCGCTTTGTCCTCTGATCCGCCTCAATGGGAGTCCCCTGCTGTGTGATGCATCTGTTCAGGTGACAGCTCTTATATAAGGGAGTGCAGGGTCACCCGGTGACCCCCACCCCCCTCTGACGCACGAGACTTCCCTATGGCTTTCCCCATGTTGTCAGGGGGGGCGGGGTCACCCATTTACGGGGGGGGGGGGCTTTTCTGGGAGGTTATGGGGATTGTAGGGGATTCCTCTTTTTGCTAGCACAATTTGTATAGCGTTATGTAATAAACACGTAGTTACCTCAGTTGAGAGTATACAGTCTCTTTGTTGTTTTGTTTTTTGGCTATAGTTATTCTTGATTACACCCCCCCTTATATATAGGTGAGTACTACACCTTTTTACTAGATGGGATTCCCATTTTCATTCTTTTGAATATGTATAATTGATTGATCAACAAAATTGTCCAAATTACCAGTAAAGTGTATTTGATCTGACAAGATTGTTAGCAATAATTTTGGTTTTTATTATGTTTTTCACATTGTTTGTACACTGAATACACACCTACCGGACACTGGGCTGTATTATAGACATCCATCTTATTCTTTATGGAAAAAAATAAATAAAACACTTAACACTGTGCATAGCAACAGTATGACAGATTAAAAATGCACTCCAAACAGATTTTATGTAACATTTCGTAATTAAAGGGTAACTCCACTTTCGTGGGGGAAAAAAATAGCAAAAAAAAATAAAATAATATAGCACATATAATTGCGACACTAATCATATTGTAATTGAATGTTATTAAAAATTACCTTTCCTTTTCAATCTGCAGCCAATGTAATTTTCTGAGCATACATTGCAATATGGCTACCTGGAGCTGTTCTGTACACAGAATGTGTACTGACCACTCCCCAGAAACATCATGTCCTGCTTGCGTGATTTACTCACCAATTTTCCTAGAAGTCTGCCTAAGATACAAATCAGATTTCAGGCATCCCTTGCAACAAAAATGTCATTATTTGAGAGATACTTTCAATAAGAACACGTCTAAAGGGATGCCGGCCAAGAAGATTTCCTAATTAGTGCCCTGCAGCTCCACACCTGACTGATAATTAGGAAACCACTCCCATTAGCCCCACTCAGAACAAAGGCAAGGAATCTGCAACAGGAACAAATGGGAAATGGAGTGCTGACAGGTGCTACTATTGAAATGAAAAATAGGACAGTGGTGTGGATCAGGAAGTGTGGTGTTTGCAAGAGGCAAACCGTTGAGGTGGTCATTAGACCTACAGTACTGGGTTCAAATGGATGGGGTAGGCGGCAGCCGGCTTCTCAGAGCAGAAGGGACTCTGTGGGGAAGACAAGCAGAAAAAAAAGAGCAGCGCCGCTCTAAGGGTAGTAGTGTGTATAAAAGACTTTAATAAGGTTTAAAATATGCACTCACATTTAGGATGATAAAAACAGGCATGTAGTGTTACTCTTTAACATCATGAGATCACATCCGGTGGACCGCTGGGCTGTGGAGGAGTCATTCCCCGGCCGCTTACGGTGGCGTCCCAAGTTACGAGGTATGTAGTCTTGTCAGACAGTGTGTCAGCTGGTCCGTGGGTGGAGATGACAGATGCTGGAGAGCCGGGGGCATGGCCGTAGCGCTTCATCAGGAGCCTGATGAAGGAGCACGCATGCTCCAAACGCGAGCGCTATGGCCACGCCCCCCGACTCTCCAGCATCTGTCCTCTCCACCCACGGACCAGCTGACGCACTGTCTGACGGAACTACATACCTCGGAGCTTCGGACGCCACCTGAAGCGGCCGGGGAATGACTCCTCCACAGCCCAGCGGTCCACTGGATGTGATCTCATGATGTTAAAGAGTAACACTACATGCCTGTTTTTATCAGCCTATATGTGAGTGCATATTTTAAACATTATTAAAGTCTTTTATACAACCCCTGGCAAAAATTATGGAATCAATAGTTCCTGAGGATGTTCCTTCAGTTGTTTATTGTTGTAGAAAAAAAGCAGATCACAGACATGGCCAAAAACTAAAGGCATTTCAAATGGCAACTTTCTGGCTTTAAGAAACACTAAAAGAAATCAAGAAAAATAATTGTGGTGGCCAGTAAAGGTTAGATTTATAGATCAAGCACAGGGAATAAATTATGGAATCACTCAATTCTGAGGAAAAAATTATGGAATCATGAAAAACAAACAAACAAAATAACACTCCAACACATTACTAGTACTTTGTTGCACCACCTCTGGCTTTTATAACTGCTTGCAGTCTCTGAGGCATTGACTTAATGAGTGATAAACAGTACTCTTCATCAATCTGGCTCCAGCCTTCTCTGATTGCTGATGCCAAATCATCTTTGCAGGTTGCCTTGTCATGGACCAGTTTCTTTAACTTCCACTACAGATTTTCAATTGGATTGAGATCCGGACTGTTTTCAGGCCATGACATTGACCTTATGTGTCTTTCTTCAATGTATTTTTTCACAGTTTTTGCTCTATGGCAAGATGCATTATCATCTTGATAAATGATTTTATCATCCCCAAACATCCTTTAAATAGATGGGATAAGAAAAGTGTCCAAAATTTCAATGCAAACCTGTGCATTTATTGGAGATTTAATGACAGCCATCTCCCCAGTGCCTTTACCTGACATGCAGTCCCATATCATAATTGACTGTGGAAATTTGCAAGTTTTCTTCAGACAGTCATCTGCATAAATCTCATTGGAACGGCACCAAACAAAAGTTCCAGCATCATCACATTGCCCAATGCAGATTCCAGATTCATCACTGAATATGACTTTCATCCAATCATCCACAGTCCACGATTGCCTTTCCTTAGCCCGTTGTAACCTTGTTTTTTTGTGTTTAGATGTTAGAGATGGCTTTCTTTTAGCTTTTCTGTATGTAAATCCCATTTTCTTTAGGCGGTTTCTTACAGTTCGGTCACAGATGTTGACTCCAGTTTCCTCCCATTTGTTCCTCATTTTTGTTGTTGTACATTTTCTGTTTTCAAGGCATATTGCTTTAAGTTTTCTGTCTTGACTCTTCGATGTCTTCCTTGGTCTACCAGTATGCTTGCCTTTAACCACCTTCCCATGTTGTTTGTATTTGGTCCATGTTTTAGACACAGCCGACTGTGAACAACCAACATCTTGTGCAACACTGCATGATGATTTACCCTCTTTACCTACATACTAACAAGAAGATTTAATCTGATGCAGGTGTTAGTGTTTGTAATGAAAATTTACAGGGTAATTCCATAATTTTTTCCTCAGAATTGAGTGATTCCATAATTTATTCCCTGTGCTTGTTCTATAAATCTAACTGTTACTGGCCACCACAATTATTTTTCTTGATTTATTTTAGTGTTTCGTAAAGCCAGAAGTTGCCATTTGAAATGCCTTTAGTTTTTGGCCATGTCTGTGATCTGCTTTATTTCTACAACAATAAACAACTGAAGGAACATCCTCAGGGACTGGTGATTCCATAATTTTTGCCAGGGGTTGTACACTCTACTACCCTTAGAGCAGCGCTGATCTTTTTTTCTGCTTGTCTTCCCCAAGGAATCTGCAATAAAGTTTGTTATAATACTTGCAATGTACATAGATCAACCAGGGGGGAATTTTTTTTCTCAACTAAAACGGAAAATTGTTATCAAATACTTAAAGTAGATTTCCTTTCCTGGCCCATCCTCACGTCAGCACACAATGGGTTAACACCTCCTCCGGAACCCCACGTGATCACCTGTACCTAGCTGAATAAAAGACAGCCTCTCCCCCAACTAAGATGTTCGATAACTTAGCCTGCGACAGGCCACTAGGGAGGGAGTCCTGTGCTGATGTGAAGATGGGCCAGGAAAGGAAAATGACAGTAAAGATTTGATAACAATTTTCCGTTTTCGTGGCCCACCTCACATCAGCACACTACGGGATATACCAAAGCTAATATAGGGCGGGAGAGAACAAATTACAAGAGACACTGTTAGTAATTCGACCATGTGTAAGAAAACTGAAGTCTCCCTGCTGTGCACTCAGTGACTCTCGTGTGAAAACTCAGAGGGAAAACTTCCCATTTTTTCTGGAAACTGGGTTCCACTTTAAAATTGAACTTTGGAAATAGACGTGGTATCCCTATCTCTGGTAAAAAAAAGAAAAAAAAAAAACATCAAAGGGCCCATGCAGGAAAGTGTTGCAATCTTCAACATCCTTCTGTCTGAAGTAGTTGCTGTCAGGACAACTAGTTTTACCATGAGGTACTTCAATTGGAGCATAGGGGTGCTCTCAGATCCAAGCCTAAGTCCCACAAAGGGAACAAAGATTTCCTTTAAGGTCATATATAGATTGTCAACTGGAAGAAGCATCTGGTCACTGGCTTTTGCACTCATCTGCAGCCTGTGAAAATATAAAGTAGAGATATGTACCTTAAATGGAGTTGTATGACAGACCAAACTCTAGCCTGACTGTAAAATGTCAAGGATATTTGCTAGAGCAGGAAACACAGGAGCGAAAGCTTTTGCTGAGCAAACAAAATGACCTTCTTTCATATTCACTCATATGTAGCGTTCATGGATGATCTTCTGGTCACCAAGGTCTGAACAACCTCAGATGAGTATGCCTGCACCTCTAGTGTAGCCTATTCCATAGCCAGGCTATTAAAAATAGTCTTGTTGGAATGGGGTGCTGTTACTGACCTTGCCATAAAAGATTTCATTTGACCAGACACAAAGATCAAACAGAAAATTCTATGGCACTGTGAACCTATCTTGTATGATGAAGTCTTTGCATTTGTATCCTGTTGCAAATATCACAAGCTGCATGTTCAGTGAAGTCTCCCTGAGAACTACTGTTGGAACGCCCCATAGGGCAAATATTGGTATGAGGCACTTGTTGAAAAAATATTCTGCCTAACCGAACCAATAATTAGATTTTGCTTCCCTGGCAAGAAGACCAACCTTAACTGACTAAGTGGTTCTCTGCCACACGAAAAGTTTCTTTGCAAGATGTAACAAGAAAAGACTTGGTGTCCCCTTGTCAGACAATGTAGGCTACTACTTGTTGTCAACCTTACTCAGCCCCCTTGAAGATCCTGAAAGGCTTGCAATGCTAGAAAAGGTTTCCTTCCATTCAAGATACTTGGGGAATCTACGCTTCACAGCTCTCAAATGGCCTTGCACTTGTTTCTTCAGATTGTGGACTCCCCAGCCCCAGAGACTGGCATCAGAATCATCCTATCTCCTGGGCTGAGAGGCATGCCTCCAAAAGAAGCACAGTGCCGATGTCCAAAATTCCAGTTCTTGTTGAATTTGTATAGGCACAAAGATAGACAGCCCAGCTCATAGGTTAAAGAAGGCAAATTGAAATGCCTTCATGTGCCACCTGGCCCAAGGTACCACCATTGCCAACAAGATGTTCAAAAGATTCCTGGGGCTGTGCCAATTCTGTAAAAGGCAGATGCCTGAACTGGGAGTGACATCTGGCCACCGCAAATCTCACACACCTCTGGTGCTCCGCATTGATCGGTACATGGAAGTATGAGTTAGTCGATTGATTGTCTGCATTAACTCCATCTTAAACCTCTTGGTGTGTATGAACACATTCAATTCCTTCAAACTGAAACAGGCCAAAAGGCTTCTGTCTTAAGTACTAGAAAAACTTGGAAGAAAGGCCCCCAGATGACTCTATGTTTCTGGCATCACTGGCATGATGGCCTTGTAGCAGTATAAAAATCTTGCAAACATTTTCTCTTCTGAGGAAATCAATTTAATTTGGCGGTCAACTTTGGAAATCTCCCTTGTACTCCCACCTGTCTTCTGGACCAACTGGTCTTTGATGATTGTCTTCCAAACCCTCCAGAAGGAGGCTACAATCATCAACTTCACTCAGGCCCCCTGGCCCCAACTGGAAGAAACTGGTTGGATGCACTTTTTAAAAAGACTTTCCAGCCATCTTAGCAGCTTGCTCTGGACTTGATTTCATGTCAAAAGTAACTTTGAGACACCTCCACTGTGATCTGTTAAATCTGCAGCCTGTCCTATAAGTTTTGGCCTCCTGAACCTTCTGAAGTTCAGTAGACTTGAGTGAAGGATGGCAGCTTCCTCTTACTAGTCTGTGGCCACTGTCCAGACTTTTCTTCCTGTCATTCGCTTAATTGTGTTGTTCAGCGTTTGGCCAAACAATAACCTCCCATTATAGGAAATGTCAAAGGCTTGTGTAGAAGTTCCGCCTGCCCTCCAGTGGCCGTAACCACAATACTCTCATAGCAGTGACTAAGTGTGCCAGTGCTTGTATTAGGTCTATCAAAAGCATCAGCCAACAGTCAGTTGCTAGGTTCCACTCATTCCAGAAACTGTGCCAAATCTTGTAGTTTCCAGTGTTGAATGTAATGCCATTTCTGAAGTTTATATAGCGAAGTTAACTCTATTTCTTGAGCAAAGAAAAAGATCCTGGACAGCCGCACACCATAGAAGGCATCTTTATTGATATGAAGAAATAAAATCCAAATACAGTCACCGCATGTACAGGGAGGAACAGGAAAAATAGCTAACATGTTTCACGCCCCATCATGGCGCTTATTCATAGCTAAATAAATAAAGTTTGATCATGGGTATATATAGGGACTTCAGGTTTTGATAGCCAATCCAAAAACGGTCTTAAATGGAGACCTGCCCACATAATCAAACTCTAAAATGACACCCAAGAGATAGGAGACACCTGGAATGTGAAGTTGAATTTTAAATCAAAGATTGAAGACAAGCTAATATGACAATATAATAATGCCTATAAAGGTCCACCAAACTAGAAAAGTTTTTTAAGTGAACCAATGCGTATATATATGCACGCTAGACAAATGATTATTTTCAATGTTCGCGTTATTCTACTTCTCCCATTGTGTACATCCATAACCTTGGGATAAAGACCATGATAAATACTAAAACAATATTAAACAGTAACAACATTAATTTTCAAATCATAAATGATAAATAATCTCAAAGGAATAATGTGTATAAATGATAATAAACAAAATTCATAAAAATGTAAAACGTGCTGAAACCATACAAAATCGCAAATTAACATATACATGAAATTGATGTGGAAATACCAATAATGCTATTCCCAGCACTATCAATAATGTATTGGTAACTGCATATATACAGGGCTTTTTTCAGGGGGAACTTGGTAGAACTTAGTTCCACCACCTCTGGCTCAGACCCTATGGTGCCTGCTCACCACAATCACTTGTAAACACAGAAGTCTGGTTTCTGTGTTTACAAGTGACAGCTCTGCACTCTGTGTGTAATGCAATGCTGATATTTAATACCCCTTTAAGACCCTTCTACTGTTTGTGAAATATGACCACACCCACTATTTGATGTGATTTGGAGGGTGTGTGTGGGGGAGGGGTTTTGGGGGGTCATGATTAAATGATTGAGTTCCAACACCTATTGTTTGAGAAAAAAAGCCCTGCATATATATATATATATATATATATATATATATATATATATATATATATATATATATATATATATATATATATATATATATATATATATATATATATATATATATATATATATATAATTAGATTTGAAAATTGTGTAGATAAAACCTTAATTTTCGTTAAAAATGATTATTTATAAATTATTCCCACATAAATCCATGCACTCAAGAGAAACGCAAGCCCCATTCGACGACATCTGGAATCCATTCATATTGGATTCATGAACAAAAAATATATCTCAAATTTGCAACAGACGGCCAAGAAAAAAAGAGAAGAAAAAGACAGAAAATCCTCATCAGATGGGGAAGCATTTAAATGGTGCATGGAAAAGGTGGGAAAATAAAGAGGGACCCTAAAGAAGTTACGTGAACATCTTTTTAATAGACTAGCTATATGTGCTAAATAACGTAAACTTCAGACGGTGGTCCAAAATTCATAGAGATCAATAAATATTACCTGGAAGGCTATGCAAAGAACAGTAAACAAAGAGCAATGATCTTGTTGTATCTGTGATTTCTATGGGAAAGGTGGTCACGCTACTGATTTTTCAAAGAACCCTAGAAAATCAACAGATTTTGTGTGGGCAGGTGTGAAGGAGACATAGTCTCTCATTACTTGGTGCAATAACATGATTAAGATTAGGGATGAGCCGAACACCCCCCGGTTCGGTTCGCACCAGAACCTGCGAACGGACCGAAAATTCGCACAAACGTTAGAGCCCCATTCACGTCTATGGGACTCGAACGTTCAAAATCAAAAGTGCTCATTTTAAAGTCTAATTTGCATGGTATTGTCCTAAAAAGGGTTTGGGGACCCGGGTCCTACCCCAGGGGACATGAATCATTGCAAAAAAAACTTTTAAAAACAGCCGTTTTTCGTGAGCAGTGATTTTAATGATGCTTAAAGTAAAAAAAAAAAGTGAAATATTCCTTTAAATATCGTACCTGGGGGGTGTCTATAGTATGCCTGTAAAGTGGCACGTGTTTCCCGTGTTTAGAACAGTCCCTGCACCAAATGTCATTTTTAAAGGAAAAAATCTCATTTAAAACTGCTTGCGGGTTTAATGTAATGTCCGGTCCTGGCAATATGGATGAAAATCAGTGAGACAAACGGCATGGGTACCCCCCAGTCCATTACCAGGCCCTTTGGGTCTTAAACCCCGCACCCAAATTAAAATAAGGAAAGGTGTGGGGCCACCAGGCCCTATATACTCTGAACAGCAGTATACAGGTGGTGCAAACAAGACAGGGACTGTAAGTTTGTTGTTAAGTAGAATCTGTTTGTAAGTTTGAACGGGTACATTTTTAACGTGTTTAGCTCCAGCCAAAAAATCTTTTTTAAGCTTTTTGGAAAACATAGGGAAGGGTTATCACCCCTGTGACATTTGTTTTGCTGTCTTTCCTCCTCTTCAGAAGATTTCACCTCACTTTTTGTCCCAATGACAAATGTTTTTTTAAAATTTGGGTTTTTTTGTGGAACAAGGATTGGAAAGCATCAGTGGAAAGGAGAAATGTTTTTCCCATATTAACTCTTACAGGAGAGAATTTCCCTTCCTAGGGGTAGATTTCATCTCACTTCCTGTTGTCTCCTTCCGTTTGCAAGTAGGAGTCGTTTGTAAGTTAGAAGTTTGAAAGTAGGGGCCTGCCCTATATAATCAGCAGAAATTTGGGCCTTAGGTGTTGTTGTGGCCACAACACTGTAAGCCCTCACAGGGCCCTGCTGTGAAATATTAGACCAAGAATTGTAATTACATGCCCCTGTTGAACAGGGGCAGAAAAATTGGGCCTTTGGTGGTGGTGGTGGTGGTGCTGGTGCCACAACACTGTAAGTCCTCACTCACTCTTGGTGGGTGCAGAAATGGGCCCTGCTGTAAAATATTAGATCAAGAATGGTAATTACATGCCCCTGTTGAACAGGGGCTGAAAAATTAGGCCTTAGGTGCTGGTGCCACAACACTGCAACCCCTCACAGATACTCTAGTTGGAATGCAGGAACGAGCCCTGCTGCAAAGTATTGCATCAAAAATTGTAATTACACGCCCCTGTTTAAACAGGGGCAAAAAAATTGGGCCTTAGGCACTGGTGCTGGTGCCACAACACTGCAACCCCTCACAGATACTCTAGTTGGAATGCTGAAATGAGCCCTGCTGCAAAGTACTGCATCAAAAATTGTAATTACACGCCCCTGTTATACGGGCAGAAAAATTGGGCCTTAGGCACTGGTGCTGGTGCCACAACACTGCAACCCCTCACAGATACTCTAGTTGGAATGCTGAAATGAGCCCTGCTGCAAAGTATTGCATCAAAAATTGTAATTACACGCCCCTGTTAAACAAGGGCTTAAAAAATTGGGCCTTAGGCACTGGTGCTGGTGCCACAACACTGCAACCCCTCACAGATACTCTAGTTGTAATGCAGAAACGAGCCCTGCTGCAAAGTATTGCATCAAAAATTGTAATTACACGCCCCTGTTAAACAGGGGCTGAAAAATTGTGCCTTAGGCACTGGTGGTGGTGCCCAGAACCAAAAATGTTCTTACAAGCTATCAGCGTGATGATTGAGGAGGAAGAGGATAATTTCTCAGGGATAGTCACTCAGCATCAGTATAGGCAGTCTTTGAACTTAGGTAACATCCCTGTCCATGCCTGCTGGACCATGATGACCATAATATGCACCTTACCGCTGACTGCCCTGTCCAGCGAGGCATGGACATTGCCTTCCACATGGCAGTAGAGAGCCGGAATCGCCTTCCGTGAGAAAAAGTGGCGTTTGGGTACCTGCCACTGAGGAACCGCACATTCCACAAACTCACGGAAGGGGGCAGAGTCTACCAACTGAAAAGGCAGCAGTTGAAGTGCTAGCAATTTTGCCAAGCTAGCATTCAACCGCTGCGCATGTGGATGGCTGGAAGCAAACTTCTTTCGGCGATGCAGCAGCTGGGGCAGGGAAATTTGCCTGGTACAATCTGACGTTGGTGTACCAAAAGCAGATTGCCCACAAGTACTTGGCTGTGACACACCTAATTCTACACCTTCATTCCTCTCAGTGCAGGTCTCAGAGAGGACTGAAGGTATAGTGGGGTTGGAGATCTCAGCTGATGAGGAGCAAGGAGAGGTCCTCTTTGTTCTTTTGTGTGAGTCTTTTAGATACGCTTGCCAACGAACTGTATGGCAGGTCAATATATGTCTGGTCAAGCATGTGGTACCCAAGCGGGAGATGTTTTGGCCACGCGAGATACGCTTGAGACATATGTTGCAAATAGCAGCGGTGCGATCTGATGCACTCATCTCTAAAAAGGCCCACACCAAAGAACTTTTTGAATAACGCGCAGAGACTGCAGCGCCCTGCACATGTGGAGCTTTGGGGTGTGATGCAGTCAATGTGCTGCCCTTAGGCTGGCCCCTGGAGGGCATCCTGCCTCGTTGGTGATGTGCCGCCTCCTCCTCCTCCTCCTCTTCCTCTCTCCTATCAGGCACCCACATTGAGTCAGTGACCTCATCATCCCCTCCCTCCTCATCACTGGAGCAAACCTGGCAGTATGCTGCAGCAGGGGGAGCATGACTGCCAGATTGCTGTCCTTCTTGGGCACCCCCTCTGTCCATGCTCATGGTACTGCCTTCATCAAGCTCAGTATCATCATCAGAGCCTTCCAAATGCTGGGCATCCTCCTGGAGAATGTACCCAACACTGTGGTCAAACAGTTCGAGGGACTCCTCAAGAGGACATGGTGGGGCTAGGGAAGGAGTCACTGATGACATTGAGCCGAAGGAAGAGGCCGCTGCTTTGCCAGACAAAGTACCCTGGGCATAGGTGAGAGAGGATGAGGAGGATGAGGACGGCTTGGTCATCCACTCAACCAACTCTTCCGCATGTTGCGGCTCAACACGGCCAGCTGCCGTGTTGAGCCGCAATGCCGTGATGAGGATGCCCAGTCTCCATGACCAGCACTAGACACAGAGCCTGCTTGCCCTCCCTTATTGGCTTGTGACTGTCTGCCTCTCCTTCTTGGCCTTCCAGACATACTAATGGCCTGTAGCTGCACTAAGCTGGGATATATATATGTACTGATACTGCAGCTAGCAAAATCAACTGCCTGCCTGTAGTATGAGAACACCACCAACCTTCTACAGGTAGCTTTAGCTGAACACTGTGCAGAGCTCGCAAAAAACTAACTTGTAGCTTTTTTAGCTGCCTGCGGTAGTGTTAGGATCAGGAAAACACCACCAACCTTCTACAGGTAGCTTTAGGTGAACACTGTGCAGAGCTCGCAAAAAAATAACTTGTAGGTTTAGCTGAACACTGTGAGGTGGACGCACCACACTAACTTGTAGTTTTAGCTGAACACTGTGAGCAGAACGCACAACATTAACTTGTAGTTTTAGCTGAACACTGTGAGCAGGACGCACTGCACTAACTTGTAGCTTTAGATGAACACTGTGCAGAGGTCTCACTACACCAACTTGTAGGTTTAGCTGAACACTGTGAGCAGGACGCACAGCACTAATTTGTAGTTTTAGCTGAACACTGTGAGCAGGACGCACAGCACTAACTTGTAGTTTTAGCTGAACACTGTGAGCAGGACGCACTGCACTAACTTGTAGCTTGAGATGAACACTGTGCAGAGGTCTCACTACACCAACTTGTAGGTTTAGCTGAACACTGTGAGCAGGACGCACAGCACTAACTTGTAATTTTAGCTGAACACTGTGAGCAGGACGCACTGCACTAACTTGTAGCTTTAGATGAACACTGTGCAGAGGTCTCACTACACCAACTTGTAGGTTTAGTTGAACACTGTGTGCAGGACGCACTGCACTAACTGTAAATAGTCTAGTTGCCTGACTGTGGTACTAATAGGATAAAAAGAACACCATCAATTTTATTCAGGTAGCTGTAAATACTGTAACAAGACAAGCCTGCCTGTCAGTAAGAAGATAACAGGAACGGATCTAGCTGAACACTGCGAGCAGGACACACTGCACTAACTGTAAATAGTCTAGCTGCCTGACTGTGGTACTAATAGGATCAAAAGAACACCAGCAATTTTCTTCAGGTAGCTGTAAATACTGTAACAAGACAAGCCTGCCTGTCAGTAGGAAGATAACAGGAACGGATCTAGCTAAACTGAATACAGTGTATATATATATATATATATATATATATATATATATATATATATATGCAACACCTGGGATGCATATATATACACAATACACTGTAAGTGCAGCTAAACTGACTGACTGTTCTGCCTAATCTATCTAACTCAAATCAAATGACACTGTCTCTCTGTCTATATCTTTCAACGCCGGAACACACACTACACAGGGCCGCCGTGCAGGCAGCCTTATATAGTGTGGGGCATGTACTAAATTCCCTGAGCCATAATTGGCCAAAGCCTCCTTGGCTTTGGCCAATTACGGCTCTCTGTTCAGACGGCGCTGTGATTGGCCAAGCATGTGGGTCATAGTGCATGCTTGGCCAATCATCAGCCAGCAATGCACTGCGATGCCGCAGTGAATTATGGGCCGTGACGCGCCACACGAATTTGGCGCGAACGGCCCATATCGTTCGCAATTCGGCAAATGGGCGAACAGACGATGTTCGAGTCGAACATGGGTTCGACTCGAACGCGAAGCTCATCCCTAATTAAGATGATAATTTTGGTACAAAAGTGATAATTAAAACTTCCAGGCTCTAAGTAGATCACAAAGAGCAACGGATCACCAAAAATTTATAAAATTGCAAAAAAAATCACAAAAAGTCGCAAAATCACAAAATATCGCAAAAAAACACATCGAAAAAAATTGAAAAAAAACATTGAAAAAATACAAAACTGATAGCAAATCGGAAGAACAAAAAACAAAAAGTTGAAGTGAGAGATAGCCACTGACAAATATAAACCAGGGAGCATTACGTCATATACTGAATGAGTTTTGGCTAAGGTATCAAGATAGACACACATGTATGTGAAATATTGTGGGAGTCAATACTGACCTAAATCAATATGTTGTTTGGATTAAATTGGGGATACACATGGGCATAACACGGTATGTATCTATTGATATAAAGAGGGACACGTCCCATTCAAAATTGAGGCCGGTGGGACGTCTAGTATTTAGATTAAAAATCCACCAAACCTCTTATTTGCACAATATGCCAAATTTGTCCCCACCTCTAGGAGGTTTAACAATTTTTTCAATGCCTTGAATGGTCAGGCTGGAAGTATCCTTGAAATGAATATCATTCCAATGGCAAGCAATGTTAGTGGCGCTGTGATTGGCCAAGCATGTGGGTCATAGTGCATGCTTGGCCAATCATCAGCCAGCAATGCACTGCGATGCCGCAGTGAATTATGGGCCGTGACGCGCCACACGAATTTGGCGCGAACGGCCCATATCGTTCGCAATTCGGCAAATGGGCGAACAGACGATGTTCGAGTCGAACATGGGTTCGACTCGAACGCGAAGCTCATCCCTAATTAAGATGATCATTTTGGTACAAAAGCGATAATTAAAACTTCCAGGCTCTAAGTAGATCACAAAGAGCAACGGATCACCAAAAATTTATAAAATTGCAAAAAAAATCACAAAAAGTCGCAAAATCACAAAATATCGCAAAAAAAACACATCGAAAAAAATTGAAAAAAACATTGAAAAAATACAAAACTGATAGCAAATCGGAAGAACAAAAAACAAAAAGTTGAAGTGAGAGATAGCCACTGACAAATATAAACCAGGGAGCATTACGTCATATACTGAATGAGTTTAGGCTAAGGTATCAAGATAGACACACATGTATGTGAAATATTGTGGGAGTCAATACTGACCTAAATCAATATGTTGTTTGGATTAAATTGGGGATACACATGGGCATAACACGGTATGTATCTATTGATATAAAGTGGGACACGTCCCATTCAAAATTGAGGCCGGTGGGACGTCTAGTATTTAGATTAAAAATCCACCAAACCTCTTATTTGCACAATATGCCAAATTTGTCCCCACCTCTAGGAGGTTTAACAATTTTTTCAATGCCTTGAATGGTCAGGCTGGAAGTATCCTTGAAATGAATATCATTCCAATGGCAAGCAATGTTAGTGGCATGTTTCTTCTCTACCTCAGTCTGTGAGTGGTCCTGCTAACATATTGAATAGAGCAAATGGTACACGTGATGACATAAACTATGTAACGTGTGTTACAATTGATGAAGGACTGTATTTTATTTATTTATTTTTTATTTATAGAATGTTTATTGAAGATAATAACAGTACAAAAATATCACATCAGCAATAACCAATAATAAGGTCAGTACAATGTGATTAACATTGGTAAAGTGAGAAAAGTAGACCTAAAGCGAGGGTGAACTTAATACAAATGTAAGAACTGATAACCTTCAAGGTAAAATAACAGACTCTATCGCAAAGAAAAGGCTGCTGGGTGAAATAAAAAGGGAGCAGGGATTCACAGGAAACAGGACTCCCCCGGAATGGACCGTGCACCCCAAATGGGATCCTGCTGTGCGCGGGACAACCGGGTGAAGGTCCGGGGGATCGAAATGATCCTGCCGGGACCTATTCTGAACCCATAAACAGCCTTTCATGGAAAAATTATCTGTTGTAGTATCTGGTATCATTATAAGACCAACAAGGTCAGAAATAAAATCACTCAGTACGGGGAGTGTCCCCAAGATCTTAAGTGGTACAGGCTGGTCTGCTAGGTCAGTGTTTCTCAACTCCAGTCCTCAAGGCGCCCCAACGGATTCAGGATTTCCCTCAGATTAAACAGCTGTGGTAATTACTAAGGCAGTGAAACTGATCAAATCACCTGTGCAAAATAATGGAAAGTCTGAAAACACGACCTGTTGGGGCGCCTTGAGGACTGGAGTTGAGAAACACTGTGCTAGGTTATCAAGGTTATCGTTCAGAGAGAGGACAACATCAACAAACAAATAAAAGAAGAAAAAACTGCACAGTCTGTTTCTCTCAATATGTTCTAACATCCTATAATGGAACTTGAGGAGAGAAAAAGGAAAGG
Source organism: Lithobates clamitans (assembly GCA_037952925.1). NCBI lineage: Eukaryota > Metazoa > Chordata > Amphibia > Anura > Ranidae > Lithobates > Lithobates clamitans. The sequence goes on along the minus strand of JBBGZY010000056.1, from coordinate 8,575,477 downwards.
GAGAGAGGGGTGAAGAATAAAGCGGGGGAAGAAAGGGAGAGGTAGGGGAGGTATTGGGGACAGGAATCCTCGCGGAGGGAAGGGGGGGGCCAAAGGCCTCCTAGAATCGAGGGGAGATTATTTTGTGTCAGGGAAGTAATTGGATTCCTAAGAACTTAGCCCATGGATTCCACATGAGTCTAAATTTATCAGAAGTGTCTAGAATCTTGCTCGAGATCTTCTCCAGCGCCATTATCCAGGAGATTTTCTGTTTGGCTTGGCGAAGAGAAACCGAGGGGTTTTTCCAGGCATGAGCTAGCGTGATCTTGGCTCCAAGAAGGATGAAATGGATCAGTGACCGAGATAATTTAGGTACTTTCGGGATGTTGTCATTAAGGAGAGCTATGGTGGGGCATTGTTTGACTGTGAATCCAGTGGATTTGCGTATAAGATTAAAAATTCTATTGCAGTACCCTCTGATTTTGGGACATTCCCAGAGAGTGTGTAGGAGGGAGCCTAAGTGGCCACATCCTCTGAAACAGAGGGGTGATGATTGTGGGTAGAATTTAGTAATACGGGTGGGTACCAGGTACCAGCAGGTCATGACTTTGAGGTCTGCCTCCACAAGGGAGGAGTTAAGAATGCCCTTGTAGGAACGGAAAAAGCATGTGTGCCAAGTATCCAGGTCCCAATCAAGTTGCAGATCACGCTCCCATTGCATCATATAGTTCGCTTTCACCCAGAGCTCAGCTAGAGCTGAGTAGATCAGGGAAATCCCTCCCCTTACTCCCATGGCTGAGGAGCACCAGAATTCATAATATGTAACAGAGAGCGGGGTGTCCAATCTTTCCCAGACCCTGCGCAGAAAATGTGATAATTTGTAGTAGACTGGCATGTCTAGTTTAGAAATGCAATATTTGAGTGAAATTGGACCAGAGCTGTTAAAAATTTGCCCTATTTTATAAAGGCCCTTGTCGAGCCACCACCTAAAAGCCTCGATGTTCATACCCGGAGGGAATTGGGTATTGTGGAAGATGTGTGCCAGGGGAAGCCAAGGGAAGGTCAGGGAGTGTCTTCTATATAGTGTATCACATAAGGCCATTGAGTGAGACAGAGAGGGGGGGAGAATCTGAGGTCTGTCCTTTTGCGGTCTCCACACCAGGAAATCCAGAGCGTGGTTGGGAGTGGCCTGTCATTCTGTCCACCCAATCTGGCTTTGGGCCTTTGGGGTAAATAACTGAAAATTGGCAGAGTTGTGCGGCTTGATAATACCACCATAAATTAGGTAATCCTAAACCCCCTTTTTTTTTTAGCCTGTATAAGACCTTTTTGGAGAAACGGTGACCCTTTCCCCCCCGATGAATCTTATAATCGAAGCTTGCAGTTTGTCCAGTATAAGTTTTTTGATGGGAATAGGGAGGGAACAAAAGAGGTATAAGATCCTGGGAAGTAGGGTCATTTTGACCGAGTTTATTCTGCCCAACCAGGACATTTTATACAGGGCCCAATGCGAGAGATCATCCAAGAGTTTTTTGAGCATTGAGGGTTAATTGTGGTGGTATAGAAGTTCTGTTCTTGCGGATAGGAAAATACCTAAATGGGGTAGAGAAGAGGTGCACCAGGAGAAGGGAAAGTGGGTTTTGAGCCTCTCTACAAGGTTTTGGGGAGTAGAGATATTTAGGGCCATTGATTTGGTCATGTTAACCTGAAGTCCCGAAATGGAGCTGAACGAGTTAAGTAGTTGGAGGATGTTGGGGGTGGAAATAAGGGGGGAGGTGACAAACAGGAGGACGTCATTGGCAAAAAGGGCACATTTGTGAGTCTGTTGACCACATTTCACTCCATGGATGTCAGGGTTTTGTCTAATGGCTAGAGCTAGTGTTTCTATCGCTATGGCGAAGAGGATAGGTGAAAGAGGGCAGCCCTGTCTAGTGCCTTGTAGAATAGAAATTTGTTCGGAAAGGTGGCCTTGCATTTTAATGCGGGCTTTCGGGGAGGAATAAAGGGATGATATGGTTTTAATAAAATCCGGGCCAAAGCCCCATTTTTGTAGAATAGTGAAGAGGTATGGCCAAGTGACAGTGTCAAAGGCCTTTTGGAGGTCTATAGAGAGGACATATCCAGGCTGGAAAGGCCCTCCATTCCATGAGGATTGCATGAGGGAAATTAAATCTACCGCTCCCCTGATCTGGTCTGGCCCCTGTCTTCCGGGGATAAATCCCACCTGATCCTTATGGATGTAGTTAGCAATGAAAGAGGCCAATCTGTTTGCTAGAATTTTCGTCATAATCTCTAAAGCATTATTGATCAGCAAGATTGGCCTGTAATTACCAACCTCACAGGTGTCTTTGCCCTGTTTAGGGATTACCGATATGTAAGCCAGATTGGCATCTGATTCTAGGGGGGACCCCTCGTGAAGGGAGTTAAAGAGGCGGACCAGATAAGGAGAGAGGACCTCTGAGAATGCTTTATAATAGTGTACGGAAAAACCATCTGGGCCAGGGGCAAAGTCTGTTTTGAGGTTCTTTATAACTTTGTGGACTTCCTCCACCCTGAAAGGCGATTCCATGATGGACCAATGGGAGTCTGAAAGTTTAGGGATATCAATGTTATTCAGAAAGGAGTTAATGGAGTCTGAGTTGTTGGGTTAGGGGCAGAGTAGAGTCTGGAATAAAAAGCCTGGAAAGTTTCCAAGACTTTTTGGGCGTTCTGGGTAAGAGTTCCTGACAGGGATCTAATCTTGGGGAGAGAGAAGGATTTTATTTTGGGTGAGAGTTTAGCAGCTAAGTGGGGGCCAATTTTATCTGCCTGAATATAGAACCTGCCGCTTAGCCAGTTCAAGTGTTTATCTGCGTTGGATGTAAGGGCAAAGTTTAGTGCCACTCGAGTGGCTTCTAATTTGGTCAGGGTCGCTGGAGATGGGTTAGCTTTGTGGGACCTACTGAGGGATTGGAATTCTCTTTCAAGCTTCACAATATCTGCTTTCCTTTCTCTTTTGAGTTTAGATGCCATTTGAATCATTTTCCCCCTCAGAACAGCTTTATGAGCCCCCCAGAGGAAACTTGGAGTCGTATCTCCAGTGTCATTGAGAAGAAAAAATTCCCTGATGTCCTTTTCTAAAATTATACAGTGGACTGGGTTGGACAGCAGTGATTTACCACTGGGGAGGCTCAGGGGGCGAGAGGGAGCTAGAGGTTTTAAGGATCACCAAGGAGTGATCCGACCAGGGGACTTCCTGTATGGAGGCCAGGAACGCTGTGTGTATATCCGAGTTAGGGAGAAAGATATGATCAATTCTAGCGTATGTTTTGTGGGGTGCCGAGTAATGGGTATAGTCTTTCGCCGTGGGGTTTAGTTCCCTCCAAGAGTCTATCAAACCCATGTCATGCAGAAGACAGACTATTCTGATGCTTTGTGTGGGTGGTTTCTTTAAATGAGGTCTCCCTTGAGTGGATTTGTCCAACATGTGATCAAAGGTGATGTTGGAGTCGCCCCCTATAATCACCCTGCCTTCCAGGTGAGGGCACAGGGTTGATAGCATGGAGGTAAAGAAACATGCCTGGCCTTAGTTAGGTGCATAATAGGAAATAATAGAGTACAAAACCCCCTCTATGTGTCCTTTTATGAGTATATACCTGCTGTCTGAGTCTTTGACCGTTTGTGTAAGAATGAAGGGTATACGTTTAGAAAGGAGAATGGCGACCCCCTTTTTTTTGGCATCAGCATGCGCCAGATAAAAAGTCGGGAAGTTGCGGTGGAGAAAGGTGGGGGTATAGCTGGCAGGAAAATGTGTTTCCTGAAGCAGAACAATATCGAGGCCTCTAGCGTGGTAGCTCTGAAAAGCCTTCCGGCATTTAGAGGGGGAATTGAGTCCCTGGGCATTATGTGAGGCTATCTTTAGCGACAGCATCTCGGTATTTGTATCAGCCATGGGCGTAAGGAGCGAGGAGTGAAAAAAAAGCAAAGGGAGCTTACCTCTGCCACCAGAGAGTGGACGTCCTCTTGAGAAGAGATGGATTCCCGATAATTCCTTAAGGGTGGACTAGATGGCAATCTCCACGAGGAATCCCGAAGAGAGTGGTAAAAAGAGGAAGGTGGCAGAAGAAGGGACAAAGGAAGGGAAGAAAGAGGAAGAGAAGAAAAGAACATTAAGAGAAATAAGGTATATGAATACCGCATACATTAAGTGCAAAACTAACAAATAAAGAAACTGAAAAGATAAAAACAAAAAACGGACTAGTATTCCTAGTCCTAGTCCCAGTTCCTCGTTTCGGAGGAACCCGGAGAGGATGCAACCGCAAAGTGGGTTGTCTGCCTGATGTCACCAGAGGGAGAGTGGGTCCCTCTGTGTCACAACAGAGAGGGTGGCATGTAAGGCCGCTCCGGCCATCTGAATCCCCCATGGGGGAGTGAAAAAGTGTGGGATCAGTTTCAGAGATGGTACACTAGCAAGGCTAGAAGTGTAAAGGAACAACTGGCAATAATAGGGAACCTAGTCCAATATTGCAATAAAGGGAGTCACTGCGGGTGGGAGGGGTGGATGGCGGGAAAGGGTGGGGGATACCGCAAAAAAAAAGGGGGGGGGGACTTAAAAAGCGTGGCTTTTATGATACAAAGTATACCATATCAGGTAGTATACATCCCAGCCATGAAGGTGTGGTAGAGTCTGGAAAAGAGCCCCAGATAGCCATTGAGGGGGCTAGTGGGGCCTAACTGAGGGCAGAATCAGACCTGGCCAAAATGTCAGAAGGTAGGTCTACGTAGGGATGTCCCCTACACAAATGAGAGGGATGGGTCCTCAGTCCAGGAGAAAAGTTGGTAGAAACATTTCCAGTCCAAACGTGTGGAGGGACGTTCATCTTTCAGGGCGAGAGTCTCGTAGCCTTTTTGGGAGTTGCTTATTCCACAATGGAGTTAAAGGGCTGCCCGGAGGAGGTCGCTTGGAAGAGCCCGGGTTAGGTGTCGTGTGCAGAGGAGCAAAATCCTGGGAAATCAGTCCTAGTTGCAGGAGCAGGCGCTCCCCTTCCTGGAAGTTGGTGAAGTGATATGATTTATCTCTGAAGTGAAACTGAAGGCGGAAAGGGAACGACCAGCGGTACTTGATGGAGTTTTGGGAAAGTATTTCCAACAGCGGTTTGAGCGCTCTCCGTTTTTGGACCATGGCAGGTGAGATGTCAGCAAAGATTTGGATCTGATGCCCTTGGAAGGATAGGTTGTCCATGTTACGGGTTTTTCTCATGACATTCTCCTTAACACCATAGTAATGGGGCTTGACCACGATGTCTCTCGGGAGGCTATCTTGGTGGGGAAGTTAAAGGGCTCTGTGAGCTCTGTCGAGCTCGAGTCTATGGCCTTGGATGTCCGGTATGAGTTCCTTGATAAACAATTTGACGGTGCTTGGTATATCCGTTACTGTTTCAGGGATCCCTCGTATGCGATAATTATAACGTCTGCTTCCAAATCGTCCATTTTGGATAATGCAGATTCTAATTGGTCTTGTAATGACAGTATTCTTATTGGTGCGTGCAGCTGTGTTATCCACTACCGGCTCAATCGCATCTATGCGAGTGCCCAAGCTCTGTAAATCAGCCTTAATGATAGCTGTAATCTGCGTGGCATTTTGAGCCAGTCCTGCAGCCAGCATATCAGAGAAGCTCTGTAATATGAGTTGCATGTCCTGGGTCTGGGGCTGCTGTGAGAGTGAGGAGTGGAGGGGGCCTGCTAGGCCTAAAGGGGAATGTAGCATGGGGATATGTAGAAGATCCCCTAGTGTCCTGTTGAAGAGGGACTCTGTGGACGCAGGAGATATCCCTTGAGGCAAGCAGTGACTCAAAGGAGTTGCCAGCATATCAGTGTGCTGCTGGAAGGAGGGTGGGTGGTCTGGATCCTCCATGCTGTCTCCCAGGGATGCCGCGGTCGCCATCTTGGACGAGTCAGGGGCCGCCAGATTAAAGTTTCGCTGGCGGCTCTTTTCACTCTTCTGTGTGCCGCTCGGCATGTAAATCTGTGCCTGGGAGGTCCGGTGAGCTGTGGGGACATTTTGAAGCCGATCCCGCTAGATATGTGCGCTCAGGGGACTGAGAGAGGCCGGAGCAGTGCGGAGCTCTCAATCAGAGCGTCTTCTCGGGAGTCCCGCGCATGCGCACTCGAAGGACTGTATTTGATATGATTTGCCTGTTGAAGTAGATGTGACAGTGTCACTCCCTTTAATGAAGGGACAATATGTGCAAGACCGACCACCGCATCTGTATGTTCCCTTAAACTGTAGCCAATGAACAGTTTGTTTTTTGCTAATGTAAAGGCTAGGGGACAAAATCCACCTAAAGAAGGTGCTTTCCTTGATACCGTACATATGCCTTTATTTAAAATTTGAGAATAGATATGATCGTTAGACAACACCGGCAGATATTTGGTGACTATTTTCTTAATTTTATGAAATTCAGCACTGTACAGAGTGGAAAATGTTGGAACAAAATGGGATTTTTCTGATCTATTCCGTCTACTGTGGTTACTGGGTTTGTCCATTAGCAAATTGGCCCGAGGTGTTTTATTTGCAATGGACAAAGCCCTATTAATAGCTGACCTGGGGTAACCCCTAGCTTCAAATCTAGCTGACATATGTATGGCCTCCTGTTCAAAATCTATTTGTTTGGTGCATAGTCTTTTCAGCCTTAGAAATAGGCCCACTGGAATACTTTTGATGGTATGGGTCGGATGGCTAGAGTCTGCACGCAGAAGAGTATTACCCGCAGTGGGCTTTCTATAGAGATTCAAGATGATTTCATTATTGTTTCCTGTAAGCTCAACATCTAGAAACTCTATAGACTTTAATCAAACTTTAATCATTTAGCTATGAATAAGCGCCATGATGGGGCGTGAAACATGTTAGCTATTTTTCCTGTTCCTCCCTGTACATGAGGTGACTGCATTTGGATTTTATTTCTTCATATCAATGAAGATGCCTTCTATGATGTGCGGCCGTCCAGGATCTTTTTCTTTCCTCAAGCTTGTGCAGAGCCAGCACCTGTGAGTTCTATTAGGGCGGGTGTCTTGATACGGATTTGAGAGATTGGAGCGCAATCTTTTACCTCTATTGCTGATTGGCAGGCAAAATCTGTCACTGTATAGATTCCATGCAAGCCTGATGGCCAGATTATCACAATTTCTGTGTTCCAGATGTGTTTCTGCATGAGTGTTTTTGATGCATTCTCAATGTGTTTTGCCACTTTCCAGATGTGTTCAATACAGAAACAATGCAACATTCTACTTTTGTTGACTGCACTAGAATGTGCTGTACTGGTGTGAACTAAGTAATTGGAATCAAAGTTAGACACTGTCCATGCGTTATTGATGCAGAATAAAAACGCACTGGACTGCCTCTGGTGTGAACAAGTCCACTTTCTCATCCATATGATCTCTGAAGGTAACCGAGTTATAAAAAGGCAAAGACACTTGCTGCCCCAGACACTAGAGGGCAGCATCCACCCCTGGAAGTGCAGTATATAAACATACATCAGCCATCCTATTTGGATAAAGCTTAGAGAACCTGTTACTGTAAATTGGTCTTCTGACGAAGTCTCTGTCATCCTTCATCAATGAGCACTTTACGCTCTATCATTATGGGTGTTGCTTATGGCGTGGATATTTGCAGCATACTTTCTCAATAGGTCTTAGAATTTTGCACAACCACATCCTTGTGAGGCAACCTGTGTAATTTCATTGCTCTGCCACTGCAGACTGCATGCAGGCCCAAAAAGCACCCTGAGCTTGGCGAGGCATTTTCTATCATGTGCCAATTTGCTGGATCCTGTCCCTTCACAGGGTAAGTGGAAACAAAACCTTTAGCATGTATTGACCACATGCTTAATGAATGTGACAATCTGTTAGGTGTCGTCATCCTGTGATGGTTGGCGGGTCTTATGTTTTTTGGAGCATTTGCGTTCACGGTTTCTGTTCCTAAAATAATGCAAAACACCCTAATATGCATCATTTCCTTGGGCACTCTTTTAAGAACCATGTCCCACGTCGCCCCCTCCTACCTTTGCTAATCTTCTGTGCCACTAACAGGTGTGGCAAGCTCATATTTGCACACAATATAAGGAGAAAAGCATATTACCTCTCACCAAAAAACAGGTACACTGTTTCTTCAAGAGCCATCTGCCTTCATCCACTCACTTTAGAAGCATCAGCAGGTGAGCTCAGGCAGCACTTCCAAAGGCAGACAACAGATACAGTTAAAGTCTGAAACAAAAACCAGTCAGATTGTCAAACCCACAGAAGTACACAACATAGCAAGGGAGCCAGGACAACACATCCAGAGACAGACATGAGACTCAGTCAGAATCTGAGGTAAGTCCTTTACCTGGCAGGACTGCAGAGAGAGAGGTAGAGAAGCCCTCCCAACTACAGACTTCCAGGATCATTTACACCATTGCATGGCATCTGGCGGTTCCCATGCTGTGCTGCCTATCTCCCTGCACCCTGTGACACCATTCACAGCTGCTCTCAGACTGACAATAAAGCCAGAAGAGCAGTGCGGTGCACTGCATATAAAAAGACAGGAAAAAAACCCAAATGAGAGGCAATGATGACATTGCAGAGCTCTTATAATACCACACCTGTACAATGTCAATGCTGTTTAAGCATCATTTTGCCTGCAGCCTTGGCACAAAAAGTACCCAGTTTTTAGAAGGATTTACCTTCAGCATTCAGGGTCTTCCAACTCCATGAGAGGCTGAACATGGAGGGGTAGGTTCAGCAGGGGGGGGTGCAGTAAACAAATGACTTACCAACTGCAATCAACAGGTGGCCTGGAGGAGACCAAAAAAAAAAAACTTAGTTGGGGGAGGGGCTATCTTTTATTCAGCTAGGAACAGGTGGTCATGTGGGGTTCCGGAGGAGGTGTTAACCCGTTGTGTGCTGAAACGAGGTGGGCCAGGAAAGTAGATTTACACTATAAGTGATTTAAAAGCTAATTGTTGAAACTGAGACCTAAAAATTGTATTTTTTCAGAATAAGCACCAACTAATACTCTAGTCATGAAATCTTTTTAGCTAGATCTAAAGTGTTATTTTTTATGATTGCTGTTGCAATATCTGTAAGTGACCTCTTGTTTTTCTCATGTTTTGGAAATATTTAAAGGGCTTTTATTACAGACACAATAGTGCTTGAGAGGAATAACATTTCATTAAGGACATAGATTTTACAATTTACTTTTGTCTATTACTTAGAGTAACCTGCATTTGAGAATATGTGGAGATATGAAACCTACTCATCTTAAAAATGCCTTGTCAAAGCAACTGAAATGAAAAACACCAAAGCAACACGTCTTGTCAAGAAGTGAAATGGAACGAAATGTACCTTTACTTGTTATCTTTATAAGCTGTTAGTAATGAAAGGTTTGTTCATTTTCTTTTATTTAGTGTGCATTGGAAAAGTAGTTTTGGAGTGGAAATATTTTGATAGTTTGAATGTGCAAATTTAGCACTTTGGAAACATCAGTGATTCACTGAACAGATGTTTCAACCTTTTCCTCATTATTAGCAGTCAAATTATCTTTTTATAGCAATATACTTCATATAGAATGGGTTTATAATATTGCCAGTTTCCTACCTGTTCACCTTGGTATTTATGTCCTTTCACCAAATGACATTTCTCATTACTAAAAATTTTAGGTATTCGTTTTTTTTTTACATTACCTTTAATTGGTTTTAGGAGGATTCACTGATTTTAAAGGGCATCTATATGAGACGGTCCTAGGATCAACTTTTCTGCATGACATATCTGGTATCTAGTGTCAGTAATTATTACTAATGCTTATATCAGGCATTTCAAGCTCAGAAGCCTCTAAGTAGCTACACCAGCTACAGTAGAATACTTTATTTTGGTAAGTACAGTGTAAGGTATAATGTAAAGTTTCCCAGGCCAACATGCAGAAAGTTTAGACATGTGCAGTTTGTTTTGTTTTGAATTTAAAATTCAAGCTAATTTTAATTTTTTGGAAATTCAAATGTATCCGAATGTGCAAATTATAACAGTACTGAATTTAACCACTTCAGCCCCGGAAGGATTTACCCCCTTCCTGACCAGAGCACTTTTTACAATTTGGCACTGCGTCACTTTAACTGCTAATTGCGCGGTCATGCAGTGCTGTACCCAAACGAAATTTGCGTCCTTTTCTTCCCTCAAATAGAGCTTTCTTTTGATGGTATTTGATCACCTCTGCCATTTTTATTTTTTGCGCTATACACGGAAAAAGACCGAAAATTTTGAAAAGAATGATATTTTCTACTTTTTGTTCTAAAAAAAATCCAATAAACTCAATTTTAGTCATACATTTAGGCCAAAATGTATTCGGCCACATGTCTTTGGTAAAAAAAATGTCAATAAGTGTATATTTATTGGTTTGCGCAAAAGTTATAGCGCCTACAAACTAGGGTACATTTTCTGGAATTTACACAGCCTTTAATTTATGACTGCCTATGTCATTTCTTGAGGTGCTAAAATGGCAGGGTAGACACCCAAAGGAAATTGCTGAGAGGCATGTTGAGCCCATTGAATATTCATTTTTTTTCCCAAGTGATTGAATAATGACAAAAAAAAAAAAATTACAAAAAGTTGTCACTAAATGATATATTGCTCACACGGGCCATGGGCATATGTGGAATTGCACCCCAAAATACATTTAGCTGCTTCTCCTGAGTATGGGGATACCACATGTGAGGGACTTTTTGGGAGCCTAGCTGCGTACGGGGCCCCGAAATCCAATCACTGCCTTCAGGATTTCTAAGGGCGTAAATATTTGATTTTACTCCTCACTACCTATCACAGTTTTGAAGGTCATAAAATGCCCAGATGGCATAAAACCCCCCCAAATGACCCCATTTTGGAAAGTAGACACCCCAAGCTATTTGCTTTGAGGCATGTTGAGTCCATGGAATATTTTATATTTTGACACAAGTTGCGGGAAAGTGACAATTTTTTTTTTTTTTTTTTTTTTGCACAAAGTTGTCACTAAATGATATATTGCTCACACAGGCCATGGGCATATATTTGCACCCCAAAATACATTTAGCTGCTTCTCCTGATTATGGGGACTTTTTAGGAACCTAGCCGTGTACGGGGCCCTGAAAACCAATCACCGCCTTCAGGATTTGTAAGGGTGTAAATTTTTGATTTCACTCTTCACTGCCTATCACAGTTTCGGAGGCCATGGAATGCCCAGGTGGCACAAACCCCCCCCCCCCAAATGACCCCATTTTGGAAAGTAGACACCCCAAGCTATTTGCTGAGAGGCATGGTGGATATTTTGCAGTTCTCATTTGTTTTTGAAAATGAAGACAAGAAAATGTTTTTTTTTCTTTTCCTAATTTTCAAAACTTTGTGACAAAAAGTGAGGTCTGCAAAATACTCACTATACCTCTCAGCAAATAGCTTGGGGTGTCTACTTTCCAAAATGGGGTCATTTGGGGGGGGTTGCCGCCTGGGCATTCCATGGCCTCCGAAACTGTGATAGGCAGTGAAGAGTGAAATCAAAAATTTACGCCCTTAGAAAGCCTGAAGGCGGTGCTTGGTTTTTGGGGTCCCGTGCAGGGCCGAACTGGGAATAAAAACCAGCCCTGGAAATAATTTCATACCAGCCCCATAGTATTTTTATACCAGCCCAACTGCATAACGTCGTTATTTTCTTGTTCACAAAAGGGAAAACCATGCATTTTAAAGCACATTTGAAGAGTGTATTATATATAGATAAGAGAGACATGGAACTTACAAACAGCAGCAATTTTTTTCTGGCAAAAATCATGGCATTTACTGGCACATTTTTTATTGACACTGCAAAAAAAAGGTGCCGTAAATGGCAGTTTTCAGTGCAAATATCAATATTTAAGCTATAAACTGCTATTAGCAATGTGTTAAGTTAAACAAAAGTCAAAAACCATATTTCTCCATTTACATGAAAGTCAGATTAATATAACCCAACACAGAGTTCCCCCATATATCAGGAGGATTCCCCTTTACAGTGCAAGGGAACTCTGACATAAAGGGGAATATTGCAGATCATGATCTAAGCGGGAACTCTGATATAAAAGGGGGGCACTGGTGACCAGAGACCCCACTTATATCAGAGTCCACTGCATTCCTCTTTACATCAGAGTTCCCCCTTGCACTGTAAGGTGGAATCCTGCAGACTATGATGTAAAGGGGAACTCTGGGAATGTGGGGAGGACTCTAGTGACCAGAGACTACCTTCCGCAGAAAAAAAACACTAAAGTAAGGGGGTTTCCTGATATAAGGGGTAATCCTTTTTATCAGTGCCCCCTTACAATATTGTATTGACCCCCCCCTCTCAGGTAGGCCTGGCGGCGCTGTCACTAACCTCCTCTCAGGTGCACCATGCAGGGCTCAGTCAGTCGGCTCCAGCTCGGTGGCTCTGGTTTTATCCCATAGTTCCCTCTCCACAGTCCATACATGTCTGACTTCTCCCATGACCCCCATCCCGGCAGCACTCCCACTCTTGACTCCACTCCAGACTGCAGACGTGATATAAGACAAGAGATGGTCAGAGGCTGCAGATGGTACAGGAGAGGTCAGAGGCTGCAGATGGTACAGGGGAGGTCAGAGGCTGCGGATGGTACAGGGGAGGTCAGAGGCTGCGGATGGTACAGGGGAGGTAGGAGGCTGCGGATGGTACAGGGGAGGTCGGAGGCTGCGGATGGTACAGGGGAGGTCAGAGGCTGCGGATGGTACAGGAGAGGCCAGAGGCTGCGGATGGTACAGGGGAGGTCAGAGGCTGCGGATGGTACAGGAGAGGTCAGAGGCTGCGGATGGTACAGGGGAGGTCAGAGGCTGCGGATAGTACAGGGGAGGTCAGAGGCTGCGGATGGTACAGGGGAATTCAGAGGCTGCGGATGGTACAGGGGAGGTCAGAGGCTGCGGATGGTACAGGAGAAGTCAGAGGCTGCGGATGGTACAGGGGAGGTCAGGAGGTCAGAGGCTGCGGATGGTACAGGGGACGTCAGAGGCTGCAGATGGTACAGGAGAGGTCAGAGGCTGCGGATGGTACAGGGGAGGTCAGAGGCTGCGGATGGTACAGGGGAGGTCAGAGGCTGCGGATGGTACAGGGAAGGTCAGAGTCTGCGGATGGTACAGGAGAGGTCAGAGGCTGCGGATGGTACAGGGGAGGTCAAAGACTGCAGATGGTACAGGGGAGGAGGTCAGAGGCTGCGGATGGTACAGGGGAGATCAGAGGCTGCGGATGGTACAGGGGAGGTCAGAGGCTGCTGCGGATGGTACAGGGGAGGTCAGAGGCTGCTGCGGATGGTACAGGGGAGGTCAGAGGCTGCGGATGGTACAGGAGAGGTCAGAGGCTGCGGATGGTACAGGAGAGGTCAGAGGCTGTGGATGGTACAGGGGAGGTCAGAGGCTGCGGATGGTACAGGAGAGGTCAGAGGCTGCGGATGGTACAGGGGAGGAGGTCAGAGGCTGCAGGGGGGGCAGGAGGTCTGAGGCTGCAGGGGGGGCAGGAGGCAGAGGCTGCAGGGGGGCAGGAGGTCAGAGGCTGCAGGGGGGGCAGGAGGTCAGAGGCTGCAGGGGGATGACAGGAGGTCAGAGGCTGCAGGGGGGGCAGGAGGTCAGAGGCTGCAGGGGGGGCAGGAGGTCAGAGGCTGCAGGGGGGGCAGGAGGTCAGAGGCTGCGGGGGGGCAGGAGGTCAGAGGCTGCAGGGGGGGCAGGAGGTCAGAGGCTGCAGGGGGAGCAGGAGGTCAGAGGCTGCAGGGGGGGCAGGAGGTCAGAGGCTGCAGGGGGGCAGGAGGTCAGAGGCTGCAGGGGGGTGCAGGAGGTCAGAGGCTGCAGGGGGGGCAGGAGGTCAGAGGCTGCAGGGGGGCAGGAGGTCAGAGGCTGCAGGCGGGGCAGGAGGTCAGAAGCTGCAGGGGGGGCAGGAGGTCAGAGGCTGCGGGGGGGGCAGGAGGTCAGAGGCTGCAGGGGGGCAGGAGGTCAGAGGCTGCAGGGGGGCAGGAGGTCAGAGGCTGCAGGGGGGGGCAGGAGGTCAGAGGCTTCAGGGGGGGCAGGAGGTCAGAGGCTGTGGGGGGGGGTAGAAGGAAGAGGCCACCAGACGAGTACTCACTGCGGCGAGCGCTGTAACTGCTTTACTTTTAAAAATGGCGCCGCTCGGCGCCATCGTGTCACTGCGCATGCGCCCGCATTTCTGAGATTTGCTGAGTGTGTACGGACTTTCCCGAGCATGGCTAGCTCGGGAAAGCCCGTACACACTTCCGAGAACAGCGCTAGCGCATGCGCAGTTGCATGTCAGCCCGGCGGCCCCGCAGCCATATTTCTTTCAGGCACCGCTGCCCTCACAGCGGCCCCAGGGGCAGCCAGACAGCCGGCCCACCGGGGGATTTCCCGGTATCCCGGTAGGCCAGTCCGGCCCTGGTCCCGTGCGCGGCTATGCTCCCACACATGTGGTATCCCCATACTCAGGAGAAGCAACAGAATGTATTTTGGGGTGTAATTTCACATATTCCCATGGCATGTTTGAGCAATATATCATTTAGTGACAACTTTGTGCAAAAAAAAAAAAAAAGTCTCTTTCTCGCAATTTGTGTCACAATATAAAATATTCCATGGACTCGACATGCCTCTCAGCAAATAGCTTGGGGTGTCTACTTTCCAAAATGGGGTCATTTGGGGGGGGTTTGAACTGTCCTGGCATTTTATGCACAACATTTAGAAGCTTATGTCACACATCACCCACTCTTCTAACCACTTGAAGACAAAGCCCTTTCTGATACTTTTTGATTACATGAAAAAATTTTTTTTTTTGCAAGAAAATTACTTTGAACCCCCAAACATTATATATTTTTTTTTAAGCAAATGCCCTACAGATTAAAATGGTGGGTGTTTCATTTTTTTTCACACAGTATTTGCGCAGCGATTTTTCAAACGCATTTTTGGGGGAAAAAACACACTTTTTTAAATTTTAATGCACTAAAACACACTATATTGCCCAAATGTTTGATGAAATAAAAAAGATGATCTTAGGCCGAGTACATGGATACCAAACATGACATGCTTTAAAATTGCGCACAAACAGGCAGTGGCAACAAAATTAATACATTTTTAAAAGCCTTTAAAAGCCTTTACAGGTTACCACTTTAGATTTACAGAAGAGGTCTACTGCTAAAATTACTGCCCTCGGTCTGACCTTCGCGGTGATACCTCACATGCATGGTGCAATTGCTGTTTACATTTGACGCCAGACCGACGCTTGCGTTCGCCTTAGCGCGAGAGCAGGGGGGACAGGGGTGCTTTTTTTTTTTTTTGCTTTTTTTTTTTCTTTTTTATCTTATTTTTAAACTGTTCCTTTCATTTATTTTTTTTAATCATTTTTATTGTTATCTCAGGGAATGTAAATATCCCCTATGACAGCAATAGGTAGTGACAGGTACTCTTTTTTGAAAAAATTGGGATCTATTAAACCCTAGATTTCACCTCTGCCCTCAAAGCATCTGACCACACCAAGATCGGTGTTATAAAATGCTTCCCCAATTTCCCAATGGCGCTGTTTACATCCGGCAAAATCGAAGTCATAAAATGCTCGTAGCTTCCGGTTTCTTAGGCCATAGAGATGTTTGGAGCCACTCTGGTCTCTGATCAGCTCTATGGTCAGCTGGCTGAATCACCGGCTGCATTCTCAGGTTCCCTGTTGAGACAGGAAAGCCAGAGAAAAACACGGAAGATGGTGGGGGGGCATTCCCTCCCACTGCTTGTAAAAGCAGTCTAGAGGCTAATTAGCCGCTAGGATTGCTTTTACATGAAAGCCGACCGCTGGCTGAAAAGAATGATACCAAGATGATACCTAAACCTGCAGGCATCATTCTGGTATAACCACTCAAAGTCGTGAATGGCGAACCTGAAGACAAAAAAATGGTTAACAATAAAGCACAGTAAACGGTAAAGTAAAAAAAATTGCATACCTGAAAAGCAAACATGATAAAACATAATAACAATAAAACATTGCAGAATAGAATACAGTAAAAAAGAGCAGAACAGAGAATAGAGAGAGAGAGAACAATAAAACGACAACTATTTTTTTTATTTTATATTTTTGTTTGTGTTTTTTTTTTACACTTTTTTTGTAACTGTAACTTTTATAACTGTAACCGGTTCCAGGTTCAGGTCTCTCAAAATGCGATGGCATCTTGGGAGACCCTGTGAAATGGCGCCTAGTCTGTGGAATGCTGTACCCTACGCTAATACTCAACTAGTGAATGGTAGCGTTAAAAACATTCACCAATGCAAAGACCAGGATTGTCAGGACAGGAGGGACAATAATAGCAGGTGTCATGCCTATATTCGCGCTTGCTGCAGACACAACATCTTTTTGGGGGGGGGGGTCGTTGGGTAGGGGTACTCGGGAGGACATAAAGAAAATGCCTCTCATGCAGGCGACTGCATTTGGTTAGGGATGTGAATGGGGGAAGTACGGGTGCTGCAGAAGCGGTGGGTTCCCAATTAGGATTGGCGAATGCAGCAGGAAGGGCACTATGGGCACGACAGGCCTGTGTTTGTCTTCTTCTTGGTGGCAGCGGGACACTATTTGTGCTTGCCACCTCACCAGCTTGAACTGCACTTATGGGACTTGCCACGTCACCACGTGTTACTGCAGTGCTGGTTTGACTACAACCGGGGTGTACTAGGTGGCTGGTGCTTGCCAGTTCACCAAAACGCTACCAAAAAAACTGTTAGCGATCGCAGGGATCAGGCCTGACTCTGCAAATGCTGCAGTTATGTGTTTAGTGTTTTGTAAGTGTCAGTGATCGATCGATACTGCACTTGGGTGGGCTGGGCCGGGCGGAGGGGCAAAACGCAGGTGCTAGCAGGCATCTGGGCTGATCCCGCCAACACTGCGTTTTTGGGAACCCTAAACTGCTGGGGACGCTAGAATAGATCTGATCGGATCAGATATTGATCCGTTCAGATACTATACCACTAAGGGAGGTGTACGGTGCGTGCGTGGGTGTTAGCACTACTGGCGCTAATCTGATGCTGCCTGGGGCGACGCATATCACCGCCGGGCGATCAGGGGGCTAAACCTTTATTCGGTAATAAACGGCGGGTGCCCTGACATTATAAAAAATAAACGAACTAACCAGCGTCACCAGTAACAGTTATACGGTGATCAGTGGTGAAAGGGTTAACTGGGGGGCAATCAAGGGGTTAAAACATTTATTAGGTAGTATATGGGGGTCCCTGTTGCTATAAAACGCTGACGGCGAACCTAAATATTTACGTCCCTAACTAGCGTCACCAGCGACACTAATACAGCGATCAGAAAAATGATCGCTTAGCGACACTGGTGACGGGGGTGATCAAGGGGTCAAAACTTTATTAGGGGGGTTAGGGCGGTACCCTAGACCTACAGGGGGCTAACACTAACTGCCTTACCACTTCTAACTGTCACAAACTGGCACCATGCAATAATCAGAAAAAAAACTGCTTGGTGTCAGTGTGACAGGGGGGAGGGGTGATTGGGGGGTGATCGGGGGGGGATCTGGGGGATCGGGGGTGTAAAGTGTACCTGGCATGTTCTACTGTGTGTGTGTGTGTTTGTGCACTCACTCAGATGTCTTCTCTCCTCGGCGCCGGAACGGAAACTGCCGAGCCGAGGAGAGATGACATCACATCCTCTGCCTGTGTGTACTACACACAGGCAGGGCAGGATTCTCATTGGCTGGGAGCGATCGCGAGGGGGGGCACGAATGGATGGCCTCCCCCTCATCTCTGATCACGATCGCTGCCAGACCAAAGCCGACCGCCTCGGGCACCGGGGGGGTCCGATAGGACCCCCCACCCGCGGGAGGCAGATCACGTATGGGTACGTGATTCTGCCTGCCCGTGCCATTCTGCTGACGTATATCAGCGTAAGGTGGTCGGCAAGTGGTTAAAAGAATACGATATAACGAAAAAAAAATTCAGAGGAAATTTGAATTCAAATCGATTTGAACAGTTTTCAAATCAATTTCGAATAGTTTTTGAATTCAAATAGTTTTCCAATTTTCAAAGAGACTAAAATTGAATAGAAAATAAAGAAATGGAATAGAAAAAATTTGAATAGAATAGAATAGAAAAGAATATAACAGAAAATAAAATAAAAGAATATTATAGAGTAAAACAGAACAAAATAGAATAGAAAATAAAAGAACATACTAGAATAGAAACTCATAGAATAGAATAAAATAATAATAGTATAAAATAGAATGATTATAACCATCTTCTGAAATTTGAATTTAAAATAGAATTAATTAGAATTTGAATGCATAAGAATAGAATAGAAAATAGTAGAATAGAACAAAAAATAGAATAGAATAGACTATAATAGAATAGAAAATAATAGAATTAAAAAAACAATAAAATAGTATAGGAAAAATTTTTTATAATTTCCTAAAATTCAAATAGAATCAATTTGAATTTGAATAGAATAGAAAAGAATAGAATAGAAAATAACAGAATAGTAGAAAAAAAACAACAGATTAGAATAGAAAGCATATAACCATCTTCTGAAATTCAAATTTTGAATAGAAAAAAAATCAAATTTGTATGAAAAGGGATATAATATAATAGAATAGAACATAAAATAATAGAATAGAAAATAATAGAATAGAATAAACAAATAGAAAAAGAATAGGATTAAAAAACAATAGAATAGAATAGAATAGAAAGAATTTAACCATTTCCCAAAATTCAAACAGAATCAATTTGTATTTGAATATAATAAAATAGAGAAGAATAGATTGTAATAGGAAGATGGTTATATTTTTTCTATTCTATTATCTTGTTTTTTCTGTAAAAAGTTTTCAAATCAATTTTGAATAGTTTTCAAATTTGAACAGTTTTCCAATTTCCAAAGAGAATAAAATAGAATAGAAAATAAAGGAATTAAATAGAAAAAATATATATAATAGAATAGAGGAGAATATCACAGAAAATAAAAGAATAGAATATAATAGAGTAAAACAGAACACAATAGAATGGAAAAGAACAGAACAGAATGGAATAGAATAGAATAGAATAACTAATAGAAGATAAGGAAACAGAAAAGACCATAATAGAAGAGATTGACCAATATTTTCTGAAGAACGAGATGCCAGAGCTAACAAAAGCAACTATATGGGAAGCACAAAAAACTGTAATAAGGGGAAAACTGATATCTATTGGGGCAAGAAAAAAGACGGAGAGAGAAAATAACATGGAGAAAATTATAAAAGAAATATATGAACTGGAACAAAGACATAAAAAGCAGAGATACAAATGGAGTAATAAGCCAGGGAAGTACCTTGCAAAAATCTTGAGAAACAAGAAGACCTAAAACTATATTGAGAAAAAAAAATAAGAGAGGAGAAATAGTGAACAAGACAACAGATATTGCATTGGCCTTTCAACAGTATTATAGCGCACTCTATGCAATAAAGAAACAAGAGACACAACAAGAAAAATAAATAAGAAAAATAAATATACAACTTGTGGATGGACTTGTGTCTTTTTTCAACCTGACTAACTATGTAACTATATGTAACTATGTAAGAATACTTAATAAAGGTCAAATTGCCCAAAACTCAAGTAGAACAATTGTCAGAATTGGAAAAACCAATCACGCAAGACGAAATTAAAATGGCATTGAAATGAACCCCTATAAGGAACAGCCCAGGGCCAGATGGGTTCACGATTAAATATTACAAAAATTTCTAAAATCAACTGATCCCAAAGATATGCGACTATCTGAACAAGTTAGGGGAAGATGAAGAAATAAGGCGAGAGTTATTATTAGCCCATATTACAATAATACCTAAAGAGGGAACAGATAAAACCATCTGACCTAGTTATAGGCCCATAGCCTTATTAAATGCTGATATAAAGATCTATGCAAAAATCTTGGCATCAAAATTAAAAAAACTGATACCAATATGGGTGGACCCAGACCAAATTGGGTTTGTACCAGGTAGAGAGGGCAGGGATAATAGTATAAAAACAATACTAATGCTGCGGAAGGGGAAAAACAGGGGATCCCCAGCACTACTCCTGTCAATTGACGCAGAAAAAGTGTTCGACAGGGTAGACTGGGGATTCATGATGGATACGCTTCAACATCTAGGACTGGGACCCAAATTTATGCGGTGGATTAAAAATGTATATAATCGGCCTACGGCGATGGTTAAAGTTAATGGGAATTCAGGTCCACGCTGTAGCCGTCATTCGGCTATAGCTCGGATGTCAAGTGGTTAAGGGAAACAAAGGGGTGGAAGATAACTGATTGGGAATACTTTCCATTAAAACACTTGGTAAATACAATACCTCAACTAATTAGAGATGGAAACAAATTAAATCAATTGGAAAAACTCTGTGGTATACAAACTGCATTGTAACATGGAATATCTAAAGTATATGCAATATTGACAGACCTGGAAGGACAAGAGACGCCCCCCTATATAGGGAAATGGGAAAAAAAAACAGGTATGAAATTAGAAGATGAACAAGTTGCGAGAATGATAGGCGCAGTGTATAATTACACAGTGGATAAATACAATATAAATGAACTATAAGCTCCTGGCAAGATGGTATTTGACACCGGACAAAATCCACAAATACCAACCAGATAAATCCCCATGGTGTTGGAGAAAATGTAAACAGAAGGCCATGATGACACACATCTGGTGGGAGTGCCCAAAAATTAAGGAATATTGGCAGGAAATCTTGGAATACATAGAAGAGTTAACTGGGGAAAAGATAACTAATACCCTTCAGACGTGTTTATTTCATGACTAAAAAGCTCCAAATAAGCAATATGGAAAAACATTGTTGAATATTGCAAAAGGGCTAATTCCAACAACATAGTTAAAAATAGAAAAACCAGATGTAAAGGAATGGCTCAAATGAATAGAATACTATAGTAGAATGGAATACTTATGCAGCAGAGAGAAAGGGTATTCAGAAAAATACAACAAAATCTACAGAAGATGGAGATCCTTTAAAACTTCAGAGAAATATATAGGAAAGATGATGGAAGGAGGCAGGACCTGAGTAGACCCAAAAAAAAGAAAGATGGTAGAGAACAAACCAAAAAAGGGCGGGGGAGGGGGGTGGGAGGGAGAGAAATCAGTGGGCTGAGGGATGAATAAGGGTAAGGGAAGACTAGAACCTTAGTAAGATAGAAAAAGTGGGTAATAGTAAATAAGATTTTATACTAACACTCGGAAAGACTTTGCTTTTGAATTGATTCTATTTAATTTTTTTGGAAATGATTATATTCTTTCTTTTCTATTCTATTCTATTGTTTTTTTTATTCTATTTTTTGCTATTCTATTCTTTTCTATTTGAATTTCAGAAGATTGTTATATTCTGTTTTATTTTATTTTTTATTCTATTCTATATGTTTATATTCTATTCTATTCCATTCTATTCTTTTGTTTTATTTTATATTCAATTTTGTACTCTATTATATTCTATTCTTTTATTTTCTGTGATATTTTCTATTCTATTCTATTCTATTCTATTCCTTTATTTTCTATTCTATTTTATTCTCTTTGAAAATGGGAAAACTATTCAAATTAAAAAACTATTCCAATTTTAAAAGTATTCAAAAACTTTTTGTATTCAAAAACACTTCGAATTAGAAAACTATTTGAAATTGATTTGAAAATTTTCATGTAGTTTTGAATCGGAAAATTTAAATCGATTTGAATACGAATAAATTAAATGAATTCCGCAAACAAATTAAACAGGTTAAACAAATTTACCTTAACAAATTTATGTAAATAACAAATTGAAACAAAGCAAAACAAATGTTTTCGCTCTGCACATTTCTAGTTTAAGTATAGGCTTGTTTTTATTGCACTGATTGGATGTGTTTGAGGTTGTGTCTAAAGAACTGGAAGAACTTACTGGCACTGTTACATCATCAGCCACAGTTTTTGTGATGATCTGTGTGTGCCAACCAAGTATTTTCAAATATTTAACAATAGAAAACCCTGGTTAACAGACAAACTAAAATGGCTCAGGAAGACTAAAGAGTTGGCCAGTAGAAGTAGAATCCTATATAACGACCAGACATGTGCTGACAAATGCAGCAAGGAGGAATTACTCTTATAAATTGAAAATTATGTTTTCTTCTAATGTTTGAGCATCTGTATGGAGGGGCCTGCAGGATGTTACCAGCTACACTGAAGAAACCTGTCAACTGGCCAATGACAATGCCAACCTACTGTAGGTTTGATGATCCTACATTTAGAGCATCTTGCTCTGATGAAACTCCTGTGATGAGTGAAACGTGTCATCATGACGCCATCACGTTCTGTGATGTGTGGACACAGCCTATCAAACCACTAGACAACCCTGCAGACGCGGCTCCGTCTCTTGCCGGAGGTCCCACAAGCATCGCAAGACCGCAGGGAATAACCAGGCAGCAAAACAGTAACCATGTACGGCATTGTTTACCTCCTGGACGCGCTGAATATCGGCTGAAGGTACCCGTGTATGCTCTGTGGCTTGGACCTAGCCCTGAGATGACCGTATCATCTACTTTTTGATCCAGGCTGGACGAGGCTGACTTAGGACGACGGGGGAAGCGGTGAGGTGTATCTGATCCATTGTAAAGTGATTTAATTTAATTGTACACTCACCTGCAGTGAATAGAATCCACTAGCCCATCTTCAGCTGCTATCATCAAATAGACTGTGTATATATACTAACTGAGGGCCCTGCTTATATGAACTTAAAATCTGAGAGATAGCTATGCACTTTTGGAACTGTATGCATGACTTGCCATCTCCTAGAGGGAACTATTCTGCTTCTATTTGAGTGTGTAGCTCATATGAATTTAATACTGGAAGATTCATGTACCTCCTTGATGCTAAATAGGTATTATTAACCCTACAAACCCCTGGATGGACTCTGTGCATCTTATTATTGACCGTATAGTGGAACTGCCGTGTTGCCATTACTCCTTTATTGTACCAATGCAACCTAATTAGGATCCTATATATCTCCTGTACATGGAGAAGGTTTAGTAGTATTACCATATTTATTAATTATTAGTGTTATGTAAAGTTTTCTTTTAAAATCATGTTTTACCTTTAATACCAGTTATCTCCGCTCTGAAGAATTCTTTTGGGAATTTCTTTTTGTTCCTGTTCTTTTTTTTTGCCCTGGAGAGCTGTGTATTCCCTGTGGAGGGTTGCAAACTTGCATCATCCATGGTACATACTAGGGATGAGCCGAACACCCCCCGGTTTGATCCGCAGCAGAACATGCAAACAGGCAAAAAATTTGTTCGAACACGCGAGCACCATTAAAGTCTATGGGATACGAACGTGAAAAATCAAAAGTGCTAATTTTAAGGGTTAATATGCAAGTTATTTTCATAAAAAGTGTTTGGGGACCCGGGTCCTGCCCCAAGGGACATGTATCAATGCAAAAAGTTTTAAAAACGTCTGTTTTTTCAGGAGCAGTGATTAAATTTCATACCTGGGGGGGGCGACATGAGTACAGGCATACTATAGACACCCCCCAGGTATGAAATTTAAAGGAATATTTCACTTATATTGTTTCACTTTAAAGCAGGGGGGTCCACTTATCTATCGTTTGTTTTTTTTGGAGTTCATTCACAAACTTTTCTTCTCATGATTATCTTCTCACATGTTCTGTGTAATAAGTCCGCCTGTGTCCGATTTCATTGTAAAGAATAACTTATAAAATTCACTGAAGGCGGTTTCCATCTTCATTGTGGGCATTTAAAGCCCACAAGCATGTATTTCCTGGATGCGGTGAATGCTGTGCTCCCAGCATTCACTGAGATGTTGTGATGACGCTGTTGCATAATGCATGCTGGGAAGCCTGAGACTAGCTCCCAGGGGACTGTGGGAGGTCTGGGAGAGGCTAGAAACACGCCTACTCCCATGGGAGGAAAACCAGGAAGTGCTAAGAAGATTAGAAAAAAAGGTAATTACGGCGATTTAAATTTTTTTTACACAGCATGTCAGCATCTAGGCAAGGAAGAGAATGCATAGAGATAATGTTCAAAATTTGGGTGGAACCCCGCTTTAAGCATTATTAAAATCACTGCAGCCATTTTTAAAACTTTTATTTGCATTGATACATGTCCCCTGGGGCAGGACCCAGGTCCCCAAACACTTTTTATGACAATACCAAGCATATAAGCCTTTAAAATTAGCACTTTTGGGGTGTGGCTAACCGCCGAGCAAGATGGACGTCTGAATCCTCAGCTCCTGCACCGACCGGAACGATCTAAGTGAACATCGCTGCTTCTACAGCTCCATCTGACCCCTAACCATACAGAGACACTGCCACAGGGACCAGCAATGTCTCAGCTGACTCGCAAGAGGAAAGAATACAGGCCGCCAAAGAAACTGACAGATTACTTTTCACTGCAGCTGGACACAGAAATCCAAGATGGCGCCCGCGGCCCTGCACAGAATTCATCAGCTTACACAGACCTCCCTGATGCAGATGACACTGAAATACTGCCTCATCCACACTCTCCAGAGACATCCCTTCAATATCCTTCCTCCTCAGCCTGCAACAGCCCAGCAAAAGTGAGGATGCGAATGGATTCAACAGAAAACGGCACTGAGGTAAGCCCTGCATCTCTCTCAATATTACCTCAGCCATCAGCTATAGCAGCTTTCCCCACATCAGATCAACCTGTTCTAGACACTACCATGAAGGAGATGCTCATCTCCCCGCAGAGCTCACTGCATATTGAAATAGCATCCATGTTCAAGCAATTCTCATCCCATGTACACATTATGGGGAACAAAATTCACCATATTGAAAAACACACGAATGACCTAACCACAACAGTGAATGATCTTGTAGATGCACAAGATCATACCCATGCTGAACAGCAATGGATGAAATCCAAGATGGCGGACCTAGAAGACAGGTCTAGACGTAATAACGTCAAAATTAGAGGCATACCCGAATCCGTCCTGCCACATGACCTCAATTCATATGCCAGAAAGATGATCTCCACGGTCTTACCTGATCTGTCACCAATGGAGACAATAATAGACCGCATACATCGCATCCCCAAACCAGCACATCTAGTAGCAGACATACCCAGAGATGTTCTAATGAGGATTCATTTCTTCCACACTAAGGATCAACTCCTATATAAAACCAGACATCTGGGTAAACTCCCAGCACCATTCAATAATCTACAGCTGTTTGCAGACTTGTCGCAATACACACGACAACTCCGAAGACAACTGAATACCATAACCAAGCCTCTAAATAACCACAAAATCCCATACCAATGGGGATTCCCAACAAAAATCATCATCACCAAGAACGGAGCCAAACACGTCATCACCACAGTGCAAGAAGGAATAAAACTTCTCAAACAATAGGATATTATCCCGGAAGCACCTGAAGTATCAATTAATAACCACAGAGGTCCCACTCAGACCCCAGGTCCCAAGCAAACATACAATGCACGCTGAAGCGAACCTGATAGGCGATACCTAGGTTCACACAGTCACCATACCATCCGGTCGGATGCCTTGCTCGCGCAGCTTAACCCACAAACTCTACCCCGCACAGTTAACACAGCCTAGTGTTGTCAGGCTGTTTGTAGCAGTTGCTCAGTTATATCTACACTTAGTATTGCTTATATCATAAAGCACTGTTTAACCTTCCTTTCTCTTCTCCTACCTGACTCATTCGCCACTCGTCCCTCCGGAGAGCTACTACTGAAGAACAACCAAAACTCGCTCCATGTAACCTCCCAGGACCAAACAACTGCCTCTTCCAACCGTGAGTACCACTCATTTTGTTTGACACCACTACAAATCACACAAGATGCCAAAATTCCTTTCAATTAACGTCAAAGGACTCAATCACCCTGCCAAGAGAACCTCCATGTGGAAAACAGCTATAGATTCTAAATGTGATATTCTTTGTCTCCAGGAGACTCACTTCAAAATCTCAGCTGAACCCCGTTGTACACACCATCAATTTACCAACATTTTCAAAGCCTCAGGCCCAAATAAGAAAAATGGGGTCATGATAGCAGTAAAAAATTCCCTCACTTTCACGCTTCACAATAGCTTGATCGATGAGGAAGGGAGATATTTGGCGCTGGACTGTACCCTAGATAACACCAGATATACCATCGTCAATGTCTATACGCCCAACTCTGGCCAAATTAAATTTTTATCCAAACTTATGAAAAAACTCAATAAGGAATAAGGAAACTTCATTGTGTGCGGTGACTTCAACATTGCACCTGACAATGAATTAGATACCTCAAACCGTACCTCCAGACCCTCATCCCCTATGACCACCTTCATAAGAAACAACGACCTATACGATGTTTGGAGATGCCACCACACCTCAGAACGAGACTACTCCTTCTTTTCCAGCAGACATAATTCGTACACCCGGATTGACTATTTTCTTGTTGACAAATGGACCCTTACTAAAACCACAGACTCCTCCATTGGAACAATCACATGGTCTGACCATGCCCCAGTGTCGATAGATATAGCTGACCATCCTTCGCATCCTCGCCATATGATGTGGAGAGCCAATGCGTCAATCATCCAATCCCCAGAAAACTCCCTATACATACGAAATCACCTGGAAGAATTTTTTGAACTGAATAAAGGATCGACTTCAAACAACACCATTCTATGGAATGCCCATAAGGCGTTTGTTAGAGGAATTATTATACAACTTAGTGCAAGAGAAAAGAGGAGGAGATCACAGCGTCTAGATACTATCATATCTAATATTAATCTATTAGACAAACAGAACCAATCCACTCCAGACCCTACAACAAAAGAAAAATTAGTTCTCCTTAGACAAGAACTTAGGAACATTCTTCTAGAATCCCACACTAAAATCCAAACAAAATTCAAAGCAAATCATTACACTACAGGCAATAAAGCAGGGAAAGCACTCGCACTCAGAATAAAAGGACGCCACATCAAATCAAAGATACCACACCTCTTTCATCCAGCCACAAAACAAAAACTCATTGACCCGCAAGCTATTGCGGACGCATTCAGCCACTACTACCAATCACTGTACAACCTAAAAGAAGACACTAACACCACCCAACCATCTATGTTAGACATCAACACATTTTTACAGGAAATTAAACTTCCAAAGCTTTCACAACATCAACTTCATGAGCTAAACAAACCATTCACCCACCTAGAGATCCTAAATATAATTTCTGCATTACCATCCAACAAATCGCCAGGACCGGACGGTCTAACTAGCGAATATTATAAACAATTTTGCACCACCTTGGCACCCCACTTCTCTCAAGTATGCAATGACGCTGCCTCCTCCTCTTCTCTCCCAAATGAAATGCTTAACGCTTTAATAATCACTTTACCGAAGCCAGGGAAAGAACCTACCTCACCCCAAAATTTCCGCCCAATCTCGCTCCTTAACATAGACACAAAGATTTACGCCAAAAGCATAGCAGCTAGACTAGTACAAATCATGCCCAAGTTAATACATCCAGACCAATCCGGCTTCACAAAAGGTAGACAATCCCATGACGCAACCAGAAGACTTATTAACATAATCCACCATGCTGAGACCAACAGAACGCCTTCTCTGCTCCTATCTCTGGACGCAGAGAAGGCGTTCGACAGGGTCAACTGGGACTACCTACAAGCGACGCTCCACAAATTTGGCTTCCAGGGTCCTATCTTGTCAGCAATACTAGCTTTATACTCATCCCAGTCGGCCCAAGTCTACACAGAAGGCATGATCTTAAAGCCATTCCAGATCACTAATGGCACCCGCCAGGGATGCCCCCTCTCGCCACTTATTTTCAACCTAATTATGGAACCCCTGGCGGAGCACATTAGACTTCACAGAAATATCACTGGTTTTAAAATCGGCCATATAGAACATAAAATTAACCTGTTTGCGGATGACGTCGTAATGATGCTCACCAACCCAATCTCTTCCCTGGCTTCGGTCCAAGATGTACTAATGAAATTCAGTTGTATTTCGTATTACAAGGTCAATGCTACCAAATCCTACATATTAGACTTAGGCCTAGATGCAGTAACCAGCAATATCCTACGCAATCAATATATATACCCGTGGGCAGAATCAGGTACATCTTATTTAGGCATCATACTCACTAAATCAACAAAAGGTCTTTTCAACAGCAACTACATAGATACTAAACAAATGCTACTTCAGGAAACTGCTAAACTAGCCAAATTTGAAATCACATGGTCAGGTAGGCTGGCAGCCTTCAAAATGCTCATATTACCTAAAATACTTTACACATTTCGCACACTACCTATTCCTCTATCCAATTCCTACCTAAACTCTCTGCAGACTATAATTAGTCGATATATTTGGCAAAATAAAAAACCGAGATCCAGTCACTCTAAAATCATCAAACACAGACTAGTAGGGGGAATGGGCTACCCTGACATAAGAGACTACTACCTAGCCACTATCCTGTCACAACTCCAAGAGTGGACTCAAACCCACCAAAACACACTATGGGGCAACATTGAAAACAATGCCACGCCAGGGCCAAACCTCGCATGCTGGCTATACAGTACATCTGCTCTGATCACGAATACTCATCTGTACTCCCCAACCATTCAGGCGTCATTTAAAGCCTGGAAAATCCTCCACAACACTAAATGGTCATCACTAACCACTAAACCTATACACGTTCCAATACAAACCCTACGCCTACTATCCCCTGACCTAACCATCCCCAACTGGCTATTCCCACAGACGTCAACCACGGCAGAACTTAGAAACACAATTCAACATAAACCATTTACAGTAATCCAATCCACCCACAAAGCACCCACATCAGACTTTCTCACCTACCTGCGCATTCAATCATGCTTATCCAGAAACCCAAGTATAGAAGGATCCCTACCAAACAAACTCTGGAGCTTCTATTTCACACAAGAATCCCAATCTAAGGGCATCTCTATTATCTACTCCACACTACAAGAAAAAAATACCTTTAACAAATCCAAACCATTTACTGACTGGGAAACAGACACCCACAAACAATTCTCAGACCAACAATGGACTCAGGCATTAAAAACGGTTCACAAAGCCACAAGATGCACCTCTCTATGGGAACTTACAAACAAAATCACACTCAGATAGTACTTGACACCACTCAAACTAGCTAAATTCCAAACCAACTCCTCAGCCCTATGTTGGAGACAATGCAACCACACAGGAACTCTATTACACATTCTATGGCACTGCTCAATAATAACAAACCTATGGAAAGAAGTAACACACTTAATACAAGACATTGGACACTTTAATATCACCCTAACGCCACAACTGGCTATACTAAACATGATACCAGATACGATTCCCCACGCATTCAAAACGATCCTCACGCACATTCTCCTTGCAACCAGACTACTTCTAACCAGAAACTGGAAAACACATAACGTCCCCACTATACTGGAAGTGATTACCCTAGTCCACTCACACTATACCTACGAACTCATAGGAACAAGAGGTTCGGCATCACATCACAAAATACAAGCAAATTGGTCCCAATGGAAAAACTGGTATAATAGCAGAATAGCATAAATCTCTTTTCACAAAATTATTCTTCTGAAATGATGCACACTGGAATGGACGACCTAATATATGCATATTACAAACAATGCTCTCATTACCCTTCCCCTTCTCCCTCCTTCACCTCCCCCTACCCCTACTACTCTATTCATTCCACTTCCTAAATATGTCCCCATATTACACTATTGTTATTGTACCACAATGTCTGTTTTATACATTGTAACATGTGTAATACTGTTCTTTAATGATTTTGAATAACTATTGCAAGATATACTGTAATTCTATATTACGTTATTGTCAACTGGCAAAAAGTAATACAAATTTATTTTGAAGAATAAAATTAGCACTTTTGATTTCTCCCATAGACTTTTAAAGGGTGTTCCGCGGCTTTTGAATTTGCTGCGAACACCCCAAATTTTCACTATTCGGAGAATAGGCGAACACCCGAGTCAAACTTACGTTCGACTCGAACATCGGGTTCATCCCTAGTACATACAGTACATGCTGATATTTCATCCACTATCTAGCTGCAGGCTGCTGGACTTTCCCTTTACACAGAGCTGCTGGGGATTGGAATGTGGGTGGGATGCTGGTACACACAGGAGGAGAAGATCCTGCTCTTTCTATCTATTTTCTCTCCTATCTGAGTATCCGTACGAGGAGGGGGGGGGGGCAGGCTGTCAGTGCAAGGTCTGGGCAGTGTGACAGAGAGTGTAATAGATGCTCTCTACTCACAACTGTAGCCAGAAACCCTGGAGTGACATTCCCCCCCCCCCCACAGTGAAGGAACTACAGGGCCCAGTCACAAGTGCGACTGCTGCAACTCTAGTAGTTCCGCCACTGTCACCAGATATACCCTGCCTCTTTGTTTAACAACTTACCGCCCACCATATAGCAGAATTACGGCGGCGCGCATCGCAGCGATTGTTGTTGCGGGATGTCAGTCTGACACCCCGCAACACCGATCTAGGTAAAGAGTCTCTGTCGGAGACTCTTTACCACATGATCAGCCGTGTCCAATCACGGCTGATCACAATGTAAATAGGAAGAGCCAGTGATCGGCTTTTCCTCACTCGCATCTGACAGACGCAAGTAGAGGAGAGCCGATCGGCTGCTCTCTAGATAGGGGGGTCTGTGCTGATTGATTATCAGCACAGCCCCCCTCTGGTCCCACCCAGGACCACCAGGGAAGCCGCCCAGGACCACCAGGGAAGCCGCCCAGGATCACCAGGGAAATACTAATCTGTGCCCAGGCAGCTGCCAATAAATGTCCAGGCAGCTGCCAATCAGTGCCCACTCACAATGCCTACCACTGCCAGTGCCACCAGAGATGCCTATCAGTGCCGCATATCAGAGCCGCGTATCAGTGCCCATCAGTGCCACGTATCAGTGCCCATTAGTGCCCAGCAGTGCCACCTATCAGTGCCCATCAGTGCCCAGCAGTGCCGCCTATCAGTGCCCAGTGCCACCCATAAGAACCCATCTTTGCAGCCTTTCAGTGCCCATCAGTGTCAACTATCAGTGCCCATCAGTTCCCACCAGTGCCACCCATTGCCACCCATGAGTGCCCATCAGTGTCGACTATCAATGCCCATCAGTGCTGCATATCGGTGCCACCCCTCAGTGCCGCCTACCAGTGCCCATCAGTGCCGCATATCAGTGCCCATCGTCAGTGCCTGGTCATTGATGCCACCTCATCTGTGCCGCCTTATCAGTGCCTGTCAGTGCCGCCTTATCAGTGCCCATCAGTGAAAGAGAAAACTTACTTATTTACAACATTTTTTAACAGAAACAAAAGCAAAACTTTAATTTTTTTCAAAATTTTCGGTCTTTTTTTATTTGTTTAGCAAAAAATAAAAACAGCAGAGGTGATCAAATACCACCAAAAGACAGCTCTATTTGTGGGAACAAAATGATACAAATTTAGTTTGGGTACAGTGTTGGATGACCGCGCAATTGTCATTCAAACTGCGACAGCGCTGAAATCTGAAAATTGGTCTGGGCAGGAAGGTGTATAAGTGCCCTGTATTGAAGTGGTTAAACAAGGCTGTTGGGGTGAGGACAGTGCACAGAAGAAGCAACAGCTAGTTAGCTGAGCTCCTGCAGAGACCCACCAAAACTGTTTCCTCAACCTCTTGCCAAGGCATTCCAGAGTATTTTTCCTTCAGGAATCAGACCTACTTGTTCCGTTCCTTTACCAAGATGCCGACAAGTCCTGCTGCTTTTAGTGGAACAGCTATACCATGCACCTGCTATCTTTACCCAATCCCCAGTCCTGCTCTTTCTCTATCAGATGTAACTGGATGACAATCGGCTTTGTCTCCTTGCTCTTCACTGTTGGAGAGTTATGGGCAGAAGGCTGAATTGCAGAGCTTGAGCTGTTTCTTTCTATCAGATACTTTGGTGACTCAGGAACAGTGCCTCGTCTCCCACCAAGCCCATATCTCAATAACCACAACCGGTAAGACAACATTAGGCTGCAGGGCCTGCTCAAGGCAATAAGTATGGTGGATTTACTACTGACAGTGAAGGGCATATTTCCTACATTGTTGGAGACATCTGATTCTGTGGACTTAGAGATCGATTCTGCTGAAGAGCCCTGATCCCACCAGGCCGAGAGACGTTATTTGCCGTGTACACTACTTCTGCATCAAGGAGCACTGTAATGGAACCCCGTCTCACTCCACTTGAGTGTTTCCGTCAATATACAGCCTCCTCCAGTCTGAACATCAGATATCAGATATTCCAGCCAAACATACAACAGTAGCCGACACTAGCTTTTGGAAACATGGAATGATTTATTGGACAAGTAGACAGCCTTTTTATACACTTGAAAAGTATGTCAGTCCCCACATACACAATAACCCAAATATTTACCCAAAACATCACACAATGGTTTAGCTAACAAGGTAGGGCTGACCCATGGCTAATTCCATCCACCTGGATGATTCAGAAGTCACATTGCAGAACAGCCTTGCAGACTTCAAGCTAACTGCAGACAGTACACATTATTATAAGCATAAACACAGCAAACCTTCAAACAATAGCAGAAGACCTAATTACAATTAACAATACAAACAGTGATTTCCCGCCCCTTCAGCCTAGTAGGCAACAGACTATAGCAGGAGTCCCTAGTAGCAGACTGTCCGGCTCCAGAAGCCAAGGTGACCAGCTCTTCCAATTAACATGTATTGTTCAGAATCAAACAAACCAGGAATAGTCTTTGTATATTTCCTGGGAGATATTGTCGATAAATATTACTGTCCCATTTTAAGTAATCCAAGCCACATTCTTAATGTCCATTATTTTTTTGGTCACCCTGTGCCCTTGAAGCAAGGGTTTCCCAACCTTTCCAAGGGATTCCGGGTTCCACCAGCCCCCTGCCAAAATTATCTCCCATCACAAGGACATTATGAAGAAGGCAAGAGAGATGGGCCTCTTAGATTTTGATGGGGCCACTGTTACTCCTGTGCCTGACCTCTCCCGTCACACCTTCTAGAAGAGGAGGGCCCTGAAACCTCTGCTCACCCTGCTGAGAGTTTGAGCATTCCATACCGATGGAGTTTTCTGTTCCAGCTGCTGGTAAATCCCTTACTATCCACTGACCATCATACATTCTATCCATGCTGTCTGCTCTCAACCTGCCATATTTACCTCTGTTAGACTGGCTTTTGACATAAACCACACTGACCAGTTCTGGGCACCAACCTATTAATTCATCTCTTCCATCCTCCAATACTGAACCTCAAGCCACCCCTGCTGAGTCAGCTAATTTTGGCTGGGTGTCATTTCTTTATGCTACCGGTTTTACTAGTGTCCCCTCTTTTTCTTGGAGGAGCATGCTGGCCATTGCCTTATGGTTTTTGTATATGCTATCTTGTGGAGTACAGGTTTGATGACTCTTTTCCTACTGTTAATATGCATCTTAAGTCTATTTCCTGATAATGCTACTCCTCTGCCCCCCCCCCCCCTGGCCTTTGTAGGAAATCTATCAATATGCCAACAGCATTTAATTGTCATACCATGTTTGTTTCCATCTAATTTGTGGACTACCATGGTCCTTATGTTATGGGTAGCTAAGTGGCACAGGTGGCTGGGCACTGATTTAAAAATAGCTATGCAGGTCTCTGGTTGTAGCCTCCACAGCTACCTGATGGAATACCCTCTTGATACATATTACATTCATATCTGAGTTTATACAAGCATCTTCTTCACCATAAGCTCAAGTATACTGTTTCTGTGATCTTCTGGATATGTCAGGATCCTGCATACTCCTAAAACTGTACAACTACCAACCGTATTGGGTATCTTGTAACTTATGGGTTTGTTTATTTTTTTCTTCAGTCATTTAGGCCTTCTCCCATCAGTATTATTCATACCTTTTGGATGGGTGTTCCCACACAGAACTTTTAGCACCCCTGCGCTCTGATATCCCTTTATAAGGAGTTGTCCTCCTGATCTTGCAGAAGGGAGTACCATGGGAAAAAAGGATCTCCCCTGTCTGCTCATTTTGCATTTTCTATTGAAGAGTTCTCTACTGTGTGACTCTGCAGTTACTTTCTTTTTTGACATTTACATGCTGTTTGACAATTACATATGCTATGATACATGGATGATGCTATCCTGTAGACCTTGCATGGGGTCCACCGGATGACATTTACCAGAGTCCTGGAAGGGTCTACAGGTTATGCATTTTTTCAACCTTCCTGGCACTGGCACATGATCTACATGCTCACAGGTATAATGTGGATTGCTTCTTGTTTTTAATAATGCTATGTTGTCAAGGTTAAATTTATCATGTTTCTATCCCCAGGTTCTCCCCTGGAGTATCCCCCCATAGGAGTGCCAACCCTCTGGTAGGGATTGGTGTTTTTTGAATAGTTCTCTACTTTCCTGTCCCCATACCTTTATCCCCCCCTCATATTTTTAGAACTTTGGGCAGCTCCTGGTGCTGTAACAGTAATCTCTATCCCTTTTACCCCTCCCTGCTGTTGACCTTTCACCTCCCTAACCCCTCTCCTTTATTTTTTTCTCTCTCTTTTCCCTCCTCAATCTCCTACTCTCTCCCTTGACCAGAGATGGCACTTAGGAGGCCCCCATCTCCATCTCCTAAAATCTGTTGATGTACTCACTGCATAAAGGTTGATAATATACTTTTCCAAGAAAACAAAACCAAAAGTCCTCAAGCGCTAAACCATGGATTATTAGCAGGAAAGCCAAATCAATGGTGAATGGTCAACAACAGAACCCAGTGCAGCTGACAGAAGACATCTGGAAATGTAGCATAGAAACATCATTAACCCTTCAATCCCCTCTTTTTCATGAATATGATCATTTCCTCTACATTATTTTGGTAATAAGCTTGCCCAGGCTTTATTATCAGCCTTATTGATCATTTCATTAATTTTCCTCTTTATCGTACAAACCAAATATAGATCAAGTATGACCAAAATAATAACACAGACAGTAAGTGGGTTAAAGAAAGTTCTTATTACTTCACTTCCTGTGGGTGACCAACCTGTGAATGGTAGTCTGACATAGGTATAGGGAGAGTAAAGAATTTGCACATAGCGATTCCATAATCTTTAGGAACGAACACCTTATAATGTCCCATACAATAAAAACTAGATATGTTGCTAAATATCTTGGTGTGACACACTGTATCCTGAGAAAAAGACATTACCCAATAGTCCATATGAATCTGACAGTTTCTAAATCAATACCATTCAGGACTCCAAGAGTGCCCCCGCCCCCCCCCCCCCCCCCCAGGAGTGTATCACACCAGGCTCTTTTCTTTCTGTTATATAAACTAGGATTATAGGTAAATACATTGGGTGTGGTAATATTGAAAATTACTCGGATTTCTTTGTTAGATAATGAGGTGTTAGTACAGGTACTAGCTATAGGTACATGGGTGTTATTATTTACTCTTTGCACGCATGGGTTTTATTATTTACTTTAGGAGTTAAATACTTAGCACATACATATGCAACATCAAGATATGCGTTATTGGTAATTTCTGAATCATTGGTTATGAATACACTTAAGTCTGTGCCTAGTACTCCTAAAGTGTCATGTCATGTATTGCAAATGTCTTCGGTCTTTTTTCTGCATTTGGTGTTTCTTGTTCATAGTGTTATGAGCAACAGTGTATGTCATGGGCAATTTTGACTCATTTGTACAGTAATTTTCCTCAAAACACACAGGCCTAAATGGGCCTAAGTCATCTGGGTGATACACACAGTTTGTTATGATCCATATTGGCAGAAATACCACCAGGATCAGGAAGCTAAGCCCACAAAGTGTTTTCCCAGAAGTTTGGAGAGACAGTAACCAGGACATCTTCTGTGTCTTGTCTGTTGTCTCACTTTTGGGGTTTTTATCACCTGTTTCGCCCCTCTATGTTACTCTCTTTACTCTGGTCACATGGATCCACTGGAGACACTGTTCCATCAGGACTGCTGTTCTGGTCACTGCGATCACCGTTGTCTGTGGTCCAAAGGGGAATCCAGATCCCTTGACCTTATTCAGTTGCTTTATCACTACCACATCTCCTGGTTGGAAAGGGCGTGTTGCTTCCTGTGAAGGTAGAGGAAAAAAGACAGATACATCACCATAGATGCCATTCAAAGTCTGAATCAATTTTCTACAATACCCTTCCTGAATCAACTCCAAATCACCCGTTACCATAATAGGTGGGCCTCTTGCCCAGGGTGTTGGAAACGGTCTCCCCATAATCACCTGGGCTACCCCAAAGCACCCTTCCCATGTTGAGGGCATGTGGCCTGGTATGGTTCAGGAGGGGGGGCACTCTCTTGTCCCCCCTTTTTTCCTGCGGCTTACCAGGTTGAGTGCTCAGATAAGAGTCTGGTATGGATTTTGGGGGGGACTCATACACCATTTTTTTTTTAATTTGGTGCAGGGTTCCCCTTAATTTCCAGATAAGACCCGAAGGGCCTGGTATGGATTTTAGGGGGACCCCCATGCAATTTTTTTTTAATTTTGATTTTTGGTTCCCATTAATATTCATACCAGACCCAAAGGGCCTGTTAACGGACCGGGGGGGGGATACCATGCTCTTTTTTTCAATCATCTGTATCCATATTGCCGAGATTCGACAATTCATTACAGCCACGATCAGTTTTAAATGACAATTTTTCCTTTAGAAATTTAATTTTGCTGTGGTACTGTTCTAAACACAGGAACAATGCACCATTTTACAGGCATACTATAGACACCCCCAGGCACGATATTTAAAGGAATATTTCATTTTTATTGTTTCACTTTAAGCATTAAAAAAATCACTGCTCCCGAAAAAACTTCTGTTTTAAAAAAAAATGTTTGCATTGATACATGTCCCTTGGGGCAGGACCCAGGTCCCCAAACACTTTTTATGACAATAACTTGCATATAAGCCTTTAAAATGAGCACTTTTCATGTTTGTGTCCCATAGACTTTAACGGTGTTCATGTGTTCTACTGAATTTTTTGCCTGTTCGCATGTTCTGCTGTGAACTGAACAGGAGGGTGTTTGGCTCATCCCTATTCCTGATACATGTAAGGTATCTTTGTACATATTCTTTGCACAGATTGAATAAGTTTTGTATACAAAGATCTGCAGTTAGGACTTTTGCTGTTCCCTTATAGCCTCTGTTTCCTATTCCATGGTACTGGGAAATAAAAAGTGGGGCACTACTTTGAGGTATGCCTACCCTCCCCTCTTTGGCAATGACCCCTTCTGGAGTAATTTCCAAATCTTGTGAAGACCATTACAGAAGACCTTCCTTTGTTGCAAATGTCTGCAGTGTCTTTAACATGCTCTTGTGGTAGAATGGGAGGGGACAGGGCAACCATGTCTATTGTTCTAAGGACAGATAAAGCTGCCTCTTTTGTAACCTGATAAGCTAGTGCATTTACCAGAGATACAGGATCTCTCTTGTTTGTATGTGCCCTACAGTGAATGATGGCTAGCTGTGAGGGGAGCTAAATGGCTTCTAAGAGATCATTTATAAAAGCATTTATAAAAGGAAATTGATTTGCCATCTGCTGCTACAAAGCCTCTCTGCTGCCAGATTCTACCAAAATCATGGACAGTACCATGAGCATATTTGGAATCTGTAAATATTGACTTCTTGTCCATCAAAAAGTTGGCAAGTTCTTGTTAATGCCACCAACTCCACAGCCTGTGCAGACGGGACATTAAGTGGTTTGGCTTCCAGAATAATATCAGGGAGCATAACCACAGAGTACCCTACATGATACATGTTGTCATAGGGCCTGGAACATGAACCATCCACAAAAACATCAAGTGCATTAGGAATGCATGTGGACATTAGATCAGGCCTTGGTGAAGTTACAGAGTGTATAACTTCCATACAGTCATGTTGTTCCACCACTTCATCCTCCTCTCTCTTCACCATGGAATTCAGAATAGGACCCGGTCCTGAGGTGGGTGAAGCAAAACTGATGGTCAGAGCTGCAATGGAGAGTAGAATAACCTCATATCCAGTGAGCCTCTGAGCAGACATTTCAGATTCTTAAGTAAAAGTAATACCTGGTGTGAGTGCGAGTGATAGCGGGTAAACACACAAATCCTTGTTCTGAGAGGCGTGAAAGATTTTGATTTCCTATTAGCTAGAAACCACGATCCGTCACTTCCTCTACGTCAGTCCTCTCCCCCTACAGTTAGAAACACAAACATGAAACACAGTTAATCCATTGATCGCCCCTAGTGTTCCCTCCCAGTGACATTTTTACAGTAATCAGAGCTTTTTTTATAGCACTGATCGCTGTATAAATGCCAATGGTCCCAAAAATGTGTCAAAAGTGTCCGATGTGTCCATCATGTTGCAGTCCCGTTAAAAATCACAGATCGCGGCCATTACTAGTGAAAAAAAAATTATAATAAAAATGCCACAAAACTATCCCCCATTTTGTAGACGCTATAACTTTTGTGCAAACCAATCAATATATGCTTATTGCAATTTTTTTAGCAAAAATATGTAGAAGAATATATCTCGGCCTAAAATGAGGAAAAAAAATGTTTTTTTTTTATATATTTTTGGGGGATATTTATTATAGCAAAAAGTAAAAAAAATTGCGTTTTTTTCTAAATTGTTGCTCTTTTTTAATTTATAGCGCAAAAAATAAAAACCACAGAGGCGATGAAATACCACCAAAAGAAAGCTCTATTTGTGAGAAAAAAAGGACGTCAATTTTGTTTGTTAAAGTGACGCAGTGCTGAATCGCAAAAAATGGCCTGGTCCTTCAGCAGCCACATCTTCCAGTGCTGAAGTGGTAAATTATCTCTAGTAATGCACTAGGTGTGCACGCCTTCCATTTCTGTTTTTCTTGTAGTTCCTTTTGGATTACCTCATCTGAGGAAGGCAGCATCCACCTAGTTTTGGGATACCATACATACCTTTCACACCATCATTTTATCTGACATCTGTTACTCAACACCTTGGAAAACCCATTAGCGCTGGAAGTGACTGTTGTTTGATGTGTGAATCTACTTGGGTTTTATTCACCAAAGGGTTGGTGAATCTTGCTTAAAATTCAGCCAATTTTGTTGTAAAATCATGGCTATTTGTAGAACTAATAGGCAGATTACTGTCACAAAAAGCGACATGTGCCAGGACAGAAAAGGGCTTGATTGGCCAAAGAGCTAGCAATTGGAGTATAAGTACAGTCTCAAAACTATCCCTAATCTCCTTATACCATTTTGAGCTTTCCCTATACTTCCATTATATTGTAACAAATTTCCAATTCACTGACACATTGGCTGCTCTGTGTCACCCCCTTTTATAGTAAGGGAACTGGCTTAACAAAAAACTCCCTTTTAAGCCTGCTGGCCATAAAAATAATTATAGTTAAAATAATTCTCCCAGGGAATCTGCATATAAAGTTGACAGGAACCACAAAACTAAAACCTGGTGGATTCACATTGAACTTTTAGCAGTGAACTCAAACGGTATCCCTAACTATATCCCTATATGGCACACCTATAAAAAAATAATCACTTTTTACTATCATATGTTCATTTGTTTTGGTCTGTTTCAACTTAATCTTGCAAAACAGGGTATATTCATGAACATGAATACTTATGTTCTGTGTGCAACTGGGATTTTATAACATGAATAATATATCCTTTGGGTATTAAGCTATTATCATTAATTATTGGTAAGAGGAACATTGTAAATAGTAGGGATTTTTATTGCTAATCCTTTTAACATCTCCTAGTTCTTTTGTTTTCTTTGTAGTTAGAAACAAAAGCCTGTAACTATTTTTAAATGTTTAATCTGAGGTTAATATATGTTTTGTGTTTGAAGAACAGACACTGTAAAAAAATCATTATAACTATACTCTGCTTAAAAAAAATATATGCACTTGCTTACAGTGCATATGAAATACAGTATCAAGTCTAGTTCAACTGGAGCTGTAATTGTCCTATTTTTAAATAATTAAGCCTTTGGGCTACATTTCTAGCATACTGTATATTGTTGTAATAGTTTATAATGTCCTTGTACTGTATATTTATGATTGCTTAGTTTAGTTCTACACTCATTAAAATGTTATCTTTTTCCAAATCTTAGTTCTGGCTTCTGAAAGAATGAGTGATTTTTTTACCTCTTATTTTTTATTAAGAGACTCCATTGGGAAGTAAGTCATTTGTCTAATTTCAGAACTCTTGGCGAGTACTTTGTTTTTCAGAACAAAGTTATTTCATTGAGCATGGTCTGTACGGAAAGCAGGAAAAGTACTGTATATAGCAGGAATTGTCATATGTTACAGGAATTTATATATAACGCTGAATTATTTTCATATATCCTGACAATAGTGTTATCATTGATAAAATGCAAATATTTTGATTCTCATTCATATATTAAGATTGTATAGAATCATAACACTCATGAATTAATATTGATTCCTAAATACATGCTTATTTGCAGATTAGACAAAGCTACATGGTGAATAGAAACATTGATGGAATCTGTCTTTATATAATAGGTGGTCTAGAATTTGCAATTACATATGGGTGTAGAGTATTATAAAGTTCCCTGGTATTAAAGAGCCTCTGTACTTTGAAAGTCATGCCTAGGATAAGTCAAGTAGAGGGCAAAAGATTTGTCTGCTTACCTCTCTGGTCTGTGTATCAGCTTTAGGGACCGTGATCTCACACCTGTGTGTTTAAGTAATCTTCTCTCAGCATGGCTCCACCCCAGCCTCTAACAGGAAACTCTATTTAACCCCATGCACTGAAAGCCACTTTACTTGAGCACCAATTGTGTGAAGGCTTCCTATCAGAAACCATGAATCAGACTGAGACAGAAGTACAGTTAAATCTCACTTGTTTAATAATAATAAAAAAAGGTAAACAGAGTAAACGTAGTCAAAACATACCCAGAGTTCAGGAACCGGAACGGATGGTCAGACAAGCAAAAAAGTCAGGCAGCCAGAGATGAGCGTAGTAGAACAGCAAGCAGGATCTGGAACCAGAAGGAATGTCAGCCAAGCAAGTCTTTACCAGGAACACAGGAGAGCATCTCTAGATGTGACCAAGGTGAAGGCAGAGATCACCTGGGCTGGGCGGCTTTAGTAGGCAGGACTGACGAGCAGGATATAATTAACAGGTGAGTCACTGTGGAGAGATAGGAGCTGGCAATTAGCTGACAGCTGAGCGGCCAGCTCAGAGAAGGAAGGACTGAGCCTAGCCCTGACATAACCCCTCCTCATGGACCCCTCCCCCTCGGAGGACCACCAGGTTTGAGGGGAAAATGTCTATGGAAATCACGGAGGAGAACAGGGGCATGTACGTTCGAGGATGAGACCCAAGAGCTTTCCTCCGGACCGTAACCCTTTCCAATGAACCAGGTACTGTATGCGTCCACGAAACCTACGGTAGTCAACAATGGACTGTACTTCATACTCTTCATACTCTCAACCTGTACAGAGTGAGGACGAGGCACCGAGGTGGTAAAGCATTTGCAGACCAAAGGCTTTAATAAGGAGGCATGAAATACATTTTCGATACACATATTAGAAGGAAGGTCTAATGCGTAGGCCACTGGGTTAATCCTGCAAAGAATACGGAAAGGCCCAATAAACCGAGGTGCAAACTTCAGAGAGGGAACACGAAGTCGGAGGTTGCTAGATGACAGCCAGACTCTGTCTCCAACCTGGTAGGAAGGCGCAGGCAGGCACCTGTGGTCAGCATGAAGTCTGTACCTATCAATAGCATGTTGCAAAGCCTCCTGGACTTGTGCCCAAGTGGAACGAAGACCACGGATATGCTCCTCTAATGCAGAAATACTCTGCGGAACAAATGAGTCAGGCAACATGGAAGGTTGGAAACCATAGTTCGCCATAAACAGGGACAAACTCTGCCCACGGTTTGATCAGTTGTTATTATGGGCAGAAATATAGCAACATAGGAATTGCTCCAAGGACTGATTGGCTTGTTCTGCTGCCCCATTAGACTGCAGGTGATACGCAAAGGAGAAAGCAAGCTAAATTCCCTACTGTGCACAAAAGGCTCGCCAGAACGGGGCACAAACTGACTACCCTAGTCTGAGACAATCACCTTGGGTAGTCCATGTAAGCGAAAGATCTCCCGAGCCAAAATGGAAGCCAGTTCCTTTGAAATGGGCAACTTCTTAAGTGGAATAAAATGAGACATTTTCAAGAACCGGTCAGCCATCATAAGGATAACTGTGTTGCCCTGGGAGTTGGGTAACAGCCTGTGCAGAGCGCTCCTAGTCACTTGGTCCTGCAGGTGATCTGACACTTATGGTAGTTATACGTGAACATGTAGCTTGAAATCTTCATGTAACAAGGAGTGATGGCAAATGAAAGCCCAACTCTAGATGACACTTGTTAAGAAGTTACAGCAGTAGGTAATTTTTATGACCATTGCAAGCATCCCCTGCAATATTATATGGTTTGTTGGGGATCTGTAATTTTGTGGTGGCAGCAGTACTGCTGCTATAAGAGATTCCCAATGGTTTCTGTTCATCTTCAAACCAGGAATCTGTAATTTAGCAACAATATCACTAATGTCTCTAAATGCAGATCCTGCAGAATGCTGTATATGAATGTGACACAGACAGTATGTGTGGTAGATGGTTGTTTTGCTGTGTGGCTGGTGCAGGGTGATTATTAGAATGGATAGAAAATACCGCGCCAATCAGAAAAATTGAACAGCAGCCAACACTACAATAAGACCAAATTGTGCAAAATCACTTGCCCCTGCGGGAAACAGTACGTGGGGCGGACCATTCGTACATTTGCCATAAGGGTCAATGAACACATTAAGTCCATTAAAAAAGGACCTACTAATCACAGTGTACCCAACCACTATCTATTATGTCATGATCGAGATCCTACTGGCACTAGGTTCCAAGTAATAGACAAGTTCACCCCTCATTGGAGGGGTGAGTCATGTATAAGAGGAGTATCAAGGCTTGAAACTTTTTGGATACATCAATTAAGAAGTTTTACGCCACATGGACTTAATGTGGAGTGGGGCATCAATTCATTCATCAATCAATCTTAAATATAGGTCCCCCCTTCTTTAGACAACTTGGTCTATCAATCTTGAATATAGGTCCCCTCTTCTCTGCTCAACTTGGTCCCCCAATGTCGTTTATAATATATGCGGTGAGACTATGCCTCACTTGATTGAAGACTAATATAGGTCCTTTGTGTAGACAATATGGCCAATGTCGCTTACAATAGGCACAGGAGTAGTCCTATATTTATTATTTTGTTCAGAATTATTAGGTCCTGGTTCTACTATTTCTCCTTTTCCTATTTTTAATTTTTATTTTTAATTTTAATGTTAGTTCTAACACCAATTATTTCTTTTTTTCTTTTTCTTTAACCATATTTGCTAACTGCTGATATGTGTGCGTTTTAGCATGCTTCATTGCCTAGTTATGGTTACATTAGCCTCATACGCCTTGTGATCGGATACAAATTTGGATAGGTATTATCAATTTCTGCCTTATATTTACATCTATGAATTAAGATGGTCATTTACAACACATATACTTTACCATAGTTCCTTTTTTTATGACACTTGCGATTTAAATGCGATGCATACTGACTTCCTGATTCGATATCCTAGTTTAGATAATTAAAATATAATTTTTTAACTCTTATCTAATTTCTGATTTTAATTTTAATTTTTATTTACTATTACAGCGGACTTTTGAGAATGCCGTATTTATTTCATCCTAGTCACTTCCGACCTCGATGATCCATCTGGAACGCACTGCGCTCCAACAGTCTTAGGGATGTGTTCCTACTTCCGGGCTGGTGCGATGATGTATACCCAATGATACGTCAGACGTGACCACGTGACCCGGGTCACGTGCACGTCAAACACGGTGACGATTTACATTGGGCCGGTAACTGGTGAGTTTACACTCCCACCCAGTGAGAGCGCACGAGGATAGGGCGTCCACACTGAGGCTTGGTTGGTAGAGGCGGATTGGCTTCTTGATTGGCTAAACGTAGAAACACTTGACTCTGATTGGAATGCACGCTAGGTACCCAGGAAGTCAGAGCGCGCGATGCTGCAACAGCTGTCTATGGGTCATTAATTTTAGTACATGTATAAAAGCGTGGTGGTGGCGGGATGGCATATACCCCAGCCGAAGTCTCTTCAGACGAAACGCGTCGGGTCTCCTTGCTGTACCCAGCCACCCACACCACGCTTGTTTTTTATTGTTGGAATCAATTCTACTACTTCTTTTTATATTTTTATGGATTGTCTGATGATCGTGACTGATCAAATAAATGCCAATTGAATTTTTTGGATTTACACCATGTGGAGGCTCCTTGTTTTTTCTTTATATATGGTTTACCAATGCTGACAAGGACGGTGATCGTTTAGACCATCTGGGCAGGATCCTGGTCCCCCATCTGAGGAGGAAGTTCACCAATGCATGGTCCACTCTCATACTATCATTCATCTTAAGACAGTACAAGCCCGTTTGACTCACTGCCAAGGGCCTGTGAGTCCACCTAAGTCGGTAAGAGTGCTTTATCCCTTATGTTGATTTGGATCATTGCTGAGGAGATTTCAAAGTATCGTCCGCATTATATTGAATTTGCTTCATCTGCAT
This sequence comes from Lithobates clamitans, assembly GCA_037952925.1. Lineage (NCBI taxonomy): Eukaryota > Metazoa > Chordata > Amphibia > Anura > Ranidae > Lithobates > Lithobates clamitans. Next base: position 8,530,746 of record JBBGZY010000056.1, on the reverse strand, counting down.
GACATATCAATGGGACTAGACAATTTTCATTTTTCATTCGGTGGCTACACCTCCCATTAGATTTGTGGACATTTCACTATCACCACTATGTTTGTTATTTGCATCTCATTACCACCAGAAATGTGGACATCTTAAATTATCACTTTGTTTGTCACAATACTTTTTCTTTTTTATTTTATATATTTTTATATTTTATATTTTTGAGATCATTTATGTCTTTCTCACCATTGATGAATGAGACATATGCTATTAGACTATACATTTAGAATTTATTTTGCTAATTTGTGTAGTTTTGAGACTGGATGTGGTTATTCTTTACTTAAATGCAGAATAGCTTCCTTTCTCCTAATTTTTTCACACAGGGTGATTATTGCCCATATTGCGCTGGGTAAGCAGCACCTGCTTAACATGGGAGATGGCTGGCAGGACTTGGTTCACCTGCAGCCTTAGGCTTCCTCTATCTTCAGGCTCGATTGTGGTCATTGAATGCCCTGGAGTCTGTGGATTGGATGTCTGAGATGCAATGTCATCCCCTCAAGAGTACAGGGAGCTGTGGTGCCAGCCATCATGGAGATGTATGTACATCAGGGATGGTGCCAGAGTACAGTTAAGGTGGATCTGCAGTGTACTTCAGACTTTTTGTCAATAAAATGTAACCCCGTTTATCTCCCGAGAGAATTTGGGTCAGCAATTATTTTTGAGGTGTACATCTAATCTGACACAAAGAGTGCACAGATGACAAAGTACCCTGAAGAATTTATATATTATAGTTGGACCTCCTAATGTCTACACTATAGCTGAAAGACGGCTACAGCTCAAGCCTAAACTGCTGTGGGGGGCATCCATGTACGTCCTCCCGTGCATGAGCTGCCTGCACGCCTCCCGCATAGTCAATGAGACTCGGCTGATCACAGATTAGAGTAAGGGGCTGATCCCGACCCCTTACCACGTGATCAGCTGTCAGCCAATAACAGCTGATAACGTGATGTAAACAGAAGATCGTAATCGTCTTTGTAATATGTCTGCATAATCGTAAGCCGGTTACCGGCTTCTGTCAGACGGTACATCAGTCCCGCACGTGGACACCTACTGCTGCTAAGCAGTGTCCACCAGTGCCACCTACCAGTGCCACCAATCAATGCCCACCAGTGCCACCTATCAGTGCCCATCAGTGCTGCAAATCAGTGCTGCCTATCAAGGTCACCTACCAAATAAAAAACCCAGCAGTAATTAAATATCACCAAAAAAAGTTCTATTTGTGTGGGGAAAAAAAATTATAAAAAATTCATATGGGTACAGTGTTGTATGACCACGCAATTGTCATTCAAAGAGTGACAGCGCTGAAAGCTGAAAATTGGCCTGGTCAGGAAGGGGGTTTAAGTGCCCAGTAAGCAAGTGGTTAACTAAAGCAAATTTGAGATAAGTGTTGCCAAAGTATGAACAGCATGTCAATATCCCCACAAGGGGGAAAGTACCTTGGACTGCGTTTACACTAATACCACTAGAAGCTATAGTGCCATTTGTACTACTAAAAATGATATGAAAAACACCATAGCAAAATGTAAAAAGTGTTTGTGCACCAATGCCAGAAGTCTGCCAAGCAGAATAGGTGAGTTGGAAGCTCTGGTGCATGAGGAGAGCTATGATGTAATCGGTATTGCTGAAAGTTGGCTTCAATCCTCACATGACTGGGCTATTAATATTCTTGGCTATGCACTCTTTCGGAGAGACAGGGTACAAAGGAAAGGTGGCGGGGTCTGTCTCTATGTGATCTCAAAGCAAGTGTGAAAGAGGACCTGGTTGATGGAGAGTGTGATGAGTCTGAAGCATTGTGTGATGAGTCTGAAGCATTATGGGTGGAACTGCATATAGGTGGGCGTAGTTCAAAGTTAATTATTGGAGTTTGTTATAGACCACCCAATGTTAACGAGGAGGTGGAGACATGGAAAGGGCTGCAAGGGCTGGGACAGTGATAATAATGGGGGATTTTAACTACCCAGAAATTGACTGGTGTAATGGCACTGCTGGGACAGTTAAAGGGCAAAAATTTATAAACCTATTACAGGACAATTTTATGGTCCAGTTTATTGAGGCCCCAACTAGGAATGAAGTTCTGTTGGACCTGGTAATCTCAAACCATGCAGAGCTTATTACTAATGTCCAGATAAAGGAACACCTGGGTAGCAGTGATCATAAAATGATTTCATTTGATGTTAGCTGTAAACAAGAAATACATATGGGAAAGATAAAAACACTTAACTTCAAGAGAGAAAATTTTCCAAGGATGAGGGATGCTCTCCAGGATTTAGACTGGGAGGGAATATTTGCATTGATAAACACAGAACAGAAATGGGAATTCTTCAAAAAGACTGTTTGGGACCTCACTGCAAAGTATATTCCCATGGGCAATAAGTTTAAAAGGCTAAAAACAAAACCTCACGGCCAAAGTTAAAGAAGCTATATACAATAAGAAAAGAGCTTTTAAAAATATAAAAATGAAGGAACACTAGTGTGGTTTAAATGTTACAAAGAATTTAACAGAATATGTAAAAAGGAAATCAAGGATGCAAAAATTCAAAACGAACGACAGATTGCAAAAGATAGTAGGACAAACCCCCAAAATGTTTCAAATATATTATTAGTAAAAAGGCCAGGTCTGAGCATGTAGGCCCTTTACCAAATAATCTAGAGTGGGTGACTGGGGACAAAGAGAAGACAAATTTATTAAATACTTTCTTCAGCGCTGTGTATACAAAAGAGCATTGGGGAGCTCATGTCCATAATGGGGGTGGTAGTGACACAGCCCCGAATGATCCACAATGGCTCAAAAGTGATATGGTCCAGAAATATTTAGACAGAATAAAGGTGAATAAAGCACCTGGACCTGATGGCATCCACCCACGGATCCTAAAAGAATTGAGCTCTCAGTGCGCAGGCGCGGGACTCCCAAGATGGCCGCGTAAGCCGGGAGCTCCGCTCTACCCAGCCCAGCAAGCCACCCTAGAGCAGGATAAAGGCCGCCTCTTCGCCCACCACTAGCGGAACCGGACCTGGGAACACCCGCTGCACCGATCCATGTCTAACAGCTCGGTCCGCAGGGATCTGGGACCGCGGTTTTCAGCAGAGGATTCCCGGGCCTCATCCAAGATGGCGGCCGCAGCACAGCACAAGGAGCAGTATGCAGGGGGACACGTGGAAACCAGGCAAGTGATTGCTCCTGCCACCCTGGCCTACACACCCTTACCTGCCTTACATAACCAGCCTATGGGGACTCCATCCCCAGCCTCCACAGTATCCCTCCTAGAGCGCACCTTTGAGAACTACTCCCTGTCCCCACTGAACGCTACACCTCCACATCAGGGTGCCGGAGCTTCCATAGGAGACCCAGAGGCTGCTATACCCCTTAACACAGGAGATTTATTCCTCAAACTGTCAGACCTACTAGACAGAGGCTTAGCAAACACAGCCACAAGAATCACAACTGAGATAAGAGCAGACTTTCAAAACCTGGGAGCAAGGATGGAAGCCATAGAACACAAATTAGACATTACAGTGTCCAGAGCTAACCAGAACACTGAGCACATTCATACTGTTCAAGAGCAACTAGAGGTAGCACTGAACAGAATCGATGACCTTGAGAACAGGTCGAGAAGGGACAACTTCAGAGTAAGAGGTATCCCCGAATCAATCACAGACGTCCCCAAAGCTATCCAGGATTTAATCAAATCCCTCATCCCTGAGCTGCCCCCTATCAAGTTGGAGCTGGACAGGGCACACAGATCTCTGGGCCCACCCAGAAAAGACGGATCCCCCAGAGATGTGGTCGTGAAGCCACACTTCTATAGTGTAAAAGAAGAAATAATGAAAATTTCACGCCAGCAATCCCGCATCCTTTTTCAAGGACAGGAAGTGCAAATTTTCGCGGACATCTCCCCCACGACCATCCAGAAACGCAGAGCCCTCAAGCCCCTTCTGCTCGTCCTCTCCCAGAAGGAGATTAAATATTGGTGGGCATTCCCCTTCGCCCTAAAATTTTCCCTTAAAGGCAGAACCCACTCATTCACCACGTTCACTGAAGGCAAACGAATCCTCCTCTCGCTCAAGCTCATATCCCTAGACTCGGAAATGGACATATCCAACACTCAAGCGGGTTCATCTAAGCGCCAAACTCCCAACAGCCCCATCTCTCCAGCCTGGAAAGCCAATAAAAGCAGGCGACTGAAAGATCAATTACCAACCTGAGGAGGTCTTCTTCTAGACCCTGGCGACACCCTTCTTTCTCTTTGTGATCCACTGTCCACAATCCATCTCTTACCAGATGTTCTCCACCTTACTCGGATTTTTCACAAAGAGGCCTTGTCCCCGCGAGGAGGAAATTTTTTCACCCGACCCTATACCTCATGTTTGTATCCCAACACACCAGCAGGACTACGCATCCGGATCCTCATGATCTACTATTGCCCCTATCCCTCACCTACGCCACAAGAGGATTTAAAGACTTAGCCCATTGATCTCCACAAGAATGGCCTCATAGGCTCTTGATCTTCACTCCTTTATCATCCCTATGGGACCCCCCAGCGCCAGCAGGAAGCTCTGGCCCACCTCCACAACCTCATTCCCTCACAACGGACTGGCTAAGCCCACTGCGGGACTGGGATCTCCCACACCACCTTCCTTCTCCTTCCCCACAGAGGATCCCATTACGTCTACCAGGAAGACTCTATCTGTACTTCAGATCAGAATGGCTCCAAGCTAAAAACATTCCAGCGGTTTTTTCTCTTTTTTTTTTTCTTTTCTTTTTTTTTCTTCTTTTTTCAGATTTTGATACCCCTTATTGTGCTCCATATGCCTATTTTTAACGATATTGTTACAAAGCTTAATTCTCTATGCAAGACTTCAGGGGTGGCTTGGGCTGCGGTAGTTGCCCTGCGACTTCTCCCATCCAACGACAATGGAACTCCCATTCTCGTTCGATGGACTGGTGGTTCGATCCCAGAACCACCTTTTTCTGTTATTGGAGTTCGGAAAGGGGAATACCTCCCCCCCTCTCCGCCTCCGGCCTATTTCAGGCCATTTTGTACATATTCTCTTTCCTCTTCTGTCTCTTTGTTTTAACCCATCTGTTCTTCTTTCTCCCTTACCCCCTTCTGCCAGGGTTGACGGATTATCTGCAGCTTCTTCTCGTCCAGCATCTCCGGGTTCCAGACCTCGCTCCTCATTCGCCTCCTGCCCGCCCCTCTTCAACTGGATCAGGGTAAGTGTTCCTCTTTATTCAGCACACACACAACTCAAAAAACATGCCTAACACCACTCCAACTTGCCCCCAGATAAAAATTATTTCCCACAACGTCCAAGGCTTCAATTCCCCAATTAAAAGAAGGAAAATCTTCCAATCATATCATAAACAAAGGGCTTCGATAGTTATGCTCCAGGAAACGCATTTCCCTTCTCGATTTTCCCCCTCATTCCTACATGCGCGCTTCCCCTCGTTTTATTTGGCGAACGCTGAAGATAAAACCAGGGGAGTCGCGATCCTATTTGCTAAGGACTGCCAATTCAAAGTAAGCCAGTCTCTTTGTGACCCCGAAGGCAGGTACATACTAGTTAAAGGTCAGATCGCAGACCAAACTCTCTCTCTGATCTCCTATTATGCCCCAAACAAGGGACAAACTGTATTCTTCACATCGCTTTTCCAAACACTAGGTCCCCTCCTGGAAGGAACAGTAGTCTTTGGAGGAGACTCGAATGTCGCCTTTGACCAGAGCCTCGATAAATCTAAACCCCCGGCTAAACAGCTCTCTAGGCCAACAAAAACCAGCTCCAAAATTGCTAAACTGATTCACCAACAGGGCCTCACAGACATCTGGAGAGAACTCAACCCCAATTCCAGGGACTACACCCACTTTTCAATACCCCACCAAGTATACTCCAGAATTGACCATATCCTGATCTCCTCCATGCATATTCCCGTCGCTATCACAGCTAAAATTAAGGATACTCCCCTTTCCGACCACTCTATGATATCCCTATCTATCCAAGGCTCGCTTCTAAGACCCTCCTCCCCCATCTGGCGTATTAAAGAACATATCATTAAAGACCCCATTCAGATTTCCGAACTCACCAAGACACTAAAAGAATATTTCCTCCTGAACAACGTAGACGACATCTCAGCCGAGACCCTCTGGGCAGCACACAAAGCCGTGATACGAGGCAAACTAATCCAAATATCCTCCAAACTCAAAAAGGAGAGAACCATGGATATTGCAAAATTGGAGAGAGATTTCCTCCTCTTACGCAAAAACCATAAAGCTAACCCGTCCCTGGTTCAATCCGATCAGCTTGATGCTGCTCGGGTCAAACTAAACCTGGCGCTCACGGTTAAAGCTGAGGATTCTCTGCGTTGGAATGGGGTGAAATTCTACCTGAATCAGGACAAAATGAGCACGATGCTGGCCTCCAAGTTGTCCCCTAGGACCCGCCTCTTCGCCCTCCCCAAAATAAAACTGCAGGATGGGACGTCTTCCCAAAATCCACATAGAATACTGGATTCTTTCCAAGCATTCTACTCACAACTATACAGAGCAAATGAATCCAACGACCCAAGAGCTATAGAAGCCTTTTTAGAGCACCTCCCTATCCCCACTTTACAAAAATCCCACAAAGATATTATGGAGGCTCAGATCTCAGTAGAGGAAACTTTGGAGGTCATAAAAAATCTGAAAGGGGGCTCGGCTCCGGGTCCAGATGGTCTTTCCAATCTTTATTACAAGACTTTCGCCGCGACTTTAGCGCCTCATTTAACTAAAATGTTCAATTCCAAACGAAAGGGAGACCCAATAGACCCCCAGTTGAATGCTGCCTTCATTACAGTCATCCCTAAACCCGACAAAAATCCAGATCAGGTTGAAAATTACAGACCAATATCACTAATAAATAACGATCTAAAAATTCTAACGAAAATTTACGCCAATAGATTGAATACATTCATCAACACTTATATCCATAAGGACCAGGTAGGCTTTATCCCCGGCAGACAGGGTCCAGACCAGATCAGAAGGGCCATAGACATAGCTTCAATTTTGCACTCGGGATGGGACGGAGGCCCAAAACAGGAGGGTCTCTTCCTCTCCCTAGATCTCCAAAAGGCCTTCGACTCTGTGTCCTGGCCCTTCATATTCGCTTCCCTTAAATTCTGGGGATTCGGAGAACATTTCATCGGAATCCTCAAATCTCTTTATTCAGAACCGGAAGCGAAAGTCAAACTACAGGGTTTCCTCTCATCCCCAATCAAAATCGCCAGGGGCACAAGACAGGGCTGCCCCCTTTCCCCACTCGTTTTCGCTCTAATAATAGAAACTCTAGCCATTGCGATCAGGTCAGACCCAAATATCAAAGGAGTCAACTGCGGCTTGAACACCCATAAATGCGCCCTCTTCGCAGATGACCTTCTTCTATTCGTCACATCTCCAATTACCACCCTCCCTAACATTAACAGACTACTCCAGACATTTGGCGAAGTTTCAGGTCTGCGGGTCAATATGTCCAAATCACAAGCTTTAAACATTTCCCTCAATCCAGCCCTAATTGAGAGGTTAAAAGTGTCCTTTAATTTCAACTGGAATGACTCTTCAATCCGATACCTTGGTATAAACCTCACACCCAGCATAGACTCCCTCTACCAAGCTAACTTCCCGCCTATGTTTCGTAAATTAGAGGAAGACTTACGAGCTTGGTCTTCTCACAAATTATCATGGCTGGGGAGAATCCACGCCATCAAAATGACCCTGTTCCCCAGAATATTGTACTTATTTAGAGCTCTCCCAATCGCAATTAACAGAAACCACCTCAAACGCTTCCAGGGGAAGATTATACAATTTATCTGGGGGGGGAAAGGCTATAGATTCTCGAGAAACACCCTTTTTGTCCCAAAGTCCAAGGGAGGACTAGGCCTCCCCGAACTACTTAAATACTACCAAGCAGCCAGACTGGCCCAACTCTCCACCTTATACTTCAGAGGCGAAAAACCCGACTGGTTACAAATAGAACGCCAAGCAGTTCCTTCCCACACACTAGATTATCTACTCTGGACCCCCAGCAAATCTAGACCGCCCATCATGGCACCCACACTTTCACACTCCTTCAAACTTTGGGACACCCTGATTCAAAACCCGGCCCTGACCTCACAGCTCCGTCCTCTCTCACACATTTTCCACAACCCCCTTTTCAAGCCAGGATTAGACATCAAATCCTTTCAATGGTGGCTTGATAAGGGAATGTACCGTATCGGACATTACCTTGTCGCCTCCGGTCCAATCTCCATGAAATACTGTGTTGATAAACTAGAACTCCCAGAATCCGAGAAATTTAGATTTCTTCAAATCTCCCATTTCCTTCACACCATTTGGAAAGTCAAATCAATCCCACCAGCGTGCACACCTTACGAACAATGGTGTGGACAAGCAACAGAGCAAAAAGGAGGCATATCCCTGATCTACGAAGCCCTATCAAATCCCTCATCCAAACTTACATACATGACAGACTGGGAGAGGGACTTGGGCGAGTCTTGGGACCAGGAGAACTGGAACAGAATGAGCACAAGAGCCTACAAAGGTATAGTTAATATTGCATTAATAGAAGCCAATATGAAAGTCCTTACGAGATGGTATCTGGTCCCTTCCAAACTTGCACTGATGTTTCCTTCCTCGTCTCCTTTATGTTTTAGAAACTGCCAAACCCAGGGTTCCATGCTACACATTTGGTGGGAATGTCCGAAAATCAGGGGGTTCTGGAACGGGATCTTTCACCTGATCAGGAAAATTACGGACATTCCCATTCCAAAATCCCCCCAAATAGCTCTCTTAAATGGTAATATTCCCAAAACTTCCAAAACAACTGCTAAACTTATCGCTTTTATTCTGACAGGCGCCAAGATTTCCATAGCAAAGGCATGGAAACAACCAGGGGTTTCCCTAGCGTCAGCCAAGAGAAAGATCTCATGGATTATGTCCCAGGAAAAATTAGTTAGTACCATAGCAGACTCAAATAAAGCATTTTTGGCGGTTTGGGAACCCTGGGCGCGGTATGTGGGCATCTCTCTTATACCGGGAGTTGAAGCTTGACCTGGTTGTATTGTGATTTTGCAGTCCGTCAACACACCCTACCCCCTTCCTCTCTTCGCCTCTGTCTTCCTTCCCTCCTTTCCTTTCTCTCTTCCTTCTTTAATTTCCGGAAGTTGTTATTGAATAGCTACTGTAAGTTTACGGTTTCACACGGTTCCTCCCAGTTTTATATGCTCTAGTATGTTATCAGACGATACCTCGACCCGTTCTTCTTGGGTTGATCTTCTAAACTGGAAACCTCAGGATTTCTTTACGGATCCCCTAGCCCCTCCGGCCTTCTGGCCGGAGAGAGCCTGGGAAGGTCCCCTCGCACAGTCCGGGACATTTAATCTCCCGGAGGGTGTGATGGGCTCTAACGGAATAGCCTCTCACCTTATGTTTATCGAAGGCCAATCTCCGGTGCTCGACACAGTATGTTCCCATTAGGGGTGTCGAGCCTACATGCAGCTCTAGGTTTTACCTTGTCATTCCTGAGGTTTCCTTTTTTTTTTTTTTTTTCCTTATCCTTCCGTATAACCCTACGTATTAGTTCAACTTCTCTGTTATTGTGCACTAATTGAGCATGTTCACAGTAGTGGGCTGCGTCCCACAGCATTGCCAGTTCATAAAGTGTAATGTACTGCTCTTCAATAAAACTTTTTTGAAACTCAAAAAAAAAAAAAAAAAAAAAAAAAAAAAAAGAATTGAGCTCTATAATTTCAAAGCCATTGTATCTAATTTTTAGGGACTCATTAATGATGGGAATAGTACCACTGGATTGGCGCAGGGCGAAAGTGGTGCCTATATTTAAAAAGGGATCAAAGTCTTTACCAAGTAACTATAGACCTGTTAGTTTAACTTATATAGTTGGGAAGATACTGGAGCATTTAATAAAAGACCACATAGACGAGTTCTTGCTGGAAAAAAACATTTTAAGCAACAGAGAGTATGGATTCATGAAGGACAGAAGTTGTCAGACAAACCTGATTTCTTTTTATGAAGAGGTAAGTAAAACCTTGGACAGAGGGGTGGCTGTGGACGTGGTATATTTGGATTTTGCAAAAGCGTTCGACACAGTTCCCCACACGCGGCTCATGTGTAAGGTAAAGTCTACAGTCTTGTTAATATCAGTTTATAAATGGATAGAAAACTGGCTAAAAAACAGAATTTGGAGAGTAGTGGTTAATTATTCCTACTCTGAATGGTCTAAGGTTATCAGTGGTGTACCCCAAGGTTTAGTGTTGGGACCCTTACTTTTTAATATCTTTATAAATGATATTGGGTCTGGGATCGAAAGTAACATTTCTGTCTTTGCAGATGACACCAACCTATGCAGTGGAATAACGTCCTTACAGGATGACTCCAATTTACAAGCCAACCTCAATGCACTGTCTAATTGGGCACAAAAAACACAAAAAAGAAAGAGGGCGCACCAACCTAGTGCATTACCACTGATAAACTTTAATGCAGCATAAAAACAGTAAAAATTATACTCACAAACGAGCTAGTATAAATAGCTTTCAAAAGGGTGCAAAAGCGCTGTTTCTGTGGATCGACACCCCAGGACCTGTTGCCGAGAGGATAAGACCAGCGCAAATGGCTGATGGCTTACGCGTTTCGGGGGAGCACCCCTTTCTTCAGAGCCTAAGCGGGCAATGGTTGGTCTCTCGAGTTGTTCTCTCTATAAATGTATGTATGTGCCTGCGTCTACCCCACCCAATTAGTGACGACGCCCCCTCCCACAGATATTGAGCACCACCCACCCATTCGGGTTAACCCTCCCTATCCCATCCCTCTGAGTGTGATTCCCCATTTGTAGCCAAAATATAGAGGGCAAACATCACTCTATGTTATCTGCTAAAAAGATAATGATAGTAGTAATACTAGTACAAAAAGAAATTGATTAATTGAAAAAATAAATAGATATAAATATAAATATAAATATAGAAACACTGGACCAGTAGATCAGTTTCACTCTCACCATAGGCTATGTGTAACAGGGCAGGGGAAGGGGGATTGGGTGCGCCAAAACAAAGACACCTCACCTCCTGCATGCAGCTCTAATTGTGTCCCCATGCCTCTGATCTACTGGGGTGGATGATGCCGGGCTCCTCCGGCTCCCAGGAGCCATAACCCGAATGGGTGGGTGGTTCCCAATATCTGTGGGAGGGGGCGTCGTCACTAATTGGGTGGGGGTAGACACAGGCACATACATACATTTATAGAGAGAGCAACTCGAGAGACCAACCATTGCCCGCTTAGGCTCTGAAGAAAGGGGTGCTCCCCCGAAACGCGTAAGCCATCAGCCATTTGTGCTGGTCTTATCCTCTCGGCAACAGGTCCTGGGGTGTCGATCCACAGAAACAGCGCTTTTGCGCCCTTTTGAAAGCTATTTATACTAGCTCGTTTGTGAGTATAATTTTTACTGTTTTTATGCTGCATTAAAGTTTATCAGTGGTAATGCTCTAGGTTGGTGCGCCCTCTTTCTTTTTTGTGTTTTTTAGCTTGAATACCCATTGTTCCAATGAGGGCTGCAAGACGCTAGGCATTACTTCTATAGGTGGCTGCACCACATATCCAGTTCATGGACACCTGAGCGCAGGAGAGGTCTTTTTTCTTGTGTCTGTCTAATTGGGCGACTATGTGGCAGATGAGGTTTAATGTTGAGAAATATAAAGTTATGCACTTGGGGGCTAAGAATATGCATGCATCATACATGCTAGGGGGAGTACAACTGGGGGAATCCGTGGTAGAGAAGGATCTGGGGGTTTTGGTAGATCATAAGCTCAATAATAGCATGCAATGCCAAGCTGCGGTTTCCAAAGCGAGCAAAGTTCTTTCTTGTATTAAGAGAGGTATGGACTCCAGAGAGAGAGATATAACTTTGCCCCTGTTTAAATCATTAGTAAGACCTCATCTGTGAAAGTGCAGAGAAGGACAAACAAACTGATAAGAGGCATGGAGGAGCTCAGCTATGAGGAAAGATTAGAGGAACTGAATTTATTCACTCTTGAGAAAAGGAGAATAAGGGGGGATATGATCAACATGTTCAAATATATAAGGGGTCCATATAGTGAACTTGGTGTTGAGTTATTCTCTTTACGGTCACCCCAGAGGACACGGGGGCACTCTTTACGTCTAGAGGAAAAGAGATTTCATCTCCAAATATGCAAAGGTTTCTTCACAGTAAGAGCTGTGAAAATGTGGAATAGACTCCCGCCAGAGGTGGTTCTAGCCAGCTCAGTAGATTGCTTTAAGAAAGGCCTGGATACTTTCCTAAATGTACATAATATAACAGGGTACTAACATTTATAGGTAAAGCTGATCCAGGGAAAATCCAATTGCCTCTTGGGGGATCAGGAAGGAATTTTTTCCCCTGCTGTAGCATATTGGAGCATGCTCTGCTGGGGTTTTTTGCCTTCCTCTGGATCAACTGAGGGTATAAAATTGGGTATATTGGATTGTACAATATTTTTTATTTTCTTTTTTTATTGTTTTTAAGGTTGAACTGGATGGACTTGTGTCTTTTTTCAACCTGACTAACTATGTAAATATGTAACTATGTGTCAGGGTGATAACCGTAGAACGGGTAATTCTGCCAGTATTCCTCATGGTGGCGCCCTTCTGCCTATTTAAGCCTGCTGCTGGTGCATGCTGGTTGCTGGATTATCATCAGCTTCCTGTGTTCCTTGTTCCTGTTGTGATACCTGCTTCCTGTTACTACTCGGCTTGCCTGACTGCTCCAGTATTCCGCCTGCATTGACCCCGGCTTGGACCTGACTATTCTTCGGCTCCGCATCTGTACCTTGATTGTCCTCCTGTGTTTGACCCCTGGCTCAGCTACCTTCTCTGTTTCTGATTATCCTGCTGTACCTCACCTTGGACTGATTCCTGTCTTGAATGACCATTGGCCTGGCTCTGACTCTGCTCCTGGTTGCTCCACGGCTCCATACATGGAATCCCTCCTTGCACGGTTGCCCTTCAACCTTACCAGCGCACCCCAGCAGCTCCCTGCTATCTGCTATTCAGCAACAGCGCTCTGGCAACCCGTGCACCTTTGGGCACCGTACTCCCTGTCTCACTCCCAGGGTTACGCTGCACTTAGCCGCAAGGGGCGCCCCCTCTGCAATCCGGCCTCACATCCAGGACTCTGACAGTATAATCCAGCCATGACTGAGGCCGGCAGAGGTGCGTCCCCAATAGAGACTTTATGCCAACAGGCAGCTACCCTTACACGAGTGGTCCAAGTTCTTCAGGAAGGATACCTTCAATTAGAAGGAAAACATTTTATGCTACCATCTACCTTTTTGGATCCTGGTTCTTCCTCCACCAATCTCCCTGCTACGGCCTCTTCAGTACTGACTTTGCCCCCAGAACCGCGGGTACCTACCCCTGAACGTTTCTCTGGAGACCGGCAGAAATTCAGATCCTTCAAGAATGCCTGCCTGTTATATCTGGCTCTGCAACCCCGTTCCTTTTCCACTGAGACTGTCAAAGTTGGCTTTCTTATCTCACTGCTGACCAATGAACCCCAGGCATGGGCCCACAGGTTATGGGAACAGAAGGACCCAGCTACTAGTTCAGTGGAAACATTCTTTATGGCCTTGTCGCAATTGTAGGAAGACCCCCAGCGTACAGCCACCGCTGAGGCTGCTCTGCATTCTCTTCAACAGAAACGGCGCCCGGTGGAAGACTATACTGTGGACTTCTGCCGGTGGTCTGCCGATACAGACTGGAATGAGGCTGCGCTGAAATACCAGTTTCGCCTGGGGCTTTCTGAATCCCTTAAGGACGAGTTGGCCAGGGTCGGCATCCCTGCTACCCTCGAGGGGCTCATTCAACTCTCCATCCAGTTGGATAGACGCCTTCGGGAGCGCCAGGCTGAACGTTCTCAGACTCCCAAAGTGCTGGTACCAGAGATCGGCGCTATGCCCGTTGGTTTGGTGCGATCCGCACTGACTCCTGAGGAAAAACAGTGTCGGCGTCAAGCCAATCTCTATCTCTATTGTGGCCGAAAGGGACATTTCCTGAGCAACTGCCCCATAAGGCCCAGCAAGGTACCCAAGAACTCTCCAATGTACTTCCAGATGTCCGGAAATTCCACTTCTCACCTTATCCTTTCCATCACGCTACAGTTGGCCGACAAGGGGGTTCAGCTTCAGGCCATAGTTGACTCCGGGGCATGCAGTTGTTTCTTGGACTTGGACTTAGCAGTAAAGCTCGGTCTGGCCCTACTTCCCAAGAACTGTAGATTGGAAGTTCTCCTGGCTGATGGCACCCTGCCTAGTTCCGGTCCTGTGACACAAGAGACCGTTCCTATTTTAGTTACTACTCCTGATGGTCATCAGGAAGTCATATGTTTCAACATTCTAAGCTCACCTATGTTCCCCGTCATCTTGGGTACCCCATGGCTCCAAGCCCACAACCCCCAGATCAACTGGATCAGGAAAGAAATTTCATTCACTTCACCTTAGTGCCTACAGCACTGTCTTGCCCCTGAAACCAGTAATGTAGCCAGTTTCCTGTCAGTTCAACCTGTACCTGTCAACAACCAGAGTATTCCACCGGCCTACCAGGAGTTTTCAGGCATCTTTGACAAGAAAAAGGCTGATGTCCTGCCACCACACCGGTCATACGATTGTCCAATTGAATTACTCCCAGGAGCCGAAATCCCATTCGGTCGCATATTCCCCCTCTCGGAGATGGAACTAGGAACATTGCGACAATACATTGATGAAAACCTGGAGAAGGCTTCATCCGTTCCTCCTCTTCTCCTGCTGGAGCCGGAATCTTTTTGTCGAAAAAAGGGACAAATCCCTAAGACCATGTGTGGATTACAGGGAGCTCAATAAAATCATTATAAAAAACCGTTACCCTCTTCCTCTAGTTCCGGAACTTTTCCAGAGACTCCGTACTGCCCGAATATTTACTAAGCTTGACCTTCGAGGAGCCTACAATCTCGTTTGCATCCGAGAGGGTGACGAATGGAAGACAGCATTTAGAACTCGCTTTGGACATTTTGGAGTACTTAGTGATGCCATTTGGATTGTGCAACGCCCCGGCCACATTCCAACATTTCGTAACGATATCTTTCGAGAATTTCTGGATTACTTCGTCATCATCTACCTGGATGATATCCTGATATTTTCAACCACCCTGGAGCTCCATCGTACACATGTAAGGACAGTTCTGCACACTCTACGTAAGCACAAACTCTATGTAAAAGCAGAGAAGTGTGATTTCGAAAAGGAGTCAATACAATTCCTGGGGCTGATTATCTCCACTGGTGGTGTTGCCATGGACCCGCAAAAGGTACAGGCAATCTTGGACTGGCCAACTCCATCGGATAAAAAGGGAATACAAAGATTGGTGGGGTTTGCAAACTTTTATAGGAGGTTTATAAAGAACTTTTCCTCCATCATCTCACCAATCACCCAAGTTACCCGTTTACATACTCGGTTCCTGTGGTCTTCAGAAGCCCAATCAGCTTTTGATAAGCTCAAATCCCTCTTTACCTCCGCAAGTCTTATCCCAACGTCAGGGTCCTAAGTCGTTACTCCATCCTGTGGCCTTCTCCTCGCGGAAGATGAGTCCATCTGAAAGCAATTATTATGTGGGAGATCGAGAGCTCTTGGCTATTAAAACTGCCCTGGAGGAATAGCGGTACCTCCTTGAAGGTGCTAAGCATCCCATCATGATATTCACGGATCACAGAAACCTGGAGTATCTTTGCACTGCTAAACACTTGAGACCCCGACAAGCTGGATGGGCCTTGTTTTTTGCCAGATTCAATTTTCATATCTCCTTCCGCCCGGGGTCTAAGAATGGGAAGGCCGATGCCTTGTCCCGGATGTTTCCTGACTCTCCCGAAGAAATTACTCCTAGCACTATATTGTCTTGACAGAATTTTCTCATGATTCAAACCGACCTGAGTTCCTCACTGAAACAAGCTTCTTCCCAATGCTCTGAACCAGAAGTACTGTCTTTAAGAAACCAAGAAGGTTTTCTTTGGTATCAGAACAAAATTTTGTTCCCCAGCAAGCCAGAGCCCAGGTCCTAAAGACTTTACATGACCACCAACTTGCTGGTCACTTCGGGGTACGAAAGACTTTGGAGCTTGTTCAGCGATCTTTTTGGTGGCCAACTCTGAAGCCTGACTGCAGGGAATATGTCAGTTTCTGCACCATTTGTCAACGTAACAAGGGGTCTAACATCAGATTCTGGGGTCTACTATGCCCATTGCCTGTGCCGGAGCAACCATGGAAAGAAATATCTATGGATTTCATAGTAGAGTTACCACCCTCTGAGAAATGTACAACCATCTTGGTAGTCGTTGACCAAGATGGTGCATTTCTTGCCCATGATGGGTACACCATCTGCTGCTGACACGGCGAAGATCTTCATAAAGGAGATAGTCAGACTTCACGGCCTACCAAGCAACATTGTGTCCGACAGAGGGGTGCAATTCACCTCTAAGTTCTGGAAGGAGCTCTGCAAAATGCTTTCCATTAAAGTGTGCCTATCTTCAGCTTACCATCCTCAAAGCAATGGTCAAACCGAAAGAACTAATCAAACTTTAGAACAGTACTTACGTTGCTTCTGCTCCTTCTCTCAGGACGACTGGCCCTTGCTACTCCCATGTGCGGAGTTTGCATACAACAATTCAATCCATGCTTCCACCAATCAGTCACCTTTCTGGGCCAACTATGGTTTCCATCCCTCATTCTTGCCTAATGTTATACCAGAGACCTCAGTCCCCACAGTCCAGAACAGGATAAATGCCATTCAGGCTAATTACCTAACTCTCCAGGCAACTATGCAGAAGGCCCAAGAGAATTATAAAAAACATTATGACAAGGGGAGGAGAGATCCCGTCTTTAAAGTTGGAGATAGAGTGTGACTTTCCTCAACAAATCTTAAGCTTCCTTGCCCCTCCCGGAAGTTAGGACCAAGGTTTATCGGTCCATTCACAATTAAGCAGGAAATTAACCCAGTGGCATTTGAATTGTCTTTACCAAGTTCCTATAAAATCCACCCAGTATTCCATGTTTCTTTATTAAAATCTGTTGTCTCCAGTCCTTTTCCAGGGAGAGAAGAAGCTCCGCCGCCTCCAATCTTGGTGGACAATGAAACAGAATACGAAGTAGAAGCCATTCTGGACTGCCGTCGGAGAGGTAGGACTGTTCAATTTCTTGTTAAATGGAAAGGTTACTCTGTAGAAGATAATTCTTGGGAACCAGCAGATAACATTCATGCCCCTAGACTGTTGCAGAGGTTACAAGCCTGATACCCTGAAAAATGGGCCAGATTGGGCATCCGGAGGCTGCCCCTGGGGGGGGGGCACTGTCAGGGTGATAACCGTAGGATGGGTAATTCTGACAGTATTCCTCCTGGTGGCGCCCTTCTGCCTATTTAAGCCTGCTGCTCGTGCATGCTGGTTGCTGGATTATCATCAGCTTCCTGTGTTCCTTGTTCCTGTTGTGATACCTGCTTCCTATTACTACTCGGCTTGCCTGACTGCTCCAGTATTCTGCCTGCATTGACCCCGGCTTGGACCTGACTATTCTTCGGCTCCGCATCTGTACCTTGATTGTCCTCCTGTGTTTGACCCCTGGCTCAGCTACCTTCTCTGTTTCTGATTATCCTGCTGTACCTCACCTTGGACAGATTCCTGTGCTGAATGACCATTGGCCTGGCTCTGACTCTGCTCCTGGTTGCTCCACGGCTCCATACATGGAATCCCTCCTTGCACGGTTGCACTTCAACCTTACCAGCGCACCCCAGCATCTCCCTGCTATCTGCTACTCAGCAACAGCGCTCTGGCAACCCGTGCACCTTTGGGCACCGCACTCCCTGTCTCACTCCCAGGGTTACGCTGCACTTAGCCGCAAGGGGCGCCCCCTCTGCAATCTGGCCTCACATCCAGGACTCTGACACTATGTAACTATGTCTGGTGGGTGCAAGGCTAACTCTTGTCACCCCGAGATTATCTGACCATATATCAATCTTTATGGTACCTGCTTACTCAGAGTTATTAGAAAGGAGAAACCAGTACTAAGGACCGTTAGGAGGTTGACTGATGGAGCAATTAACACCCTGCAGGATTTCTTCGAGTGAACTGAGTGGCAGGTGTTTAAAGAAGCTGCTATCTCAGGCAATCAGCTAAATGTAGAGGAGTATTGTTCTGTTATGATGGCATAGGTCTAACCCTTTGTAACAAATTTTTGGATTTCCTGGCCAATAGGCAGAAGAGGGTAAAGGTTGGTAGTTGCCACTCATCGATGCTGTCTCTTAGTAAAGGGGTGTCACATGGATCTGTGCTAAGCCCCTTTTTGTTTACTTTATATACTTATGATTGCATCTCCAACTTCAAGGTAACAGATGACACCTGGTTAGTTTGAAAATAAGGGATGGTGATGAGGAAGCAAATCAACAAAAAATACGAAATTTAGTGGGTTGGTACAGAGATAATAATTTGGAGCTAAATGTGGATAAGTCAAAATAAATAATTGTAGATTTTAGGAGGCATAGGAAAACTAGCTATGAGTTAGTTATGATTGATAGAGTGAAGGTCGCAAGGATACAGGAGTTCCATTTCTCGGGAACAATAATAAGGGAGGATCTGTCATGGACGGGGCACATACCCCATCTGGTGGGCAAGGCTCATCAGCAATTGTACTTCTTGAGGAAGCTATGGAGAGCAGGCTTTTCCGAGAGCGTATAAGGCTGCCAATGAGATTGTGCTGACTTATCGCATCTGTCTGAGGCAAAGGATGAGTACGGTCCATGACAGGAATGCCTTACAGAGGGTGACAAAAACAGAGCAGAATATTATTAAGGGGGCATATTTACTGTATTGAAGAGCTAGGGGAAGGAAGTGACTTCAGAGAGCTATTATTCTTAGAAGAATTGGACCCAACTGAGTGCACTTGCACAATTCCACATTTTAAGTAGTATCGATTAACAATGATTGTATTAATAGAAACTGCCCGATGTCACTCTCAATCTCTAAAAATTTGTGGCCTATAAAACATTACTTAACCACTTCAGCCTGGAAAGATTTTACCCCCTTCCTGACCAGAGCACTGTTTGCGATACAGCACTTTGTTGCTTTAATTGACAATTGCGCGGTCATGCAATATTGCACCCAAACAAAATTGATGTCCTTTTTTTCCCCACAAATAATGGGGAAAATAAAAAACAATTATTTTTTCTCAGTTTAGGCCGATAAGTTTTCTTCTACATATTTTTGGTTAAAACAATTGCAATAGGCGTATATTGATTGGTTTGCACAAAACTTATAGCGTCTACAAAATAGGGGATAGATTTATGGCATTTTTATTATTATTATTTTTTTTATTAGTAATGGCAGTGATATGCAATTTTTATTGTGACTGTGACATTATGACGGACACATCGGATACTTTTGACACCATTTTGGGACCATTGTCATTTATTTAGCTATCAGTGCTATAAAAATGCACTGATTACTATGTAAATGACACTGGCAGGGAAGGGGTTAAACACTAGGGGGGGATCAAGGGGTTACGTGTGTCCTAGGGAGTGATTCTAACTGTGGGGGGAATGGGCTGCCATTGACATGACAGGGATCACTGCTCCCGATGACAGGGAGCAGTAGATCCCTGTCATGTCACTAGGCAGAACAGGGAAATGCATTGTTTACAAGGCATCTCCCCATTCTTCCGCTCCATGACACGACCTGTATGCCCATTTGCCCAGCCGTGCCATTGTGCCAACATACATCGTCGTGCGCTGGTCGGCTAGTGGTTAAATCTGTACTGATATTTTGTACAACATGTTTTCCTTTGTCAAAATTGAAATGCAAGTTTTTTTGTAATTAGATGTGGAGTCTGCCTGCTCTCTCCCTCTTGAGTTGCCTTCTATAAAATAGCTTGATTCTTAAATCCTTTTAATTTTTAGATTTTGTGCCAAATAGTTTTGGACTGAAATATCATTTCTTTCTGCTTCTGCAATTAAATCCTATTTTAAAATATGAGATTATCTGCACTAATCTGTTCAATTTTTATATAGTCTCCATATAAAATTTTGTGTATTGTACTGTATAATGCATTAATAAATATAGAGTAGCAAAAAAAGTTTTAATTTACTATCTTGAGCTGAAATATGCTTACTTCAAAATTTCTCCAAAATTTCCTCCCACTTTCAGTATCATTTTTATCATTATATTTTAATGATTTTTATTGCTTTTTTAAAAAAAATACAGTTTATTTTTCTTTAAAGTGGAAGTAAACTTCTATTGTTTGCTTTTATCTGTAGGTAGGCTTATAGCCAGGGCAGCCATCAGAAATTTTTGGGCCCATTACGCAGCTTTAGGCCTGCACCCCCCTGATACTGACCACCAGCATTTCCCAGGGCTTGACCATGGGCCATCCTACCGTATCCGCACACCGGCCACCCCACCTGTACACACTCAGCCCCCCTCAATCCTGTATATATGTCAGCCCCCCCACATCTGTATATATGCTAGCACCCACACACACACACCTGTATATATGTCAGCCCCCCTCACCCCTGTATATATGTCAGACCCCCCCTACACAGCTGTATAAATACCAGCCCCCCCGACACACACACCTGTATACAGTGGCAGCTGGTGCTGCAAATTTTTGAGGGGGTGCAAACAAACTGAAAAATTCAGAAAAAAACATCAATTGCAGCCTCACTGTGTCCATCAATTGCAGCCACTGTGCCATCAAACAAAGCCACTGTGCCAATCAATTGCAGCCACAGTGCCATAAAACGCAGCCACTGCGCTCCATCAAATGCAGCCACTGTGCCCATCAAATGCAGCCACTGTGCCCATTGATTTCAGCCACTGTGCCCATCAAATGCAGCCATTGTGCCCATCAAATGCTGCAACTGTTCCATCAAATGCTGCCACTGTGCCCATCAAATGCTGCCACTGTGCCCATTAAATGCTGCCACTGTGCCCACCAAATGCTGCAACTGTGCCCATCAAACGCTGCCACTGTGCCATCAAGTGCTGACACTGTGCCCATCAAATGCTGACACTCTGCCCATCAAATGCTGCCACTGTGGCATCAAATGCTGCCACTGTGCCCATCAAATACCGCCACTGTGCCCATCAAATGCAGCCACTGTGCCCATCAAATGCAGCCACTGTGCCAATCAAATGCTGCCACTGTGCCCATATAAAAGTTTACACTGCCCCCCCATCGCTTGCTGTCTGCCCGGAACTTACCCTATCTCCTCTCCTTCTCCTGATAGGTGTCCAATCAGAGCACCTGTCGTTTTAACCAATAAGGATAGATGCAATGCATGAATCTATCCATAATATATAGAGGTGGGTGGCTGGAGAGAGGGGGCAGCACCCTGGTGCCACTGCCTGCATATATGCCAGCCCCCCACACACCAGTATATATGTCAGCCCCCCCACACACCTGTATATATGTCAGCCCCAACACACCTATATATATATGCTAGCCCCCCCCCACACACTTGTATATATGTCAGCCCCCTCACACCTGTATATATGTCAGCCCCCCCACACACCTGTATATATGTCAGCCCCCCTGTCAGACTTTCACGTATATGACCGATGAGCCCAATGGAGCAGAGGAAGGTCTCCCTTACAGTACGTGTCTGACTCGCGGCCCCTTGTAGTATGAACAGGAGACACGGGAGTGCAGAGTGGTACGAGAGCCTGATGGGTAGTAGCAGGAAAGGCAGCTCTGGATCCCAGATGCAGAGGAGATGGTGACCAACTGGACAGCTAACAGGCAGGCAGGTACACTGGCAGATGATGCTGAGCAGGAGTAGAGCAGACAGGTCAGGTCACAGGAAGGGTCGGCAACAGGCAGGCAATGAGGTACAGAGGAGCAGATAAATTCAGAGTCAAAGGCAGGCCGAGGTCAGGTGCGGGCAGAAGATGAAAGGATAATCCAAAGGCAAGCCGGGTAGTCAGGAGATCAACGTTCAAGACAGATAACAGGAGTGGGGTCACAGGGAGCTGCAGATCAGACAGCACTGATCTGTACTGTCAGTTAAAATAGACTGATTGGGGGGGCGGAGCTAGCCGGAGACCAAGATGGACGCATAATAGCGGAGCTCCGGCACCAGCGGGAAAACAACGGCGGATATCTACCCACCAGGGCCATTTAATCTACCCCAAACAAAGCGATCCAGCTCCTGAATATCTGTGCAGCAGAAAACAGCAATGCCGCAGAGAAACAAAGACAACAACAGGCCTAAACGCCTGACGGAGTTCTATCCCCTCGAGCTCTGGAAAAATGGCGCTGGCTCTTCATCCACACCAGCAGCTGCAGCCCAGCCCAATAAATCACAACAGGGCAGAACGCAAAAAAGAGACAGCCCTCCTAAGGGATCGCATTCTCCTCCATCTACACCATCCTCAGGGAGCCCTGAAAAGGCGAGATTCAAGACGGATGCAGCGGATGCTAACAATGAGGTGAGCTGCTTCACGGATTCAGGGGATGATACTAGGGAACTGCCTGATTCCATAGACGCTTTCCCCACTAATGGCCAGCCGGTTATAGATACAATGCTGAAGGAGATGCTGGTCTCATTAAGGTGCTCACTCCATGCTGACATGATTTCATGTATGCACAAGTTTAGCCCTGAAATCCGGTCGGTATCTGACAAGGTGACTCATGTGGAACAAAAGATTGCGGAGTTTGCTACTACAATCAACGACTTGGTTGATGCCAATGATGATAGAGAGGATGACATAGAAAGTTTAAAAGCCAAAATGGCGGACATAAAGGACAGATCAAGGAGGAATAATGTGAAGATTAGGGGGATCCCTGAGTCTGTTAAGCAGCATGACCTGAGGGACTATGTGTCCCAGCTCCTCTCTGAAATACTACCTGATCTGTCAGCACTGGATTTCACAGTGGACAGGATTCACAGGCTACTAAAACCTTCGTTTCTATCAGATAATGTGCCCTGTGATGTCATCCTGAGACTTCATTTCTTCCACACAAAAGAGAGACTCATGTCTGCCGCAAGGCAAAAGGAACAGATTCCCGCATCCTATGCTAATCTTCAATTTTACGCTGATTTATCCCAGTACACCTTGCAGAAATGCAGAAATTTAAATACAATAACAAAAACCCTCGGGAACAATAAGCTTGGGTATAAATGGGGGTTCCCAACCAAATTGATCGTCACAAAGGAAGAATAAAGAATACGTGATAGACTCAGTTGCAAAAGGAATGGCGTTACTAAACTCATGGGGGATAATTTCAGAACCTCAAGCATACCCCCACCAGGGGAATCCCTTTGTAAGATCTGAGCAGGAATGGCGCACTGTCGATCGTAAAAACGCCCGCTCGCATAACTGACCCTACGGTGGGTGAGAAGATTACTACTTATCCTGCTGGGGAGGGAACAACCTCCAATCCGTATAAGTCTAAGGACTTCATATCCCCGAGTTACAACATGAGTGACTACCAGTCACACTCAACCTCATTTCATGTTAATTGGCGACTAGCCACAGTTTTGTTGACTTTATGTTCGTGCACAATCTTTTTTTTTGTTTTTTCAGTCGGTACAAACACCTCATTTCCACAGAAACCGGAAAAGAAGTTTGAACCTATTCTAGCGCTTCTGAGATCTCTTGATGGTACATCCTCACATGGTCTATTTGAAACAACCTCATCTAACGTAAGTGTCTTTAACTGCACACGACTCCACCTATCATTTCCCACCTTAACATATGGCGATGAAAATCTTAACCATTAACTCTAAGGGTCTTAATCACCCAGCTAAGCGCAGGTCTCTGTGGAGGGAGGCACTACAGAGGAACTGCGACATCCTATGTACCCAAGAGACGCATTTTCAATCCACAGCACCGCCAAAATGCACACACCCAAAATTCCCATTTGCCTACTACGCAAACGTGGAAACAAAGTTAAGAGGAGTGATGATAGCAATCAGGGACACGGTGGCCTTTCAACTACACAAAAGCATCATAGACCCTCAAGGTCGCTTCATCATTTTTGTGTGTGACATCAACGCCAACACATTTACAATAGTTAACCTATACGCACCCAACGTCAGGCAATCCAAATTTTTTCATAAATTACTGAAGAAGATCCGCATTAACCAAAAAGGCTCATTGCTATTGTGTGGTGACTTTAATCTTACCCCTTATCCATCTTATGACTCTACAGCAAAACCTAAATGACCTCCACCATCCTTACTACCTTTAATCCGGAAGTATGAACTTTATGACGCTTGGAGGTGCTTAAATGCGAATGAGTGAGACTATTCCTTTTTTTCACACTGTCACAAAACTATAGCAGGATAGACCTCTTTTTAGTAGATAAGCAACTGTTGTTCAAATGTAAATCTGCCAAAATTCATGGTATTGCGTGGTCGGATCATGCCCCAGTGGAGTTGGTAATTGAGGGATTATCCAATCATAAAACCACATATATGTGGAAAGCTAACTCTCGCCTCCTCCAACATGGTCCGAACAGGTTGTATATTGAACAGCAGCTCAAAGAATTTTTCAATGGAAAACACCACCAAACTTCTACAGGTAGCTTTAGCCGAACACTGTGAAGAGGATGCACCACACTAACGTTAAAATAATGTAGCTGCCTGCGGTAGTGATAGGTTCAGGAAAACGCCACCAACCTTCTACAGGTAGCTTTAGCTGAACACTGTGCAGAGGACGCACTACACTAACGTGTAAATAATGTAGCTGCCTGCGGTAGTGATAGGATCAGGAAAACACCACCAACCTTCTACAGGTAGCTTTAGCTGACCACTGTGCAGAGGACGCACTACACCAACATTAAAATAATGTAGCTGCCTGCGGTAGTGATAGGATCAGGAAAACACCACCAACCTTCTACAGGTAGTTTTAGCTGAACACTGTGCAGAGGTCGCACTAGACTAACGTGTAAATAATGTAGCTGCCCGCAGTAGTGATAGGATCAGGAAAACACCACCAACCTTCTACAGATAGCTTTAGCTGAACACTGTGCAGAGGACCCACTACACTAACTTGTAGCATTAGCTGAACATTGTTCAGAGGACGCACTACACTAACTTGTAGCTTTAGCTGAACACTGTGCAGAGGTCGCACAACACTAACTTGTAGCTTTAGCTGAACACTGTGCAGAGGATGCACTACACCAACATTAAAATAATGTAGCTACCTGCGGTAGCGATAGGATCAGGAAAACACCACCAACTTTCTAAAGGTAGTTTTAGCTGAACACTGTGCAGAGGTTGCACTAGACTAACATGTAAATAATGTAGCTGCCTGCGGTAGTGATAGGATCAGGAAAACACCACCAACCTTCTACAGATAGTTTTAGCTGTACACTGTGCAGAGGGCGCACTACACTAACGTTAAAATAATGTAGCTGCCTGCAGTAGTGATAGGATCATTAAAACACCACCAATCTTCTACAGGTAGCTTTAGCTGAACACTGTGAAGAGGACGCACTACACTAACGTGTAAATAATGTAGCTGCCTGCGGTAGTGATAGGATCAGTAACACCACCCACCTTCTACAGGTAGCTTTAGCTGAACACTGTGCAGAGGATGCACTACACTAACTTGTAGCTTTAGCTGAACACTGTTCAGAGGACGCACTACACTTACTTGTAGCTTTAGCTGAACACTGTGCAGAGGTCACACTAAACTAACTTGTAGCTTTAGCTGAACACTGTTCAGAGGACGCACTACACTAACTTGTAGCTATAGCTGAACACTGTGAGGAGGACGCACTACACTAACTTGTAGCTTTAGCTGACCACTGTGCAGAGGACGCACTACACCAACATTAAAATAATGTAGCTGCCTGCGGTAGTGATAGGATCGGGAAAACACCAGCAACCTTCTACAGATAGCTTTAGCTGAACACTGTGCAGAGGACGCACTACACTAACGTTAAAATAATGTAACTGCTTGCGGTAGTGATAGGATCAAGAAAACACCAGCACCTTCTACAGGTAGCTTTAGCTGAACACTGTGAAAAGGACGCACTACACTAACGTCAAAATAATGTAGCTGTCTGCTGTTGTGATAGGATCAGGAAAACACCACCAACCTTCTACAGGTAGCTTTAGCTGAACAATGTGCAGAGGACGCACTACACCAACATTAAAATAATGTAACTGCCTGCAGTAGTGATAGGATTAGGAAAACACCACCAACCTTCTACAGGTAGCTTTAGCTGAACACTGTGCAGAGGACGCACTACACTAACTTGTAGCTTTAGCTGAACACTGTTCAGAGGACGCACTACACTAACTTGTAGTTTTAGTTGAACACTGTGAGAAGGACGCACTACACTAACTTGTAACTTTAGCTGAACACTGTGCACTACACTAACTTGTAGCTTAAGCTGAACACTGTTCAGAGGATGCACTACACTAATTTGTAGCTTCAGCTGAACACTGTGCAGAGGTTGCACTACACTAACTTGTAGCTATAGCTGAACACTGTGAGGAGGACGCACTCCACTAACTTGTAGCTTTAGCTGGACCACTGTGCAGAGGACGCACTGCACCAACATTAAAATAATGTAGCTGCCTGCGGTAATGAAAGGATCGGGAAAACACCAGCAACCTTCTACAGATAGCTTTAGCTGAACACTGTGCAGAGGACACACTACACTAACGTTAAAATAATGTAATTGCTTGCGGTAGTGATAGGATCAGGAAAACACCACCAACCTTCTACAGGTAGCTTTCCCTTAACACTGTGAAGAGGACGCACTACACTAACGTTAAAATAATGTAGCTGCCTGCGGTAGTGATAGGAACGGGAAAACAGCACCAACCTTCTACAGGTTGCTTTAGCTGAACACTGTGCAGAGGACGCACTACACTAACGTGCAAATAATGTAGCTGCCTGCGGTAGTGATAGGATCAGGAAAACACAACTAACCTTCTACAGATATATAAACGAGAACTAATGCGCAAAACCACAATGTAGGCCAGAAAATCTTGAAACTGACGGTGAACCACCCGATGGAGAGCCGCCAACATAGACAGGTCCACTCTATTCCCCCAAAAATCAATTAAATATAAGATATGTGGCGCTAATCCATCAATCAGTATTACCACTACAAATATAGAGTGTAATGGGCAGATCAAAATCCCACCTTCTACAATATATGTCCTGGAGGAAGTACCCAACAAGTGTTATCATACACAGATGGATAAAAATTGGTAGAGGCACAATTCTACAGCATAGAAAAATTAATAAAAATCTATGAATAGAGTATCAATGCTTAATGAAAATATTCCCTCATTAAGTGAAAACAAACTATTAAGCAATGTGAATCTGTGAAAAAATATAGAGCTGACTTCTCAAATAAAATAATCAGAACCAAAATTCATGTAGAAGTGATGAATCAATGCCTTACAGATAGATCATTACCTCATAAATGATCACTGTAAGTGAAATAAATATATTACTGTTGATGGTGACTAATATAATACAGTGGCCCTTAGACGTGAGCTAGCATAAATAAATATTAAAGTGCCAAATGGTGTAAAAAAATTCATAAATTCAGCAAAAATGTGCAATAATTGATAAATAACCTGATGAAAATTCCAATCGTACCATAAATAATAATAAAAAGTGATGTACAAATATTAATTATTTATGTTAGGGCAGCCAATCCCACCACAGAGATGCTGTCCCAAACGGTGACAATAGTGCAAATAAAGTCCATAAAAAGTGCAGTAGTGGTGAGTGTTTTCCACAGCAAAGTCTTTAAACACAGTGCAAAAACATGTGTGGTGACTGGTGATTTTTTCTTCTATGCACATTTAGTGCATCTCCCAGATGTTTCCCCCAGCCTCTCACCTCCAGAAGCGACCCCCAATGGGCCAAGTAGAGCGGGTGGATAATAACTAGGAGAGGATGTGTTCCCTGCAGCGTGTCTTTAAGCCTCAAATGAGTCTGTCTCTCATCCACAGCTCCCAGTGCTCTCAGCGGTCCCAGCAATATAATCAAGAACAGAGGAGAGGTCTCATGGTGTAGTATTTAAAACCACATTTATTTGGAAAAAAACATAGTAACTTACATTAAAATAAGCAGCAAACGGTAGATGTGAGCAAAGCTTCCGGGTTCGGCCGTCCCCGAGAAGCGTCGGCACCTGACTCCTCCTACCCTGACGCGTTGCGTCACAGCACGTGACTTTATCAAAGGGATCCCTTTGATAAAGTCACGTGCTGTGACGCAACGCGTCAGGGTAGGAGGAGTCAGGTGCCGACGCTTCTCGGGGACGGCCGAACCCGGAAGCTTTGCTCACATCTACCGTTTGCTGCTTATTTTAATGTAAGTTACTATGTTTTTTTTCCAAATAAATGTGGTTTTAAATACTACACCATGAGACCTCTCCTCTGTTCTTGATTATATTGCTGGGACCGCTGAGAACACTGGGAGCTGTGGATGAGAGACAGACTCATTTGAGGCTTAAAGACACGCTGCAGGGAACACATCCTCTCCTAGTTATTATCCACCCGCTCTACTTGGCCCATTGGGGGTCGCTTCTGGAGGTGAGAGGCTGGGGGAAACATCTGGGAGATGCACTAAATGTGCATAGAAGAAAAAATCACCAGTCACCACACATGTTTTTGCACTGTGTTTAAAGACTTTGCTGTGGAAAACACTCACCACTACTGCACTTTTTATGGACTTTATTTGCACTATTGTCACCGTTTGGGACAGCATCTCTGTGGTGGGATTGGCTGCCCTAACATAAATAATTAATATTTGTACATCACTTTTTATTATTATTTATGGTACGATTGGAATTTTCATCAGGTTATTTATCAATTATTGCACATTTTTGCTGAATTTATGAATTTTTTTACACCATTTGGCACTTTAATATTTATTTATGCTAGCTCACGTCTAAGGGCCACTGTATTATATTAGTCACCATCAACAGTAATATATTTATTTCACTTACAGTGATCATTTATGAGGTAATGATCTATCTGTAAGGCATTGATTCATCACTTCTACATGAATTTTGGTTCTGATTATTTTATTTGAGAAGTCAGCTCTATATTTTTTCACAGATTCACATTGCTTAATAGTTTGTTTTCACTTAATGAGGGAATATTTTCATTAAGCATTGATACTCTATTCATAGATTTTTATTAATTTTTCTATGCTGTAGAATTGTGCCTCTACCAATTTTTATCCATCTGTGTATGATAACACTTGTTGGGTACTTCCTCCAGGACATATATTGTAGAAGGTGGGATTTTGATCTGCCCATTACACTCTATATTTGTAGTGGTAATACTGATTGATGGATTAGCGCCACATATCTTATATTTAACCTTCTACAGATAGCTTTAACTGAACACTGTGCAGAGGACGCACTACACTAACGTTAAAATAATGTAGCTGTCTGCGGTAGTGATAGGATCAAGAAAACACCAGCACCTTCTACAGGTAGCTTTAGCTGAACACTGTGAAGAGGATGCACTACACTAACGTTAAAATAATGTAGCTGTCTGCTGTTGTGATAGGATCAGGAAAACACCACCAACCTTCTACAGGTAGCTTTAGCTGAACACTGTTCAGAGGACGCACTACTCTAACTTGTAGCTTTAGCTGAACACTGTTCAGAGGACGCACTACACTTACTTGTAGCTTTAACTGAACACTGTGCAGAGGTCGCACTACACTAACTTGTAGCTTTAGCTGAACACTGTTCAGAGGACGCACTACACTAACTTGTAGTTTTAGCTGAACACTGTGAGGAGGACGCACTGCACTAACTTGTAACTTTAGCTGAACACTGTGCACTACACTAACTTGTAGCTTAAGCTGAACACTGTTCAGAGGATGCACTACACTAACTTGTAGCTTCAGCTGAACACTGTGCAGAGGTTGCACTACACTAACTTGTAGCTATAGCTGAACACTGTGAGGAGGACGCACTACACTAACTTGTAGCTTTAGCTGAACACCTTGCAGAGGATGCACTACACTAACGTTAAAATAATGTAGCTGCCTGCGGTAGTGATAGGATCAGGAAAACACCACCAACCTTCTACAGGTAGTTTTAGCTGAACACTGTGCAGAGGTCGCACTAGACTAACGTGTAAATAATGTAGCTGCCTGCGGTAGTGATAGGATCAGGAAAACACCACCAACCTTCTACAGATAGCTTTAGCTGAACACTGTGCAGAGGAGGCACTACACTAACGTTAAAATAATGTACCTGCCTGCGGTAGTGATAGGATCAGGAAAACACCACCAACCTTTTACAGGTAGCTTTAGCTGAACACTGTGAAGAGGGCGCACTACACTAATGTTAAAATAATGTAGCTGCCTGCGGTAGTGATAGGATCAGGAAAACACCACCAACCTTCTACAGGTAAATTTAGCTGAACACTGTGAAGAGGACGCACTACACTAATGTTAAAATAATATAGCTGCCTGCGGTAGTGATAGGATCAGGAAAACACCACCAGCCTTCTACAGGTAGCTTTAGCTGAACACTGTGAAGAGGACGCACTACACTAACGTTAAAATAATGTAGTTGCCTGCGGTAGTGATAGGATCAATAACACCACCCACCTTCTACAGGTAGCTTTAGCTGAACACTGTGCAGAGGACGCACTACACTAACTTGTAGCTTTAGCTGAACACTGTTCAGAGGACGAACTACACTTACTTGTAGCTTTAGCTGAACACTGTGCAGAGGTCACACTACACTACCTTGTAGCTTTAGCTGAACACTGTTCAGCGGACGCACTACACTAACTTGTAGCTTAAGCTGAACACTGTTCAGAGGACGCACTACACTAACTTGTAGCTTTAGCTGAACACTGTGCAGAGGTTGCACTACACTAACTTGTAGCTATAGCTGAACACTGTGAGGAGGACGCACTACACTAACTTGTAGCTTTAGCTGACCACTGTGCAGAGGACGCACTACACCAACATTAAAATAATGTAGCTGCCTGCGGTAGTGATAGGATCGGGAAAACACCAGCAACCTTCTACAGATAGCTTTAGCTGAACACTGTGCAGAGGGCGCACTACACTAACCTTAAAATAATGTAACTGCTTGCGGTAGTGATAGGATCAGGAAAACACCACAAACCTTCTACAGGTAGCTTTAGCTGAACACTGTGAAGAGTACGCACTACACTAACATTAAAATAATGTAGCTGCCTGTGGTAGTGATGGGATCAGGAAAACACCACCAACCTTCTACAGGTAGCTTTGGATGAACACTGTGAAGAGGATGCACTACACTAACGTTAAAATAATATAGCTGGCTGCGGTAGTGATAGGATCAGGAAAACACCACCAAAATTCTACAGGTAGCTTTAGCTGAACACTGTGCAGAGGTCGCACTACACTAACTTGTAGCTTTAGCTGAACACTGTTCAGAGGACGCACTACACTAACTTGTAGCTTAAGCTGAACACTGTTCAGAGGATGCACTACACTAACTTGTAGCTTTAGTTGAACACTGTGCAGAGGTTACACTACACTAACTTGTAGCTATAGCTGAACACTGTGAGGAGGACGCACTACACTAACTTGTAGCTTTAGCTGACCACTGTGCAGAGGACGCACTACACCAACATTAAAATAATGTAGCTGCCTGCGGTAGTGATAGGATCGGGAAAACACCAGCAACCTTCTACAGATAGCTTTAGCTGAACACTGTGCAGAGGACGCACTACTCTAACGTTAAAATAATGTAGCTGCCTGCGGAAGTGATAGGATCAGGAAAACACCACCAACCTTCTACAGGTAGCTTTAGCTGAACACTGTGAAGAGGACGCACTACACTAACATTAAAATAATGTAGCTGCCTGCGGTAGTGATAGGATCAGGAAAACACCACCAACCTTCTACAGGTAGCTTTAGCTGAACACTGTGCAGAGGACGCACTACACTAACTTGTAGCTTTAGCTGAACACTGTTCAGAGAACGCACTACACTAACTTGTAGCTTTAGCTGAACACTGTGCAGAGGTCGCTCTACACTAACTTGTAGCTTTAGCTGAACACTGTTCAGAGGACGCACTACACTAACTTGTAGCTTTAGCTGACCACTGTGCAGAAGACGCACTACACTAAAGTTAAAATAATGTAGCTGCCTGCGGTAGTGATAGGATCAGGAAAACACCACCAACCTTCTACAGGTAGCTTTAGCCGAACACTGTGCAGAGGTTGCACTACACTAACATATAAATAATGTAGCTGCCTGTGGTAGTGATAGGATCAGGAAAACACCACCAACCTTCTACAGATAGCTTTAGCTGAACACTGTGCAGAGGACGCACTACACTAACGTTAAAATAATGTAGCTGTCTGCGGTAGTGATAGGATCAAGAAAACACCAGCAACCTTCTACAGGTAGCTTTAGCTGAACACTGTGAAGAGGACGCACTACACTAACGTTAAAATAATGTATCTGTCTGCTGTTGTGATAGGATCAGGAAAACACCACCAACCTTCTACAGGTAGCTTTAGCTGAACACTGTGCAGAGGACGCACTACACCAACATTAAAATAATGTAACTGCCTGCAGTAGTGATAGGATCAGGAAAACACCACCAACCTTCTACAGGTAGTTTTAGCTGAACACTGTGCAGAGGTCGCACTAGACTAACGTGTAAATAATGTAGCTGCCTGCGGTAGTGATGGGATCAGGAAAACACCACCAACCTTCCACAGATAGCTTTAGTTGAACACTGTGCAGAGGACGCACTACACTAACTTGTAGCTTTAGCTGAACACTGTTCAGAGAACGCACTACACTAACTTGTAACTTTAGCTGAACACTGTGCAGAGGTCGCTCTACACTAACTTGTAGCTTTAGCTGAACACTGTTCAGAGGAAGCACTACACTATCTTGTAGCTTTAGCTGACCACTGTGCAGAGGACACACTACACCAACATTAAAATAATGAAGCTGCCTGCGTAGTGATAGGATCGGGAAAACACCACCAACCTTCTACAGATAGCTTTAACTGAACACTGTGCAGAAGACGCACTACACTAAAGTTAAAATAATGTAGCTGCCTGCGGTAGTGATAGGATCAGGAAAACACCACCAACCTTCTACAGGTAGCTTTAGCCGAACACTGTGCAGAGGTTGCACTACACTAACATATATATAATGTAGCTGCTTGCGGTAGTGATAGGATCAGGAAAACACCACCAACCTTCTACAGATAGCTTTAGCTGAACACTGTGCAGAGGACGCACTACACTAACGTTAAAATAATGTAGCTGTCTGCGGTAGTGATAGGATCAAGAAAACACCAGCACCTTCTACAGGTAGCTTTAGCTGAACACTGTGAAGAGGACACACTACACTAACGTTAAAATAATGTAGCTGTCTGCTGTTGTGATAGGATCAGGAAAACACCACCAACCTTCTACAGGTAGCTTTAGCTGAAAACTGTGCAGAGGACGCACTACACCAACATTAAAATAATGTAACTGCCTGCAGTAGTGATAGGATCAGGAAAACACCACCAACCTTCTACAGGTAGTTTTAGCTGAACACCGTGCAGAGGTCGCACTAGACTAACGTGTAAATAATGTAGCTGCCTGCGGTAGTGATGGGATCAGGAAAACACCACCAACCTTCCACAGATAGCTTTAGCTGAACACTGTGCAGAGGAGGCACTACACTAACGTTAAAATAATGTAGCTGCCTGCGGTAGTAATAGGATCAGGAAAACACCACCAACCTTTTACAGGTAGCTTTAGCTGAACACTGTGAAGAGGGCGTACTACACTAACGTTAAAATAATGTAGCTTCCTGCGGTAGTGATAGGATCAGGAAAACACCACCAATCTTCTACAGGTAGCTTTAGCTGAACACTGTGCAGAGGACACACTACACTAACGTGTAAATAATGTAGCTGCCTGGAGTAGTGATAGGACCAGGAAAACACCACCAACCTTCTACAGATAGCTTTAGCTGAACACTGTGCAGAGGATGCACTACACTAACGTTAAAATAATGTAGCTGCCTGCGGTAGTGATAGGATCAGGAAAACACCACCAACCTTCTACAGATAGCTTAAGCTGAACACTGTGAAGAGGACGCACCACACTAACTTGTAGCTTTAGCTGAAAACTGTTCAGAGGACACACTACACTTACTTGTAGCTTTAGCTGAACACTGTGCAGAGGTCACACTACACTAACTTGTAGCTTTAGCTGAACACTGTGAGGAGGACGCACTACACTAACTTGTAGTTTTAGCTGAACACTGTGAGGAGGACGCACTACACTAACTTGTAGCTTTAGCTGAACACTGTGAGGAGGATGCAGTACACTAACTTGTAGCTTTAGCTGAACACTGTGCACTACACTAACTTGTAGCTTTAGCTGAACACTGTTCAGAGGATGCACTACACTAACTTGTAGCTTTAGCTGAACATTGTGCAGAGGTCGCACTACACTAACTTGTAGCTTTAGCTTAACACTGTGAGGAGGACACACTACACTAACTTGTAGCTTTTGCTGAACACTGTGCAGAGGTCACACTAAGCTAACTTGTAGCTTTAGCTGAACACTGTGAGGAGGATGCACTACATTAAGTTGTAGCTTTAGCTGAACACTGTGCACTACACTATCTTGTTGCTTTAGCTGAACACTGTTCAGAGGACGTACTACACTAACTTGTAGCTATAACTGAACACTGTGCAGAGGTCGCACTACACTAACTTGTAGCTTTAGCTGAACACTGTGCAGAGGTCACACTAAACTAACTTGTAGTTTTAGCTGAACACTGTGAGGAGGATGCACTACATTAAGTTGTAGCTTTAGCTGAACACTGTGCACTACACTAACTTGTAGCTTTAGCTGAACACTGTGAGGAGGATGCACTACACTAACTTGTAGCTTTAGCTGAACACTGTGCACTACACTAACTTATAGCTTAAGCTGAACACTGTGAGGAGGACGCACTACACTAACTTGTAACTTTAGCTGAACACTGTGCACTACACTAACTTGTAGCTTAAGCTGAACACTGTGAGGAGGACGCACTACACTAACTTGTAGCTTTAGCTGAACACTGTGAGGAGGACACACTACACTAACTTGTAGCTTTAGCTGAACACTGTGGGGAGGATGCACTACACTAACTTGTAGCTTTAGCTGAACACTGTGCACTACACTAACTTGTAGCATTAGCTGAACACTGTTCAGAGGACGCACTACACTAACTTGTAGCTTTAGCTGAACACTGTGCAGAGGTCGCACTACACTAACTTGTAGCTTTAGCTGAACACTGTGAAGAGGACGCACTACACTAACTTGTAGCTTTAGCTGAACACTGTGCACTACACTAACTTGTAGCTTTAGCTGAACACTTTTCAGAGGACGGACTACACTATATATATATATATACAACACCTGGGATGCATATATATACACAATACACTGTAAGTGCAGCTAACTGACTGACTGTCTGTCAACGCTGGAACACACTACACAGGGCCGCCATGCAGGCGGCCTTATATAGTGTGGGGCATGTACTAAACCCCCTGAGCCATAATTGGCCAAAGCCACCTTGGCTTTGGCCAATTACAGCTCTCTCTACAGAGGTCGCTGTGATTGGCCAAGCATGCGGGTTATAGTGCATGCTTGGCCAATCATCAACCAGCAATGCACTGCGATGCCGCAGTGAATTATGGGCTGTGTCACGGCCACACGAATTTGGCGCGAACGGCCCATATCGTTCGCAATTCGGTGAACGGGCGAACAGACGATGTTCGAGTCGAACATGGGTTCGACTCGAACACGAAGCTCATCCCAAGTTTTGGAGCATTTTCACTCATCACACGTGGGGCAACCCATCCACCTAAATGGGCTGCCCTACATGCAGCAATCGCCCCAAAGAAGCTTCAGAATTCTTTTTAAGAGCGTAACTTGATGTGTTTTTTACTGCAATTTTTGGTGCAGCTCATTTCTGAAATGCAAGGAAACGCGCAGATGTGAATGGAGACTCATTGTTCTTGTATTATCGCACCAATTTCACTTTCAGGCCCCATTTACATCTAGCATAATGGGAGCGCATGTTTTGTGTCTCGTTTTTCCTGTGACACGCATAGAGCAGCCCGTTAATTTAAATGGGCTGTGCTATATGTGGCTTATGGGACATGTTGGTGCTTGGCGTTTTGTGGGCTGCGTGTTTTTTACTGTGCATTTTGCAGCATTTGCCACCCGTTTGCTTCTGTGTTTGGTGTGTCGTTACCAATTAATGGCACTGAAAGCGCAACTAGTAATTTTAGGTGTATATGGGTGGTGTCGGGGAAATGGCCGTGTTGTGGGCAATTCCGCCAGTAACCGTCATGGCGGCAGGCGAGTCTAGTGAGCACGCCCTGATCTTGTGGGCACACCCCTCCGGCCTATTTAAACCTGCCACTGACACTTGCAGTTTCCTGGATTATCAAACAGCTCCTGTGTTCCTGTGCCTTGTATACTCTGAAGACCCCTGCTTGACCTCTGCCCGGCTTGACCTGTGTTCCTGTTTATCTCCTCGCTCTGACCCTGGCTTGGCTGACTACTCTCCGATCTTCTGCCCTCTGTGTATGACCCGGCTTGTTCCTGTACCTCTCTCGGACTGTCTTTTGGTATCTGACCCCTGGCCTGGCTGCGGACCCTGTTCCTGGTTTACCCTGCTGTTACCGTTCAAGACTTCTCTCCGCACGGCTGCCACAACGCACTCTAGCTACTTACAGCCAACCAGCCAGCTTGCAGTATCCCTGGCAACCCATGCACCTCTGTGCATCACATTCCCTGTACCCAAATCCAGGGACGTGCTGCACTTAGCTGCAAGGGGTGCCCTCTCAGCAACCCGGCCTCACACTACAGACTTGACAGTATAATCCAGCCATGACTGAGGCTGGCAGAGATGCGTCCCCATTAGAGACTTTGTGCCAACAAGCCACCACTCTGACCCAAGCAATTCATAAATTACAGGAAGGTTATCTGCAACTAACGGATAAGTTGCAACACCTGTCAGAGTCACCTGCTCATGAACAATCCTCTGCGGCTCCCTTGATGATGTTCCCGCCTCCAGAACCCCGAGTTCCCATTCCGGAGTGATTCTCCGGAGACCGGAAAAAGTTCAGATCATTCAAGACTGCCTGTCTATTGTACCTAGCCCTGCAACCCCGGACTTTTGCTTTAGAGACTGTTAAAGTCGGGTTCCTCATCTCTTTGCTGTCCGATGAACCTCAGGCCTGGGCCCATAACTTATGGGAACAAAAGAGTCCAGTCATTTGGACAGTGGATGCATTCCTGGCAGCTATGGCACAACTTTACGAGGATCCCCATCGTACTGCCACCGCTGAAGCCGCTCTGCACTCTCTGCAGCAGGGTAGGCGACCAGTAGAGGATTATACCCTGGACTTCCGGCGGTGGTCCGCAGACACAGCCTGGAATGAGGCAGCTTTACTACACCAGTTCCGTCTAGGACTCTCCGAATCCCTCAAGGACGAGTTGGCCAGGATCGAGATTCCCACTACACTCGAGGGTCTCATCCAATTATCTATCCAACTGGATCGACGTTTGCAGGAGAGACAGTCCGAAAGATCACGAACCTGCAGACCCGCCAGTACACCCACCTTTGGATCAGTTCCCAAGCAGATTGGCCTGTTACGTTCCGCACTAACTCCTGATGAAAGACGCCGTCGTATCCTAGCCAATCTTTGCCTCTATTGTGGAGGAAATGGACATTTTCTATGCAACTGTCCCAGGAAGTTCAAGAAGCCACCTACCTACTCTCCAGCATATTTCCAGGTTTCCGGGACTTCTCCCTCACAACTCGTTCTTCCCATTTCACTGCAGTTGGGAGAAGAAGAGATCCAGCTCCAGGCTATAATCGACTCTGGAGCATGCAGTTGCTTCATGGACTTGAACCTGGCAAGGAACCTTAGGTTGCCCCTCCTCCACAAGAAATGGGGTCTGGAAGTCCGTTTAGCAGATGGCACAATACCTAACTCCGGCCTTGTTACTCAAGAGACTTCTCCTCTCCTTATTACCTCTCCCGATGGCCATCGGGAATTCATACGTTTTGACGTTTTAAGTTCACCTATGTCTCCAATTATCTTGGGTATCCCTTGGCTCCAAGCCCATAACCCCCAGATCGATTGGATCAAGAAGGAAGTCCTGTTCACTTCCCCCTATTGCCAACAACATCCCTGAATCCAGAGATACCACCAGTTGTCTGACAGTCCAGTCGGTATCCTCCACTAACTAGGATGTACCCCAGGCGTACCATGAATTCCTGGATGTTTTTGATAAGAAAAAGGCAGATGTTCTACCACCACATCGGCCATATGATTGTCCTATCGAGCTGCTTCCAGGGGCCGAAGTTCCATTTGGACGTATATTCCCCCTCTCGGAAGTGGAATTGGGGACACTACGACAGTACATAGACGAAAATTTGGCCAGGGGCTTCATCCGTCCTTCTTCTTCTCCTGCCGGTGCCGGCATTTTCTTTGTCGAAAAAAAGATAAGACTCTAAGACCATGTGTGGACTATAGGGAATTAAATAAAATCACCATAAAGAACCGATATCCACTCCCACTGGTCCCTGAACTCTTCCAGAGACTTCGTTCAGCCCAAGTGTTCACCAAACTCGACCGGGGTGCCTACAACCTCGTTCGCATCCGTGAGGGCGATGAGTGGAAGATGGTATTCAGAACGAGGTTCGGGCACTTTGAGTATTTGGTGATGCCGTTTGGGCTCTGTAATGCCCCGGCTACTTTCCAGCACTTCGTAAACAACATCTTCCGGGAATATCTTGACTACTTCGTCATCATCTATCTGGACGACATCCTTATCTTCTCAACCACCTTGGAGCTCCATCGGACTCACGTAAAGACAGTACTCACACTAAGAAAACACAGAATTTACGCGAAAGCAGAAAAGTGTGACTTTGAAAAGAAATCCATACAATTCCTAGGGCTCATCATCTCTACCGGTGGTGTAGCTATGGATCCACAGAAAGTGCAGGCAATCCTAGACTGGCCAACTCCGTCAGACAAGAAGGGTGTACAAAGGTTTGTAGGGTTTGCAAACTTCTATAGAAGGTTTATAAGGAACTTCTCTTCCATCATCTCGCCCATAACCCAAGTAACCCGCCTACATGAGTGAATCAGGGGGCTTCAGTAACCAAAACTGCAGTGTTTATCCTCATGACACAACACAGGAAGCACCTCCATGGTTAACAGAGGACGGAATTAAAATTAGACTTGAGAAACTTAACATTAATAAATCACCGGGACCAGATGGCTTGCATCCAAGGGTACTTAGGGAACTTAGTCAAGTGATTGCCAGACCGTTGTTCCTAATTTTTACAGATAGTCTACTGACTGGAATGGTACCAGCTGATTGGAGAAAAGCCAATGTAGCACCAATATTTAAAAAGGGCCCAAAATACATCCCTGGGAATTACAGACCAGTTAGCCTAACATCAATAGTATGTAAACTCTTGGAGGGGATGATAAGGGACTATATACAAGATTTTAGTAATAAGAACGGTATCATTAGCAGTAATCAGCATGGATTCATGAAGAATCGTTCTTGCCAAACCAATCTATTAACCTTCTATGAGGAGGTGAGTTGCCATCTAGATAAAGGAAGGCCCGTAGACGTGGTGTATCTGGATTTTGCAAAAGCATTTGACACAGTTCCCCATAAACGTTTACTGTACAAGATAAGGTCCATTGGCATGGACCATAGGGTGAGTACATGGATTAAAACTGGCTACAAGGGCGAGTTCAGAGGGTGGTGATAAATGAGGAGTACTCGGAATGGTCAGGGGTGGGTAGTGGGGTTCCCCAGGGTTCTGTGCTGGGACCAATCCTATTTAATTTGTTCATAAATGATCTAGAGGATGGGATAAACAGTTCAATCTCTGTATTTGCAGACAATACTAAGCTAAGCAGGGCAATAACTTCTCCGCAGGACGTGGAAACCTTGCAAAAAGACCTGAACAAATTAATGGGGTGGGCGACTACATGGCAAATGAGGTTCAATGTAGAAAAATGTAAAATAATGCATTTGGGTGGCAAAAATATGAATGCAATCTATACACTGGGGGGAGAACCTCTGGGGGAATCTAGGATGGAAAAGGACCTGGGGGTCCTAGTAGATGATCGGCTCAGCAATGGCATGCAATGCCAAGCTGCTGCTAACAAATCAAACAGAATATTGGCATGCATTAAAAGGGGGATCAACTCCAGAGATAAAACGATAATTCTCCCGCTCTACAAGACTCTGGTCCGGCCACACCTAGAGTATGCTGTCCAGTTCTGGGCACCAGTCCTCAGGAAGGATGTACTGGAAATGGAGCGAGTACAAAGAAGGGCAACAAAGCTAATAAAGGGTCTGGAGGATCTTAGTTATGAGGAAAGGTTGCAAGCACTGAACTTATTCTCTCTGGAGAAGAGACGCTTGAGAGGGGATATGATTTCAATTTACAAATACCGGACTGGTGACCCCACAATAGGGTTAAAACTTTTTCGCAGAAGAGAGTTTAACAAGACTCGTGGCCACTCATTAAAATTAGAAGAAAAGAGGTTTAACCTTAAACTACGTAGAGGGTTCTTTACTGTAAGAGCGGCAAGGATGTGGAATTCCCTTCCACAGGCGGTGGTCTCAGCGGGGAGCATTGATAGCTTCAAGAAACTATTAGATAAGCACCTGAATGACCGCAACATACAGGGATATACAATGTAATACTGACACATAATCACACACATAGGTTGGACTTGATGGACTTGTGTCTTTTTTTCAACCTCACCTACTATGTAACTATGTTCGCTTCCTGTGGTCCTCCGAAGCCCAATCTGCCTTTGAGAAACTGAAGTCTTTGTTTACTTCTGCACCAATTCTTCGACACCCCGATCCTGCCCTGCCCTATATTTTAGAGGTCGATGCTTCAGAGGTAGCTACAGGAGCAGTACTTTCACAGCGCCTGGGACCCAAGTCGCTGCTTCACCCTGTGAGCCAGCCCGAGAGGAATTACGACGTAGGTGATCGTGAGCTTCTGGCCATTAAGACAGCCTTAGAAAAGTGGAGATACCTTCTTGAGGGAGCCACACACCCAATAATGATATTCACCGATCACAGAAACCTCGAGTACCTCCGCACTGCCAAATGCCTGAGACCCCCTCAAGCTCGCTGGGCTCTGTTCTTTTCACGATTCAACTTTCACATCACCTACCGCCCTGGCTCCAAGAACGGCAAGGCCGATGCTTTATGTCGAATGTTTCCTGATACCCCAGAAGAAACAACATCCAATACAATCTTGTCTCCACAGAACTTTCTTTTGATTTAACCTGATCTAAGGTCTTCTCTTGAACAGGCCTCCCTCCAATGCCAGGAACCAGAGACTTCCTCTTTAAGAAGCCAGGGGGGGTATCTCTGGTATCAGGACAAGATCTTTGTCCCACAACAAGCCAGAATCCAGGTCTTACAAACTTTACATGATCATCAACTTGCTGGCCACTTCGGTGTACGGAAAACTATGGATCTTATTCAGCGATCCTTTTGGTGGCCTACCTTGAAAACTGATTGCAAAAAGTATGTAAGCTCCTGCACTACCTGCCAGCGAAACAAGGTGTCCAACATTAAGTCTTGGGGTCTGCTACGTCCTTTGCCGGTACCAGAACAACCATGGAGGAATATATCTATGGACTTCATAGTAGAGCTGCCACCCTCTGGAAGATTCACAACTATTCTAGTTGTTGTAGACCATCTTTCCAAGATGTCACACTTCGTGCCTATGATAGGTACTCCTTCCGCTGCAGACACAGCAAAGGCCTTCATAAGAGAGATAGTCAGACTTCACGGCCTTCCTGACAGCATTGTGTCTGATAGAGGGGTCCAATTTACTTACCGATTTTGGAAAGAGCTCTGCAAAGTTTTGTCTTTCGAAGTTTGTCTATCCTCTGCCTATCACCCCCAGAGCAACGGTCAGACTGAAAGGACTAATCAGACCTTAGAACAATATTTATGCTGTTTTTGCTCCACTTCCCAAGATGACTGGTCCTTGTTACTCCCCTGTGCGGAGTTCGCATACAATAACTCAGTACACTCAACCACCGACCAATCACCGTTTTGGGCCAACTATGGGTTCCATCCTTCATTTCTACCTAATGTCATTCCAGAGACCTCAGTTCCAGGAGTTCAAGACAGGATAAAATCCATTCAGACTAACTTTCAAACTCTCCGGTTAACCATGTAAAAGGCCCAAGAGGACTACAAGGAACAATATGACAAAAAGAGGGGGGAGAGCCCTAGCTTTAAGGTTGGAGATGATATTTGGCTCTCCTCGGCAAATCTTAAACTTCCTTGTCCCTCCCGGAAATTGGGACCAAGATTTATTGGCCCATTCAAGATTAGACGGGA
This sequence comes from Lithobates clamitans, assembly GCA_037952925.1. Lineage (NCBI taxonomy): Eukaryota > Metazoa > Chordata > Amphibia > Anura > Ranidae > Lithobates > Lithobates clamitans. Next base: position 8,488,213 of record JBBGZY010000056.1, on the reverse strand, counting down.
GATTAATCCAGTAGCCTTTGAACTGTCACTCCCGAGTTCTTATAAAGTGCACCCTGTGTTTCATGTCTCCTTACTTAAAGCTGTTATCTCTAGTCCTTTTTCAGGAAGGAAAGAAGATCCTCCGCCTCCAGTTTCTGTGGGAGATAAAACAAAGTATGAAGTTGAATCCATCCTGGACTGCCGCCGGAGAGGTAGGATCATTCAATTTCTTATTAAGTGGAAGGGTTACCCAGCAGAAGAAAGTTCTTGGGAACCTACAGCCAATATACATGCTCCTAGACTTTTGCAGAGATTCCGAGTTCGTTACCTCGAAAGATGGGCCCAGTTGGGCATCCGGAGGTTGCCACTTGGGGGGGGCACTGTCGGGGAAATGGCTGTGTTGTGGGCAATTCCGCCAGTAACCATCATGGTGGCAGGTGAGTCTAGTGAGCACGCCCTGATCTTGTGGGCACACCCCTCCGGCCTATTTAAACCTGCCACTGACACTTGCAGTTTGCTGGATTATCAAACAGCTCCTGTGTTCCTGTGCCTTGTATACTCTGAAGACCCCTGCTTGACCTCTGCTGTTACCGTTCAAGACTTCTCTCCGCACGGCTGCCACAACGCACTCTAGCTACTTACAGCCAACCAGCCAGCTTGCAGTATCCCTGGCAACCCGTGCACCTCTGTGCATCACATTCTCTGTACCCAAATCCAGGGACGCACTGCACTCAGCCGCAAGGGGCGCCCTCTCAGCAACCCGGCCTCACACTACAGACTTGACAGGTGGCCATACACTATACAATATGATTGTACAATCTCCTTTAGATTTACCAATTTTATATTATAGGAGGAAACACCTATCTAGCCAATCACTCTATATCCGATTGTATAGTGTACACTTTTATACACCTAAAATTACTAGTTGCACTTTCAGTGCCATTAATTGTTAACAACACACCAAACACAGAAGCAAACGCACATTTTGGCATGTGAAAAAACGAATGGCAAATTCTGCAAAACGCCGACATGTGCCTTAAGCCACATATAGCACAGCCAATTTAAATCAGCAGGCTGCCCTATGCATGTCATTGGAAAAAACGTGCCACAAAACGTTCACTCCCACTATGCTAGATGTGAATGGGGCCTGAAAGTGATATTGGCGAGATAACACAAGAACAATGAAGCTCCATTCACATCTGTGTGTTTCCTTGCATCTCAGAAATGCGCTGCACCAAAAATTGCAGTAAAAATCGCACCAAGCTCCGCTCTAAAAAGCTTCTTTGGGGTGATTGCTGCATATAGGGCAGCACATTCAGGTGGATGGGCTGTCCTATGCTCTTTACCGAGATCGGTGTTGTAGTGTGTCAGACTGACACACGACAACAGCGATTGCCACGCTGCGTGTCCCCTAGGGTGTGCAATCGCAGCTTATCCTGCTGGACGTCATATGATGCCCAGTCAGGATAACTGAACCACTTCCCGGCTGTCATTTTGCTATAGGCTGGGCGGGAAGTGGTTAAATGAATGCTTGGGACAATGGTTGGATGGTCAATTGCAACCCTTGGTGTGTTCCCTGCCTAGTCACCTCAAAGATACTAATCAATCTCATGGGGGATGTTGTTTGGGAACCTGAATTTCTTTGGGTTACATGTGATGTCACTAGTATGTACTTCAATATTCCACACCACTTGGTGAAAGAGGCAGTGTCTTTCTATTTAGAATTTTATACAGAGTTACTGTCCACACAGCACTCCTATGTCTTATGCACACGAGCGGACATTACGGCAGACTTTGTCCGGCGGACTTTTCAATGGACGGCAGACTTTGTCCGGCGGACTTTTCAATGGACTTTACGACGGACTTTCCGAATGAACGGACTTGCCTACACACGATCAACCAAAGTCCGACGGATTCGTACGTGATGACGTATGACCGGACTAAAACAAGGAAGTTCATAGTCAGTAGTAGGGATGAGCCGAACACCCCCCGGTTCGGTTCACACCAGAACCTGCGAACGGACCGAAAGTTCGCACGAACGTTAGAACCCCATTGACGTCTATGGGACTCGAACGTTCGAAATCAAAAGTGCTCATTTTAAAGGCTAATTTGCACGGTATTGTCCTAAAAAGGGTTTGGGGACCCGGGTCCTACCCCAGGGGACATGTATCAATGCAAAAAAAACTTTTAAAAACGGCCGTTTTTTCGGGAGCAGTGATTTTAATGATGCTTAAAGTAAAAAAAAAAAAGTGAAATATTCCTTTAAATATCGTACCTGGGGGGTGTCTATAGTATGCCTGTAAAGTGACGCGTGTTTCCCGTGTTTAGAACAGTCCCTGCACCAAATGTCATTTTTAAAGGAAAAAATCTCATTTAAAACTGCTTGCGGGTTTAATGTAATGTCGGGTCATGGCAATATGGATGAAAATCAGTGAGACAAACGGCATGGGTACCCCCCAGTCCATTACCAGGCCCTTTGGGTCTTGTATGGATATTAAGGGGAACCGCGCACCCAAATTAAAATAAGGAAAGGTGTGGGGCCACCAGGCCCTATATACTCTGAACAGCAGTATACAGGCGGTGCAAACAAGACAGGGACTGTAGGTTTGTTGTTAAGTAGAATCTGTTTGTAATTTTGAACGGGTACATTTTTAACGTGTTTAGCTCCAGCCAAAAAATCTTTTTTAAGCTTTTTGGAAAACATAGGGAAGGGTTATCACCCCTGTGACATTTGTTTTGCTGTCTTTCCTCCTCTTCAGAAGATTTCACTTCACTTTTTGTCCCAATGAAAAATGTTTTTTGAAAATTTGGGTTTTTTTGTGGAACAAGGATTGGAAAGCATCAGTGGAAAGGAGAATTTTTTTTCCCATATTAACTCTTACAGGAGAGAATTTCCCTTCCTAGGGGTACATTTCATCTCACTTCCTGTTGTCTCCTTCCGTTTGCAAGTAGGAGTCGTTTGTAAGTTAGATGTTTGAAAGTAGGGTCCTGCCCTATATACTCAGCAGAAATTTGGGCCTTAGGTGTTGCTGTGGCCACAACACTGTAAGCCCTCGCAGGGCCCTGCTGTGAAATATTAGATCAAGAATTGTAATTACATGCCCCTGTTGAACAGGAGCTGAAAAATTAGGCCTTAGGCACTGGTGCTGGTGCCACAACACTGCAACCCCTTACAGACACTCTAGTTGGAACGCAGGAACGAGCCCTGCTGCAAAGTATTGCATCAAAAATTGTAATTACACGCCCCTGTTAGACAGGAGCAGAAAAATTGGGCCTTGAGCACTGGTGCTGGTGCCACAACACTGCAACCCCTCACAGACACTCTAGTTGGAATGCAGGAACGAGCCCTGCTGCAAAGTATTGCATCAAAAATTGTAATTACACGCCCCTGTTAGACAGGGGCAGAAAAATTGGGCCTTAGGCACTGGTGCTGGTGCCACAACACTGCAACCCCTCACAGATACTCTAGTTGTAACGCAGAAACGAGCCCTGCTGCAAAGTATTGCATCAAAAATTGTAATTACATGCCCCTGTTAAACAGGGGCTGAAAAATTGTGCCTTAGGCACTGGTGCTGGCGCCCAGAACCAAAAATGTTCTTACAAGCTATCAGCGTGATGATTGAGGAGGAAGAGGATAATTTCTCAGGGATAGTCACTCAGCATCAGCATAGGCAGTCTTTGAAGGGATCTGAGATTTCAAAAAAAATTATTCGGTTACATCAGCATCAGGTGCTTGGTAGCTGGTGGTGATCCAAGACTGATTCATTTTTATGAAGGTCAGTCGATCGACCGAGTCGGTGGACAGACGCACCCTGTGATCGGTTACCACGCCTCCAGCAGCACTGAATGTGCGTTCCGAAAGAACGCTGGATGCAGGACAGGCCAGTAGCTCAATTGCATACTGTGCAAGCTCTGGCCAGTGATCCATCCTCAAGACCCAGTAACCCAGAGGATTTTCGGTGGGAAAGGTGTCCAAGTCTGATCTTGCCCCTAGGTATTCCTGCACCATGTAAAACAGACGCTGGCGATGGTTGCTGGAACCGATCATACCTTGGGGCTGCGGACCAAAAAATTGTCTGAACGCATCGGTCAGACGGCCACCTTCTCCACTGCTCCTTCTTTGACTGACCGAAGCCTCAGCAACACGTTGTCCAGAAACAGGAGTTTGTAACCTCCCAGTCTCTGGGAACGTGTTGCACAGACCTTTCTGCAAGGCCTCCCGAAGATGTTTCATCCTCTGCTCCCTCTGCGATGGCAAGATAAGGTCCGCAACCTTACCCTTGTAACGTGGATCAAGGAGGGTTGCCAGCCAGTATTGGTCCTTCTCCTTGATACCACGAATACGAGGATCCTTACGCAAGCTTTGCAAGATCAGGGAGGCCATGCAGCGTAGGTTTGCTGAGGCATTCGGTCCGGAGTCCTCTGGGTCACTAAGGACGACATGGTCCGCAGCCACCTCCTCCCAGCCACGTACAAGTCCATGTGTTTCTTGGGACTGATCCCTTAAAGACTGCTGCTGATGCTGAGTGCCAGGCTCCACCTCCATACTGACACAATCTTCCTCCTCCTCCTCCTCCTCCTCGTCCTCTTCCTGTGTGATCGGCGGGCACGCAGGAACACTGTCTGGATAAAGGGGGCCTTGAGAGCTAAGGAAGTCCTCCTCTTCCTGCCTCTGTTCTGCCTCAAGTGCCCTGTCCATTATTCCACGCAGCGTGTGCTCCAACAAGTGGACAAGGGGGACAGTGTCACTGATGCATGCACTGTCACTGCTCACCATCCTCGTGGCCTCCTCAAATGGTGACAGGATAGTGCATGCATCCCTGATCATGGCCCACTGGCGTGGGGAAAAAAAACCAAGCTCCCCTGATCCTGTCCTGGTGCCATAGTCGCACAGGTACTCATTGATGGCCCTCTGCTGCATGTGCAGCCGCTGCAGCATGGCCAATGTTGAGTTCCACCTGGTGGGCATGTCACAGATTAGGCGGTTCTTGGGCAGATTAAACTCCTTTTGGAGGTCCGTCAGCCGAGCACTGGCATTATATGACCGGCGGAAATGCACACAGACTTTCCTGGCCTGCCTCAGGACATCCTGTAAGCCCGGGTACCTGCCCAAGAACCGCTGCACCACCAAGTTAAGGATGTGAGCCAAACAGGGCACATGGGTCATTTGTCCCTGTCGGAGGGCAGAGAGGAGGTTGGTGCCATTGTCGCAAACCACCATTCCTGCCTTAAGTTGGCGTGGCGTCAACCACCTCTGAACCTGCCCCTGCAGAGCTGACAGAACCTCTGCCCCAGTGTGGCTCCTGTCCCCCAAGCACACCAGCTCAAGCACTGCATGGCATCTTTTGGCCTGCGTACTTGCGTAGCCCCTTGAACGACTACGGAGCACCGCTGGTTCCGAGGAAGAGGCCATGGAGGAAGAAGAAGAGGAGGGGGTGGAGGAGAGAGGTGTGTCACAATCATTAGCATTTTGGAGGCGTGGTGGCGGAACAACCTCCAACACTACTGCACCTTGTCCTGCATCCTTCCCAGCTGCCAGCAGAGTCACCCAATGCGCGGTGAAACTTAGGTAACGTCCCTGTCCATGCCTGCTGGACCATGAGTCAGCGGTAATATGCACCTTACTGCTGACCGCCCTGTCCAGCGAGGCATGGACATTGCCTTCCACATGCCGGTAGAGAGCCGGCATCGCCTTCCGTGAGAAAAAGTGGCGTTTGGGTACCTGCCACTGAGGAACCGCACATTCCACAAACTCACGGAAGGGGGCAGAGTCTACCAACTGAAAAGGCAGCAGTTGAAGTGCCAGCAATTTTGCCAAGCTAGCATTCAACCGCTGGGCATGTGGATGGCTGGGAGCAAACTTCTTTCGGCGGTGCAGCAGCTGGGGCAGGGAAATTTGCCTGGTACAATCTGACGTCGGTGTACCAAAAGCAGATTGCCCACAAGTACTTGGCTGTGACACACCTAGTTCTACACCTTCATTCCTCTCAGTGCAGGTCTCAGAGAGGACTGAAGGTCTAGTGGGGTTGGAAATCTCAGCTGATGAGGAGCAAGGAGAGGTCCTCTTTGTTCTTTGGTGTGGGTCTTTTAGATGCGCTTGCCAACGAACTGCATGGCAGGTCAACATATGTCTGGTCAAGCATGTGGTACCCAAGCGGGAGATGTTTTGGCCACGTGAGATACGCTTGACACATATGTTGCAAATAGCAGCGGTGCGATCTGATGCACTCGTCTCAAAAAAGGCCCACACCAAAGATCTTTTTGAATAACGCGCAGAGACTGCAGCGCCCTGCACATGTGATGCAGTCAATGTGCTGCCCTTAGGCTAGCCCCTGGAGGGCATCCTGCCTCGTTGGTGATGTGCCGCCTCCTCCTCCTCCTCCTCCTCTCTCCTATCAGGCACCCACGTTGAGTCAGTGACCTCATCATCCCCTCCCTCCTCATCACTGGAGCAAACCCGGCAGTATGCTGCAGCAGGGGGAGCATGACTGCCAGATTGCTGTCCTTCTTGGGCACCCCCTCTGTCCGTGCTCATGTTACTGCCTTCATCGAGCTCATTATCATCATCAGAGCCTTCCAAACGCTGGGCATCCTCCTGGAGCATGTACCCAACACTGTGGTCAAACAGTTCGAGGGACTCCTCAGGAGGACATGGTGGAGCTAGGGAAGGAGTCACTGATGACATTGAGCCGAGGGAAGAGGCCGCTGCTTTGCCAGACAAAGCACCCTGGGCATGGGTGAGAGAGGATGAGGAGGATGAGGACGGCTTGGTCATCCACTCGACCAAGTCTTCCGCATGTTGCGGCTCAACACGGCCAGCTGCCGAAAAAAAGGCCAAGCGTGTCCCATGGCCACGTGCTGATGAGGACGCACCGTCTCCACGACCAGCACTAGACACAGAGCCTGCTTGCCCTCTCTTATTGGCTTGTGACTGTCTGCCTCTCCTTCTTGGCCTTCCAGACATACTAATGGCCTGTAGCTGCACTAAGCTGGGATATATAGATATATATATATATATATTTACTGCAGCTAGCAAAATCAACTACCTGCCTGTAGTATGAGAACACCACCAACCTTCTACAGGTAGCTTTAGCTGAACACTGTGAGGTGGACGCACCCCACTAACTTGTAGGTTTAGCTGAACACTGTGAGCAGGACGCACTGCACTAACTGTAAATAGTCTAGCTGCCTGACCGTGGTACTAATAGGATCAAAAGAACACCAGTAATTTTCTTTAGGTAGCTGTAAATACTTTAACAAGACAAGCCTGCCTGTCAGTAGGAAGATAACAGGAACGGATCTAGCTGAACACTGTGAGCAGGACGCACTGCACTAAATGTAAATAGTCTAGCTGCCTGACCGTGGTACTAATAGGATCAAAAGAACACCAGTAATTTTCTTCAGGTAGCTTTATATACTTTAACAAGACAAGCCTGCCTGTCAGTAGGAAGATAACAGGAACGGATCTAGCTGAACACTGTGAGCAGGACGCACTGCACTAAATGTAAATAGTCTAGCTGCCTGACCGTGGTACTAATAGGATCAAAAGAACACCAGTAATTTTCTTCAGGTAGCTTTATATACTGTAACAAGACAAGCCTGCCTGTCAGTAGGAAGATAACAGGAATGGATCTAGCTGAACACTGTGAGCAGGACACACTGTACTAAATGTAAATAGTCTAGAAGATAACAGGAACGGATCTAGCTGAACACTGTGAGCAGGACGCACTGCACTAAATGTAAATAGTCTAGAATTTAACAGGAGCGGATCTAGCTGAACACTGTGAGCAGGACGCACTGCACTAAATGTAAATAGTCTAGAAGATAACAGGAACGGATCTAGCTGAACACTGTGAGCAGGACGCACTGCACTAAATGTAAATAGTCTAGAAAATAACAGGAACGGATCTAGCTGAACACTGTGAGCAGGACGCACTGCACAAAATGTTAATAGTCTAGCTGCCTGACCGTGGTACTAATAGGATCAAAAGAACACCAGTAATTTTCTTTAGGTAGCTGTTAATACTGTAACAAGACAAGCCTGCCTGTCAGTAGGAAGATAACAGGAACGGATCTAGCTGAACACTGTGAGCAGGACGCACTGCACTAAATGTAAATAGTCTAGAAGATAACAGGAACGGATCTAGCTGAACACTGTGAGCAGGACGCACTTTACTAAATGTAAATAGTCTAGCTGCCTGACCGTGGTACTAATAGGATCAAAAGAACACCAGTAACTTTCTTTAGGTAGCTGTTAATACTGTAACAAGACAAGCCTGCCTGTCAGTAGGAAGATAACAGGAACGGATCTAGCTGAACACTGTGAGCAGGACGCACTGCACTAAATGTAAATAGTCTAGAACATAACAGGAACGGATCTAGCTGAACACTGTGAGCAGGACGCACTGCACTAAATGTAAATAGTCTAGAATTTAACAGGAACGGATCTAGCTGAACACTGTGAGCAGGACGCACTGCACTAAATGTAAATAGTCTAGAAGATAACAGGAACAGATCTAGCTGAACACTGTGAGCAGGACGCACTTTACTAAATATAAATAGTCTAGCTGCCTGACCGTGGTACTAATAGGATCAAAAGAACACCAGTAACTTTCTTTAGGTAGCTGTTAATACTGTAACAAGACAAGCCTGCCTGTCAGTAGGAAGATAACAGGAATGAATCTAGCTGAACACTGTGAGCAGGACGCACTGCACTAAATGTAAATAGTCTAGAACATAACAGGAACGGATCTAGCTGAACACTGTAAGCAGGACGCACTGCACTAAATGTAAATAGTCTAGAATTTAACAGGAACGGATCTAGCTGAACACTGTGAGCAGGACGCACTGCACTAAATGTAAATAGTCTAGAAGATAACAGGAACAGATCTAGCTGAACACTGTGAGCAGGACGCACTTTACTAAATGTAAATAGTCTAGCTGCCTGACCGTGGTACTAATAGGATCAAAAGAACACCAGTAACTTTCTTTAGGTAGCTGTTAATACTGTAACAAGACAAGCCTGCCTGTCAGTAGGAAGATAACAGGAACGGATCTAGCTGAACACTGTGAGCAGGACGCACTGCACTAAATGTAAATAGTCTAGAACATAACAGGAACGGATCTAGCTGAACACTGTGAGCAGGACGCACTGCACTAAATGTAAATAGTCTAGAATTTAACAGGAACGGATCTAGCTGAACACTGTGAGCAGGACGCACTGCACTAAATGTAAATAGTCTAGAAGATAACAGGAACAGATCTAGCTGAACACTGTGAGCAGGACGCACTGTACTAAATGTAAATAGTCTAGCTGCCTGACCGTGGTACTAATAGGATCAAAAGAACACCAGTAATTTTCTTTAGGTAGCTGTAAATACTGTAACAAGACAAGCCTGCCTGTCAGTAGGAAGATAACAGGAACGGATCTAGCTGAACACTGTGAGCAGGACGCACTGCACTAAATGTAAATAGTCTAGAAGATAACAGGAACGGATCTAGCTGAACACTGTGAGCAGGACGCACTGCACTAAATGTAAATAGTCTAGAATTTAACAGGAACTGATCTAGCTGAACACTGTGAGCAGGACGCACTGCACTAAATGTAAATAGTCTAGAAGATAACAGGAACAGATCTAGCTGAACACTGTGAGCAGGACGCACTGCACTAAATGTAAATAGTCTAGCTGCCTGACCGTGGTACTAATAGGATCAAAAGAACACCAGTAATTTTCTTTAGGTAGCTGTTAATACTGTAACAAGACAAGCCTGCCTGTCAGTAGGAAGATAACAGGAACGGATCTAGCTGAACACTGTGAGCAGGACGCACTGCACTAAATGTTAATAGTCTAGCTGCCTGACCGTGGTACTAATAGGATCAAAAGAACACCAGTAATTTTCTTTAGGTAGCTGTTAATACTGTAACAAGACAAGCCTGCCTGTCAGTAGGAAGATAACAGGAACGGATCTAGCTGAACACTGTGAGCAGGACGCACTGCACTAAATGTAAATAGTCTAGAAGATAACAGGAACAGATCTAGCTGAACACTGTGAGCAGGACGCACTGCACTAAATGTAAATAGTCTAGAATTTAACAGGAACGGATCTAGCTGAACACTGTGAGCAGGACGCACTGCACTAAATGTAAATAGTCTAGAAGATAACGGGAACGGATCTAGCTGAACACTGTGAGCAGAACGCACTGCACTAAATGTAAATAGTCTAGAAGATAACAGGAACGGATCTAGCTGAACACTGTGAGCAGGACGCACTGCACTAAATGTAAATAGTCTAGAAGATAACAGGAACGGATCTAGCTGAACACTGTGAGCAGGACGCACTGCACTAAATGTAAATAGTCTAGAAGATAACAGGAACGGATCTAGCTAAACTGAGTACAGTGTATATATATATATGCAACACCTGGGATGCATATATATACACAATACACTGTAAGTGCAGCTAACTGACTGACTGTTCTGCCTAATCTATCTAACTCAAATCAAACACTGTCTCTCTGTCTATCTCTTTCAACACCGGAACACACACTACACAGGGCCGCCGTGCAGGCAGCCTTATATAGTGTGGGGCGTGTACTAAATCCCCTGAGCCATCATTGGCCAAAGCCTCCTTGGCTTTGGCCAATTACGGCTCTCTGTTCAGGCGGCGCTGTGATTGGCCAAGCATGCGGGTCATAGTGCATGCTTGGCCAATCATCAGCAAGCAATGCACTGCGATTCCGCAGTGAATTATGGGCCGTGACACGCCACACGAATTTGGCGCGAACGGCCCATATCGTTCGCAATTCGGCGAACGACCGAACAGCCGATGTTCGAGTCGAACATGGGTTCGACTCGAACACGAAGCTCATCCCTAGTCAGTAGCCAATAGCTGCCCTTGCGCCGGTTTTTGGCCGTCGGACTAGCATACAGACGAGCTGACTTTTTGACCGGACTCGAGTCCGTCGGAAAGATCTTAAACATGTTTCATTTCTAGGTCCGTCAAACTTTTGGTGAAAAAAAGTCCGCTGGAGCCCACACATGATCAAATTGTCTGACGGACATCGGTCCGCCTGATCAAGTATGCCATAAAGTCCGGTCGTGTGTATGCGGCATTAGAGGTACAGGATTATCTGCTTACACACAATTTCTATATTTTTGATGTTATTTTTTATTTCCAACAGTGTAGGGCCGCGATGGGGGCTACATTTTCACCATCATTCACCAAGCTTTTAGTAGTTTGGTGGGAATGGTCCCACATCTATGGAGAGTCCTTTTAGACCTTATATTCATTCTTTCTGTCGCTACATAGACAATCTCGTATTTATATGTGATACCAGAATGGGGGAATTTCTTCTTGTCTTTTTTGAATTTGAACACAAGCAATCTATCATTTATTGGACATTCAGATTATCAGGATGTCCCTTTCCTAACGTACTATTGGTAGCATCAGGAAACCAGGCTATAACATGTCTGTATAGGAAACCAATGGTGGGCAATAGCCTTTTGTCGGCCCAGTCCAATCAGCCCTAACACACAATTAGGGGCATACCAGTGGGCAGTTCATTCGTATACAGAGAGTTTTTAAGGAGGACATTAAAAGAGAGGCAGCCCTATTATACAATAGATTTAGACAAGTTGGCTATCCTATTTGGACTTTGGAACATGCATATGGTATTGCTAGGGCCAAAAACAGGCAAGATTTTCTCAGTAAGTAATTTGTGCCTAGCTCTAGACTTGCCAGTAGACCCACCTTGGTCACCCCATACAGTTTGGGGTTTCAACAGGTGGGTGATGTCATGAGGAGATATTTGCCCCTATTATATGAAGACAATGTATTATGAAGAAATTAATTATTATACCCAGCAAAGCTTTTTTCCTAGCGAGTTCATTATCTCCATGTTTTTTCTGCTCTGGCTCTAGATTAAGTACTACCTGTTTACACTTTAAGGGAAACTATAAGTGTGGAGGTAGAGCTTGTCCTTGTTCTCCCCATGTTGTTACAGGAGAAGCAGTCACATCTAGTGTCAATCAGAAGTGTCAAACTTGAAACATATTTTTAACTGCAACACCAGATATGTAATTTATGTTATTACATATAAATCTTGCCTGACACAATATGTGGGATGCACCACCTGACGTTTAAGGGACAGATTCCGGGAACATCTTAATGACATTATACTAGACAAATCCATCAATGTGGCAAGACACTATAATAGACATCATGGTGGAGACACGGACTTAATGTCAGTCTAGATCGTAGAGCAGGTCAAACTCCCTGTTAGGGGGGTGTGACCTGTTAAGGTTGTTATGCAGGAGGGAGGTGTTCTGAATCTTTAATTTACAGACCAGGATTCTGGATGGTTTAAACTTTGAGTGGGATGTTTCTCACTATTATGAGAGATCCCACACCTCGCTCCTGCATGTCCATCATCGTTGTCTTCATATATTTGTCTTTACATATATTTTTTCATTTTTTTTGTATTTTCCTTACTCTCTAATATCTCTATATCATTACCCTGTATTTTCATTCAGATATGAGTTATCCATCATTTGCCTCCATTCCTATGGATCTTGGTTGGAACACAAGTCTATGTGATATATCTATAGGTCCATACAGTATATTTGATGAAATGTTCATTGTTTCTATCTATATCTATATCTATATATAATGAACTTCAGGTGGGTTACCCTCTTTTCTTAACTCCTGTCCGATCAAGGCACCGTCAAGGTGGACTCCCAACCTTTCACCATAAATGGATAGAAAAAAGACGTGGACCGATGCTTGATGCAAATAGTGTCTTTTACTGAAAGTATTTCAATTAATACATGCAAGCCACTGTACAGTTCCGAGCGCTCCTCGCTCTTCGTCAGGCTATTCTGGCTGTGTGTGAAAAGCCAAAACACAGATTTTCTCTTATCCACACCCAGTCTGCCACACACATGTGTATCAACTTAATTACTAAAGAAAACATATAAACAGCCACCTATTAAGATAATTAACCCCTATTGTTTCAACAATAGAAGGTGAAACAAAACCTAGCCTTCAATATACATTCTACTATCTACATTTATCATACTATACATATTTTTCTCTCATCTTCCATCAACATGATATTATGTGGCAAATGGGCTCTTTTAATTATGCATCTCATACAGTATAGTATCATATAAATAACATTCTTGGTCATAACTCAGATCTCATCCAGGATTCAGCTAGCATTCTTTTATTTCACATTCCCAACAGGACTTCCTTCCAAGCGATCTACGGGAGTATAATACATACAAAACATGACTAAGATTTCCATATGTCAATTGTCATATCTTATACAAATAAATATAAATCTTAGTCCTTGTTCATACCATCGGGATGCAAGGACTGTAATTTATTAATCCACCAGACCTCACGTCTCTTAAGTTTTAAAATCCTGTCCCCCCCTCTTTTGTCACGGGGAATATCTTCCAATATCATAAATCTTAAATCAGTGTCCCTGTGTCCCATCTCCGCGAAATGACGTGACACAGGGAGACCCGATTGGGGATGTTGGATCGTACTGCGATGTTGTGCAATGCGATCTTTTATCTTCTGGGTCGTCTCGCCTACGTAAATCAAGTTACAGGGGCATATGAGAATGTAAATGACATAAGATGATTGGCATGTATAGAAGCCATTTATTGTTATCCTAGTCTTCGTTACAGGATGATCGAAGTGATTACCTTTGAGCATCAGATTGCATTGAACGCAACCAAGACAAGGATAACAGCCCTTCTTTTTCCTACCGAGAAAGGTAACCCTTCTCTCCTCCTGACTTTCCGGTACGAATTCAGATCGCACCAAAAAAATCACGTAGGGTTTTGTTACGCCGATAAGCCTTCATGGGAGTCTGTTGGAATTCTTCTATCTGTGGGTATGATCTTCTTAGAATCGACCAATGCTTTCTTAATATATTAAATATTTTATCACTATAGCTATTGAATTGGAAGACAAATGGGATCCTGGGTCTGTTAGAGTGATATTTTTTGTTTTGTCGACAATTATCAGATGGTTGTAGGATTCTATTTAGTTCCCGTCTGATCAGGCCCTCCGGATAACCCCGCTCTTTAAACTTACAGCACATCTCATTCAATCTCTGATCTCTTATTGTAGTGTCACTCACGATACGTGTAACTCTAAGCAGTTGGCTTCTGACAATGGACCCAAACACATGAGGGGGATGGTAACTATCATACCTGAGTAACTGATTCCTATCCGTGGGCTTGGTGTATATATCCGTTTCAATCAATCCTTGATTAACATATACCCGTGTATCTAGAAAGGGGACGGAGTCCCCACCAATATGTATCTGAAACTGGATATTAGATGAAAAACTATTAATGGTTTCATTAAAGGCTTCAAGAGATTCAATGCTGCCCCGCCATATAGCAAAAACGTCATCTATGTACCGCCACCAGGTGGCGCAATGTTCCCGAAAACTTTCATTAGTAAAAATATTTCTCTGTTCAAAATCATGCATAAAGGAACATGCATATGGCGGGGCAACATTGGAGCCCATAGCAACCCCCGTGAGTTGTACATAGAACTGGTCCCTAAAAAGAAAATAGTTGTTATGCAAAATTACATTAAACAATTTTTCAAAAAAGAAGATCTGTGCCTCCGAGTATTCCCGACATTCTCTAATCAGATTGATCGCTGCTTTAATGCCAGCTTCGTGTGGAATAGACGTGTACAAACTAGTTACATCCCAAGTAACAAGAATAAAATCCTCATCAATAGGTGGTAAGCTCTTAATTTTGGAGAGAAAGTCACCAGAATCCTTAATAAAGGATGGAGTATTTCTCACCAAAGGTGATAGCACTCTATCCAATAGCTTAGCTGTGGGTACAAAAATCGAATCATTCCCTGATACAATCGGGTGTCCTGGTGGGGACTGTTTATCCTTATGGATCTTGGGAAGTATGTATAGCACCGGGACACGGGTATGTGATGGTAATAAAAATTCTTGAAGGTCATGCGAAATTAGTCCTTCCTTAAATGCTGGCTTGACAATACTTTGTAGAGTCTTTTTAATACCCCATGTGGGGTCAGAATGTAAGGGTTTGTATACTGTGTCATCATCCAATTGGCGCTTGATCTCATTTTCATATGCCTGAGGATCCATAATGACCACCGAACCCCCTTTATCCGCGGGCTTACAAATAATATCTCTCCGCTTAGTTAGCTCACGCAGGGCTGATTTTTCATGAGGAGACAAATTATTAGGTACATGATCTTTAAAGTCTATTCGTTGAGTCAATTGTTTAATGTCCTGGGTAACTTCTTGCACAAACATTTCAACCGGTACATATGTAGTGGGGGGAACAGATTTAGATTTCGTTATCAGTCCCAAGGATTTATTATCCAACCTCCCTTCAGTTGTTTCATTCTGAATAAATGGTTTATGGAGAAAATGAACCTTCCATCTAATATTACGAAAAGACGATACAGATCTTGGTCTAACTGGAAAGGGTCTAAATGACTTTTAGGACAATATGATAATCCACGATTAAAAAGTCCTACCTCTTCTGATGATAAGACCCGCCTGGAGATGTTGTGTACTAGGTCTCCCTTGATCGGCCACGGTTGCCTCGTGTGTAGCGATATCTGTCTTGACTCCCTTCTCTGTTGTAACGGGATCTGGTTTGCATCCGAGTAGTGGACAACTCTCTCCTATCTCCTTGTAAAAAATTGGATGAGGAATCGGTGTCAGTATTCGCTGAAGAGTTATCGGACATATTCCTCCTGAGGTTACCATATTCATTACGACCTCATCGATTGTAAGGACGAGCCAACGGTATACCTGATTTCTTTCATAATCCTCAATGTCCCAGTCGAATTTATTGCGTTTCCTGGTTTCCAACTCAAACCGATATTTATTAATATTCTCATCAGCCGACTCTTTACATCTGTTGAATTCTTCCAAACTCATTCCTGAGCGTAATTCTGATTCAATCTTCGTAAGTTGTTCAGAAAGTGAAGCCAATTCTTTATGTATGAATGAGATGGTTAAGGTCATTATATCGAATGAACATTTATTCAAAATTTGCATGAATGTGCTCTTATATTCATCATTATCACTGAATAAGGTCGGGGCCAATCTTACCCTCAGACCTCTCGGAATCCGTTGCACCCGATGGTACTCAGCTAACGTTAGTCCATGTAATTCCAAGGATATATGTTTTCTTCTCAATTTCTCCCATGTACGAGAATTATAAGCAGGAGTGTTACCCGTTAGGAAATTTCTGGATCCTGAGATCTGAGACATGATGTGTGTGGTCTCTTCCTGAGTGTACGAAAATGTGAAACCATTTGTATCCATCTTGTATGAAGGTAACTTACTCACTGGGAGTATAATAATGAACTTCAGGTGGGTTACCCTCTTTTCTTAACTCCTGTCCGATCAAGGCACCGTCAAGGTGGACTCCCAACCTTCCACCATAAATGGATAGAAAAAAGACGTGGACCGATGCTTGATGCAAATAGTGTCTTTTACTGAAAGTATTTCAATTAATACATGCAAGCCACTGTACAGTTCCGAGCGCTCCTCGCTCTTCGTCAGGCTATTCTGGCTGTGTGTGAAAAGCCAAAACACAGATTTTCTCTTATCCACACCCAGTCTGCCGCACACATGTGTATCAACTTAATTACTAAAGAAAACAAATAAACAGCCACCTATTAAGATAATTAACCCCTATTGTTTCAACAATAGAAGGTGAAACAAAACCTAGCCTTCAATATACATTCTACTATCTACATTTATCATACTATACATATTTCTCTCTCATCTTCCATCAACATGATATTATGTGGCAAATGGGCTCTTTTAATTATGCATCTTATGCAATCTGTTTCTATCTATATCTATATATAGATATATCATATCTATATATATATCTATATATATCTATATATATATCTATATAGATAGATAGATAGATAGATAGATAGATAGATAGATAGATAGATAGATAGATAGATAGATAGATAGATAGATAGATAGATAGATAGATAGATAGATAGATAGATAGATAGATAGATAGATAGATAGATAGATAGATAGATAGATAGATAGATAGATAGATAGATAGATAGATAGATAGATAGATAGATAGATAGATAGATAGATAGATAGATAGATAGATAAGATTAGTTGTTATGTGTACTGGAACAAAGGAATTTTCTTTGGAATATACATTTTATTTTTCTGTTTTATATGTGTGTGTATATATAAATATATATATATATATATATATATATATATATATATATATATATATATATATATATATATATATATATATATACAGTATATAATTTATAATTGGGAGACTGTATATAAGTCACTAGGTGACTCGGTTTGTGTGCCCTGCAGTGTGCCTTCTTTTACTGCTTTTTTTTTTTTTTTTTTTGTTTAATATATTTTTATTAAAGTGAAGTATAACAAAGATATACATATATCTCATAATGAATACATTCTTGAAAATACAGCAACAAGAGTTTCAGCACTCACAGATTTCAGTGGGTAGTTATAAGCTAACCCTCCAATAATTGGTTCAGAAGCTTAACAAAGTGTTAGTATAGCATAGGGTTAATACTTTGTGAGCACTTGAAACAAACCAAAATGAATATAAAAAGGAAAAAACCCTTATTTTGGTATATAGAACTGAGAGATAAATAAAAGTAGAAGAAATAAAATTAAGAGAAATTATATAAAAGAGGAGAGAGTAGGAGTATAAGAAAGGTAAGAAAACAGAGGGTAGGAGGGGGGGTATGGGGGGGGGGGCTGTTGCTGGCATGCATGTCTACACATCAAAAGGGAATGATATGTTAAGGTGTAGTTGGCTAAGCTTAGACTAGAGGTTTAAGAGGTTTGCGTTATAAGCAGATGTGGATTGAAATTGTTTCCAAGAATCCCAGGTTTGAGAATGTTTCTTAGAGGTACCTCTGATGTCGTGGGTGATGCTCTCCATAAGATGTACCTTATCGACCATTTGTAACCAATCTCTTATAGAAGGGATTGTTGGTTGACCCCATAGAGTAGGAATTAAAGCTTTGGCCGTGTTTAGTAAATGAGGAATAATTGAATGTTTATATATTCTTATGGGAGTTTTGGTGGAATGAAAAAGGATAGTCCACGGGTCGTTGGGTATATTGACATCCGAGATCTGTAATATTAGATTGCGGATATTATCCCAATAAGGTCGGATGAGTGGGCAAGACCACCAGATGTGTGCGTGAGTGGCTTTGTTCCCACAGTTCCTCCAGCATAATGGGGAACCGGCTGGGAACATTTGTTGTAATCTGACTGGGGTATAGTGCCATCTAATAAGCAATTTATAATTGACCTCTGACATTTTTGAGGCCAATGAGGAAGTGTGGGCTAATTGGAGGATCTTTTCCTTTTGATTATCTGTAAGGGAAGAATCTAAGTCATGCTCCCATTTAGCCAAGAATGGTGGAAAGTTGGGGTTTTGAAGTGTAATGAGAGCTTTGTAAAATAGAGAAATTCCATGTAAAGGGGGATCTTTTGGGTAGAATATTTCTTCTATGGTATTTAATTCACTCAGACCTCTAAGCGGGTTGGGAAGGGATCCTAAGAAATGTTGTAATTGGTGATATCTCCATTTATCTAGAAATGTGGTGGGTTTAGGAGCAAGTATCACGTGTAATGGTTTGAGTATGTTGTCACGGAGGACATGATGTAATAGAAGAGGTTCTTCCGTTCCCCTTTTACTGCTTTTTTGCTTACTTTTAATGAAAATAGCAATTAGTTCAGCAGATGCTTGAGAGCTTCAGACAACAAAGGCTCCAGAACATGGTGGGCAGGTGAGCAATTGGACAGAGGAATTGCTCTCACTCAGCCTCCTGTGCCATCCATTCTGGCCCTAGGTGGCTTCCTTGGAAATGGATTGAAATTAATGTTTTGTCTGGTAAGCAATGTACCTGAGATACTCCTTTAAGTCAAATCACACAGGACAGCAATACTAAACACATTATTAGCAGCCTTTTTAGCAGCTTTCCTAGAAATTGAGCTCTAGCACCATCTCATAATTTAAACAGTAGATCTGCATCTTCTAAACAGGATAGCCTTAGACCCTACGCTGGCGTTAGCAACATCATTGTAAGGATCACTTTACAATTTAATCTGGCCAAATGATTACATATTAAACTTTGATGGCCCATCATAACAATGCTGATCAGTCACATGATAATGAGTGAAATCAATTTTTGCATCCTCAGTCTTTGATTGCTACATATTTTAAATCCAATGATGCTGAAATGTCTGCACAGTTAACTCATGATAGTGCAGGAGCAGCAGTATAGTCTGATGCTCATGCTTATCTTCAAACAATCAGGCTGATGAAGGCGACATGCTTAAGCTTCTGAAACGCATCCCGATTGTCTCACACATCGGTTGGACTGACAGCTCCTCCTACTACCCCAGCTGGACACATCATCTTTGGGCGGACATCCAATTTCTGGATATACCATCATGGCCACACAGGACAGCCTGACGCCAGTCTCCCTGCATGGACTCCAGGCTCATCTTGCTCCCCACTACAGCCAGCTTTCTTCTCCACCAAGGACTACCACACAGCTCCCAGTTCATTACAATCCACTGTGAACTGTCATCCTCTCTCTCCCCCTCACCCACTTGTGAGTTCCATTTGTTTTATATGATATTTTACTTAATTAATTGTGCTACACTATGCCGGTTTGGCGCTTTCTTCCCTTCTTATTTTACAGATTGTGGATTTCCAGCCCACATATGAAAGCAGCCTTGCCAGCACCACAGTGTCAGCCATTTTCTACCAATTGAAATTTTTATTCCTACACCTCCGGGAATAAGTATCTTTCAATACTCCTTTTTTAACCTGGTGTATGATATTTTATCACTATAGGATGGGCACAGTGTCAGCGATGTAGTGTTTTTTGGTCATGATCATGCTTATTTACTTGTCTCTGATTTAATACTGTGTCAAGTACATTTTGGTATTCCTGAAAATTATCTTTAGGAAGCCATGATTTGTGAATTATTACATTTAGGCTTTAATTTCCCCAAGGTGATTAAGGAAATAATATGTTGGGGAGAATTATGTTGACTGGTTTGAAGTAAGATTGTGTTGGTCTCAAGGAAATTAAAGCTTATGAAAGAAGTGAAATATCTGTTAGATTAGCAGATGTCAGAGAGCTTGAGATAGCAAAATCAACTCATCTCAGTGGCTGACTGACTGCTTGGGCACCTGGGGTTAGTAGGGGGCCACACAAGCCGGGACAGTCACACTTTCTAGGAAGGTGTTCTACTATAGCTCAATCCTGTGGTTTGTCAGCAGCAGTGGCATTGCTTCTAAATATATACACTGCCTGGCAGTGTATGTATTTAGAAGTTACAAATCTTCTTTCTTTATCCCCCCAGCAGTCTCCTACATGCTTGGTCTGTGCCCCCCTCAATCAGATCTCCCACTCATCTTCAGTGTCATGTGATGAGAGTACCCGGAGAAGGAGCACAGCTCCTGCTGGCTACTTCACACTACATGCAGAGAGAGAGATGATCTGAGGAGGGAAAGTCTGTTTGGGGAGGTAAACTGCACACAATACCTGGTAAAGTTCCATGTCAGGAGGGTAGTTTTTATGGTATCATATAAAGGGTTAAGGTGACAAGAAGGGTGACAATAGCAGGCGAGAGTGTGTGTTGGAGTTTGCACCCCCCCTACCCCCCCTCCAGCTGACAGACATCTTCTAAGCAGGCACACATCACTATCTACATAAACAATCCCCAAGCACTCTGTCCAGATAATGTGCAGTTAAGTTATGACCTTTTTATGTAATCCTGTGTTATTCAAACTCTGTACAATGAAAAGTGTAAACCCACCGCATAAACTATACACGCTACTGTATATATGACATAACAATCTCCAATAAACATATTCGACCACAATGTTCAAGGCTATATGCATAGTAGCACATTTTTTTTTTTTTTGAACACTGATCATTTAGAAAATGATTTATGTTTATTAGGGATTTTTTTTTATGTACTAATAGTTAGACTTGGTTCACACCTATAGGTGCGACCAAGCATGGGCATGTTTTTCATACACACGAGCAACATGGAAAAGTCATGAAAAAGTCCCGTTTGGTGCACATGTTTGCAAATGCCTGGGGATGCCAATAACAATTATTAGAACTGCCGTGCATCTGCTAATGCGCAGCAAATTTCTGTGTGTGTTGGGAAAGCATTTTGCACATATTCTCCACATGCATAAATATGAATTTAGCCATACAGTGTTTAGTTTATGTGCTGAGTTTACGCTTTTGATTGTACAGAGCTTGAATAACACAGAATTACTGTAAATACTCCCTGTTATTATGCAAATTCTATTTCAGTGTCACAAAGATTAAATATTTTGTTTTTCAGTTTAACTCATGGATGGCATTGTGTCTCAGGGCTCTTTTGATCACTGAAAACAATCTCGGACACCTGTGATAATTGGATTGCCAGGTGAGCCCAATTAAAGGAAAAACTACTAAAGGAGGGTGTTCCACATTATTAAGCAGAGCACCATTTTCAAGCAATATGTGAAAGAAAAAGGATCTCTCTGCTGCCGAAAAGAGTGAAATAGTTCAATGCCTTGGACAAGGTATGAAAACATTAGATATTTCACAAAAACTTAAGCCTGATCATCGCACTATTAAGAGATTACGAGATTTGTGGCTGATTTAGAGCACAGACGGGTTTCGTGCAGATAAAGGCACATTGAGGAAGATTTCTGCCGGATCCATGCATTGGATCAAGAAAGCAGAAGCAGAAAGAAAGCAGGAGGAGCCAGGACCTTTGTAATCACTCGAGGTGCAGTAGCTAGACCCAAGGGCAGAGCTACAAACTGAAAATGAAGATTTTCTACCTCGAAGCGTAGAAATTTCTAGTGAGCAGGGAAAATTGGCACATTGAGATAAGCATCCTTGATGTCGATTGACACCAGAAATTCTCCCCCTTGTAGGATGGAGACTACTGATCGGATTGACTCCATGCGAAAGGAACAGATATTCAAAAACTGGTTTAGATCTTTGAGATCTAAAATGGGTCTAACATTCCCATTTGGTTTTGGAACCGTGAAAAGGTTTGAATAAAACCCTAATCCTTGCTCTTCCAAGGGGACCACCGATATTACTCCTTGAGACAAGAGATGATCCAAAGCTAGAAAGAGAGATTTCTTTTTCACTGGATCTCTGGGAACATTTGATCTGAGAAAACGAGGAGACGGGAACTCTCGGAACTCTAGTTTGTAACCTAGAGAAATTGAGGAAGCCACCCATCTGTTCTGACATTGTTCCTGCCAGACCCCTAAGAAAATTGTAAAAGCCTTCCCCCCACTCGAGCGAGCGGGGGCGCCCCTTCATAAGGAAGCTTTAGCATTTTGTTTTGTGGGTTTCCTCCCCCAGGTCCTCTTTTGGCCCTGGGACTGACCCTGAGGCTGATGCCCCATCGTGACTGCCTGGAGGCTGATGCCCCCGGCACTGAAGAAGAAGCATGTTTAAAAGAAAAATGTTTAAACTTATTCTTAACCGGTAAAAGGGAACTTTTCCCTTTAGAAATTCTTTGGATATACTTATCCAGATCGTTTCCAAATAACCGTTCACCATGAAATAAGAAACTGGCCAAAAGCTTTTTACATGGCACTTCGGCTGACCAATAGGGCATGTACCAGCCCTAGCATGAGCCATGAGGCCTGGAGAATAGAATCTTTCATAGTGTCCACTGTAAAACACAATGCTTCTGATATCCCGGCAAAATCCTGGGCCTGCTGATCAGGAATAACCTTGAGCACCTCTATAAACTAGTCTTTTAAGGACTGAGATACACCGATCACTGCCAGCGCAGGCTGAACGACTGAACCTGCGAGAAAACTATGGTTTTAAAAAGGAATTCCAACTTCTTATCTGTTGGATCCTTTAGCATATGAGCATTGTCTACTGGACAAGTCAAGTTTTTGTTTACAGAGGATATAGCAGTGTCAATTGCTGGAATTCCCTATTTCTTATAGAACTCTTCCTCCATAGGATAGTATTGAAAACTTTTTCGGAGGAAAAAACTGTTTATCTGGGTGCTCCCACTCAGAATACATAAGCTTTTTTAGCCATGAATGCATAGGAAAAACATGAACAGATTGGGGAGGCTTTAGTGAACCCAAACCAGAAGTGGGCTCATTGACTGAATGCGTTATTGGCAGTAAAAAATGTTGAGCTGACCAATTCAGTGAGAGACTGTACCAACAACCTTTCCCGTGAACCTGATCCTTCCGTATTAGGTTCTTCCTGAGCAATGGACTGGGACCTGCTATGCTTAGTCCCACTCTGGGATGCGATTAAAGCATCACTTTTTTTGCTCCAAACTTAAAATGGTTGAAGAAAAAACCTCCTTAGTAATATACACAGGGGCTGCAGTGTTAAGAGCATCTGCAACACTTGCCCCTCCTGATGGCTCACTCTGACCAGCCATATTACTCTCAGGGGAGGATGCCATCCTTTTTGAGATGGTTCTAGGCTTCTGTGTGACTATAGTCTTTCTAGAGCCCTTTTTTGAGGTGTTTTTAACCCCCCTTCCGACCATATCCCAATGTACAAAGCAGAGGTACTACCAGAAGGAATGTATCCACTGCTTGAGCAATAGAACAGCTCTGCTGCTGCTATTAATGCCCAGCCTGATGCAAGAGTAAATGTGTCAAAAGAAATGCCTGTGTCACCAAACCTCTTACATGCCACCTTTGCTCTTGTGTCCCTCCGCAGCTTGCAACAGCAAAAATGGTGCCTTTTAAAATACCCCTTCCCGCGCTGGATGTTGGAGGATGCCAATGCCGCGCTAAGCCCTGCCCCCCATCTTCTACGGCCCTTACTCTTTCCCTAAAAAAAGAGCTTTTCCCGCACGATCCTATGGGATCACAGAGAGAGGGGAAGACATGGCAAATGGGGGGTCTGGAAGCCCCCGAGCGGCGTGCCATTTGTGCCCTTTTTTTTTTTTAAGTGTGCAGACCCCCCAGACTTAACGGAGGTCTGCTGCTGGCCGGAGGAAGAAAACTGCTGTTTCCTGGACACATCGTGAGCTCTCTGAGACGCATGAGACGGTAAGTGCTCTATACAGCCCCCAGTGGTGACACATAGGCATGACAACATTTACAAATTCAAAGGAGACATTCATAAGAAAATTTTGAAAATTTCTTAGAAAACACCACTTGCTTTTCTTGCCGCAGGGTTTTCTGTGGTAAACCAACAGACCCAATCTTCACACTTCATGGTGGGTTCCGTTAAAACTTCAGGAGCTGGGAATCCTCGAGGAAACCCACTATCCTAAACCTGTATTAGCACCACCGCCAGTAAAACTTTATGGCCTCAGTACCAAAAAGTACTGGATCCCGGGGTCCAGCTCTCTAAAAAGAGAAGCCTTACAGGCAAGACCTTGTTTCTTTGGATACGAGGCCCGGATACCATTCAATTCGGCCAAAAAGACACTTTGAATGGATCCAGCTGCATGGCTAGCCCCAGCAAGGATTGCTCCAGTAGAGCTCAGCACAGAACCTCTTTACTAGTGACCAACACCTTAGACACTGGTGAAAAAACTGAGGTGGTCCCAGTAGTGGGAGGGGTTATATAGGGAGTGCACTTTTTTGTCTTTTTTGTCACCTTCAGGTGTCCATCACCTGAAGGTGGCCTATAACCCACATAGTAACTACTATGGCTCTGTGTCCCATGATGTACAATAAGAAATGATGAGTAGTTAGACATGGCTGCCCCTTTTTTCACTGATCTAAAACTACCCTGCCACTGGCCAAATTTTGATCAACCTATCATTAAGAAAATAGGGGCCCTAGAAGATACAGCAGTCTAAAACTGACCAGTAGTGGGACATTTTTGATGAGGGAAAATTGGCTGAAATGTACTGGAGAAAAAGAACAAAGGCACGTGTTTTACTAAAAGAATTTAAAGATAGCGAATGATACAGTCATACAAGTTTACCAGCTGTAGGAAAATTTTCAATAGCAAGGCTAGGCCAAAACTTACTGGAGACAAAGAGCACAGGCTTGGGCATTACAACAAGCATTAAGATACTGAAAATTTTACATAAGTGCAGAGTTGACTAGCAGCAGGGTAGTTTTATTCAGGATTAATAGGCCTAACTGCCATGATGCCAACTTTTATTTTATCTATGGGGATGGTAATGTGAATATGAATGTGAATGGTGAATGTGAGTGATATACGGTAACTTGAGGTGGCATATGTGCACAATTTTTATGCACTTAGATTTTTTTCTTACAAATGATGCAGGGGCATGCTATAAACAAAAGTTAGTTCCAAGGACAGATGGACCAAAACAAGCAAATGCTTTCCTTTGAGCACCCCCAAACTCCAATAAGTGCAGCAATGCAGTAGATTGATTGCCCAAAGAACAACAAGCAATCAGAAATAAAGTGCAGCTTCCTAACTGCCCTAATCTTCTCTTATGCAATTTGGCAGCTTTCCCTATGCAGACACTGCGGCTACTCTGTGTTTTTATAATAAGGGAGTTGGCCTAAACAAAAACTACCTTACTGACTATTCTAAGCCCGCTGGCCAAAGTTCAAAGATCATACAGTGCATTATGGTAAAAAAAAGTCTCCTGGGTGAATCTGCACATAATTTTGCTAGGACAGCAAATCTTGAACCTGCAGAATTTGGCTAAAACCCATGGTAGCAGTGAATCCAAACCTCATACATACTAGTAAGATCAGAGTAAAAAGAATATAAAATTTGTACCAGTCATAGCTAATGATTCTAGGTAGTTTAATGTGTTCTGTAAACTGCCATTTTAATTCATTTGAATTATTAATGCAATAAAGATATACATTATTAGTTAGAAGTCATTTTATGAAAGTATGTAAATAAAAAAAAATAAGACTCACTATTACTTTCTTAACTTTTATTTTACCAGTATAAACTCCATACTTCATCCACAAAAATCATGAGGGTACAATCACATTTAAAAAAAATATTTTTTGAAAAATTAATTAAAGAAAAATAAATGAATGTGTCCTTTTGAGTTCTCTGTGATTTGGGGGGATTTTTAAGGTTGTAGGAAGAAACCATTGATATTTGCTGATAGCTAGATTATCATCTATTAATGGATGAATCACACTGCACCACTATTTACAGTGGTTAGCCTAACATCTTCTTTCTTGGCAACATGGATGCATTTTATCACGCGATATTTAAGAATAGGGAAAGTAAACATTGCAAGAAATAGCTTGTGAAGCATATTTTATTAAGCAATATTAAAGAATAAAGCACAATACATTAATTAGTGTTGAAATTGTATTACTGGGTGTAAAGATACCAAAATATTAATTAATAATAGGAGTTTCTAGTACATTACTTGGATTTTGATGCCATCTATTGCTTTATATATTGATTTATTTATGCTTTCTGTGCTACTACAACTCTCGTACTTGCATACCGCTTCAGATCAGTTTTTACATTTCCACTATGAACCTGTTTTTTTGGTGATAAGTTTGTCATTACTTAACCCCTTTAAGACCAGCCGCCTTTGTTTGATGGTGGCACAATGGCTCTCCTACGCGAATCACCATAGGTGTACGGTGGCTCGCTCAGGCTCAGTTGCGGGCAGGCGGCACATGCTCACTTCCGCTGCATGCTGTGGGAGCATGCCAACGGGTCGGGAGGACTCAATGTCCTCCGGCGGCCCACAAAGGCAGTTCCTCATTCTGACAGGTGACATGACAGGGTCCATACTCCCACAGTTAGAAACACTCATAGGGAACACAGTTAACCCCTTGATAGCTGTTCTGTCTCTTGGACAGATAGCTAAACCTTCTTATCCCAATAACTGTAGATACCATATTTCTTTGATCTCAGTTTTATTAGAACAAGCCAGGTGAAACTACAAATAACAGAAATAGACTTCAATAAGTACAATATCACATACAATACAGCATACATTGCATAAACAACAATATACAGTACAAGATGTATATCTTGTACTCTCTCTTGCTCCCGTCTCACCTTTTCTGCATCAAGGCGGGCCTTTTCTTTTTTCATCTGCAACTCTTGGTCTGCGAATGCGGCCCTGGCTTTTGCTGCCTCAGCTTTTGAACGGGCGATAGCTGCTGCATTTGCGACAGATGACTTAGATGAGCTTGCTTGTGAACGTGTTTTGTAAGAAGATATCCCACTGTGAGACATGACTGCGGGGAAGAAGCTGTCTTGCTGTATAGAGACCATTCTAATGTCGATACTGCTTGACAGAGCGTGTCTCTGTGTACCGTGGCTGCTTGCTTCGCCTGCCGAAGGCCTGTATCTTTAAGGCTTCTGATTGTATGGGTACTGCGTAGCCCCAGGCTGTACAGACTTCCGAAGTTGGCTTATCTTCCCTTCAGAGGTCAGCTTAAAAATTTTACTGTTCTGTCTCTGGGACAGCTAGCTAAACCTCTTATCCCAATAACTGTAGATACCATATTTCTTTGATCTCAGTTTTATTAGAACAAGCCAGGTGAAACTACAAATAACAGAAATAAACTTCAATAAGTACAATATCACATACAATACAGCATACATTGCATAAACAACGCTATACAGTACAAGATGAGATAATAAAAACGTACTTTTTAAGTTCTCTAAGGGGTGATGGCGATAGATTGTGAAAGACATGACTTGCTTCCTGCAATGTGTTAAAAAGAATGGTGGATGGTTAACTTCCTGCCAAGATTCTACCCAGAATTCCCTGCTTGCTGACAATTTCCTTATTTATACATACAATAAACAATTAAACAGAACTGTAGCAATACCAAAAAGGAACGCTAGATGGAGCCTGCACACCACATATGATTGTCTTAAATAAATTACACATTTTGCATGTAAATTTAAAAACACAGGTACAAATAGTCACATCTGGTGGACAGAACAATAGCCCCCTAGTGTTAACCCCTTCCCTGCCAGTGACATTTACACAGTAATCAGTAGCTATTTTTAGCTCTGATCGCTGTATAAATGTCAATGGTCCCAAAAAAGTGTCAAAAGTGTCCGATCTGTCTGCCACAATGTCGCAGTCCTGATAAAAATTGCAGATCATCGCCATTACAAGTAAAAAAATAATAAATGCCATAAATCTATTCCCTATTTTGTAGACACTATAATTTTTGCGCGACCCAATCAATATACGCTTATTGCGATTTTTTTACCAAAAATATGTAGAAGAATACATATCAGCCTAAACTGATGAAGAAATTTGTTCTTAAAAAAATTAATGTGGGATATTTATTATAGCAAAAAGCTAAAAATATTTTTTTTTCTAAATGGTCGCTATTTTTTGGTTTATAGCGCAAAAAATAAAAGCTGCAGAGGTGATCAAATACCACCAAAAAAAAGCTCTATTTGTGAGAAAATGTTGTTTGGGTACAGTGTTGCACGACCACACAATTGTCAGTTAAAGCGACGCAGTGCCGAATTTCAAAAAATGCTCTGGTCATTAAAGGGGTAAAACCTGAAGTGGTTAAAATAACAAAGTAATACATACATAAAATAATTTGTAAACAACAACTTTCTTTATTTTGACAATAATGTTTTTGCAATTATTTATTTTTTTAAAATCTATAGGCACCAATGCCTTAATAAAAAGTGCCCCATTTCTGTTAAAACAGAGTTAATTACCTGTGGGAGGGTCTATAGACTTTCATACAGCGTCATACCGACAATGGTCTGGCTCCGCAGTCTGGATCCACCAACTTTCCTGTCATTTTGCTTGACTGATGTTGGCTCTCTGCTCACTCCCGAGACTTCACACAACACACAGAGCTGCTCTTCACCTACCTTCTCCTTCCACCCCCTCCCCTCTCCCTTTTGCAGACAGAATAATCTAAGCACACATTCAGGAAAGCAGCAGACTTCAGTGAGTGTAGAAGGCACTGACAGTGCTCTGTATATTATATTCTATTCTCCTGGTAAAATTATAATACAAATACTACATTTTTAAAGTAAAATTCAGCACTGGCTTTTGTCAGCATTGACTACATGGTGAGGATAGGGATGACATCGGCATTGAGGATAGGGATGACATCAGTGGTGGTGAGGATAGGGAATACATCAGTGGTGGTGGTGGTGAGGATAGGGATGACATCAGTGGTGGTGAGGATAGGGGTGACATCACTGGTGGCGAGGATAGAGATGACATCACTGGTGGTGAGGATAGGGATGACATCACTGGTGGGATAGGGATGAAATCAGTGTGGTGAGGATAAGGATGACATCAGGAGCAGTGGTGGGATAGAAATGACATCAGTGGCGGTGGTAAGGATAGGGATGACATCAGTGGTGGAGGGGATAGGGATGACGCCAGTGGTAGTGGTGAGGATTAGGGATGAGCCGAACACCCCCCTGTTTAGTTCGCACCAGAACTTGCGAACAGACAAAAAATTTGTTCGAACACAGTTTTTGGGGACCTGGGTCCTGCCCCAGGGGACATGGATCAATGCAAAAAAAAGTTTTAAAAACGTCCGTTTTTTCGGGAGCAGTGATTTTAATAATGCTTAAAGTGAAACAATAAAAGTGTAATATTCCTTTAAATTTCGTACCTGGGGGGGTGTCTATAGTATGCCTGTAAAGGGGCGCATGTTTCCCGTGTTTAGAACAGTCTGACAGCAAAATTACATTTCAAAGGAAAAAAAGTCATTTAAAACTACTTGCGGCTATTAATGAATTGCCGGTCCGACAATACACATAAAAGTTCATTGATAAGGGGAACCCCAAACCAAAATTTTAAAAAAAGAAATGACGTGGGGGGTCCCCCTAAATTCCATACCAGGCCCTTCAGGTCTGTTATCAATATTAAGGGGAACCCCGGCCAAAATTTTTAAAAAAATGGCGTGGGTTCCCCCCAAAAATCCATACCAGACCCTTATCCGAGCACGCAACCTGGCAGGCCACAGGAAAAGAGGGGGGGACGAGAGAGAGCGCCCCCCTCCTGAACCGTACCAGGCCACAAGCCCTCAACATTGGGAGGGTGCTTTGGGATAGCCCCCAAAACACCTTGTCCCCATGTTGATGGGGACAAGGGCCTCATCCCCACAACCCTTGCCCGGTGGTTGTGGGGGTCTGCGGGCGGGGGGCTTAACGGAATCTGGAAGCCCCCTTTAACAAGGGGACCCCAGATCCCAGCCCTCCCCCCTGTGTGAAATGGTAAGGGGGTACTTGTACCCCTACCATTTCACAAAAAAAATGTCAAAAATGTTAAAAATTACAATAGACAGTTTTTGACAATTCCTTTATTTAAATGCTTCTTCTTTCTTCTATCTTCTATCTTCTATCTTCTTTCTTCTATCTTCTATCTTACTTCGGTTTCTTCCTCCATCTTCTTCTTCTTATGGTTCTTCTGGATCTTCCTCCGGTGTTCTCGTCCGGCATCTTCCTTCACAGAGTCTTCTTCCCTTCTTCTCCTCGGGCCGCTCCGCATACATGAAGGCATGATGGGAGGCTCCCTCTGTGTGACGCTTCTCCTCTTCTGACGGTTCTTAAATAACGGGGGGGCCACCCGGTGACCCCGCCCCCCTCTGATGCACGGGGACTTGATGGGGACTTCCCTGTGGCATTCCCTGTGATGTCAGAGGGGGCAGGGTCACCCGTTACGTAGCCCCGCCCCCTTCTGATGTCACAGGGAATGCCACAGGGAAGTCCAGTCAAGTCCCCGCCCCCCCATTATTTAAGAACCGTCAGAAGAGGAGAAGCGTCAAACCAAAGGAAGATAGAAGATAAAAGATAGAAGAAAGAAGATAGAAGATAGAAGAAAGAAGAAGTATTTAAATAAAGGAATTGTCAAAAACTGTCTCTTGTCATTTTTAACATTTTTGACAGTTTTTTTGTGAAATGGTAGGGGTAAATTACCCCCTTACCATTTCACACAGGGGGGAGGGCCGGGATCTGGGGGTCCCCTTGTTAAAGGGGGCTTCCAGATTCCGATAAGCCCCCTGCCCGCAGACCCCCACAACCACCGGGCAAAGGTTTTGGGGATGAGGCCCTTGTCCCCATCAACATGGGGACAAGGTGTTTTGGGGGGCTATCCCAAAGCACCCTCCCATTGTTGAGGGCATGTGGCCTGGTACAGTTCAGGAGAGGGGGTGCTCTCTCATCCCCCCTCTTTTCCTGCGGCCTACCAGGTTGTGTGCTCAGATAAGGGTCTGGTATGGATTTTTGGGGGGACCCCACGCCATTTTTAAAAAAATTTTGGTGCGGGGTTCCCCTTAACCACTTGAGCCCCGGACCATTATGCTGCCTAAGGACCAGAGGTCTTTTTCCAATTTGGCACTGCGTCGCTTTAACTGCTAATTGCGCGGTCATGCAATGCTGTACCCAAACGAAATTTGCGTCCTTTTCTTCCCACAAATAGAGCTTTCTTTTGATGGTATTTGATCACCTCTGCGGTTTTTATTTTTTGCGCTATAAACGGAAAAAGACCGAAAATTTTGAAAAAAAATGATATTTTCTACTTTTTGTTATAAAAAAAATCCAATAAACTAAATTTTAGTCATACATTTAGGCCAAAATGTATTCGGCCACATGTCTTTGGTAAAAAAAATGTCAATAAGCGTATATTTATTGGTTTGCGCAAAAGTTATAGCGTCTACAAACTAGGGTACATTTTCTGTAATTTACACAGCTTTTAGTTTATGACTGCCTATGTCATTTCTTGAGGTGCTAAAATGGCAGGGCAGTACAAAACCCCCCCAAATGACCCCATTTTGGAAAGTAGACACCCCAAGGAAATTGCTGAGAGGCATGTTGAACCCATTGAATATTTATTTTTTTTGTCCCAAGTGATTGAAAAATGAAAAAAAAAAAATATTTACAAAAAGTTGTCACTAAATGATATATTGCTCACACAGGCCATGGGCCTATGTGGAATTGCACCCCAAAATACATTCAGCTGCTTCTCCTGAGTATGGGGATACCACATGTGTGGGACTTTTTGGGAGCCTAGCCGCGTACGGGGCCCCGAAAACCAATCACCGCCTTCAGGATTTCTAAGGGTGTAAATTTTTAATTTCACTCTTTACTGCCTATCACAGTTTCGGAGGCCATGGAATGCCCAGGTGGCACAAAACCCCCCAAAATGACCCCATTTTGAAAAGTAGACACCCCAAGCTATTTGCTGAGAGGCATATTGAGTCCATGGAATATTTTATATTTTGACACAAGTTGCGGGAAAGTGACACTTTTTTTTTTTTTTCATAAAGTTGTCACTAAATGATATATTGCTCACACAGGCCATGGGCCTATGTGGAATTGCACCCCAAAATACATTTAGCTGCTTCTCCTGAGTATGGGGATACCACATGTGTGGGACTTTTTGGGAGCCTAGCCGCGTACGGGACCCCGAAAACCAATCACTGCCTTCAGGATTTCTAAGGGTGAAAATTTTTGATTTCACTCTTTACTGCCTATCACAGTTTCGGAGGCCATGGAATGCCCAGGTGGCACAAACCCCCCCCCAAATGACCCCATTTTGGAAAGTAGACACCCCAAGCTATTTGCTGAGAGGCATGGTGAGTATTTTGCAGCTCTCATTTGTTTTTGAAAATGAAGAAAGACAAGAAAAAACATTTTTTTTTTTCTTTTTTCAATTTTCAAAACTTTGTGACAAAAAGTGAGGTCTGCAAAATACTCACTATACCTCTCAGCAAATAGCTTGGGGTGTCTACTTTCCAAAATGGGGTCATTTGGGGGGGTTTTGTGCCACCTGGGCATTCCATGGCCTCCGAAACTGTGATAGGCAGTGAAGAGTGAAATCAAAAATTCACGCCCTTAGAAAGCCTGAAGGCGGTGCTTGGTTTTCGGGGTCCCGTACGCGGCTAGGCTCCCAAAAAGTCTCAAACATGTGGTATCCCCGTACTCAGGAGAAGCAGCAGAATGTATTTTGGGGTGTAATTTCACATATTTCCATGGCATGTTATATCATATCAGCAATATATCATTTAGTGACAACTTTGTGCAAAAAAAAAAAAAAAAAAATTTGTCTCTTTCACGCAACTTGTGTCGCAATATAAAATATTCCATGGACTCGACATGCCTCTCAGCAAATAGCTTGGGGTGTCTACTTTCCAAAATGGGGTCATTTGGGGGGGTTTTGAACTGTCCTGGCATTTTATGCACAACATTTAGAAGCTTATGTCACACATCACCCACTCTTCTAACCACTTGAAGAAAAAGCCCTTTCTGACACTTATTGTTTACATGAAAAAGTTATTTTTTTTTGCAAAAAAATTACTTTGAACCCCCAAACGTTATATATTTTTTTAAAGCAAATGCCCTACAGATTAAAATGGTGGGTGTTTCATTTTTTTTTTTCACACAGTAATTGCGCAGCGATTTTTCAAATGCATTTTTTGGGGAAAAAACACACTTTTTTAAATTTTAATGCACTAAAACACACTATATTGCCCAAATGTTTGATGAAATAAAAAAGATGATCTTAGGCCGAGTACATGGATACCAAACATGACATGCTTTAAAATTGCGCACAAACGTGCAGTGGCAACTAAATAAATACATGTTTAACCACTTGAGCCCCGGACCATTATGCTGCCTAAGGACCAGAGGTCTTTTTCCAATTTGGCACTGCGTCGCTTTAACTGCTAATTGCGCGGTCATGCAATGCTGTACCCAAACGAAATTTGCGTCCTTTTCTTCCCACAAATAGAGCTTTCTTTTGATGGTATTTGATCACCTCTGCGGTTTTTATTTTTTGTGCTATAAACGGAAAAAGACCGAAAATTTTGAAAAAAAATGATATTTTCTACTTTTTGTTATAAAAAAAATCCAATAAACTAAATTTTAGTCATACATTTAGGCCAAAATGTATTCGGCCACATGTCTTTGGTAAAAAAAATGTCAATAAGCGTATATTTATTGGTTTGCGCAAAAGTTATAGCGTCTACAAACTAGGGTACATTTTCTGGAATTTACACAGCTTTTAGTTTATGACTGCCTATGTCATTTCTTGAGGTGCTAAAATGGCAGGGCAGTACAAAACCCCCCAAATGACCCCATTTTGGAAAGTAGACACCCCAAGGAAATTGCTGAGAGGCATGTTGAACCCATTGAATATTTATTTTTTTTGTCCCAAGTGATTGAAAAATGACAAAAAAAAAAAAAATATATATTTACAAAAAGTCGTCACTAAATGATATATTGCTCACACAGGCCATGGGCCTATGTGGAATTGCACCCCAAAATACATTTAGCTGCTTCTCCTGAGTATGGGGATACCACATGTGTGGGACTTTTTGGGAGCCTAGCCGCGTACGGGGCCCCGAAAACCAATCACCGCCTTCAGGATTTCTAAGGGTGTAAATTTTTGCTTTCACTCTTCACTGCCTATCACAGTTTCGGAGGCCATGGAATGCCCAGGTGGCACAAAACCCCCCAAAATGACCCCATTTTGGAAAGTAGACACCCCAAGCTATTTGCTGAGAGGCATATTGAGTCCATGGAATATTTTATATTTTGACACAAGTTGCGGGAAAGTGACACTTTTTTTTTTTTTTCATAAAGTTGTCACTAAATGATATATTGCTCACACAGGCCATGGGCATATGTGGAATTGCACCCCAAAATACATTTAGCTGCTTCTCCTGAGTATGGGGATACCACATGTGTGGGACTTTTTGGGAGCCTAGCCGCGTACTGGACCCCGAAAACCAATCACTGCCTTCAGGATTTCTAAGGGTGAAAATTTTTGATTTCACTCTTTACTGCCTATCACAGTTTCGGAGGCCATGGAATGCCCAGGTGGCACAAACCCCCCCCAAATGACCCCATTTTGGAAAGTAGACACCCCAAGCTATTTGCTGAAAGGCATGGTGAGTATTTTGCAGCTCTCATTTGTTTTTGAAAATGAAGAAAGACAAGAAAAAACATTTTTTTTTTTCTTTTTTCAATTTTCAAAACTTTGTGACAAAAAGTGAGGTCTGCAAAATACTCACTATACCTCTCAGCAAATAGCTTGGGGTGTCTACTTTCCAAAATGGGGTCATTTGGGGGGGTTTTGTGCCACCTGGGCATTCCATGGCCTCCGAAACTGTGATAGGCAGTGAAGAGTGAAATCAAAAATTCACGCCCTTAGAAAGCCTGAAGGCGGTGCTTGGTTTTCGGGGTCCCGTACGCGGCTAGGCTCCCAAAAAGTCTCACACATGTGGTATCCCCGTACTCAGGAGAAGCAGCAGAATGTATTTTGGGGTGTAATTTCACATATTTCCATGGCATGTTTGAGCAATATATCATTTAGTGACAACTTTGTGCAAAAAAAAAAAAAAAATTTGTCTCTTTCCCGCAACTTGTGTCGCAATATAAAATATTCCATGGACTCGACATGCCTCTCAGCAAATAGCTTGGGGTGTCTACTTTCCTAAATGGGGTCATTTGGGGGGGTTTTGAACTGTCCTGGCATTTTATGCACAACATTTAGAAGCTTATGTCACACATCACCCACTCTTCTAACCACTTGAAGACAAAGCCCTTTCTGACACTTATTGTTTACATGAAAAAGTTTTTTTTTTTTTGCAAAAAAATTACTTTGAACCCCCAAACATTATATATTTTTTTAAAGCAAATGCCCTACAGATTAAAATGGTGGGTGTTTAATTTTTTTTTTTCACACAGTAATTGCGCAGCGATTTTTCAAACGCATTTTTTGGGGAAAAAACACACTTTTTTTAATTTTAATGCACTAAAACACACTATATTGCCCAAATGTTTGATGAAATAAAAAAGATGATCTTAGGCCGAGTACATGGATACCAAACATGACATGCTTTAAAATTGCGCACAAACGTGCAGTGGCAACAAAATAAATACATGTTTAAAAGCCTTCCAAAGCCTTTACAGGTTACCACTTTAGATTTACAGAGGAGGTCTACTGGAAAAATTACTGCACTCGATCTGGCCTTCGCGGTGATACCTCACATGCATGGTGCAATTGCTGTTTACGTTTGACGACAGACCGCCGCTTGCGTTCGCCTTAGCGCGAGAGCAGGGGGCGACAGGGGTGTTTTTTTTTTTTTTTTTTTTTTCTTTATTATTTTTTTTCTTTTTTAATCTTACTTTTAAACTGTTCCTTTCATATATTTTTTTTTTTAATCATTTTTATTGTTATCTCGGGGAATGTAAATATCCCCTATGATAGCAATAGGTAGTGACAGGTACTCTTTTTTGAAAAAATTGTGGTCTATTAGACCCTAGATCTCTCCTCTGCCCTCAAAGCATCTGACCACACCAAGATCGGTGTGATAAAATGCTTCCCCAATTTCCCAATGGCGCTATTTACATCCGGCGAAATCTAAGTCATGAAATACTCGTAGCTTCCGGTTTCTTAGGCCATAGAGATGTTTGGAGCCACTCTGGTCTCTGATCAGCTCTATGGTCAGCTGGCTGAATCACCGGCTGCATTCTCAGGTTCCCTGTTGAGACAGGAGAGCCAGAGAAAAACACGGAAGACGGTGGGGGGGGGGGCATTCCCTCCCACGGCTTGTAAAAGCAGTCTAGAGGCTAATTAGCCGCTAGGATTGCTTTTACATGAAAGCCGACCGCTGGCTGAAAAGAATGATACCAAGATGATACCTAAACCTGCAGGCATCATTCTGGTATAACCACTCAAAGTCGTGAATGGCGTACCTGAAGACAAAAAAATGGTTAACAATGGTTAACAATAAAGCACAGTAAAGTGTAAATAATTACACACCTGAAAAACAAACATGATAAAACATAATAACAATAACAATAACAATAAAACATTGCAGAATAGAATACAGTAAAAAAGAGCAGAACAATAGAGAGAGAGAATAGAGAGAGAGAGAACAATAAAACAACAACTATTTTTTTTTATTTCATTTTTTTTTTTTTTTTTACACTTTTTTTGTAACTAACTTTTATAACGGTAACCGGTTCCAGGTTCGGGTCTCTCAAAATGCGATGGCATCTTGGGAGACCCTGTGAAAGTGTGCCTAGTCTGTGCAATGCTGTACCCTACGCTAATACTCAACTAGTGCATGGTAGCGTTCAAAACATTCACCAATGCAAAGACCAGGATTGTCAGGACAGGAGGGACAATAATAGCGGGTTTCACGCCTATATCCGCGCTTGCTGCAGACACGACATCTTTTTTGGGGGGGTTCGTTGGGTAGGGGTACTCGGGAGGACATAAAAATGCCTCTCATGCAGCCGACTGCATTTGGTTGGGGATGTGAATGGGGGAAGTACGGGCGCTGCAGAAGCGGTGGGTTCCCAATTAGGATTGGCGAATGCAGCAGGAAGGGCACTATGGGCACGATGGGCCTGTGTTTGTCTTTTTGGTGGCAGCGGGACACTACTTGTGCTTGCCACCTCACCAGCTTCAACTGCACTTATGGGACTCGCCACGTCACCACGTGTTACTGCAGTGCTGGTTTGACTACGACCGGGGTGTACTAGGCCGCTGGCGCTTGCCAGTTCACCAAAACGCTACCAAAAAACTGTTAGCGATTGCAGGGATCAGGCCTGACTCTGCGAACGCTGCAGTTATGCGTTTAGTGTTTTGTAAGTGACAGTGATCGATCGATACTGCACTTGGGTGGGCTGGGCTGGGCCGGGCGGAGGGGCAAAACGCAGGTGCTAGCAGGTATCTGGGCTGATCCCGCTAACACTGCGTTTGTGGGAACCCTAAACTGCTGGGGACGCTAGTATAGATCTGATCGGATCAGATATTGATGCGATCAGATACTATACCACTAAGGGAGGTGTACAGTGCGTGCGTGGGTGTTAGCGGTACTGGCGCTAATCTGACGCTGCCTGGGGCTGGTGCTTGCCAGTTCACCAAAACGCTACAAAAAAAACTGTTAGCGATCGCAGGGATCAGGCCTGACTCTGCGAACGCTGCAGTTATGCGTTTAGTGTTTTGTAAGTGTCAGTGATCGATCGATACTGCACTTGGGTGGGCTGGGCTGGGCCGGGCGGAGGGGCAAAACGCAGGTGCTAGCAGGTATCTGGGCTGATTCCGCTAACACTGCGTGTTTGGAAACCCTAAACTGCTGGGGACGCTAGTATAGATCTGATCGGATCAGATATTGATCCGTTCAGATACTATACCACTAAGGGAGGTGTATGGTGCGTGCGTGGGTGTTAGCGGTACTGGCGCTAACCTGACGCCTGGGGCTGGTGCTTACCAGTTCACCAAAATGCTACCAAAAAAACTGTTAGCGATCGCAGGGATCAGGCCTGACTCTGCGAACGCTGCAGTTATGCGTTTAGTGCCTTGTAAGTGACAGTGATCGATCGATACTGCACTTGGGTGGGCTGGGCGGAGGCACAAAACGCAGGTGCTAGCGGGTATCTGGGCTGATCCCGCAAACACTGCATTTTTGGGAACCCTAAACTGCTGGGGACGCTAGTATAGATCTGATCGGATCAGATATTGATCCGTTCAGATACTATACCACTAAGGGAGGCGTATGCTGCATGCGTGGGTGTTAGCGGTACTGGCGCTAATCTGACGCTGCCTGGGGCGACGCATATCACCGCCGGGCGATCAGGGGGCTAAACCTTTATTCGGTAATAAACGGCGGGTGCCCTGACACTATAAAAAATAAACAAACTAACCAGCGTCAACCGTAACGGTTATACGGTGATCAGTGGTGAAAGGGTTAACTAGGGGGCAATCAAGGGGTTAAAACATTTATTAGGTAGTATATGGGGGTTCCTGACGCTATAAAACGCTGACGGCGAACCTAAATATTTACCTCACTAACTAGCGTCACCAGCGACACTAATACAGCGATCAGAAAAATGATCGCTTAGTGACACTGGTGACAGGGGGTGATCAAGGGGTTAAAACTTTATTAGATGGGGTTAGGGGGGTACCCTAGACCTAAAGGGGGGTAACAGTAACTGTCCCAACACAGTAACTGTCACAAACTGACACTATGCAGTAATCAGAAAAAAAAAAAAAAAACTGCTGGTGTCAGTTTGTGACAGGGGGGGGGATCGGGGGGCGATCGGGGGGGGGATCGGGGTGTTTTGTGTGCCTGGCATGTTCTACTGTGTGTGTGTGTGTTGGTGCACTCACATAGATGTCGTCTCTCCTCGGGCCGGAACGGAAAATACCGACCCGAGGGGAGATGACATCACTTCCTTTGCTGCTGTTTAGCATACAGCAGCAAAGGAGTGTTCTCATTGGCCGGCGGCGATCGCGAGGGGGGGGCCACGAACGGATGGTCTCCCCCTCATCACCGATCGCCGCTGGACAAAAGACGACCGCCTCGGGCACCGGGGGGGGGTCCGATCGGACCCCCCACCCGCGGAAGGCAAATCACGTACCCTGTACGTGATTTTGCCTGTCCGTGCCACTTTGCCGACGTACATCGGCGTGAGGCGGTCGTCAAGTGGTTAAAAGCCTTTAAAAGCCTTTACAGGTTACCACTTTAGATTTACAGAGGAGGTCTACTGGAAAAATTACTGCACTCGATCTGGCCTTCGCGGTGATACCTCACATGCATGGTGCAATTGCTGTTTACATTTGACGACAGACCGCCGCTTGCGTTCGCCTTAGCGCGAGAGCAGGGGGCGACAGGGGTGCTTTTTTTTTTTTTTTTTTCTTTATTTTTTTTTGCTTTTTTAATCTTACTTTTAAACTGTTCCTTTCATATTTTTTTTTTTTTAATCAGTTTTATTGTTATCTCGGGGAATGTAAATATCCCCTATGATAGCAATAGGTAGTGACAGGTACTCTTTTTTGAAAAAATTGGGGTCTATTAGACCCTAGATCTCTCCTCTGCCCTCAAAGCATCTGACCACACCAAGATCGGTGTGATAAAATGCTTCCCCAATTTCCCAATGGCGCTATTTACATCCGGCAAAATCTAAGTCATGAAATGCTCGTAGCTTCCGGTTTCTTAGGCCATAGAGATGTTTGGAGCCACTCTGGTCTCTGATCAGCTCTATGGTCAGCTGGCTGAATCACCGGCTGCATTCTCAGGTTCCCTGTTGAGACAGGAGAGCCAGAGAAAAACACGAAAGACGGTGGGGGGGGCATTCCCTCCCACGGCTTGTAAAAGCAGTCTAGAGGCTAATTAGCCGCTAGGATTGCTTTTACATGAAAGCCGACCGCTGGCTGAAAAGAATGATACCAAGATGATACCTAAACCTGCAGGCATCATTCTGGTATAACCACTCAAAGTCGTGAATGGCGTACCTGAAGACAAAAAAATGGTTAACAATGGTTAACAATAAAGCACAGTAAGCAGTAAAGTATAAATAATTACATACCTGAAAAACAAACATGATAAAACATAATAACAATAACAATAACAATAACAATAAAACATTGCAGAATAGAATACAGTAAAAAAGAGCAGAACAATAGAGAGAGAGAATAGAGAGAGAGAGAACAATAAAATGACAACTATTTTTTTTTATTTTATATATATTTTTTTTTTTTACACTTTTTTTGTAACTAACTTTTATAACTGTAACCGGTTTCAGGTTCGGGTCTCTCAAAATGCGATGGCATCTTGGGAGACCCTGTGAAAGTGTGCCTAGTATGTGCAATGCTGTACCCTACGCTAATACTCAACAAGTGAATGGTAGCGTTCAAAACATTCACCAATGCAAAGACCAGGATTGTCAGGACAGGAGGGACAATAATAGCGGGTGTCACGCCTATATCTGCACTTGCTGCAGACACAACATCTTTTTTGGGGGGTTCGCTGGGTAGGGGTACTCGGGAGGACATAAAAATGCCTCTCATGCAGCCGACTGCATTTGGTTGGGGATGTGAATGGGGGAAGTACGGGCGCTGCAGTAGCGGTGGGTTCCCAATTAGGATTGGCGAATGCAGCAGGAAGGGCATTATGGGCACGATGGGCCTGTGTTTGTCTTCTTGGTGGCAGCAGGACACTACTTGTGCTTGCCACCTCACCAGCTTGAACTGCATTTATGGGACTCGCCACGTCACCAAGTGTTACTGCAGTGCTGGTTTGACTATGACCGGGGTGTACTACGCCGCTGGTGCTTGCCAGTTCCCCAAAACACTACCAAAAAAACTGTTAGCGATCGCAGGGATCAGGCCTGACTCTGCGAACGCTGCAGTTATGCATTTAGAGTTTTGTAAGTGACAGTGATCGATCGATACTGCACTTGGGTGGGCTGGGCCGGGCCGGGCGGAGGGGCAAAATGCCGGTGCTAGCAGGTATCTGGGCTGATCCCGCTAACACTGCGTTTTTGGGAACCCTAAACTGCTGGTGACGCTAGTATAGATCTGATCGGATCAGATATTGATGCGATCAGATACTATACCACTAAGGGAGGTGTACGGTGCGTGCGTGGGTGTTAGCGGTACTGGCGCTAACCTGACGCTGCCTGGGGCTGGTGCTTGCCAGTTCACCAAAATGCTACCAAAAAAACTGTTAGCGATAGCAGGGATCAGGCCTGACTCTGTGAACGCTGCAGTTATGCGTTTAGTGTTCTGTAAGTGACAGTAATCGATCGATACTGCACTTGGGTGGGCTGGGCCGGGCCGGGCGGAGGGGCAAAACGCAGGTGCTAGCAGGTATCTGGGCTGATCCCGCTAACACTGCGTTTTTGGGAACCCTAAACTGCTGGTGACGCTAGTATAGATCTGATCGGATCAGATATTGATCCGTTCAGATACTATACCACTAAGGGAGGTGTACGGTGCGTGCGTGGGTGTTAGCGGTACTGGCGCTAACCTGACGCTGCCTGGGGCTGGTGCTTGCCAGTTCACCAAAATGCTACCAAAAAAACTGTTAGCAATCGCAGGGATCAGGCCTGACTCTGCGAACACTGCAGTTATGCGTTTAGTGTTTTGTAAGTGACAGTGATCGATCGATACTGCACTTGGGTGGGCTGGGCGGAGGCGCAAAACGCAGGTGCTAGCGGGTATCTGGGCTGATCCCACTAACACTGCGTTTTTGGGAACCCTAAACTGCTGGGGACGCTAGTATAGATCTGATCGGATCAGATATTGATCCGATCAGATACTATACCACTAAGGGAGGCGCATGCTGCGTGCGTGGGTGTTAGCGGTACTGGCGCTAATCTGACGCTGCCTGGGGCGACGCATATCACCGCCGGGCGATTAGGGGGCTAAACCTTTATTCGGTAATAAACGGCGGGTGCCCTGACACTATAAAAAATAAACAAACTAACCAGCGTCAACCGTAACGGTTATACGGTGATCAGTGGTGAAAGGGTTAACTAGGGGGCAATCAAGGGGTTAAAACATTTATTAGATAGTATATGGGAGTCCCTGACGCTATAAAATGCTGACGGCGAACCTAAATATTTACCTCACTAACTAGCGTCACCAGCGACACTAATACAGCGATCAGAAAAATGATCGCTTAGCGACACTGGTGACGGGGGGTGATCAAGGGGTTAAAACTTTATTAGGGGGGGTTAGGGGGGTACCCTA
The DNA here is from genome assembly GCA_037952925.1 of Lithobates clamitans. NCBI lineage: Eukaryota > Metazoa > Chordata > Amphibia > Anura > Ranidae > Lithobates > Lithobates clamitans. The sequence goes on along the minus strand of JBBGZY010000056.1, from coordinate 8,445,705 downwards.
GACCTACAGGGGGGTAACAGTAACTGTGCTAACACAGTAACTGTCACAAACTGACACCTAGCAGTAATCAGAAAAAAAAAAAAAACTGCTGGTGTCAGTTTGTGACAGGGGGGGGTGATCGGGGGGGGGATCGGGGGGCGATCGGGGGGGGGTCGGGGTGTAATGTGTGCCTGGCATGTTCTACTGTGTGTGTGTGTGTTGGTGCACTCACATACCTGTCTTCTCTCCTCGGGCCGGAACAGAAACTACCGACCCGAGGGGAGATGACATCACTTCCTTTGCTGCTGTTTAGCATACAGCAGCAAAGGAGTGTTCCCATTGGCCGGCGGCGATCGCGAGGGGGGGGCCACGAACGGATGGCCTCCCCCTCGTCTCCGATCGCCGGGGAACAAAACGGGACCGCCTCGGGCGGCGGGGGGGTCCGATTGGACCCCCCACCCGCGGGAGGCAAATCACGTACATGTACGTGATTTTGCCTGCCCGTGCTGCCTTGCCGACGTACATCGGCGTGAGGCGGTCCTTAAGTGGTTAAAATCCATACCAGACCTGAAGGGTCTGGTATAGATTTTGAGGAGTACCCCACGACATTTTTAAAAAAAATTTTGGCCGGGGTTCCCCTTAATATCCATACCAGACCTGAAGGGCCTGGTATGGAATTTAGGGGGACCCCCCACATCATTTTTTTTTTGGTTCGGGGTTCCCCTGTGGGGAATTCCCATGCCGTTTTTATCAATGAACTGTTATGTGTATTGTCGAACCGGCAATTCATTAATAGCCGCAAGTAGTTTTAAATGACTTTTTTTCCTTTGAAATGTCATTTTGCTGTCAGACTGTTCTAAACACGGGAAACATGCGCCCCTTTACAGGCATACTATAGACACCCCCCAGGTATGAAATTTAAAGGAATATTACACTTTTATTGTTTCACTTTAAGCATTATTAACCACTTGACCACTGGGCACTTAAACCCCCTTAATAACCAGACCAATTTTCAGCTTTTGGTGCTCTCACATTTTGAATGACAATTACTCAGTCATGCAACACTGTATCTATATGAATTTTTTGTCCTTTTTTTCACACAAATAGAGCTTTCTTTTGGTGGTATTTAATCACCGCTGGGTTCTTTTTTTTTTGCGCTATAAAAGAAAAAAGACCGAAAAATCTGTAAAAAAATACATTTTTCTTCGTTTCTGTTATAAAATTTTGAAAGTTAGTAATTTTTCTTCATATATTTTGGCCAAAATTTATACCGCTACATATCTTTGGTAAAAATAACCCAAATTAGTGTATATTATTTGGTCTTTGTGAAAGTTATAGCGTCCACAAGCTATGGTACCAATATCTGAAAATTGATCACACCTGAAGTACTGACGGCCTATCTCATTTCTTGAGACCCTAACATGCCAGAAAAGTACAAATACCCCCCAAATGACCCCTTTTGGGAAAGAAGACATTCCAAGGTATTTAGAAAGATGCATGATGAGTTTTTTGAAGTTGTCATTTTTTCCCACAATTCTTTGCAAAATCAATTTTTTTTTTTCTTTTTTTTTTTTCACAAAATTGTCATATTAGCAGGTTATTTCTCACACACAGCATATGCATACCACAAATTACACCCCAAAACACATTCTGCTATTAGTCCCGAGTAGGGATGAGCTTCGTGTTCGAATCGAACGCATGTTCGACTCGAACATCGGCTGTTCGACCGTCCGTCGAATTGCGAACGTTATGGGCCGTTCGCGCCAAATTCGTGTGGCGCGTCACGGCCCATAATTCACTGCGGCATCGCAGTGCATTGCTGGCTGATGATTGGCCAAGCATGCACTATGACCCGCATGCTTGGCCAATCAAAGCGCCGTCAGTAGAGAGAGCTGTAATTGGCCAAAGCCAGGGTGGCTTTGGCCAATTATGGCTCAGGGGATTTAGTACACGCCCCACACTATATAAGGCCGCCTGCACGGCGGCCCTGTGTAGTGTGTTCCGGTGTGCTGATAGAGAGAGAGACAGACAGTGTCATTTGATTTGAGTTAGCTAGATTAGGTTAGATCTGTTCCTGCTATTTACATTTAATGCAGTGCGTCCTGCTCACAGTGTTCAGCTAGATCCGTTCCTGCTATTTACATTTAGTGCAGTGCGTCCTGCTCACAGTGTTCAGCTAGATCCGTTCCTGCTATTTACATTTAGTGCAGTCAGTGCGTCCTGCTCACAGTGTTCAGCTAGATCCGTTCCTGCTATTTACATTTAGTGCAGTACGTCCTGCTCACAGTGTTCAGCTAGATCTGTTCCTGCTATTTACATTTAGTGCAGTTCGTCCTGCTCACAGTGTTCAGCTAGATCCGTTCCTGCTATTTACATTGAGTGCAGTGCGTCCTGCTCACAGTGTTCAGCTAGATCTGTTCCTGCTATTTACATTTAGTGCAGTCAGTGCGTCCTGCTCACAGTGTTCAGCTAGATCTGTTCCTGCTATTTACATTTAGTGCAGTGCGTCCTGCTCACAGTGTTCAGCTAGATCTGTTCCTGCTATTTACATTTAGTGCAGTTCGTCCTGCTCACAGTGTTCAGCTAGATCTGTTCCTGCTATTTACATTTAGTGCAGTGCGTCCTGCTCACAGTGTTCAGCTAGATCTGTTCCTGCTATTTACATTTAGTGCAGTCAGTGCGTCCTGCTCACAGTGTTCAGCTAGATCCGTTCCTGCTATTTACATTTAGTGCAGTGCGTCCTGCTCACAGTGTTCAGCTAGATCCGTTCCTGCTATTTACATTTAGTGCAGTGCGTCCTGCTCACAGTGTTCAGCTAGATCTGTTCCTGCTATTTACATTTAGTGCAGTCAGTGCGTCCTGCTCACAGTGTTCAGCTAGATCCGTTCCTGCTATTTACATTTAGTGCAGTGCGTCCTGCTCACAGTGTTCAGCTAGATCCGTTCCTGCTATTTACATTTAGTGCAGTGCGTCCTGCTCACAGTGTTCAGCTAGATCTGTTCCTGCTATTTACATTTAGTGCAGTGCGTCCTGCTCACAGTGTTCAGCTAGATCTGTTCCTGCTATTTACATTTAGTGCAGTCAGTGCGTCCTGCTCACAGTGTTCAGCTAGATCCGTTCCTGCTATTTACATTTAGTGCAGTGCGTCCTGCTCACAGTGTTCAGCTAGATCCGTTCCTGCTATTTACATTTAGTGCAGTGCGTCCTGCTCACAGTGTTCAGCTAGATCTGTTCCTGCTATTTACATTTAGTGCAGTGCGTCCTGCTCACAGTGTTCAGCTAGATCTGTTCCTGCTATTTACATTTAGTGCAGTGCGTCCTGCTCACAGTGTTCAGCTAGATCTGTTCCTGCTATTTACATTTAGTGCAGTGCGTCCTGCTCACAGTGTTCAGCTAGATCCGTTCCTGCTATTTACATTTAGTGCAGTGCGTCCTGCTCACAGTGTTCAGCTAGATCTGTTCCTGCTATTTACATTTAGTGCAGTGCGTCCTGCTCACAGTGTTCAGCTAGATCCGTTCCTGCTATTTACATTTAGTGCAGTCAGTGCGTCCTGCTCACAGTGTTCAGCTAGATCCGTTCCTGCTATTTACATTTAGTGCAGTCAGTGCGTCCTGCTCACAGTGTTCAGCTAGATCCGTTCCTGTTATCTTCCTACTGACAGGCAGGCTTGTCTGGTTACAGTATATAAAGCTACCTGAAGAAAATTACAGGTGTTCTATCCCAGCTTAGTGCAGCTACAGGCCATTAGTATGTCTGGAAGGCCAAGAAGGAGAGGCAGACAGTCACAAGCCAATAAGAGAGGGCAAGCAGGCTCTGTGTCTAGTGCTGGTCGTGGAGACGGTGCATCCTCATCAGCCCGTGGCCATGGGACACGCTTGGCCTTTTTTTCGGCAGCTGGCCGTGTTGAGCCGCAACATGCAGAAAACTTGGTCGAGTGGATGACCAAGCCGTCCTCATCCTCCTCATCCTCTCTCACCCATGCCCAGGGTGCTTTGTCTGGCAAAGCAGCGGCCTCTTCCCTCAGCTCAATGTCATCAGTGACTCCTTCCCTAGCTCCACCATGTCCTCCTGAGGATTCCCTCGAACTGTTTGACCACAGTGTTGGGTACATGCTCCAGGAGGATGCCCAGCGTTTGGAAGGCTCTGATGATGATACTGAGCTCGATGAAGGCAGTAACATGAGCACGGACAGAGGGGGTGCCCAAGAAGGACAGCAATCTGGCAGTCATGCTCCCCCTGCTGCAGCATACTGCCAGGTTTGCTCCAGTGATGAGGAGGGAGGGGATGATGAGGTCACTGACTCAACGTGGGTGCCTGATAGGAGAGAGGAGGAGGAGGAGGAGGAGGAGGCGGCACATCACCAACGAGGCAGGATGCCCTCCAGGGGCCAGCCTAAGGGCAGCACATTGACTGCATCACACCCCAAAGCTCCACATGTGCAGGGCGCTGCAGTCTCTGCGCGTTATTCAAAAAGTTCTTTGGTGTGGGCCTTTTTTGAGACGAGTGCATCAGATCGCACCGTTGCTATTTGCAACATATGTCTCAAGCGTATCTCGCGTGGCCAAAACATCTCCCGCTTGGGTACCACATGCTTGACCAGACATATGTTGACCTGCCATGCAGTTCGTTGGCAAGCATATCTAAAAGACCCACACCAAAGAACAAAGAGGATCTCTCCTTGCTCCTCATCAGCTGAGATTTCCAACCCCACTAGACCTTCAGTCCTCTCTGAGACCTGCAGTGAGAGGAATGAAGGTGTAGAATTAGGTGTGTCACAGCCAAGTACTTGTGGGCAATCTGCTTTTGGTACACCGACGTCAGATTGTACCAGGCAAATTTCCCTGCCCCAGCTGCTGCACCGCCGAAAGAAGTTTGCTCCCAGCCATCCACATGCCCAGCGGTTGAATGCTAGCTTGGCAAAATTGCTAGCACTTCAACTGCTGCCTTTTCAGTTGGTAGACTCTGCCCCCTTCCGTGAGTTTGTGGAATGTGCGGTTCCTCAGTGGCAGGTTCCCAAACGCCACTTTTTCTCACGGAAGGCGATTCCGGCTCTCTACCGGCATGTGGAAGGCAATGTCCATGCCTCGCTGGACAGGGCGGTCAGCGGTAAGGTGCATATTACCGCTGACTCATGGTCCAGCAGGCATGGACAGGGACGTTACTTAAGTTTCACGGCGCATTGGGTGACTCTGCTGGCAGCTGGGAAGGATGCAGGACAAGGTGCAGTAGTGTTGGAGGTTGTTCCGCCACCACGCCTCCAAAATGCTGATTGTGACACACCTCTCTCCTCCACCCCCTCCTCTTCTTCTTCCTCCATGGCCTCTTCCTCGGAACCAGCGGTGCTCCGTAGGCGTTCAAGGGGCTACGCAAGTACGCAGGCCAAAAGATGCCATGCGGTGCTTGAGCTGGTGTGCTTGGGGGACAGGAGCCACACTGGGGCAGAGGTTCTGTCAGCTCTGCAGGGGCAGGTTCAGAGGTGGTTGACGCCACGCCAACTTAAGGCAGGAATGGTGGTTTGCGACAATGGCACCAACCTCCTCTCTGCCCTCCGACAGGGACAACTGACCCATGTGCCCTGTTTGGCTCACGTCCTTAACTTGGTGGTGCAGCGGTTCTTGGGCAGTTACCCGGGCTTACAGGATGTCCTGAGGCAGGCCAGGAAAGTCTGTGTGCATTTCCGCCGGTCATATAATGCCAGTGCTCGGCTGACGGACCTCCAAAAGGAGTTTAACCTGCCCAAGAACCGCCTAATCTGTGACATGCCCACCAGGTGGAACTCGACATTGGCCATGCTGCAGCGGCTGCACACGCAGCAGAGGGCCATCAATGAGTACCTGTGCGACTATGGCACCAGGACAGGGTCAGGGGACCTTGGTTTTTTTTCCCCACGCCAGTGGGCCATGATCAGGGATGCATGCACTGTCCTGTCACCATTCGAGGAGGCCACGAGGATGGTGAGCACTGACAGTGCATGCATCAGTGACACTGTCCCCCTTGTCCACCTGTTGGAGCACACGCTGCGTGGAATAATGGACAGGGCACTTGAGGCAGAACAGAGGCAGGAAGAGGAGGACTTCCTTAGCTCTCAAGGCCCCCTTTATCCAGACAGTGTTCCTGCGTGCCCGCCGATCACACAGGAAGAGGACGAGGAGGAGGACGAGGAGGAGGAGGAGGAAGATTGTATCAGTATGGAGGTGGAGCCTGGCACTCAGCATCAGCAGTCTTTAAGGGATCAGTCCCAAGGAACACATGGACTTGTACGTGGCTGGGAGGAGGTGGCTGCGGATGTTGTTGTCCTTAGTGACCCAGAGGACTCCGGACCGAATGCCTCAGCAAACCTACGCTGCATGGCCTCCCTGATCCTGCAAAGCCTGCGTAAGGATCCTCGTATTCGTGGTATCAAGGAGAAGGACCAATACTGGCTGGCAACCCTCCTTGATCCACGTTACAAGGGTAAGGTTGCGGACCTTATCTTGCCATCGCAGAGGGAGCAGAGGATGAAACATCTTCGGGAGGCCTTGCAGAAAGGTCTGTGCAACGCGTTCCCAGAGACTGGGAGGTTACAAACTCCTGTTTCTGGACAACGTGTTGCTGAGGCTTCGGTCAGTCAAAGAAGGAGCGGTGGAGAAGGTGGCCGTCTGACCGATGCGTTCAGACAATTTTTTGGTCCGCAGCCCCAAGGTATGATCGGTTCCAGCAACCATCGCCAGCGTCTGTTTTACATGGTGCAGGAATACCTAGGGGCAAGATCAGACTTGGACACCTTTCCCACCGAAAATCCTCTGGGTTACTGGGTCTTGAGGATGGATCACTGGCCAGAGCTTGCACAGTATGCAATTGAGCTACTGGCCTGTCCTGCATCCAGCGTTCTTTCGGAACGCACATTCAGTGCTGCTGGAGGCGTGGTAACCGATCACAGGGTGCGTCTGTCCACTGACTCGGTCGATCGGCTGACCTTCATAAAAATGAATCAGTCTTGGATCACCACCAGCTACCAAGCACCTGATGCTGATGTAACTGAATAATTTTTTTCAGATCCCTTCAAAGACTGCCTATGCTGATGCTGAGTGACTATCCCTGAGTAATTATCCTCTTCCTCCTCAATCATCACGCTGATAGCTTGTAAGAACATTTTTGGTTCTGGGCACCACCACCAGTGCCTAAGGCACAATTTTTCAGCCCCTGTCTAACAGGGGCGTGTAATTACAATTTTTGATGCAATACTTTGCAGCAGGGCTTGTTCCTGCGTTCCAACTAGAGTGTCTGTGAGGGGTTGCAGTGTTGTGGCACCAGCACCAGTGCCTAAGACCCAATTTTTCTGCCCCTGTCTAACAGGGGCGTGTAATTACAATTTTTGATGCAATACTTTGCAGCAGGGCTCGTTCCTGCGTTCCAACTAGAGTGTCTGTGAGGGGTTGCAGTGTTGTGGCACCAGCACCAGTGCCTAAGGCCTAATTTTTCAGCTCCTGTTCAACAGGGGCATGTAATTACAATTCTTGATCTAATATTTCACAGCAGGGCCCTGTGAGGGCTTACAGTGTTTTGGCCACAGCAACACCTAAGGCCCAAATTTCTGCTGAGTATATAGGGCAGGACCCTACTTTCAAACATCTAACTTACAAACGACTCCTACTTGCAAACGGAAGGAGACAACAGGAAGTGAGATGAAATCTACCCCTAAGGAAGGGAAATTCTCTCCTGTAAGAGTTAATATGGGAAAACAATTTCTCCTTTCCACTGATGCTTTCCAATCCTTGTTCCACAAAAAAACCCAAATTTTCAAAAAACATTTTTCATTGGGACAAAAAAGTGAGGTGAAATCTTCTGAAGAGGAGGAAAGACGCAAAACAAATGTCACAGGGGTGATAACCCTTCCCTATGTTTTCCAAAAAGCTTAGAAAAGATTTTTTGGCTGGAGCTAAACACATTAAAAATGTTCAAAATTACAAACAGATTCTACTTAACAACAAACCTACAGTCCCTGTCTTGTTTGCACCGCCTGTATACTGCTGTTCAGAGTATATAGGGACCTTTCCTTATTTTAATTTGGGTGCGGGGTTCCCCTTAATATCCATACAAGACCCAAAGGGCCTGGTAATGGACTGGGGGGTACCCATGCCGTTTGTCTCACTGATTTTCATCCATATTGCCATGACCCGACATGACATTAAACCCGCAAGCAGTTTTAAATGAGATTTTTTCCTTTAAAAATGACATTTGGTGCAGGGACTGTTCTAAACATGGGAAACACGCGTCACTTTACAGGCATACTATAGACACCCCCCAGGTACGATATTTAAAGGAATATTTCACTTTTTTTTTTTTACTTTAAGCATCATTAAAATCACTGCTCCCGAAAAAACGGCCGTTTTTAAAAGTTTTTTTTGCATTGATACATGTCCCCTGGGGTAGGACCCGGGTCCCCACACCCTTTTTAGGACAATACCATGCAAATTAGCCTTTAAAATGAGCACTTTTGATTTCGAACGTTCGAGTCCCATAGACGTCAATGGGGTTCTAACGTTCGTGCGAACTTGCGGTCCGTTCGCGGGTTCTGGTGCGAACCGAACCGGGGGGTGTTCGGCTCATCCCTAGTCCCGAGTATGGCGACACCACATGTGTGAGACTTTTACACAGCTTGGCCACATACAGAGGCCCAACATGCAGGGGAGCACCTTCAGGCGTTCTGGAGCACCCAGGCCAATTCTGACATTTCTCTCCTACATGTAAAAATCATCATTTATTTGCTAGAAAATTACATAGAACCCCGAAACATTATATATGTTTTTTTAGCAAAGACCCTAGAGAATACAATAGCGGTCATTGCAGCTTTTTATCTCGCACGATATTTGCGCAGCAATTTTTCGAACGCCTTTTTTTTGGAAAAAAAACAGTTTTTTGCTTTAAAAAAAAACAAAACAGTAAGGTTAGCCCAATGTTTTTGCATAATATGAAAGATGAAGTTACGCCGAGTTAATAGATACCTAACATGTCACCTTTCAAAATTGCACACGCTTGTGGAATGGTGCCAAACTTCGCCACTTAAAAATCCCCATAGGCGACGCTTTAAAATTTTTTACTGGTTACAAATTTTGAGTTACAGAGGAGGTCTAGGGCCAAAATTATTGCTCTCGCTCTATCGATCGCAGCGATACCTCACATGTGTGGTTTGAACACCGTTTTCATATGTGGGCGGGACTTATGTATGCGTTCGCTTCTGCATGCGAGCACATGGACAGGGGCGCTTTAAAAAATTTTTATTTTTTTTTATTGTTCATTTTACTTTATTTATTTTAGTTTGACACTTTTTTCCAAAAAAAAAAAAAATTTTGATCACTTTTATTCCTATTACAAGGAATGTAAACATCCCTTGTAATAGGAATATGGCATGACAGGTCCTCTTTACAGTGAGATATGGGGTCAATAAGACCCCACATCTCACCTCTAGGCTGTTCCTGAAATTAAAAAAAAAAAAAAAAAAAAAAGATCCTGGCTTCGATCGTAGCGGTGAGTCGGTAGAAGCACCGGAGGGCGGCGGGAGGGGGGGGGCGTCCCCTCTCGCCTCCTGTAAGAACGATCAAGCAGTGTAGCAGCCGCTATGATTATTCTTATGGTGTAGGGAATCGCCGGCTGAAAAAGATGATATCTGAATGATGCCTGTAGCTGTACCCATCATTCAGATATCCCCACACAAAGTCAAGGACGTTGTATGACGGAAGACGGGAAGTGGTTAAAATGCTTTTTTTTAACACAAAGTTGTCCATTTATACAATATTTCTAACACATAACATGTATATACCAAAAATGACCCCCCAAAATAGATTCTCCTACTCCTCCTGAGTACGGCGATACCACATGTGTGAGACTTCCACAGCCTGGCCACATACAGAGACTGGGTATGGCTGAGCATGGCTGGGTATTGCAGAGTATCGCCAAGTATGACTGGGTATGGCAGAGTATGGCTGAGTATCACCAAGTATTGCAGAGTATCGCCGAGTATGACTGGGTATGGCAGAGTATGGCTGGGTATCACCGAGTATTGCAGAGTATGGTTGGGTATCACCGAGTATTGCAGAGTATGGCTGGGTATTGCGGGGTATTGCAGAGTATGGCTGGGTATTGCGGGGTATTGCAGAGTATGGCGGGGTATTGCAGAGTATGGCTGGGTATGGCAGAGTATTGCGGGTTATGGCAGAGTATTGCAGATTTTTGTGGGGTATTGCAGAGCATGGCTGGGTATGGCAGAGTATGGCAGAGTATGGCTGGGTATCACTGAGTATTGCAGAGTATGGCTGGGTATTGCGGGATATTTCAGGGTATTTCAGGGTATTGCAGGGTATGGCAGAGTATTGCGGGGTATTGCAGGGTATGGCAGAGTATTGCAGGGTATTGCAGGGTATGGCAGAGTATTGCGGGGTATTCCAGGGTATGGCAGAGTATTGCGGGGTATGGCAGAGTATTGCAGGGCATTGCAGGGTATGGCAGAGTATTGCGGGGTATTCCAGGGTATGGCAGAGTATTGCAGGGTATGGCAGAGTATTGCGGGGTATGGCAAAGTATTGCGGGGTATGGCAGAGTATTGCGGGGTATTTCAGGGTATGGCAGAGTATTGCGGGGTATTGCAGGGTATGGCAGAGTATTGCAGGGGTATTGCAGAGTATTGTGGGGTATTCCAGGGTATGGCAGAGTATTGCAGGGGTATTGCAGAGTATTGTGGGGTATTCCAGGGTATGGCAGAGTATTGCAGGGGTATTGCAGAGTATTGTGGGGTATTCCAGGGTATGGCAGAGTATTGCAGGGGTATTGCAGAGTATTGTGGGGCATTGCAGAGGGAATTGCAGAGTATTGCACAGCATGCAGAGTAGTGAGGGATGGCTGAGCATGGATGGATGGATGGCTGGATGTCTCTGCGCAGCGCTGTGGGCACTACAGATGCAGCCCACAACGCTGCAGCCATCCATCCATCCGCCTCTCCGGTCACTATGTACCGATCGGTACACAGGAGGGGAGGAGAGGGGGAGGAGAGGAACCGGCGTCATCAGACGCCGGTTTGTTTACATGTGATCGCTCCGTCATTTGACGGAGCGATCACATGGTAAACGGCCGCGATCAGCGGCCATTTACCGGGATTTGTGATGCGCCGGGTCCTCTGGACCCGGCGGTCACGGATGCTCTCGAGTGCGCGCCCTAGGGGGCGCGCGAGAGCAGAATTCTGGGAGGACGTCCCTGGACGCCCTCCCAGTGTTAAACAACCGCCCTGTAGCCGTCATTTGGCTATGGGCCGGTTGTTAAGTGATTAAAATCACTGCTCCCGAAAAAACAGCCGTTTTTAAAACTTTTTTTGCATTGATCCATGTCCCCTGGGGCAGGACCAGGTCCCCAAACACTTTTTATGACAATACCATGCATATAAGCCTTTAAAGTTAGCACTTTTGATTTCTCCCATAGACTTTTAAAGGGTGTTCCGCGGCTTTCGAATTTGCCGCGAACACCCCAAATCGTTCGCTGTTCGGCGAACTGGCGAACAGTCGATGTTCGAGTTGAACATGAGTTCGACTCGAACTCGAAGGTCATCCCTAGTGAGGATAGGGTTGACATCAGTGGCAGTGGTGAGGATAGGGATGACATCAGTTGCAGTGGTGGGGATAGGGTTGACATCAGTCCACTGCCACTGATGTCATTCCTATCCCCACCATCACTGTTACTGATGTCACCCCTGTCCTCACCACTGCCACTGATGTCATCCCTATCCTCACCACCACCGTTACTGATATCATTCCTATCCCCACCACTGATGTCACCCCTATACCAACAACTGCCACTGATGTCATTCCTATCCCCACCACTGATGTCATTCCTATCCCCACCACTGATGTCATTCCTATCCCCACCACTGATGTCATCCCTATCCTCACCACTGATGCCATCCCTATCCTCGCCACCACTGTTACTGATGTCATTCCTATTCTCACCACCACCACTGTTACTGATGTCATTCCTATCCCCACCACCACCACTGTTACTGATATCATCCCTATCCTCACCACTGATGTCATCCCTATCCTCACCACCATTACTGATGGCATCCCTATCTCCACCGCCTCCACTGATGTCACCCCTATACTCACCACTGATGTCATCCCTATGCCCGCCACTAATGTCATCCCTATACCCACCACTGATGTCATCCCTATCCCCACCACCACCACCATTACTGATGTCATTCCTATCCCCACCACCACCACTGTTACTGATGTCATCCCTATCCCCACCACCACCACTGATGTCATCCCTATCCCCACCACTGATGACATTCCTATCCCCACCAATGATGTAATTCCTATCTCCACCACTGATGTTATCCCTATCCCCACCAATTATGTCATTACTATCCTCACCACCACCATTACTGATGTCATCCCTGTCCTCACCACCAATGTTACTGATGTCATCCCTATCCTCACCACCACTGTTACTGATGTCATTCCTATCCCCACCACTGATGTCATTCCTATCCTCACCACTGATGTCATTCCTATTCTCACCACCACCATTACTGATGTCATCCCTATCCCCACCACCACTGTATAATATACAGCCCACTTCTTCTTTCTTGTCTGGAAAAAAGCCCAGGCTTATGACATCATGCACAGCTCTCTCACTCTTGTGAGAGTTTGCCAGAAAGGGAGGGGGAATGAGTCATAAGAGGGCTAATGAGAGCTGCAGAGCTGGAGCCAGACTTCTTTTGCTGCCAGACAGATTTCTGCAGCATATTTGGCAAGTACACACAGTATACAGTATATATAACAATATGCAAAGTGGTTGGAGGAAAGCTTCAGAATGGCAAAGATGTTTTTATTACAAATTATGTGAGCAGACTGCAGTTCCTCTTTAACTACTTAAGCTCTGTAAGATTTTACCTACTTCATGACCAGGGTATTTTATGCTTTTCAGCACTGTGCTACCTAAACTGGCACTTGCCCGCCATGCAACACTGTACCCAGGCCCGGATTTACTCCCTTTGCCGCCCCAAGGCCAGGTCCTTCAATGCCGCCCCCCACACACACACCACCAGTCTTGTCCTTTATCAATGACTTCTACAATAGATCAGTTAAAAACATATCTCCACACACGAGAACACTGAAAATAACTGACTTTAATTGTACAGACTAAAAATACTTCAGGGTAAGCGCGCGAGGGGTAAGGATTTTTTCAGGGCAATGGCTGGTGTTAGCGCTTCAATCAACCCCAGCACCATGGTTGTTATGGTGTCAGGATGATTGAAACACATTACTTCTATCATTACATTGTAATGTAAAATGAAATAGTTCAACTCACCATAATGCAGAATCATCGGGAGCCCTGAGCGTGTCACTTGCCACTATGCCTGCCACCAGATGGAGATGTCACTTGCCACACTGCCTGCCACCAGATGGGGGATTTCACTTGGCACGCTGCCACCAGATGGAGATGTCACTTGCCACGCAGCCTGCCACCAGATGGGGATGTCACTTGCCACGCTGCCACCAGATGGAGATGTCACTTGCCACACTGCCTGCCTGCCACCAGATGGAGATGTCACTTGCCACGCTGCCACCAGATGGAGATGTCACTTGCCACGCTGCCACCAGATGGAGATGTCACTTGCCACGCTGCCACCAGATGGAGATGTCACTTGCCACGCTGCCACCAGATGGAGATGTCACTTGCCACGCTGCCTGCCACCAGATGGAGATGTCACTTGCCACGCTGCCTGCCACCAGATGGGGATTTCACTTGGCATGCTGCCACCAGATGGAGATGTCACTTGCCACGCTGCCTGCCACCAGATGGGGATGTCACTTGCCACGCTGCCACCAGATGGAGATGTCACTTGCCACACTGCCTGCCTGCCACCAGATGGAGATGTCACTTGCCACGCTGCCACCAGATGGAGATGTCACTTGCCACGCTGCCACCAGATGGAGATGTCACTTGCCACGCTGCCACCAGATGGAGATGTCACTTGCCACGCTGCCACCAGATGGAGATGTCACTTGCCATGCTGCCACCAGATGGAGATGTCACTTGCCACGCTGCCACCAGATGGAGATGTCACTTGCCACACTGCAACCAGATGGAGATGTCACTTGCCACACTGCCTGCCTGCCACCAGATGGAGATGTCACTTGCCACGCTGCCACCAGATGGAGATGTCACTTGCCACGCTGCCACCAGATGGAGATGTCACTTGCCACGCTGCCACCAGATGGAGATGTCACTTGCCACGCTGCCACCAGATGGAGATGTCACTTGCCATGCTGCCACCAGATGGAGATGTCACTTGCCACGCTGCCACCAGATGGAGATGTCACTTGCCACACTGCAACCAGATGGAGATGTCACTTGCCACGCTGCCACCAGATGGAGATGTCACTTGTCACGCTGCCTGCCTGCCACCAGATGGAGATGTCACTTGCCACGCTGCCACCAGATGGAGATGTCACTTGCCACGCTGCCTGCCTGCCACCAGATGGAGATGTCACTTGCCACGCTGCCACCAGATTGGGATGTCACTTGCCATGCTGCCACCAGTTTGGGATGTCACTTGCCACGCTGCCACCAGATTGGGATGTCACTTGCCACGCTGCCACCAGATTGGGATGTCACTTGCCACGCTGCCACCAGATTGGGATGTCACTTGCCACGCTGCCTGGCAGCCACCACATGTTGATGTCACTTGCCATGCTGCCTGGCTGCCACCAGGTGGAGGAGGGTGGAACAGCGGTGCGGGCAATGAGAGATGTCATCTCTCTCTCCCCCCGCCGCCGCACCGCTGACATTACTCCTCGATCTTTTCAAAAATGGCGTTGGGCAGCGCAATCACGCTACTGCGCATGCGCCGCCCAGCCGAGCACATACGAGCTTTCCCGAGCCCAGCCGGCTTCGGAGCGGCGCATGCACAGTAGTGGGCGGCTTGCGGCCATCATTTCTAAGGGCACCGGTGCCCTTAATCGAGTTTAACAGGCAGCCTGAAGGGGGGGCGGCTGCGAAGTCACCACAGGAGCGGCGCCGCCCCTGCACCACTGCCGCCCCGAGGCCTGGCCTCGGTGGCCTTGTGGCAAATCCGGCCCTGACTGTACCCAAATACAATTTATATAATTTTTTTCACACAAATAGAGCTTTCTTTTGGTGGTATTTGATCATCACTGGGTTTTTTATTTTTTATTATATAAACAAAGAACCAAATTTAAAAAAATATTTTTTTTTCTTTCTGCTTAAATACATATTCAATAAAAAAATTTAAAAAAATCGATTTTTTTATAAATTTAGGCCAAATTGTATTCTGCTACATGTCTTTAGTAAAAAAAAATCTCAATAAGTGTACAGTATATTGATTGGCTTGCATGGAAGTTATAGCATCTGCAAATAATGGTATATATATATAGATATATAGATCTATATCTATATATAGATCTATATATCTATATATAGATATATAGATATATATCTATATATATGTTTTTTGTTTTTGTTTTTTATACTAGTAATGGTGATAATCAGTGACTTATAGTGGGATTGTGATAGTGCAGCGTACCCCTTACTTGAAAATGCTGGATCATGTACGTGATCCGGCGCAGAGCGGCCACCCTCTCGCAGTATTTTTGCAATGGGGTGATCTGCTAGTGCTTAATATAAAAAAGACAAAAATAGAAAAAAAATCAGCAGAAAAATAATAATTAGGAGAAGGGGGAGTTAATTAGGGGTGATTCGGATTATTAACAAATAAAAACAGGTTAAAAAGAAATACATTTTACTTAAAAAAAATAATGTGTAAGGTTGATGCCATATGCAAAGCAAAACTCATAGCTTTGGTTTACATATGAGAGATACAATAAACACAATAAGGAAAAAAAAACAAATATATAGATTTGTTGTATTTATTCAATAGCGGGAAACATTGTGGTGGGGGGAGCCGTGAAAGGGGGAGCTGAACATAAGAGATAAAAATAGCAGTATCATTTCCCCTATTATGCACAATGACAGACTCTTGCTGTCAATGGATATTAAAGGGGTTGTAAACCCTTGTGTTTTTTTACCTTAGTGCATCCTATGCACTAAGGTGAAAAAACACCGTGCAGTGACCGGCCCCCCATCCTCCCCGTTTTACTGTCGGTGGAGACACGCTCTCCCTCTCTCCACAGGGTCCCGGCTCTTGATTGGATAGATTGATAGCAGCACAGCCATTGGCTCCCGCTGCTGTCAATCAAATCCAAAGATGCGAGCCCCGGGGGCGGGGCCAAATCCAGCATTCGTGTCTATGGACGCAAATGCTGGACTCGGGAGCGTGCCCACAAGGTAACCCCCTGGAAGAGTGCTTCTCCTAGGGGGTTATCTGATGTGGGGAGGAGCCACGAGAGCCACTGGGGGACCCCAGAAGATGAGGTTCGGGGCCACTTTGTGCAAAACGGCCTGCACAGTGGCGGTATGATATGTTTGTTATTAAAAAAATAAATAAAAATTAACCCTTACAATCACTTTAAGGTTGGCAGCGGATGCAGGCACCGTCAAGTCATTAGCAGCCAGTGATGTCACCCCCCCATTCAAATATATTGATGGGAATCCCCTCTAATTGGTGTCCATTTACTCTGTGCAACTTCACCCTTTATCTTTTGCAAAAAAAATAGTATTTAATAAATAGTTGTGTTATTATCGCTTGATATTAAAAATGGCAACGGCTAACATTTTACTTTCCCAGATATTTACTCACTCTTTCAAGTGGGCCCTTCACAGCAGAAACTGTAGGTTTGCCTGGTGGAATTCTAGAATCTTTATAAATCTTTGGTTTAATGTAAAAGGTGGGGATATTATAATCAAAATATCATATTCTTTTTTAGTGAGCAGGCCAGCCTCCTTAGCTAGTAATAGCTTGTACATGTATGTGTGCACACTGCGCTAATAAAAAACACCTATCTGTGCTGCCACTTAATATTCAATAAATATGCAAATGAGGTGAAACAAGTGTCAATGTAAAAAAGAGAGAGAGACACACAAATAATTCCACAGTAGCGCACTAAATTAATCTACAAAACTCCTAAATATTAACACTGTGAAATGATCAACATAAAACACCCATACATATTGAAAAGTGTCCATATGGCATATCCACAAAATATATATACTCCAACATATGCAAATCAATATGGTAATACAGTCCAACTTAATGTGATGAAAAAATAGTGAAACAAAATCTCGTTGATCCACCAAAATTCTTAACCAAAGTGATGTGTGCCAATTCTACTCTCTTAAGAATAAAGCTCACCAGATGCTGTTGCCATTTACTCTCGTGGCTTGCAAATATTGCCTTATTTCAATGTTATTGAAGAGTCACTTTTACACCCCAATCGCTATCCAGATTTAATAAAGACACTCAGTCAGATGCTGCTGCCATTCACTCTCGTGTCTGGCAAATATCGCCTTATTAGATGTTATTGAAGAGTCGCCTTTACACGCCAATCTCCATCCAGATTTAATAAAGACACTCTCCACAAGTGGGGATAGAAATTGAGACAGAGCCACCAATAGTGTAAAAACACCTTGAGGTAATCGGCTTATTAAAAATAATGCACTTACATCATAAAAGATTCAAAATCGGCTTGTTAAAATGCCAAACATGCCAGGTGACTCAGTGTTGCGATCTCCTCAAAGCTTCCTTCATACACATGGAGTCAACATCTCAGCATTGGCGTGTAGCCACGTTCGGATGCGTTTTGTCACTTCGGACTTCGTCACAGGGGGTAATAGTTTTTAGTTTAGCGAGTAGACTAGACCAGTAAAAGGGTTACTGGACAACTTTTTAGATGTAGATACATCATTAATTGTCTCCTTAATTTCACCTCATACAACTCTTCAATCATGAATACGACATTTCGTCCTTTGTCGCTTTTCTTGCTCATGCCTTTTTAACATTGCAGTGGCTGTGACAGCTTTCTTTAGTATATGTCTTTGCAATATCCAGCTTGGCTCTACATCTACAGCTACTGCAGCAATTTACTCATTTTTTTCTAATTATTTTACTAATTAAACATGTGACTCTGGGTGACTGCTTTGCTTTTTTTGCACCTCTGTTGCAACAGCTACTTTCAAAATAGCTTTAAGGCTTGGACTGCAGTTTATATCTATCAGCTCCTAAATTAACAGCTTCTACTCTTGGACCTGTTGTCTGTTTAAGCATAAATATGAGGTGCTATTTCGGAAACTGATAGTTGGCTTCTGCTTAGATATTAGGCTCAATGCACACTTTTTTTTTTTTAACCTAAAAAAAATGCTGGATAAACAAATGCTGATAATAGCTTTTTGTAATAGCGCTTTTGCAGCATTTTATGGGCATTTAGGAGCGTTTTATTAGCATTTTTGCAGTAAAAGGAAAAAAAAGCTAACAAAAATTCTATTATTAGCGTTTAGGAGCATTTAGCAGTGTTTAGGAACGTTTAGGAGTTTTTCTGCTGGAAAAACGCTCCAAGAAACTCTACAAAAAATATTTAATTTTGTGTTCCTAGATGCTGAAGCTCAAAATATGCTAGTAGACTGACATAGTGTGCATGGACACATAGGATAACACTATTTAGCATCTAGGAGCAGAAAAAAATGCTAATAACAGCTTCTAGGAGCTTAAAAAAATGCTAGTGTGCATGGAGCCTCAATATTATTATTATTATTATTATTATACAGGATTTATATAGCGCCGACAGTTTACGCAGCGCTTTACAACATTAGGGCAGACAGTACAAGTACAATACAATTCAATACAGGAGGAATCAGAGGGCCCTGCTCGTTAGAGCTTACAATCTAGGAGGGAGGGTAAAATGTAAAACTGGGATGCTCATGCACTATAGCTTTGAAGAATGGAGGAATGTATACTCCTTTGCTGTAACTCAACAATTTGAGAATCTGTGCACCTAGCTGGAAATGAGATTAAAGACCAGTCTAATCAGATCAGCCTTGCATTCTATATTAGTCTTTGCTAGTGACATGAATCATAGTATTGACGCACCTTGAGGGTAAATCAGTGAAGCCTTGAGATTAGCTGAGGTCATTCCTAGGAATTTTCCTACCTGGTCACTTTATTAGACTATAAAGTTTACTATTGTTCCCTATTGGGCTGTTATGACCTTTATGGTAATTTAAGTGCAGGGAGCTAATCCATAGCTCCACAGAGTGGAACAGTCTCCACTCCTTCACCTCTATGATTAAGCTCCAGTGGGTGGGGCGAAATACATCAGTGGGGTGTGGCTTTAGAAAAGCTCAAGACTGAGGCTGTTTGGTGTGGCCATTCACATTCCTCTCCACCTGTTGAACTAGTGGGGTGTGGTGTCTCTCATCCCCTCATACTTCACTGCTTTCTGGATTAAGCACAAGATAACCTGCACCCTTACATAACTGTGAGACACCTGATTTTTTAGAGCACCTTGAGTGGCACTATAAGTTGTTACAAGCTTTTGTATTTCTCATCCAGTGTGGCCTGTCTTGGTGTTCCATTCCAGATATTTTAACATTTTGACATCTTCATGGTCTACCTTTCATTTCTTCAGTTTTTATACTTGAGGATTACTGATTGATTCATTTATCATTAACTGGTCAGGAGATACAGATTGTGTTTGTGCCCCTGTCATTTAGAAAAAAAAACTGTATCCAATATCTATAATCCCCTTGGAGGATACTTCTTTTGGGGATCGTTTTATAAGGGTTTATATTTACCACAACACATCACTGATCTCATGAGTCTGTTTGCCAATATGTTTTTGTCCCTAATCACCCAGGGCATTAACCTTTGAGGATTTTGAATTTTCATGTGTAGATGCTGTTTTTGCAAATGCTGAATGTACCATCCATTTTTATTTAAAAGTCTTTTGAAATTCTTTTGAAATGTTTTTAAGTTACAAGATGTTTTAAGTTAAAAGAAACAAATGTTTTTTGCAAACCATGTACTCACATCTTGGAGTCAGTGTTTGTCTGCAGCAATTCTATTATGGGGCATACACACGGTCGGACTTTTCGTCTACAAAAGTCCGACAGCCTGTCCAACAGACTTCCGGAGGACTTTCGGCAGACTTGCGGCAGACTTGTGGCAGACTTTCTAACGAACGGACTTGCCTACACACGACCACACAAAAGTCCGACGGATTCGTACGTGATGACGTACACCAGACTAAAATAAGGAAGTTCATAGCCAGTAGCCAATAGCTGCCCAAGCGTGGGTTTTTGACCGTCGGACTAGCACACAGACGAGCGGATTTCGGGGTCCGTCGTAGTTACGACGTAAAGATTTGAAGCATGTTTCAAATCTAAAGTCCGTCGGATTTGAGGCTGAAAAAGTCAGCTGAAAGTCCGGGGAAGCCCACACACGATCGGATTACCAGCCAGCTTTAGTCCGTCGGCGTCCGTTGGACTTTTGTAGACGAAAAGTCTGACCGTGTGTATGCCCCATTAGAGTTTTAACTTTGGCATGTATCTCCATAACATTAAAAACTGTTTAGATTATTGACTACATCATACCTTGATTACAGTTTTCACATTCACAACAGTACAAAGTTGTTTGTACACCAATTAGAAGGTGAATTCATGATTTTGACCACTGACATATCCTGCTAATGCTTATTTTACTTAGCAACTTTTGGACCCTTACAATACCTGCATGTATCTTTTGCACCTCATTTGTATATTTGCACGTCTAGCCGTCACCCGTCTTACTTCTCTCAATTTTTTATGTATCACATTTAAAGCATCAAGTTTTACATTTTGGTCTGTAGCATAGATATTTTCTTTACCTTAGTTCTGAAAACTTTTTTCATAGGGAGTCTATTTTCTCTTGTTTTGGCAATTTTGATTGCACAAGTTTACTTTAATACATAGGTGAAAATTCACATTATGCTCAGACCTATCACCTTTTCTTGAAGATGTCTTTCACTCTCCTTGTTTTTTTGACACCCTTCTTACTGATCACTTCTCAGAAATATTTAATTTTATTACATTAATATGACTTCTACTCTTCTTTTGACAATATTTCATTTTGGTAATTTACAATGTAACACATTACTTAACTTGACCAGTCTTTCTAGTCGTTCAAATTTAGCCTCATGGCCTAAGTAGCCTAGTTGATTCCCTGCATAAAGTTAAATATTACACACAACCCCATCAATTCATACATCATCATTATTATTATTATACAGGATTTATATAGCGCCAACAGTTTACACAGTGCTTTACAATAAAAAGGGGGACAGTATGATTGAAATGTAGTCCAATACAGAAGGAATAGGAGGGCCCTGCTTATGAAGCATACATTCATACATTATTTCCCTTGTTTACTATTAATTTTTAATTATTTTTTTTGGTAATAATACATTATTTACAGAAGAAATAGGTAATTTATATTGATTTAACATTGCACAGTGCATAGATAGAGAGGTAGAGAGAGACCTACCAAGAGTAGGTGGTATATATAAAAATACTTTATTGTCATTGCAATGCAAATTGCAATGAAATTCCAAAAATACTCCACACAGATATAAACATATAACAGCCATGACATACACACATATGAACAATACACCCCTATATAAAAATCATAAAAAAGGAAAGGAAAAAAAAAGGAACCCCCCCCCCCGCGCAGCAGCTTTATAATGTTATTTAAACATTACCATTTAAGGCCTTAATGGCTCTTGGAAAGAAGCTTTCCTTGAAACTCTTTGTCCTCACCTTTATGTTCCGGAAACCACCTGCCAGATGGCATTAGTTTGAAAAGATAGTTTCCAGGGTGGTGCGGGTCACTCACTATTTTGCCTGCCCTACTATCACAACGGGACTTGTAAATTTTGTTTAAAAGAACTAATCTGCAGCCCACGACCTTCTGCGCAGCTTTTATTATTTTTTGAAGCAAAGCCTTTTCTGCCTGTGTACAGTTATGCCCCGTACACACGGTCGGACATTGATCGGACATTCCGACAACAAAATCCTCTGATTTTTTCCTATGGATGTTGGCTCAAACTTGTTTTGCCTACACACGGTCGCACAAAGTTGTCGGAATTTCCGATCGCCATGAACGCGGTGACGTCAAGCACGTACGACAAGACTAGAAAAGGCCGGTTCAGAACCAAGCGCAGCACCCTTTGGGCTCCTTTTGCTAATCTCGTGTTAGTAAAACTTTGGTGAGAGACGATTCGCGCTTTTTCAGACTCGTGGCTTTCAGATCGTTTTCTGCCGTTCAGTTTGTGCTTGTGGGTTTGTATCTGCTCTTCAGTGCGTGCAAGCAAGTTCCGCGTGACTTTAGTCACTGTATTCTTGTTCGTTCGTTACTGGTTTTCAGGTCGCTCTTCACAGGCCTTGCTGTTCTTCAGTGCATTCTGTTACTTCGTTCTGAGCAGCCGACCGTTTTATAGCCATGTTTCGTATGCGTACTCCTCGTAGAGTTCGTGCTGTGCGGGGGCTTGGTGTTGGGGTCCTGACCTTGACACAAGTCCAGTCCATGAACAGGGTGGGGAGGAGTTCATGGACCAAGAATTGGTTGCTTCAGCGTGACCAGTTCTGTCATATGCCTTTGCTCCGTGAGATCCGTAAGAATAATCCTGATGATTTCAGGAACTTTCTCAGGATGACGGACCCCGTGTTTCACCGTTTGTTGGCTTCGCTGACCCCCTATATCAGCAGGCAGGATACCTGCATGAGGCAAGCCATCACTGCGGAGCAGAGGTTGGTCGCTACCTTGCGGTATTTGGCCACAGGGAGAAGCCTGCAGGACCTCAAGTTCTCGACAGGCGTCTCCCCCCAGGCTCTGGGGATCATTATCCCAGAGACCTGTTCTGCCATCATCCAGGTCCTACAGAAGGAGTATATGAAGGTAAGATTTTTATCCTTTTATATCACATTTTATTGTATTGAATGTTTGCTAATATCTTGTATTTCTTTCCTCATTCCCTAATTACCATGATTGTAATATGCTGTGAATGTCCCCTTTGTCCTCATGCATGCTGGATTTTTATGTAATTATTATTTGATGTCCTTCATACATATTTGCCCTTCAATAACCTCCCCAGCATGGTGTCCCCTGCCCTATATTCACCTCATGTAGTCACTTAACAATGTATTTTATCAGCTCCATAGTAGTGCTTTACCCCAAACACCCCCTAAAATGTTTGGAAATGTTATTTTGGATTTAAATTCAGGCAGAGGGCCAGAGGCTTTTTTTTGTGGTGTCCCCAAATTTTTGGTAACCCTCCCTCCCCCCAACTGCTAAGTCAGCTGATCCCAATTCTCTATCCTCAATCATCTATCTGCTGACTTTGCCAAACCCATACACACTATACCCACCTCTTTAGTGCTCAGATTTATTGAGGAATTCCCCAAAGCATGTAGTGCAAGGGCCTGCCTGAATACTTTCCAATGGTACTGTTTAAAGTTCTTGTACCCTATTATTATCTTGATAGGTAATAGCAGAATGTCCAAATGTGCTCAAATGTGTACAGTGTGTATTTATATCTTTGTATTATGACACTTCTTACCTGTCCAGTGGGCTGCCAATAGTGTAACAAAGGAGGGGCTGTTCCAAGTAATACCCTGTATTTAGGCATTCATCTCTAAATGAAGTGAAGAGGGTTACCTGTCCCC
Organism: Lithobates clamitans; assembly: GCA_037952925.1. Taxonomy (NCBI): domain Eukaryota; kingdom Metazoa; phylum Chordata; class Amphibia; order Anura; family Ranidae; genus Lithobates; species Lithobates clamitans. The sequence continues at coordinate 8,422,082 of JBBGZY010000056.1, read as the reverse complement.
CCCCCCTATAATGTTAGAAATGGCCCATGAGAGGGGGGGAGGGGGAATATGATAGGTGTACCTTATACTTTGTTGTTGTTAAATTCCCCTTAATAAATGCTATCTGGAGGATGACCCATAATGTTTGTGTCTAATCTGCTTGCCAGGTTTCTGTGAAAAAATAGTAATGTTTTTTTTTTTTTCCTCAACAGTTTCCTTCCACGCCACAGGAATGGCAGACTGTGGCCTCCCACTTTGCCCAGCGGTGGGACTTTCCTAACTGCGGAGGGGCAATTGATGGGAAACACGTCCACATCATCCCACCACCCAACTCGGGGTCGTACTATTATAACTACAAGGGGTTTAATAGTATAGTGATGTTGGCGGTGGTGTCGGCTAATTACGAGTTCTTGTATGTGGACGTGGGGAAGAATGGCCGGATGTCCGATGGTGGAGTGATCGCCCAGACGGAGTTCTACAGGCGTCTCCAGAATGGCAGCTTGGACTTGCCACCTCCAGAGGACAATGTTGAAGGTCTCCCATTTGTGTTCATTGCTGATGAAGCATTTGCGCTGGGGGATCACCTGATGCGGCCATTCCCGATGAGGACCCTCACCCCGGAACAGAGGGTTTTTAATTACCGGCTGGCCAGAGCCCGAAGAGTGGTGGAGAACACATTTGGAATCCTGGCCAGCCGGTTCCGACTATTTCTGACACCCATCCATATGGCGGAGTATAAACTGAACCATATTATACTGGCGTGCTGTGTTCTCCATAATTTTTAAGAAAACATTCAGCCAACTATGCTGGCTCAGTTGGGCCTGAGGCCAGAATCCCAAATACTTCCACAATGACGGCACTTGAAAGCGGCCGTCCTGGCTTGCCCTCCCTGAATGCCCGTGATGTCCGGTTACGATACCTGGAGTTCTTTGCCGGTAGGGGGGCTATCAATATGCCAGACAATATGTGACACCTTTTTCAAATAAAAAACAACCAAAAGCAATTCTTGGTGGACATTTACTGCTTGTGTTTGTTTTAGCTGACCCTGACAGAAATGTGTTGAGTGCAGAAAATGTCGTGATTGGGTAACCTTTAAAAAATAGTGTTGGCTGGTACTTCCTAAATGCAAAGACACTTTTCACTACAAGTGCACTTGCAACTGCACTGAACCTGCACTTGTAGTGCAAAGTGTATTTGCCCTTAGGAAATAACCTGTGCATAAAACAACAATTACATCACCCCAAAAGTGTTGTTGTAGTGTTGAGACAATAATCCACACATTCTTGAGTAAGGCACTTTTTTATACCTGCACAATCAAAATGTGCATTTACCCAAGGTTTTTAAAACAAACCAACATGTTTGTAGTATAAAATGTTTGCAGTAGCATTATGAATAATCAAAATATCCATTTCAGATAAAACAGGCCTGTGTAAAACCAACAAGAAAGCCAAAAAACTAGAACTTACAAAGTTCACATTAGGTAAAACCTGAAGGCTATATCAGACATCAGTATTTAGGAACTGGGTTTGATATAGCGTTCAGATGGGGGGAACTCACCCCTGGAAAAGCCAAATTTGGAAGATGCACACCAATTTACGAATGTCAACATGTGCTATCTGCCATCAGGGGGGATCAAGGGACGTGTTTTGGGGGAGCAAGCCCTTCCTCAACGTTACTTTATAATTGAGGAAGGGGTTGCACCCCCAAAACGCGTCCATTGATCTCCCGTGATGGCAGATAGCACATGTTGGCACACTGTGTGCATCCTCCAAATTTGGCTTTTCAAAACATTGTAAAAATTGAAATTAGTGAAAACCGGTCATTTTGTGGGGTTTAAATTCGCCCCAAAACATCAATGATGTTATTATTTTTTTTAATAACATCACTGATTTGTTGCTGGATGTTTTACAATTAGTAGATTGCATCCCATGATCTCCCCTATCAGTATCTGGGCACTTTCAGAAGTAAAGCGTTGGGGAACCACAACATCACGATCACCTAAAAAGAGATAAAGAACAAAAAAAAAGGTCTCAAAAATCTGCCACCAGCCATCTCTTTTACCTGAGTCTGTGGTCGCAGACACTCACCTCTTGTGGTGCCAAT